>OZ020557.1:23163386-24363386 GCA_963971465.1 Lepidochitona cinerea
CAGTTATTTTTCTCAAGACGTGTAATTCAGAAGCTTTTTAGAGCTTCTAGTCTCGAAAATGTACGATAAAGTATTGTTTTGAACTAACTTTGGCTTAGAATGAATTAATGGTCGTCCCGGTTATTTAAATTTTGTTTACTTTTCGAACACTATTCCGGTTCGTTTAAGCCACATACTATATAGATTTTCCTAATTCCAACGCTAAATGGCCTTAAAAAGCCTATTACTGTCGTGACGATCAGAAATTATGAAAAAAGTGTGTGAATTTTGGCAGCTCATGCCACTTTAAGCTAAGGCGAAGCATATCTGTTGAAACCAACATAAGGCAGACGTTAATTTAAAGGGATCATGGTAATAGGATTGTCAACTAAAGCACGGGGATGGAAATTGGTTGTCAAGTCACAACAGAAATGTATATTGATGGGTGCAGCAATCGCCTTGGGCATAGAACGTTAGCCTGTTGATTAGTTTAACTGGATTGATACATGGCAAGTGCGGAGATGATTTCCCCTGCAGCTGGATAAATTACATCTGATACAGACAGTTCTGTGTTTCTCTTTACTCCCATTGAGAGAATGATGACGAGTGCACGGAATAACCTATTCTCGTGGGTTATTCTTGCAGATGAAGTAATCATAGAGACCGATGGCATTATTCCTATCAATCAGTACAAGGCCATATTGAGATCAAAGCCGCCCTCGTGTCACGGTGATCTGCACGTGTCACCAGCTGTCATAGAAATAATCTATCGATCGGCAAGATGTATCTTATAACCTTGTGCATTCATACTGTCTTGTACAACATACATCATTCTTAATCAAATACATTCTCAGATTTTTGTTACTAAATTCTCCTCGTCTATTGATGAAATGATCATTCAAAGATATTTTCAAGAACCAGATATTTCAACATACATCATTCCTAATTGAATATGTTTTCGCCATTTTTGTTACTAAATTCCCTTTGTCTATTGATGAAATATTATTTCAAAGATATGTTCGAGGACATAATTATGTGGAGTTGTACTAAAGAATCGCATTGTTGTTTTTGATATCAATAAGGCAAGGAGAGAAGTATTTTGGAAAAAAAAAAACATTTCTTGGAGTATACCTGCAAGAAACATTACCGGCATTTTTCCGTGTTAAAGGGACACTACATATATGATGACACACAGGATCTAAAGAAAACTGTATGATATCATCAAAATTATCCCCCCAATTAAATCTAAATTCAAATGATCTCCTTTGATTTTATTGTGTTTTGTTTTATATTTTTACTTCTAGAAAATTCCAGACATACCTTATCTTGTTGACAATGAATCCGGTTTTGTTATTAAGAACTCCGTTGGGGATTGGGGAATACTAGTGGCGACACCCATACCAGAATGTAAGTAAACGTATTATCATCATATGATCATAGATGGAATGTTAAACTGGTGAATATGTTTATGGGTTTTACATTGAAGTTAACATTCCATACATTTTAATATGTAGCAGCATGATTTTCTAAAGTTTGGATAGTTTTCCATTAAAACAGTCTAACAAACTTTTTCTTATGACATATAATTCAGAAACTGTTTGGTATTTATAGTCTCGAAAATGTAGGCAAACGTTGTGTTTTTTAAAGTAACCTAGAATGAATGAACCAATGAACTATATACGTGGAATGGACACGTCTCATTGGCTGGTTTGAATCTGACTTTGTAAAAAGCGCCGCCATTGCTGAGGGATGAGCGCGTGGATGACCGATCTGGGTCGATATTGCGCCATCTCCTAGTAACGGCAGCGTTCGATGAAAATCAAATACCACGTGACAGAAATTCTACTGACCAAGGCTAAGCTCTTGTCAGTCGTCAACCTAATGAAATATCATAGATCAATACACCAGCTCTTTTCGATGGCAACACAAAACTGCTCAGATATGTTCATAGCGTAACCTTCGTTCTGGTCTTAATGCCATGTTTGCCGTTGTGTTAATATGTATATTGATCATGTTCACATTGACTTTATTATTAAAGTGTAAATTGCTTTGTTTTCAGCAACACAACAAGTTACATCTATGCGGTTATACACGGTTTCCCCAGTGTCAAAAGTTTGGAGTTGTGTTAGGTTTCAATTACCAAATGAACAAGGAGACTATATAGTAGAAATATCTGGTTTCTGTCTCAATCTGAGAACGGGGAAAGTTACTATTTCAAAGTCGTGTTCCGACGTAGCAGAAGCAGTGACAGTCTCGTATGGAATAGCTACGCTTTTTGCTCTTACTTGGAGAGCTGTCCACACAACTAAGAAAACACCCGGTGCTATGTTAAGCGTTGGCGCAAGAAAAACATGGAACGACGAGTTGAAAGCTATTCGCATGATTTCTTCAATAAAACTCTGAAAGTATCCTCTTGGAATGAAGCCATAAATACGATAACTGACACGGTTCGGAAAAGTTACAATATTTCGGTTAAATTAACCATGCGCCGGGGATGGATAAGTGCTATGTAACTATATATGCATATTGAAAAATACAGCAAAGGGCTACATGTATACAGAGACAAGATTTTCACTGCCTATCATTCAAACCAAGGCTCAGTTTGGTTTTCCGTTCTGACAAAATTACGTGTTTTTATCATTGACAATCTTTGTCATTTGGAACCTTTTTTCATGGAGTGTATATTATTTTTTTCAATCAAAAAACATTCTTTGCGCAACCATACATAGATAGTTTTTGTCGGAATATACCAAATGGCAATTGTGAGGCATGCCACTTGATTGCCTAAATGAACCCAATGCAATACCCCTGTGCCTTAACATTTGCATTATTACGAGTGATTAAAATTGAGGGACGATTCAAGTGATATCATCTCGATATTTCCCACGAGTGGCCTTACATCATGGAATTCATGCTTTTGGATAATCAAGCCATGAGAAATGGGGGAAAATCAATTATATGTTTTTGATATACGGCCGTTATTTCATCACGATCTGTCATATGTATTAAAGTCACTAATATATACAAATATTTATGAACTCACACCCACACCGGCGCAATCTTCTTGCCTAAAATAACCATGGCGACAAGTTTCTAATTGTGTTAAAAATGGGTATTTTATTTAGACCTTTATATCCAATCATAAGTTGTTATAATAAAATCCATGATATTTCATTAGGTTGACGACAGACAGAAGTTTGGTCTTAATCAGTAAAACTTTCTGAAACAGATAATTTGGCAACAGATCATCAGTATTTTTGAAAGATTGTGAAGGGGCTCATTATGCAGGGAATCGCCTTCTATATGCTTTCATTTTTTACACGAGAGAGTATTATGGGTCCTTGAATTGCTTTATTCCAGCCATATATCTTGCGTTGTTTTCAGGGACAACCAATATTAACAAGAGACCAGGCCAAAGAGAGTAGATTCACAAGAGTGGTCAATTCTTCCGCGCCATGTTGAATTTGAACTGACACGATTCGATTATTAGGAACCTCCTTTCTGTAGGGGGCGCTGTACAGTCGGAACACCCTTTCGCTAGGGGGCCAGAAGAACATGCTGGCTGTGCTGATTGGACGAAGTGACCACTCTTGTCAATCTACTCTCTTTAACCAGGCAACAGGTTAAAGTGTCACGAGCTGTCAAAAATCAAAATTCGGGCGTTTTCCGATTGCCAAGAGAAGTTCAGCGTTCTATGTATCTCGAAAAACTAAATGATTGAAATTTACATAACAATATTGTAAATAAGTCCGTAACCAGCACGAGCCGAAGCTGTACGGAATTACCCGACAAAAGTCCAGCTGTAAAGTTCATTTTTGCTTTTATAATGCTTATAAAAATGTATAACGTACATCTATGTGCAGAATAGGCATCAACGGAAAGCTACCATTTTTTTTATCTTGATGAAAATGACAAAATTTAAAATTTTATCTTGATGAAAATAACAAACTTTTAAATTTTTCAATGGCATTTAGAAGTTGAAAGGTTACAATAAGGTGAAGAATTACTTCTTGGTTTATTGGGTGACGACGTTTCGATGTAGTTCTTATACATTGTTATCAAATTCAATGATATTATCCTTTAATCGAATGTTTCCTTTAATTGACAACTCGTGCTGCTTTTACGGATCATGTGCATCGCGAGGAGCACAATACAAAATTTTATAATGTTGTTTGTTTGTTTATTCACAATACTGTATATTACTGAATTACTAAATAACCTACACTGATTGATCCGGCTTAAATCCATTAGAGCCCATTAGAACATGTATATTTTAATGTTTATGTTTATATATTATATATTAATGTTTATACGTGATTAATTCAGTGTTTCGAAAACAAACTACAATCATCATCAAGGAAATGACTGAATTAGTAAATAACCTACACCGATTAACCCGGAAACAAATTCAAGGTCAGGAGGAGAATCGACAGAGTTACCGCCAATCGTGATGACGAGCCTATCGTTGTGTACCCAAGTACTGACAAGTACTAGGCCAGTCTTGCTATGCATAGATAGACACGTCATCACAATTGGGTTACCGTCCCACCGATTCGCCAGGTGAGCTACCCGGCCATGTAGAGAACGGCTGGCTTGTTAGATTCTCTTATACACGAAGAGTTTAAAATTACTATGCGTGTTGTGTTCCGAAAGTAAGCTGCTGTATATGTACCAACTGCGATAACGCGGCTGTCAATGCATATCAAGACTCCCAGTACTTGGGTACACAAAGATAGGCGCGACATCAAAATTGGTATATGTACATGAACTAAAAAAAATTTTAAAAGCGCTGAAACAATTATATAACCGTGGAAAAAGACTTGATATATCCAATTTCAACTTAATAGAGAAATTGGGAATGGCAGCAAATATTAATACTATAACATATAAATATGCACAAAGAAAAAAGTTAAGCACCCCCCCTAGAAAGTCTGCAACGACCGATAAAATCATGGGTGTAGGGAGATTGTTGGCAAACTGTTGCAGAAACGATTGTGATCATAAAGGGCAACATTCTGGCGATAAGAAATCACCATTAATGGCAATAAGGTATACAATTTTTCAGGATATCGTCAGCCAAATCAAAAGTGTATTTTAACAAAATAGAAAGATACTTGTAAGTATGAAACTTGGCTTCACAGGGCGAACAATACCGATGTAATGCGGCTTCCAATTCCTGCAGATTTTGTACAAGAGGCTCCAGGGCTTGAATGTTTCTGCCCATCCTATCCCAAATGTGCTCTAAGGGATTCAAATCCGCGCAGTTACCCCTTCTGCTCTAGGGGTGTGTTCTACACACTCAAAGTGACATTTTTACTTCAATATGTTCGCCTTGTGAAGCCAGATGGGCTCTGAAGTTTCACTCTTACAAGCATCTTTTTATTTTTTTAAATGCACTTTTGATTTGGCTAACGATATCCTGAATAAATTGTGTAGCTCTATTGCCATTATTGGTGATTTCTTATCGTCAGAATGTTGCCCGTTATGACCACAATCGTTTCTGCTATCTCCCTACACCAATGATTTTATCGGTCGGTGCAGAATTCCCATGGGGGTGCTTAATTTCTTTTTTCTTTTTGTATCCATATAATATATGAGTAGGCTTATCCAAGAAATCTTGTCTGTGTCGTTTTTCTTTTTTCTTTTTTTTTTCTCTATATTTCCTCACGTCAAGGTGTGTATGTTAGATTCTCAGTACCATATAGGCTGATTGTTGGTGCTATAGTATGCTTTGAGCAACAGAAAAGGGAGAAGCGCAATCTAAAATAGGGATTCATCCTACTGCCATTAGTCATGATATCAACTCTAAAGCCAATGAGTGACATGTTGCGTGAAAATAAAAATACTCTGAAATCACCAATAACGTTTTTTGTTTATATATGTCATTTAGCCTGGTAAACCACGTCCTGTGTAACACAAACGGAGAGAGACGCAGTACTTTATAGAACCTGTCCAATCCTTGCGTTAACAATGGGACACTTTTGGGGGGCACCCAAGAAAGTGTTCGTTTAGCGGTAACCTTTTTTATCGCCACATTCTAAATGGCCTGCAGTCTGTCAGAGGTTATTTAACCAATTGTGATGACGCGGCGATCTATGCATATATATCTGGACTATGTAGTAAACAATGATAACTGCGTCATCACGATTGGGTAGTTCACGTACGAAAATTCCCGAAGTTACGAGAGTGCTGTTTACCTGTGTATTGGTCTTTTTTCGGGAAAAATCGGACAACAATCTTTCTTGATTAGTAGTCAATTTAAAGCTGGTTTGTGTTTGTTTATGGACTATATGTATATTTGAAAAACATCAACAACGTTCGCGTTAGTTCTCTGGAACGGGGAGGAAATATGCATATTTTCCGTATTTACTCGGGAAAATGACGTCATACACGACCTTCGATGTGTACAAACTGCCACGAAGACGTACCCAGACAGCAGAAATCGTTTATTACGTCATCGAGTCTTTGAGATAATTAACTTTCGTAAGCATTGTAGATCGGTAAACGTAGCTTAAAGTTTGCATGTGTAACGACCGAAATTTAATTTTCTTTTTGGTTAGACTTTTAAAGTACATGTTCTACAACACATTTAACGCAAATTAGAAAATATTTCCAAAGGTTGTTCGTAATCCTTTAAGTTGGATTCTTCATAAATAGATCGAGGTCTTGACAGGTACCTGCCGAACGTAGTTTTCTCCTGGAAAAGAGTCCGGTTCCAATCCTTATCAATACCAAGAGCGTTGCCGCCAAATCAAATAACATTGAGGACGGCGTAACTCTTCAATCAATCAATTTATTCTTTCTTTGTTCAATATATTCGAAGTACGCTTATAATGCATGCACTATGTTTCGACATGTCGATTGGAAATAGGCATGCGTGGCGGCCATCTTGGTTCATGGAGTTACCAAACAAACTCATCTCAGCATCAGGCTTTAGGATAATATATATAAAAGTAATTTCGATCTATGCTTTTGTTTATGTGTTCTTGTTCTACGTGTGCTGGATGTGATTAACTGCCAGTAGATCAGATACTCCCATGTCATTTACTTCATCTAAAAGAAGACAACAACAAAGTCTTGAGTGCGACTGCTTGATGACGTCACTTGGAAATTACGCGGAAAGCATTTCGGGGAATTGAAGGGGGGGTTAAAATGGCGGAGGGAATAATACTGTATCGAGAAGATGTGAAAGGCGCAAAGGCGTGTCGCTGCAAGGGCTCGTAACGAAGCGTCCACTTCAAACAAGACCCCTTTGATATTCCAAATATTGTTGGCTGAAGTCAAGCTTTTTGTTTATTAATTATTGTAGGAAATAGCTCGCTATTGCATTGTAAACGCTTTATAAAATACAGAATCTTATAGCATTGCTGTGTGTGTTCGAATTTGAACACAATAAAAAAAACTACAAAAATCCCGATTATCATTAAAAGACCAAACTTAACAAAGAGTTATGAATATAGTTGAACGTGATTGTAACTTTAATAACTCAGTATTTAATCGAGCAGTTGACATATACAATAATTATTACTAACAGTTGGTGGGGGTTTGGGGGGGGGATGTATAAAAACAGCAGCACAAGGATTCAGCATCCCAGCTGAGCTTAGTTTCCTCTCAAAGTAAATTCCAAACCACATACCCAATTGTCAGTAAATTGTTATAAACATTGAACTATTTACGGAGAATGGCTACGTCACATTGATTAGATTGGATCTAGCGTGCTAAAATCTCCACCATAACTATGGGATGTTGTCTTTCGAAAAGCAAATAACTTTTTTCTATGATATCACGTATGAACGGTCAAAATTGACGTCACAATAGCATTTTGTCATCATGCCATGACGTAAATAAAGCAGTGGTCGTGTGAGGGCTAATAACGTCGTTCTCTTTCGTTTCCTCTGTAACGCGAGATCAGAAGTGTCATCTCATAATAATGGCGGCGCTTTTTTGTACTTCAAATGTCACGTGACAACTATTCCACGCATATAGTTCATTGGTATACATATAAAGGTAATCTCATGGAGTTCTTGTCAGATCATGCAGGCTTTTATTGCCCTGTTGTCTTTAAAATAGCTTTTCTGTTTTTCTGAGGGGAGATAACTCTATCTCAAATGCCTCATGTATGAAATCGTTGTTATTTCACACACGAAGTCACTGTTTAAATCGTAAAAAAAGCAAAAATATTTGTTCAAAATTGTAATATGACTGCTTTGTCTAAACACATTTTTTATTCTGTGCTCTCTTAAATTTTGAACCTCTTTGGTTTATTTACCCACGTGCACAACAATTTTTGGGTTTGTTTTTTTATTTGTATAGGTTTAGACAACTCCCTGACAAAAATCCATTTAGAGATCGAGAAAAGCATGTTACAAGCACCGACAAAATTTAAGCGCACACAGTTTATATACATCAAAATTGATACAAACAAAATGAAGCTATTAATAATACTATATAAACAGGACGTTATGTATATACCTAAATACAAATTCAATGTCAGAAAAAATATGGCAAGATTATATGAATCCAAGATGGCGTCTATAGCTGTCTAATAAATGCCCCAAAATTGTATCAAAATTTTTTTTATGAGACGTTCGTTGAATAGGGTTACGAATAAGTTGAACACAAAAAAAATGCTGTTTGGCATAGGACAGAAAAGAGGTTAACGCTAATTGTAACGGATTGTCTTGGACGATTGTCCTCTCTGACTTTATGGATGCAGAACAAATAGATTTACGACAATTCCAGTAAATCCGAGTAATCCACTGATGATTTGGGTTTCACATCCACCGGTGGGGTCCGAAGAAGCCGTATCGGATTTCCCGACAACCTTAACATCAGGGTCTTTGAAGTCTACAGAAATAGAAAGATAATAAAGGTTTTACAGATATAAATGAATTTTGACAACAAAAGTATATACTTAAATAATCTTCCACTGGAAATAAAGTAAAAGAAGAGCAACTTGCAATAATTTGGTAGCTTTGCTCACTTAGAGCCATCCCTTAATTGATTGATTGATGTTTCACGTCGCACTCAAGATTATTTCACTTTTATGGCGGGGTTTCCAGCTTTAGTGTGAGAGGAAACTGGGCTCATTGCCCGAAGAAAACCCCCGACCTTCGACGAGTACCTGGCAACTCTTCCACAGCCATCCCTGTGTAAACGCTGAATTGAAATAAGGCTGATGTTCGCTTCACACATTAGAAAGACGTGTCGATTCCAACGGTGGGCGATTTTTTCTAACAACCACTTCCTACTTGTTTAACGCGTGCGCAGAATGGAACATGGAAATGGCTGTTAGAAAAAATCGTCCACCGATTCCAATTTAAGAATAAGGGAGATTACTCCTTGTGCATATAGCGTGACAACTACCAGATTCACACACCTTCAGTGAGGCTTCTTTGTAAACCGGCATGCCAATAGGACAGGTTATTTATTTATCAATATGGTGTCACTATTCACAGATGAACTATTCTTGGTTAAACAAAACAAATGTCACATGACTTGAGCGGCAGATATGCCGGTTTACAGAAAAGCCATTTTTTGAGCCCTAATGGTTCAGTCACCGATAATGTTATGGATACAAATGATTTGATACTGCGAGGATCACGAAAACAAGAATGTGTTTAAAGATAAGACACTATAATCTGACATGTGATAAAGACATCTGTTACAAAACCATAATGTATAACAAGTAAACTCTTGCGGCGTGTCCCTTTAAAAGTAAATTCTCTTCCGAATACGCCAGCTGGGATATACTCTTTTATACTTCAGTAGAAAGCCACTGTCTAAAGCTGACTGTATAGGACAGATGGTATTCTCCTATCAACTAGTTGTCCATATGTGACCAGACAAGATTGTTTTGTCATTTGTTCATCTCTGCACAACCAAGACATTAATCACACACAAAAATTTCAACATGACCTACCTTTGAGTGGAGGTAAGGATTCAGTCGTAGTTTCATATTCGCTTGCTGGAAATATTTCCCCAGTGGGTCCAACTGGATGAGAAGGCTTAATATGGCGGACACAGTTTGGAGTCTGGTCAGTTAGAGGGCACTGGAACTTGGCATTGGCTTCTGTTACACCTACGTGAAAAATCAAAAGGACGAAAAATATTCAGGCAATAAGAAGAAGAAAACACACAATCTCACTCTGTTGATGATATCAGTTCTACTTGTGTATCTTGCTTTTCGGGATTTTTTTCCTTCTTCGTCTAGTTTTTTGTAAGAATGTTTGAGTTAGGAAATGAGGCACAGGAGATCAGATAATAAAACTCCTTACGACTCTAGCATTAGACTATATAATGCTATATAAAAAAGAAAGATACTTATAAGTTGGTTTTATTTTACCTTTTTCATTGGGTTGTGGTGGCGGATTTAAACTATGGAGCAGCATCTAAATGTGGCCTACATTGGGTAAACTAGCAATAATTTTTGCATATAACGTTGAATAGTTCAGACGCAATCAAAGGTTGTATGTTTGATTGATCATTGATTCTAAGATTTTACGTTGAACAGTTCAGACGCAGCCAACGAGTTTAGGCTAAGACAAACGACCCCTGATGAATGCAAAACATATTATACGAATTGAACATAGACTTACCGATTGGATACTCTGTTTGTTGATCACAAACTCGGGTCAAATTCTCGAAGTAGGGATCTAGAAGATCCAAAACTAAGACATCCGAATCGTTTGGGGTATACCAATCTCCGACATCTCGTCTAAGATAAACCACGTATGATTTTCCGATATCGAGTATTGTAGAAAAACATAATCCCCCGACAATTCCTAAATCGAAAACAAATAAAGGGATAGTAAATAGTTTGGACAAATTACCACGATAATCGAGGTCAGAAACTTTTATAATTTTGTTGTTCAAACTTGAACTACATTATTTGCATACAAGCACTCACATTATGTACAGACTCAATCCATTTACACGACAAACTGGTATTAGAAACTCTGGCTATTTTAGGCGCTAAAATCTCGAAAATTGTGAATTTAGGTAAACTGATCACTTACAAATGTTTGGTTTTTTGTTGACCTTCAGATTAATAGAAAAATAAGAAGTAACCAATCTCGTCTGAAAGAGCGCAAGTCGATTTTCCACCGAAAAAGTTACTTATAGAGAATATCCCGTTTCTATTGTTTTCTGTCTGACTGTCATAACAAAAAACGAGAAACCCCCCTTCGTGGAGATATAGAGGCTGTACGGGTGTGGTGCAGTTAACCAGGTCAATTCTCATAACCACAACACGTCACAATTCTTTAAGAGCCATTTAGAAGTTGAGGTAACAATATTAACCCAAGAGGCTTTTTATGGATTACAACTTCTGTTTATTTGTACGCTTTACAAATAGTTGTAATCCATAAACCTCTTTATGTCTTCTTTGTTGTGATATTAAGTCAAGAGGTTTATGGATTACAACTTTTGTTTATTTATAAAGCGACGTTTCGGTACAGATAAATATGCTTGATAAATAAGCATCTGTGCTTGATAACGGTGCTAGATTGGAATCTGTACCGAAACGTCACTTTACAAATAAACAGAAGTGGTAATCCATAAACCTCTTGACTTAATATCACAACGAAGAATACAAAGGAGTACAACAACCCACCGATCCGTGGCAGCTACAAAAGTTACCAATGGTCTTTTGGCAACCTCATCTATACTTAAATAACAGTCGAATAGCACCCTACCTATCCCGGAGTATCGGTCTTACGGCGACTGGTACTATATGGTTGCTAATTTGTCTTGTCGCCTATGACGAACACGGAAAGAAAAACAATTCGACAGAGCCCATATTTCTCGGCTAGCACCCTACCATATGAACTTCCTATCGGTGGCCCTGGGTATGCCCCTTGCAATGATAACCTTTTCTTCGCGGTGGAAAGGTTCTTATCGTGGAGACAAGTTTTCTAGCTGGAGAGGTGGAAACCTTATCTCTGAGGTGAGAACCTTTTCTCCGCGGTGGAAATATTTACCTTGTGATTTGACAATTTACATGCGTTTTTCAAATTTCTCAGCAAATCGTTTTAGCTAGACGTATATTTCTTATGATGCACCCTTGATTTTCTATTACATTCCAAGAACAATGTTTCAAAACGAAGTTACTAAAGGGGTAAAATTTCGATAACGCCCCAAGAACACCAGAATTGTCAAAATTCCACCCATGACACTAATAGACCTCCCCATCAGCCAACTTTCTAATGAGTCTTGAAGTAAAGGGAGAGCACTCCGTTTGTCCCACTACGCTGCGCCTCGATCTAAAATAGAGATTGAGCCTTCTGCCATTCGTTGAGATGTCTCGTGTTGAAGATCTCGTAGAATGGCACGAGATCTCGATTGCGCTGCGCCTGTCATGCTAATTCAATAAATTTACAGTATATCTTTATGTTTTGATTTCAACTTGGGTAAAATATAGCTAAAAATTATGTTCTGTTGAACGGACTAATATCAAATAGGCTAGCACTAATACAAATACCACTAAATTAATATACAAGGCGATTAAAGAAAATAACTAAAAACATTTTCCTGTTTGGCAAGTTACAAATGCCCCCAAAATATCATTGGCCACGTGCCTTAAATTCTGTTCTAAAATTAAAAGAATGAATTAAGTTTAGATAAAGTAAAAATATATGATAAATCAAGGAGGTTACATCACTAGCATTGAAGAGCCGGACAATTAGCCGAGGTTTGAAGTAAATTTTCTAGTATAGGGAGGAAGATCTATGATGTTTTAATATGATTGATTTCACAGTTAGATATTTCTGAAATCTGTTTTAGATAACAACCTGTTGAGCCAAAAGAGTCATTTAGCAAATGATGACATTAAAAAAAGAGAAGAAAAAAAATGATCAGCCTTTTATTAGAAGTGTGTTACATTATCTCTGAGATGCTTTTGTTGTGCTCCGAAGACGATATGAAAACCATTCTTTTCGGGGCTGTTTAGTCGCAATATTCAACATGACCTGCTGTCTATCAGACGGTATTTAACGTACGTAAATCCACAAAGTTATGAGAGTGTACCCGAGGCCAATCGTATTCTTACGAGATCTCCTTTAGACAAAGCTAAGTTAAAACTCGCACGCCTTTACCGGGCATTTGCAAGAATTTTCACGTCCTCTTGGGTAACATTTTTAAAAGCCGTAGGAAAATTACAACAATCCTAACGTCATACTAAACGTGAATATTAACATGGAATTAAAAGAACTGTTAAACAAGTAACGAAAACGGGGAGTCGTTTTCACGAAATAGTCCCATTTTGACGAAATCAGGCAAGATGGCGACGCTCCCTGTCGATTCGATTCACCCTGAACTTGCCACTGTTGTAGGGGTCCGGAGTGTCTTCAAAAGTATCAAAGAGATGAATAAAAAGGCAGGTAAATGCAAACAAGCGCCAAGTTGAATTTCATGATATTACTGTTTTAGTCGAATGATTAAAAGTCAGATGATCATTTGACGTCAGAGGTGAACTCTCCAACCCCAATCCAATGGATTTGTTCCGATGAAAATGGCGGCTTTAGGCCTTAGTGGTGATATCTGGACGAGTGACTTCTAAGTTTTGATCCAGTGGGTTAGAGTGATCGCCCTTTAGTCTCACGCAGACCTTTCATCGATACAGCGCGGGTTCGAATAACACTCAGATCAAATAAAAAAAAACTTGTGTGTATTTTTTTTACTCGGTCGCCGTTTGTGGGAAAGTTGCCAAGTACTCGCCGAAGGTCGGGAGGGGGGGTCCTCAGTGGGGAGCAATGAGCCCTGTTTCTTCTCCCACTAAGCCTGACAATGCCACTATGTAAGTGAAATAATCTTCAGTGCGGCGTAAAACATCAATCAACCAATCAGTCTAAGTTTTGATAGTGTCCGAGGCATATCAAGGCCGACTAGTATCGACAGAAGTTTTTTTTTTCCGAATGAACTGTGAGGGTCTGTTGCATCTCTACAACGTAAACTGTACCTTTTCTACAATTTTGACATCACGAATGAACGATCAACGTTACAATAATAAATAATAAATACATGCATATCTGTGATAAACACGTCTGTGATATTGGGGGAAAAACAAAATATGATTTTTTGGAGAAATATCAGTAATAAATCAATAATACATTATCAATCTTTATGACGTGAAGAAAAACATCCAATACGTAGCCCTCTTATAAGAGTCAGTGAAGTTGTTATTTTTGCCTCATTTGTAAATTGCAGTCAAATGTCAAGTGAAAGCCATTCCACGTACATAGTTCATTGCTATAGAAGATCTGGGGGTAGTTCTGTTAAGGTGGCGTAAAGTTGCGCTTACGTCCACGCAGGGACGTCAACGGGTTATAATAAGTGGGGGGGACACATTCAAAAACAATACCCGGTTTCCAAGACAAGGAGCCTGCTATATTCCCTGGCTGTAATCATGATTATGTGCATATTTACATTGTCTTTGTTCGATTTTTTTCTCTTTCAAGGAGAAGAAAAAATTAAAGTTTGTTTGATGCGGCGCTTGATATTGTTTCACTTACATATTACACGTGACTTTTGAGTTTAAACATGCACATGCCTGTTATTATTTCACCACCAAACATAAAATTATTGGGGAAAAATAAACTCATATTCGGCTGTTCTAACTCTAAATTTAGATTTCAGCATTGTCATACAGTGATATACAATATACAAGAAGGAAAGAAGTTCTTTTGTAATCCATATCTAAATAGCGATTGCTTCAACTTTCAGTTTCAACAATTAGTTAGTTTTTGTTGAATCAGAATACGTATGACATTATCCGTCAAACAAAAAACAAAGCTTCGGGTTGGGAGAAATAACAGGTTTATGTGTAAACGTCGGGTGGGGACATTAAATCTTAAAATTTAGTCTAAGAAGGTCGGTCGCCCCAGCTGCGGACGGAGAAAAAAAATCTGAAAGTAAATGACGTCAGGAAAGAAATTGATTAAATCTTGCGTTGGGCGACTCCCTTAAGCTCAATGTCCTACACAAACTGTTACTTGAGAGGATAAAGCCACTTCATTTTTGAGTGTGAGTTTGTTGGTGATAAAAAAACTATCTTGATAGTATTGCTTTCAAGTCATATTTCTCGCTCGCAAAAAGTGGGGGGGGGGACAAATCATAGGTTGTCCCCACCCATGCGTCCACGGCACAACGTTGCGCCACCTATTTACGACCATGAGTAAGTTCCTTAAAGGAATTATGAACAGCTTTTGGAAATATTCTCTAATTTGCGTTAGGTGTGTTGTAGAACATGTACTTTATAAGTCTGACCAAAAAGAAAATTAAATTTCGGTCGCAGCACATACAAAATTCAAGCTACGTTTACCGATCTACAATGCTTACGAAAGTTAATTATCTCAGAGACTTATGACGTCAAACACGACCTCCGTTGTGTACGTACCCTCAGAGCGATGACGTAATAAACGATTTCTGTTGTCTCAGTACGTCTTCGTGGCAGTTTGTACACATCGAAGGTCGTGTATGACGTCATTATTCCGAGCAGTTACGAAAAATACGGAAAATATGCATATTTCCTCCCCGTTCGTTTTTTGACTACCAGGGAATTAACGCGAAGGTTGTTTCGTTTCAACTGATAATTTTCAAATATATATTTAGTCAATAAACAAGCACAAACCAGCTTTAAATCTTGCTCATATCTCCTTTAAAGGGGCATGAGCTGCCAAAATTCGCAGTGTTTTCATAACTTCTGATCGTCACGACAGTAAGAGGCTTGAAAGGATATCGAAAAACTAAATGATTGGCGTTGGAATGAGGAAAATCCATACAGTATGTGGCCTGTACGAACCGAAAACGTGTTCGAAAAGTAAACAAAATTTAAATAACCGGGACGACCATTCATTCATTCTAAGCCAAAGTTAGTTCAAAACAGTACTTTATCGTACATTTTCGAGACTAGAAGCATTAAAAAGCTTCTGAATTCTATCTTTTGAGAAAAATAGCCAATAATTTCAGCATTCTGTTTTAACGTCAAAATATCAACATTTTGGCAGCTCATGCCCCTTTAAGTTTAAGCCTAGCGTATACACGAGAGGCGCCGGCTAACCTGTCGGCCACGCGTGGCTGAGAGCTTAAGGTCCGTTCACGCGGCGCGATTTGTCGTACAGACTTGCAGCATGCGATTAAAATGGATGCTTTTAATTGGTTGATACGATTTGTCAACCGATCAAATACATCCATTTTTATCGCATGCTACAAGTCGGTACGACAAATCGCGCCGTGTGAGCTGGCCTTTAAGCTGTTTCCCCCCGTGTGCGCGTAAATTTTGGTGAGCTTTTCGCCTCTTGA
Organism: Lepidochitona cinerea; assembly: GCA_963971465.1. Taxonomy (NCBI): domain Eukaryota; kingdom Metazoa; phylum Mollusca; class Polyplacophora; order Chitonida; family Tonicellidae; genus Lepidochitona; species Lepidochitona cinerea. The sequence goes on from OZ020557.1 coordinate 23,179,665, forward strand.
GGCGGTGAGGAAAGTATCCAGCATGTTTAACATTTCTGCCTGAGTGGCAAGAATCTCACCGTGTGCGCATATTATGCTGATGTTAATGTTAAACGTGAGCTGCCAGCTCAGCTGAGAGGAGGGAAAGGCCAATCGTGTGTATCTATTGAAACGCGTAATCCCTTAAAATATTACATCACACGGTTAGTGACATTGATGTAGATCAGTGAACTTCGGTGACCAGGAACTTGCCTCAACCGAGAGCTCATCGTCTGCGCTGAAATCTGTAGCTGCTCCTTGGGCTACGCGTGCCTTGTAGCTCAGCCGGCGATGCGTGGCTGAGAGTTAAGCTGTTGCCCCCGTGTGCGCGTACATTTTGGCGAGGAAAGTATCTAGCTTGTTTGATATTTTCAGCCTCACATGCGAAAATGATGACGTCGTTCAGTGTCAGGGCGTTTGCCGTCACAATGAAAAAGTTCTCTGCGTATATGCTAATTTATACGCCAGCTGTGTCCTGTCTCACAACATGTAGGGAAGTCACGCAAGTGTTAGAATCAAGGTTATTTATCTGTCTCACAAGTCGAAAATCCGCCAGGGATACCTGTTTCATTTCTGCCTCCTTCCCATATTTATTCTAACGACGTACTTTAAAAATACAACAGATGTGCTGGCCTGGAGATTATATGCTGATGTAATCTAAACAAGTTTTCATCAGCTTTTCCGTCGATAAAAGTTGTCGATACCAACATAGCTAAGTACGTAATACCAGAATTCAATAATTGGGGTAGTGTGAAACGTACCATTAAACCATATTCAGGGCATTACCGCCTGGTCCAGAGTTCACCATAAACAGTGTCCTGTCTCGGTTAGTCAAAAACGTATGAATTATTATGGGATGCATAAGAAAAAAGAATGCGAACGTTTGAGATGTGACAACAGTACATGGTGGAGCAAAAGTTAAAGTTTCCGAAAAACTGCATAGGCCTATAGCCGATTTGAGTAGAAAATCGGAGACGAAGACGGGCCCGTTCAAAAACTTCTGGTAATACATTTAAATATGGCTGTGCAGGTTTTATTTTTAGAGTATTCTATTAGTCAGTTTCGAAATGTTTTCCGGCCACGGGGTGGTAAGCTTGCAATATTAAGCCGACTTTCTTTATAACACCGCTGTCTATAAAACATTATATATATATACGGTATATACAATAGCTGTACGTCAACGTGCGCTCCAAACTTGCTCTCTTAAGTGGACCAGTAAATATCTAAAAACAGAAGACTTGAACTGTAGCTAATTATAATCAGTCTGACGGATCTGATGAAATCCATCATCGGCGCTCCCAATATATACATGACTTTATTGCTCTGTTTGTGAATCATAACTCAATCAACCGGTTAAAATTAAATACCTGATCCGAAACCAGTTTAATACAAATCTTAATCGGAGTTATCAATGCACTGTACAAGGGACATAACTGCAATGCCTCCGATACAAACTGCCATAATATAGAATATGTGAGAGAAAGGCAAAATAACTTGAAACCAGTTTAATTTAAGCCTTCCTATGTTCGAAAAAGCCAACAAATGAGATCAGCTAATATAAAAAGAGGACACCGGCAAATTAACTGCCATTAGATTGGCTGATTGATGGTTTGGTGTTTTACGCTTATATGGCGGCGTTGCCAGTTTTATTGTGGGAGGAAAGCGGGCTCTATGCCCGGAGGAAACGGAAGACCGTTTTTGTCATTTTCATCAATCTGACAGGTGTACGTTAAGGTAATTTGTATAATAAACGAAACACCCCAAAAAGAGGTCATACATCTCGGCTAAATAACCGATATTTTCCGTTTTAACGTTAATCCTTTGGTTTTTCAAGGTACTTCAAACCCTCAATTACCTTGGCAATCAGAATTTATGAATACGGTCTGAATTTTAGCAGCTTGAGCATCTTTAACTGGATAGAAAAATAACTCATATGACATTATTAGAATAAAGAATATCCATTGAGCCAATGGTCAGTACAGGTCAAAATTACTGGGAGTGATATTCGATTATCTGTTGTTCATAAGTTCTATAAACTTCAAAATTTTATTCAAAGCTTTTGTGAGATTAAAATTGAGAAACAACTATTTTTTTAGTTGTCAGACCGCCTACCCCAAAAATGGTTTATAAAGTTCCGTCTATTGTGGCCATTGTAGGGTTGCTATAAACGATGTGGGTCGTATTGACCATTGCTTGATGACGTCACTTGGAAATTACGCGCACAGCATTTTGGGAGATTGAGGGATAATTACATAATTTTACATGGCGGAAGGAATAATACTTTATCATATTCCTATACGTCAAACCCTACTGATACACAGCCATCTGATAATTTTCCGTATCAGTATAGTTTGAAAAGAATGTTTCCGGACTATTTTTTGTACGACCTTGACCGTATGACTCATAGCAAAACAAGTTTATGACTGTCACGTGATAACTGAAATGGAAATTTCCGCGCAGTGATCGGTATGTGTCTCATTGACAGACAGACGCTACTGTATCAGAGGAATTATAGATAAATTGTTGCTTTTCTATACTTTATTTGTTGCTTCTTTCTACTTAATCGGTTGAATAATACATTAATTCTGACTCAATATTTTTTTGCGAAGATATAAAGTCAATAATTTCTGCGTGCGTAGTATTTTTATCTTGGGTCTACTTCTCGCGCGGGGGCCTTTTGAAAGTAAATGCGCAATTCGGCAAAACTGCCAGTCGAAAAGTGACATTTGTAAATTTGTGGCTATTGCAGCCAAAATTAGGTCTACACATGTTTCAGCGGTAAATATGATAAATAGATTATCATAACACTGTGTGATATGTGAGGCCGTATCAACATCTCGTTGGCTGAGATCGGACATTCGCATCAGCCTCGCCCTTCGGGCTCGACTGATACTTTTGCCCGATCTCAGCCAACTCGGTGTTGATACGGCCTCACATATCACACAGTGTTATGATAATCTGTATTTATCGAGAAGAGGATGTAAAAGGTTACAGATCTTTTGACGGCGCTTACCTGTCGTGCTTCTGACTTGAAGACGTGCAGTTCGGTATACAACATGTTGTGTTCATAACTCTATCAGTAACGACTTTTAAATAAGTTATGTCATCAATGTTTTATAAGGAAGTGACGTCGTTCTATAACTTTATAAGTACCGGTTAATAAAATGGCGAACTGGGGTACATTTTACACAGAAAGCTTTTCCTAAATCGGTGTGACTCCATCAGGCTCGGCGCTAATTATAGGCACATGTCCGATGATTTTCATATTCAGCAATGCAAGTTACGTAATAATAATAACTTTCAATAAAATTTAACGATAGTGAATTTTTGAATTGAAGAAATTAGACATGGGACATAATGTAGAAAACAAGACACAAGGTTTAATACCAGTTAATACTAGTAACAAGTTACACACAGTTTTGCTCTGTTTCACAGCTATGTTTACATTGATGAAACAAATACTGCTGCGCATCAAGAGCGGAAAGACCTATCTTGTTGTACAAACAAAAGTTTCATTGTTGCGCGTTCTACAGGATGAAATGTCATTCAACTTAAAGAACGAAAATTCTTATCTTGCTGCACAAACTGTTCATCGTGTAGACGGGCCTAAGATAGAATCTGTTTTAAATCATCAGAAGACATTGTTTATCACGTTCATTGCACAATCCAAATTGTAATTCAAGACATTAAACTAATGGGTTTAAAGAATCAACTAACAGGTTTTATTCAGGCGTAAACAAAAGGAAATTCCAATGAAAATGTATCAGCCCCCTATGATAGCTATCAGGCTTCTATAAGCGTTGATTCGGCCATAAAAGGCGACACTGTGAAAGTAATTATCTCTAAGTATATATAAAACAATTTCATGAACGTATCTCAACGGGTTTTTTAATTATAAAGATAAGTGTCGCTAATATCCATGCTTCAACGTTGTCACCCAATAAACCAAGAAGTTGTTATCCATAAGTAATTCTTAACCATATTATAACCTTTCAACTTCTAAATGCCATTAAAAGGTTTAAAGGATTTATGAACAGCTTTTGGAAATATTCTCTAATTTGCGTTAGTTGTGTTGTAGAACATGTACTTTAAAAGTCTGATCAAAAAGAAAATTAAATTTCGGTCGCAGCATATACAAAATTCAAGGTACGTTTACCGATCTACAATGCTTACGAAAGTTAATTATCTCAGAGACTTATGACGTCAAACACGACCTCCGTTGTGTACGTACCAATGAACTATATGAGCGCATATAGTTCATTGGTACGTACCCGCACAGCGATGACGTAATAAACGATTGCTGTTGTCTCAGTACGTCTTCGTGGCAGTTTGTACACATCGAAGGTCGTGTATGACGTCATTTTTCCGAGCAGTTACGAAAAATACGGAAATATGCATATTTCTCTCCGTTCGTTTTTTGACTACCAGGGAACTAACGCGAAGGTTGTTTCGTTTCAACTGGTAATTTACAAATATATATTTAGTCAATAAACAAGCACAAACCAGCTTTAAATCTTGTTCATATCTCCTTTAATCTACATGGTGCCACAAGATGGTCCCTGTATTCTTTCAGTGTGTATACTTATAAGGTTATTCTAGGTAGATACAAAATGTATAGACACACATATTTTAAATACGAAAACGGTAAAAATTGTAAACTAATAACAAACAAGAAATGTGGAACTGCTGAATTTCGGGACACCAATGCAGCTATTTTTAACGAAGTGCGAAACCACCTCGGTCACTCAAATCAACAAACTATAAAGTATTGTGCAACCAGTGAACCGAACAAGAGATGGTTTAAAGAGACATGAGCTGCCAAAATTCACACTTTTTTCATAATTACTGATCGTCACGACAGTAAGAGGCTTTGAAGGCCATCGATTGGCGTTGGAATGAAGACAATCCATACAGTATGTGGCATATACAAACTGGAATAGTGTTCGAAAAATAAACAAAATTTAAATAACCGGGACGACCATTAATTCATTCTAAGCCAAAGTTAGTTCAAAACAATACTTTATCGTACATCTTCGAGACTAGAAGCACTAAAAAGCTTCTGGATTATACGTCTTGAGAAAAATAGCCAATAATTTCAACATTCTGTTTTAACGTCAAAATATCAACATTTTGGCAGCTCATGCCACTTTAATGTACAATAAAATGTCTTCTTTACCGACTAAAAATTTGTTAAAATATGTTAATAGATTAACACAGCAGTGTCTACAGCCTCATTTCCCTTTTCCTCATTTTAATTAGTTTATTAAAAGAACAGGTGGGGTGTTAATAAGACCTATTAATCAAACTTATACGTGCTCTTTAATCAAGGGAAATCTGTTTAGTTCGTCACGCTGAGATGAATTCGGAAGATATCAATGGAATGTACAGAAGAAAATATGTTGTTCGTTGACCACTTAACAAATCTAATGAATATATACTGACATACCTCAGCCATAACAACACGTAACCTGCTAAAGGTACTGGGGCGATTGACAATAAATACCATTGGAACTCAGTGTGCCTGTTCCTGGAGTGATATAGTATTATATAGAAGTATAGTTGGTTGGTTGTTTTAGCTTATTGGCGCGTCCATTCGTATGAATGATGTACGCCATACTAGTGAGTAATCATTACCTTGAGCGATTAAGAAAACTGTGATGTTTGAACACAATATATTGAATCTCTCAGTACAGGAGTATATGTTAGTACGTTTGAGATCTAGTTAACCTCTTAAGATGTAAAAACATGCAATACAATTGAGCTAACACCCGTATACGATTTACAGATAAGCAAATATACAGTGGTGAGAAATGGAAAGATAGACAGAAAGGTCGATATCTGTTAGTCAGGTGTCACTTGAGCACTAAACTGTCGTAAATACAATGTATATACACTCATAAAAATATACAATTATACTAAAATCTATGTGTATTTATAATATATCTAGCTACAGCCTTGTTGGTATTTTTAGAAGGACCTAGAACATTGTCCATTATAGACGTATATATCTGGGAGATATGGACTAAAGATATGGCATCTCATACCGCTTTATTAGCAATATATACGATTACTTTTGATTCTTATTGATGTTTTGCACGGCACTCAATATTGTTCCAACTCAATGACAGCGTAGCCCGGATTATCGGTCTTACGGCGACTGGTACGCTGATGTGTCTTGTCGCCTACGGCTATATGACAGCGTTGTTTGGTTTAGTGCGGGAGATAAACAGGGATCTTTGCCCGTAGGAAACCCGATGTGTAGCTCCTCCACATACTGCGATGAAGTGAAAAATTCACTCAGAAATTGTACAAATTGTCCGTGGAATTAGTGGGATTTGAGCCCGCGCCTCATCGATGGGAGGCTTATGTCTGACTGTGAGAATATCATTCTGCCAAAAAAACACCGAGGTCTTTTGAAGAGTCTAATCTAAAATTAGCAATAAAATAACAAAACGATGAATTATCTTATAAGGTAATTACATATTGTCGCATAAAATTGCTTATTTAATTCAATAGAATAACGTGTGTTTGTTAGTTGATATTGCACAATATCACGTACTTACTGTCTCAACAGAAGATCTCATTTAGAGTTAACAATCATGTCTTTTTCCAGACCAAATTGTCCGTGGAATTAGTGGGATTAGAGCCCGCGCCTCATCGATGGGAGGCTTATGTCTGACTGTGAGAATATCATTCTGCCAAAAAAACACCGAGGTCTTTTGAAGAGTCTAATCTAAAATTAGCAATAAAATAACAAAACGATGAATTATCTTATAAGGTAATTACATATTGTCGCATAAAATTGCTTATTTAATTCAATAGAATAACGTGTGTTTGTTAGTTGATATTGCACAATATCACGTACTTACTGTCTCAACAGAAGATCTCATTTAGAGTTAACAATCATGTCTTTTTCCAGACTTTTCAATTTTTGAATAAATTTCTTGACATTACATAATTTAAAGATAATCAATTCGTGTCCACAAAAACACACAAAGATATCTCTGTACTTGCCACTTCACCGTGTCCTCCTTCACGGGAGCATTAAGACGCATCTTGATAATTATTTTTTTAAAAGAAGACCTATTGAATAATTCCATCATGCGTAACCGACAAATATGGTTCAGTGAATCGCGTTTATGTGAGAGCTTATTTGACCCAATCGCGGGTTTTCAAAATTCAGGAAGTCGATTGAATGGGTGGGTTTTTTTCCGTCTGCACATATAGTCATGATGTTTGTTTTAACACACGTGGTATTTCTATAGAGAATAATTAACACATCATTGGAATCCTTATTTTTCTATCAATATTAATACTTTTGTACCTAACATTACGTGTATTAGTTGATTGAATTCTTTAGGATCTCTGCTTTGTTTTTAGTTCGCTGTTTTCGCCAGTCTTTGTTTGGTGTATATATTATTCGAGAACTTAATGGTTAGTTTCGAAAAGCTATTTTAGGTTTGCTTGTTTACGAAACAGATGGCTCTGTGGCATACTTTCCACAGTTGTTTACGTCACACGACCATTCAGCGAAGATGTTGCTGTGATGTCGACCTAGATTTAAGCCAGTGAGATTTACGTCATTGCGCCGACATGATTCTCGATTTTAGTGGAAGATAAAAATATTTCAACTTCCTAAAATTATAGAAATTTAGGTTTTTGCGTAGAATGGTAGGTTTTTACCTTAAATGCCTGGAGATCTATTTAAAGTCAATTTAGCCTCTGCTCGAGTGCGCTATCGGTACGTTATTAATATGATTGAATTATGTTATCATTCTTAGAAGGAGGGCTAAATTATCTATTCAGCTAGCAATATATACCAGTATTACAATCGTTTGTGAGAGCAATGAATTTGACTTTTTATGCAAAGAGTTAACCAGTGTGCTTCTATTTTATTTTGTGGAAATTTACTTGAGTAGATCGGATCTACTGATATTTCTGTTACGGTATCAGGGAAGTTTTCCGTTTCCAAAAAGTCAGAATCCTTAGGGTTAGGGTTAATCCTCAGCAAACGTTTTGTTCATACTGCGTGTATAATATTTTCCTAGAACTACGTTACACATCAAAATTTGTAAATAAAATCTGCTACTTCGTTAAACAGTTTATCTCGTAACACAATGTAACGAGAACAAGCTACTGAATAAACAAAACGAAACGTTAATGAATTAAATATGTTAAGGATTACAGCTAACAATCTATCTAAGCTGATATGAGCTGCCAAATATAGGGAATTTTCGTTAAACCGGAATTTAGCTATTGTTCGCTATTGTCAATTGTTGTTTTCAAAGCTTAACTGTGTCAATAAGACTAGAACTCCAGTATCAATGTCCTTTGTATTTATAGACACCAAAACACACGGGGGAAATCTTCTTGACTGAAATAACTATGGAGACAAGTTTCTAGTTGTCTTAAAAAAGGGTATGTCATTTAGACATTTTAACCAGTTGTTGTTGGTTGTTGTAATGAACCAAATCCCGTGATATTTCATTAAAGTGAAGACCGGACTCGCGGAGGTTAGCTTTAGTCAGTTTTTTTCTGAAATACTTAGTTATTGACAAAGTTGTACGGATCTTCAGCTAAGGCCAGAAGTCCGGTAAAGTAAAGTGAAATGGAACAAAGAGTGATAGTGGGAAAAGAAAGTGAAAATATGTAATTTGATTCCTAGGTAAAAACCGATGAGGGAGTTTAGTGCTGACCAATAGATTTTTCAAATTCTTGTGTCCTTTGTATTCGAATGGTTTGGTTTTATACGTTCCTTCAAAAACAGCACATGTAGATTTACATTTGTCCTGGGTTGCATCTAATGATAGACTATACTTACTAATGATAAAGCATGAAGACATCGCCACGAAGTTAGATGTGTTTTTCACAAACAACTAACTAGTGGTGAGGTCTTAAGTTTGTATCATTACTATAGAACCTACGTTTAAAGGGGCATGAGCTGCCAAAATTAACACTTTTTTTCAAAATTTCTGATCGTCACGACAGTAAGAGGCTTTGAAGGCCAGCGAAAAACTAAATGATTGGCGTTGGAATGAGGAAAATCTATATAGCATGTGGCCTATACGAACCGAAAACGTGTTCGAAAAGTAAACAAAATTTAAATAACCAGAACGACCATTCGTTCATTCTAAGTAAAAGTTACTTTAAAACAATACTTATCGTGCATTCTCCAGACTAGAAGCACTAAAAAGCTTCTGAATTATATGTCTTGAGACAAATAACCAAAGGTATCTCTGTACTGGCCACTTTACCGTGTCCTCCTTCACGGGAGCATTAAGACGCATGTTGATAATTATTTTTTTAAAAGAAGACCTATTGAATAATTCCATCATGCGTAACCGACAAATATGGTTCAGTGAATCGCGTTTATGTGAGAGCTTATTTGACCCAATCGCAGGTTTTCAAAAGTCGATTGAATGGATGGGTTTTTTTTCCGTCTGACGTATATAGTCATGGTGTTTGTTTTAACACACGTGGTATTTCTATGGAGAACAATTAACACATCATTGGAATCCTTATTTTTCTATCAATATTAATACTTTTGTACCGGACATTGCGTGTATTAGTTTATTGAATTCTTTGGGACCTTTGCTTTGTTTTTAGTTCGCTATTTCCGCCAGTCTTTGTTTGGTGTATTTATTATTCGAGAACTTAATGGTTAGTTTTGAAAGGCTATTTTAGGTTTGCTTGTTTACGAAACAGATGGCTCTGTGACATATTTTCCACAGTTGTTTACGTCACACGACCATTCAGCGAGGATGTTGCTGTGATGTCGACCTAGATTTAAGCCAGTGAGATTTACGTCATTGCGCCGACATGATTCTCAGTTTTAGATGAAGATAAAAATATTTCAACTTCCTAAAATCATAGAAATTTAAGTTTTTGCGTATGATGGTAGGTTTTTACTTTAAAGGCCTGGAGATCTATTTAAAGTCAATTTACCCTCTGCTCGAGTGCGCTATCGGTACGTTATTAATATGATTGAATTATGTTATCGTTCTTAGAAGGAGGGCTAAATTATCTATTCAGCTAGTAATATTAACCGAGAAATCTGGGCTCTGGCGAATTTTTTGTTTTCTCTCCGTGTTCGTCATAGCCCAGATCACTTCCATAGTAAAAAAGTGATATTTTTTAAGGAGACCCGCCGAAAAAGTCGGCGGCGTAAATTACACTACAAATAAGCAAATAATAAAGTTTTTATCTCTACATTCCGATAGCATAGACCTAGAAGAAGGAGTTCGTCAACTTTACGCGGCTGTAATGTGGTAAGCTTTCCTTTATGCAGTCAATATTTGCTTCCAAGTCCACTGACTTTTAACCTGACGTAACCGCCAAAGTAAAACATTAACCGACCTAAAAACTCGGCGGGGCATCTTAGAAATACGTAACTCGTAGTCTTCGGAAATCTTTTCTCATGACCAATGAACTAAGCCGAACATGAAATATTCGTGGAGTGTTAAATCCTAGATGTATAGATCTATATTTCTCCACAGTTATATCGATATTATTTTACCCTAGTGATTCGGGCTAAGGCGACAAGACAGTCACACATTAGCAGCCATATAATACCAGTCGCCGTAAGACCGATAATCCGGGCTACTAGCAATATATACCAGTATTACAATCGTTTGTGAGAGCAGTGAGTTTTACTTTTTATGCAAAGACTTAACCAGTGTGCTTCTATTTTATTTTGTGGAAATTTACTTGAGATCTATCGGATCTACTGATATTTCTTCTACCAGGGAAGTTTTCCGTTTCCAAACAGTCAGAATTTAGACCGTAGATTCATAAGCAATCCTCGATAAACGTTCACACTGCGTGTATAATATTTGCCTAGAAATACGTTACACATTTAAATTTGTAAATAAAATCTGCTGTTTTTTTTTCTACTTCGTTAAACAGTTTATCTCGTAACACAATGTAACGAGAACAAGCTACTGAATAAACAAAACGAAACGTTAATGAATAAAATATGTTGAGGATTACAGCTAACAATCTATCTAAGCTGATATGAGCTGCCAAATATAGGAAATTTTCGTTAAACCGGAATTTAGCTATTGTTCGCTATTGTCAATTGTTGTTTTCAAAGCTTAACTGTGTCAATAAGACTAGAACTCTAGTACCAATGTCCTTTGTGTTTATAGACACCAAAACACACGGGGAAAATCTTCTTCACTGAAAGAACTATGGAGACAAGTTTCTAGTTGTCTTAAAAAAGGGTATGTCATTTAGACCTTTTAACCAGTTATAGGTTGTTGTAATGAACCAAATCCCGTGATATTTCATTAAAGTGAAGACAGGAGGTTAGCTTTAGTCAGTTTTTTCTGAAATACTTAGTTATTGACAAAGTTGTACGGATCTTCAGCTAAGGCCAGAAGTCCGGTAAAGTAAAGTGAAATGGAACAAAGAGTCATAATGGGAAAAGAAAGTGAAAATATGTAATTTGATTCCTAGGTAAAAAAAACCGATGAGGGAGTTTAGTGCTGACCAATAGATTTTTCTTGTGTCCTTTGTATTCGTATGTTTTGTTTACGTTCGTTCAAAAACAACACATGTAGATTTACATTTGTCCCAGGTTGCATCTAATGATAGACTAGTAGTCCTACTAATGATAAAAATGAAGACATCACCACGCAGTAAAATGTGGTGTTCACAAACAACGAACTAGTGGCGAGGTCTTAATTTTGTATCATTAGTATAGAACCTATACTTAATTGTTTCAAGCGTGTAAGTGCCATAAGAATAGTTTAAGGTGTACGTTAGTTAACGCCAAAGGCTTACCAACCAGCTGACACGTGTTCAGCTAACTTTAGATAAACCGGCAGCACAGTGGGTAAGGACAAAATCTGGTACATTAAGGACAAGATTTAACAATTTTATACGGGTGGCTTTATCGATTGGTTGGTTGGTGTTTTCCTCAATAGTTGGATGGTATCGTGAAAGAGAACTCCGATCTTGCAAAGCGGAACTCTCGCCATGTGGTTTAAAGTGGCATGAGCTGCCAAAATGTTGATATTTTGACGTTGAAACAGAATGTTGAAATTATCGGCTATTTTTCCCAAGACGTATAATTCAGAAGCTTTTTAGTGCTTTAGTCTCGAGAATGTACGATAAAGTATTGTTTTGAACTAACTTTAGCTTAGAATGAATGAATGGTCGTCCCGGTTATTTAAATTTTGTTTACATTTCGAACACATTTTCGGTTCGTACAGGCCACATACTGTATGGATTTTTTTCATTCCAACGCTAATCATTTAGTTTTTCGATGGCCTTCAAAGCCTCTTACTGTCGTGACGATCAGAAATTATGAAAAAAATGTGAATTTCGGCAGCTCATGCCACTTTAATTTTTATGGTTCCACCCCCCCCCCAAAAAAAAAAATAAATAAATAAATGAATGATTCCCATAATGGAAGAGAGTTGGAAGTATAGATTCATTGGCACATGGATTCAACTCTGTCCAAACTTCTGCTTGGAGACAATTGACCCGATGCCCAAATCGTTGTATTCTAGTTCAAGATTTATGTCTGAAAGCTGGAAGCCAGTGGAAGGGTTCATTATTTTTCCCGATGCCCCTTACCCTATAAAAAAACTATCAACTGAAACCGATTATGATCAGTGTGTAACCTAGCCAAGAAATCAGGGTTCTGCCGAATTCGTTTTCCGTATTCGTCACATTACCAGCCAAATATAATACAAGTCGCCCGTAGACCGAAAATCCGGGTTATGTGTAACCCAAAATGGAACGTTAGTAAGGTTGATATGCAATACACGAGTAGTGTCACTCCGAAAAATAAAGACCCATGTTGAGTCAATATTGCGCCACTTTATTTTGCCATCAAGTTGGCGTAAATTTGTGGATGTGGTAAAAACATTGTCAATTTTAACAATAAACTAAGTTCTCTTCTCACATCAATCCAAATAGAAAATAAACATTGCATCCTTATGGGGGATTTTAACATAGATCTACTCAAGTCTGAAACCCATCAACCCTCTAAACAGTTTGTTGAATTATTAAAATCTCATTATTTTTACCCCAAAATAACAAAACCTACCCGTGTCCAATCTCGATCCGCAACTTTGCTAGATAACATTTTTACTAATTTTCATTCTGAAGATATAATCTCTGGCATTTTCCCTACTGATATAACTGACCACTATCCTGTTTTCCATATTATTAATACCTACCAAAATACCAATCCCCCACCTTCAAATTCAGGCACATACCGGCGAATGCATGATGAAGATAAAACCATTTTTGTGAGTCGTATATCTGAATGTGACTGGTCGGACGTCCTCCAAGAATCGAATCCTTCACATGCATTACAATTATTTCAAGATAAATTCAGTTCCATATACAACCACTGTTTTCCACTAATCGAAACGAAACCAATAAAAAATAAAATAACTAAACCTTGGATTACATATTCACTGTTAACCTCTATCCATGAAAAAAATCGACTGTATCGGATCCAACTGAGCACTAAACTTCCTCATGATCGAAGAAACTATAGAATATACAGAAATAAATTAAATAATTTAATTCGGATATCTAGAAAACACTATTTTGAATCTCAGTTTAACAAATATAATCACGATATAAAAAATACATGGAAAATTCTTAAAAATATATTAAACAAGAAGCAAAACTCTAATCTGCCAGTTTCCTTTAACATAGATGGATCCGATACAGCCGATTCCTCAATAATAGCAAATCAGTTTAACAAATATTTCAGCTCTGTTGCAACTACTCTTGATGGTAATATTCCTCTAACCCAACGCTCCCATCTGGACTACCTTGGTGCACCTTCCCAAAATGAATTTGTTTTCCGCCTGACCTCTGCTAACGATGTTAAAGCCTGCATTTCTGAACTGAAGCTCTCGTCACCGGGTTTGGACGGAATTAGATCATCTGCCCTAAAACTTGTCTCGGAATTTATTTCATCCCCCCTTTCTCATATAATAAATCTCTCCTTTTCCACGGGTACCATACCATCCTCTCTAAAATCTGCAAAAATAACTCCTGTCTTTAAATCTGGCATAAGTAACAATCTCGAAAACTACCGACCCATATCCGTTTTACCATGCTTTAGCAAAATACTAGAGAAGCTCGCCGTTCGTATGTTTATTGAATATCTGGAAACAAATAATATTATTGACGAAAATCAGTTTGGGTTTAGAGCTCACCATTCCACCACAGCTGCAGCATACTCTCTTTACAACCATCTTATAACTGAAAAAGAAAACCACAATCACAGTATCGTAATGTTCTTGGATTTGTCCAAGGCATTCGATACTGTGAATCATGAAATACTCTTATCTAAATTGAATCATTATGGTATCCGTGGAAACTCAAATAACTGGTTTAGAAGTTATCTAACAAACAGGTCCCAATGTGTCACTTACAATAATACCCTCTCTGAACCCAACAAAATAACTTGTGGTGTACCTCAGGGATCAATACTGGGGCCTCTTCTTTTTCTAACCTATATTAACGATATCACCAGGGTAACTGATATCTTGAAGATCACTCTATTTGCCGATGATACAAGTGTATGCCATTCTGGTAAAGATATAAATCACGTATCTAATATAATGCACATGGAATTAGAAAAACTTCAATCTTGGTTTCATACAAACAGATTATCTCTTAATATCCTTAAAACTAAATACATGGTTATCCAGCACACTTCAAAGAAACTTACTAACTTATTTTCCGGTTTATACATTTCGGGTGTCAAAATAGAGCTAGTCCATCACTTCAAATTTCTTGGTATCATATTTAATGAGAAGTTGAACTGGAAATCCCATATCAATTATGTCTGCACAAAAATATCCAGGAATATTGGAATAATTAACCATATAAAAAAAATTCTCAATAAAAAAACCTTATTTATATTATACTACGCTTTAGTTTTTCCCTATCTATACTATGGCAATACATTGTGGGGTAATACCTACTCTACTCATCTCTATCCTCTTTTTCTTTTGCAAAAACGTGCAGTTAGAGTAATTAATATGTCCAAGAAATATGATCATACCATTCCCATTTTTAAGAAACTCAATATATTAAGCCTTCATGATATTAATCTGTACTCCTCACTCATTATAACCCATACATTCGTCTATCATAAAACTCAGTTACCATCCATCTTTCGACATAGCTTCACCCGACAATCTGATGTACATAACTACCCTACTAGAAACCAAAGCTTGAATCTTAATCGCCCTCTGCCAAAAACCAATCTATCATTGTATTCTCTTAAGTGTAAGGCGCCTCGAGAGTGGAACAAGTTAGATATTCAATTAAAAACTATAAATTCTAAATCTCTTTTTAAAAGCAAACTGAAACAACATTTAATCCAAAAACTGTAGCACGCCGTGACAATGCATAAAACATCAGCCAAAAAAAAATCATAAAAAGTAAGTTTCTATTACATAAAATATAATTCACCGCCGCTTATTCAATATTTATATTTCTACATATATTGGGATAGAACAAGCCCCTTGGGGCTTTATTCCCGCCAGTGTTCTCACTTTCCTTACTATATACTTTATCATCATCAAACCATTGTTCCATTTTGAATCTATATTGTATTTGTTTAATTCTCCTGGTGAATAAAAAATCAATCAATCAATCAATCAGGCCTACAACATGGCGCAAGGTACTATAGTATTAACACTGATTTACGTCCGGCGTAGCTTATGCCAGCTACCTAAGACAGGGTACAGTGATGGTATGCAAACTACATGTACTTGTCAAACAGCGCTTTCGGGCCGGTTAAGCTTTATTTGGAAGCCGACTCTAACTGGTTTATGCTTTTAACTCTTAAAGAACTTCTCTGGTCAAGTTAATTATAAGCCATTGTAAACCATCTTGTAAAACAATAGGAGATATTGTCTTCCTTTGACGATGCGAGCTTTATTTAGAAAGCTTGCAGATAATTCAGCCAGTCCTGTTCACAGAGACAACAAATCAGACAATAAATTTATTTAAGTAAATACACGAAACGTCGATCTATGTAGTCGATCAATTATAAAGCTATATATCATCAGGACATCAAATGGCCCCATTAAGACACTGACCTTGATGTAGTTTTTATAACTGCATTTCTGTGAGTACAATTCAGAGAAGTATTCGCGGAATGCTTCAAATACACAACCAAATCAGATAAATATACATCAGATCTAATTAGCAGTTTAACATTGGATTTCATATATTTTAGGATCAGAAACGTAACATGTTATTAACGCGATATGATTCATTCGATAAGTTCCGCAATTATACCGCACAATTGATATTGAATCCGTTTGTAACAGTTCTGGTGTTCTTTTTTACAATGGGACTAAATTGTAATGCTGTAGATACATTGCTAAAAGACCGCCCCCCCCCCCCCCCCCCGCCTACCTTTCGTCCCCGAGCAACACCAGTGATTGATTCAAACGTTTTATGCCGCCCTCCGCGGATTCAGGTTTAGTGGGTGAGGAAACCGGGCTCATTGCCAGGAGGAAATCCCCGACCTCCGCCGAGTACCTGACACTCTTCCACATAAGGTAATAGAGTAAAAAAAATCCACTCAGAAATTTTGCACTTTTAATTTGGTCTGAGTAGGATTCGAATGCAGAAGAGAATTTGGTATATTCTCGGCTTAAACAAGGTTGTTTATGTTTATGTGCCAATCCCCAGCATAACATGAACATGTAGATCACCTATACTACATAATGCATTTATCCATCACCAGTTACAAACTTGTGGTATCAGTGAAACATTGCAGTGCATACAAAAAGCGATAACGTAAGACTTTCGTACGACTGTTTTCAAATCATAATTTCAAATGATTTGAAAACAGTCTTCGGAGAAAGACAGAAACGTCATCATTAAATAAACCTAGAAGTGTGTTACCCATACGAAAGTCTTACGTTATTCATCTATGCCACCTTCTAAATGCCACTTAAGACAGTCATACAAAAATCGTCTATAATTATAATTTCAATGAGAGAGACAGCACAGACGGTTGATTGTATTGAGAACCTAACCGTTTCTTCGTTTCTTCTATTTATGAAATAGATGATTTGATTTGTAAACTCGTCCCCCCCCCCCCCAACCCTCCGCCCAATGGAATGCATTGTAGGTCTATTCTAGGGACGGGCGTAAGAAATAACGCAACAAAAATGAAAAAATTAACACTTACCAGCATTTGTAACGTTGATATATTGGGGTACAGGTGCGCCTTTGAAAACACAATAGATTTCTAGTTCGGCTGTGAATGAATCAAAGGGAGCGCTAGAATCTGTATAATGTTGAATTACCTGTCCGTATGCCACAACATCAGCATAAGAAACCCTCGATTCTACGGAATCCGGGGGCATACCACCAATGGGTGGGGAGCAGGATTCTATCCGAATACACAAAATACTACAGACAAAAAGCACCACTGCGGCAACGACGTTCTTGCTATTCCAGTCCATTGTCGGTAGCTTTTTCTACTAAATTTCTTTGGCGATGAGCGTTCGTACAAAAAGTCCCCTTCGCTAACTTGTCTCCACAGGTGTCCCTGTTAGACCAGGTGTCTCCACACTAAATATAAATTTATCTACACGAACTCCTTTAGCTGTTTATCGAATTACTGTTAGAAGATGATGTATTTTAACCGGTAGTTTTATGTCCCCAGGCAGCCGAATCAACCGCTACTATCCTGTTTACATCTTTATATACGCTCAGCATCTGTGAAAAGGGACTTAAGACAAAATATGGTCCAACGTCATTGACACGTTAAGCTTACTTAACGGATGCTTTCTTAACACATGCTGCTGTCACATCTTCTTCATCCGCAATGGCTGACACATCAATTACATCATCCCTTCTGTGAATATCGTGTAACCTAAAACAAAAGACGTTAAATTTCAAAGAAATCCCAGCATGCAATTAGCTGTAATCTTATAAGGAGACACCGTGTAAATTTATAGTGATTCTCCGTTAACCTTTAGAATAGTAGAAAAATAAGAAGTGATCAATCTGGGATGACAGACTGTAAGTCGCCTTTCCGTTAAAAATGTACATTTAAAAAGGTATATGTAGGGAATTCACCGTTATTTTGTTTTCTGTCTGACAGTCAGTAAACAAACAGCCGGAAATGCACCACACGCGCACGCACAACGGCATTGTACTGCGCACTGAACTATGGTCCATTCTCAGTCAGTAAACA
This sequence comes from Lepidochitona cinerea, assembly GCA_963971465.1. Taxonomy (NCBI): domain Eukaryota; kingdom Metazoa; phylum Mollusca; class Polyplacophora; order Chitonida; family Tonicellidae; genus Lepidochitona; species Lepidochitona cinerea. The sequence continues at coordinate 23,197,891 of OZ020557.1, forward strand.
AAGCAGACAAAAGATTCTCCAATTAAAACTCGCTATTCGGAGATCAGAAGTAGCTAGGAAAGTTACATGTACCAATGGCCATCTGGAAACCTCATCTTTATAAAAACAATAGTCGAAAAGCACACATTTTAACGATCTTTGTTCCGGGCTTTTCTTTTTAACTGCAACTGGGTACACATATGTTGTTACGTCACAAAGGTTCCGTAAACGCTGATATTATAAGTTGTTTTAGAGGCATTTAGAAGTTGGTAATAGTAACACAAAGAATGAGATTTCTGGATAACAACTTCTTATTTATTGATGTTGGTACGTTTCGGTATAGATACTAATACCGTTTTGAGTCACATTTGGTTGAAAACGGTATTAGTATCTATACCGAAACGTACCAACATCAATAAATAAGAAGTTGTTATCCAGAAATCTCATTCTTTGTGTTACTTATATTATACCAGCAGCAAAAAGAGGCTTATATCTGACGACACGTCATAGCATGGTAGCATTCAGAATATAAATAAAGGATATCTGATCAGCCTGGGTTTAGTTAAATTGTTTCCTAAGCTATACGATTCCCTATGGGTTTTGGTTTAGTACAACAAACCTAAGATTGGGTATAAAGGTCTGAATGTCATACTCGCCTTTTTATCACAATTAGAAAGACGATTTTCCAAGTACAAGTGTGTTTTAGTGTTTATAAATAAACTTAATCGATATATTTATATTTACCAACCACGCTATTGCATAACTGAGTGTTTCCCCCCGTTTCACTTATTTTTAGAGTGTTCACTCTCGTTTCTTTCATGTTACGATCAAGTGTATTTTTTACAGATGGGAATTATTTGTTTGAAAAATATAATCTATTAATCGATTTGTTGTCAGTAAACCAATAAACAAAATGCATTATTACGCTGCTTCGACCTGAACAATTTTTTTTAAATTCTGGGCTTCGCCCCACATCTTGAAAGTCGATCCAAAAATTACCCCCTTTCTGTTGATGTACACATACAAAGGTGAAACTTGACAAAACAACTACATGACAGATACAATGCAGACGTACAAAAACTGATACATGTGCATTAAATAGAGGCCATGACTTGTTGTAGTCAAAACCCATTATTTTCAGCAAAAGATGAGTGGGGAATCACATTCTAACAAGAGGCATTGGTTGATTGATTTAGTGGTATTTTCACTCATACGATTGCGTTGCCAGGTTGAGAGGCGGGGGAAACCGGGCTCTTTGCCCAGAGAAAACCGCGGGCCTTCGGCGATTATACAACTCTGACACATGCCGATCAAGTAAAAAAAATCTACCAAGTAATTTATCAATGTTTGATTTTGAAGGCAGCTAAACGTTGTTTAGACAGCTATATGTCAATGTATCTCTAGAAAACCATTGTACTTACCACAGGCAATGTTCTCAGTTTTCGTACACTGTAGCGTATGAAATAAAACCCCGTTCCATCCACAATTCTGACGTAGGCCTTCTCTGTTAAAGTTAGGAACAGGGTGGTTTAGAGGTGTAGTAGGATGAACGAAGGGATACGTTAAAAGACAAACAAATCAACTTGAACGTCACTCGTTTTCTGTTTGTACAATTAAACGAACAATGTTAAGTTAAGCGGTTGGCTTTTGGGCAAGACAATGGTTTTTGTAGCTGGCAGGATTAAAGAACAAATGGCTTGAACTAACAGCTCTAATTGGCACCTTTTGAGGAATGATGTTACCTGCATGTACACACATTTGACAAATCCAACGGGGTAAACATTCTCTGGTCCTGCAGGGATATAAAATGTTCAAGTAATGGAATTAAGCTCGGTTTATTTCGATTGTTTCAAATTAATGGTTTTATATATAAAAAGCACCATTCATTAAATTTTTGAATCTCTCCTTAAAATTAGTTTTGATGACGACGGAGTTAAATATATCAATTTAAAGGACTAATAATATATTATTTTGATATGTCTGTTCATCGCACACACTGAAGATTGCTTGATGACGTCACTTGGAATTTACGCGCAAAGCATTTTGGGGAATTGCGGGATTTTCACATAACTTCACATAATGGCGGAAGGAATATTAGGCCTACTGTGTTGAGAAGAAGAAGTAAAAGGCGAAAAGTCACCAGAAACATGCGTGGACAAAAACACGTTAAGTCACCATTGTTTCCAAAAAAGTGACGTTTTGCCTAGTACTTGTATTGTCTAGTACTTGTAAACAAATGGCGAACTGAGGTACATAGTTTACGCAGAAAGCTATGCGTAAATCTATATGACGTCCTCAGGCTCGGTGGTAATTACCACATGCCAGTTTGGGTAACATTTTTAAAAGATATAACAAAAAGATAATAATCCTGACATCATGTTATACGTAAATATTTAATTGGAATTAAAAGAAGTACTCCCATTGTGATGAAACCAGACAAAATGGCGACTCTCTCTGTCTCTGTCTTTATATTAAATAACACTTCGGTCCATTAATTGTAGAATTAATGTAGAATGTTTTAAAGAGTGTATTAATTAATTTCTTTAATATTCACCAGAAGAAAATGGACGTTATTATATCAATACATGCCATTCATACAGTATACCAAATAGGAAAAGTCAAACAGAGAAGACAGAGACAGGTAAAAATAAAAATGATGGGCTTGATCAATGAACTATATGCGTGGAACGGAGGTCACGTGGTGCTTGATATGCTTCGAATGCCGCCATTACTAGGAGATAGTGGAGCGTCCATCCAGATCTGTTCTGCACGCGCTTATCAACTGTCAATGGTGGCACATTTTACAAAGTCCGATCCAAACCGGCCAATGAGACGTGTCCCTTCCACGCATATAGTTCATTGGGCTTGATTTATACCTATGATTAAGTCAGTTTAAGCGTTAATGGTTGATGTAGATTTAGTTTTCTGGATTATTTTGGGATCTTGACTTAAGTAATTTATTCACTTATAACGTATTACTGTATAACATTTATAGAATAGCATATTACTGTAACGTCTATAGAATAGTGTTTTATGGTAACGTTTATATATAGAATTGTTTTGACTAGAAGATTTTCCCTGCGCCTGTGTGTTTTAGTGTTCATAAATATAGAATTGTGATAATACAGAAATTGATAAAGCGTTCTTATGCAAAACAATATTGAGTTTTACTACTAAAACTCGATGTATTTTTAACAGTTTTCTCTGGTTTAGTAAAAATAACAGATGAATTGTGAAAATACGTTCTATTTCCATTAGTATAACTCTTCAACATGGAGGTGCAATTTGGTGGTATGAATGGGACAGCCTCCTTCTCATTGTAATGCAGATGAATACAAATAATGAAAGATATATATTGTACCGATAATTTCGTTAGGTTTAAATGAATTAATTGAACCTTTATATTTTTACTTTTACTATCTGAGGTAAAATCGAAAAAAATATTGTGATATTACTGCCTTTCTACAGTTTCCTATACAATTCCCCATTCATTACACACAAGGCCAGTTCCACAAATCACACGAGAGTGGGAAAATACTTTCTTCTTTCAACAGAGAGCACAACAAGGGGGAGGTAACTTTTCCTCGATGGAAATATCATGTATTAACAAAGGATTAAATTACCATTCTGCTGTACGTTAAGCTCGCATTCAATAAGGTAAAGTATACTATTATTTATCTATGCTGAGAGGTGTTTTTTCTGAGTAAATCTGCTTATAACTTGATATTGTTTTGTTCATCTCTGGGCGACCACGTTGATAGTAATAGGGTAATACCAAATATGTCTAATAGTATTAGGGAAATATATCAGGGATCTTGAGCCCATAAAAAACAATTGTGTAAAAAGAAGTTTAATTCAAAGCCATCCCATTAAATCTTGCTTTTTGCGTATTGAATGCAAAACAACAATAAATGGTGAATTACTTCCTTATGTTCGAAAAACGTAAAGCGAATGAATCGTCGTTTAGTAAATAACTTTTCATGTTATTGATAAAATACGAACAAACAAGGCCAATATGGACAGTACAAATAAGATATCTACTGCTTCAAAATTTTTGCAGCGATCAACAGAAAAATAGAAAAAGATAAAGTACTTCTGAAGGAAAAGGGATTGATACTAGGTGTTAAAGGGACAAGTGCTTAACGAATATCGTTAAAATATGTGCTATTCTACAGTTGTTTACATAAAGATCAGACCAAATAAAAATTGTAAAATTTCTGTGTGGATTTTTCACTCGGTCGCCGTATGTGGAAGAGTTGCGAGATACTGGTCGATGATCGGGGGGTTTCCTCCGTTCAATAAGCCCGGTTTCCTCCCCAACTAAACCTGGCAACGCCGCCATATAAGAGAGATAACACTGAGTGCGGCGTAAAACAATCTATAAGATTAGATAAGCCGTGTTAATGAAACAGTATTTTCCACATGCAGGATTAAGGTCATATATAAATTCCTTGCTTACAGTAAAAGAATGTTAACATAAAAGCGGCTTAATCCACGAGTATAACATTAGCTTCTTTTCAAGAGGATTACAATCTAGTCGGCGTTGTGGGAAAATGTTTTCAGTCAATTATCTGTTGGGGCATTGGTTTGTTGAATTGTGGGTCGATTTTGAGTGAATGGCACCTTGAATTGCCCATATACTTACAAGTATATGTAATCCAGTAGCATGCACTCAGTGCGGCCTTATTTCCACTAAGGCGAGTTTGTATCGTTTGCTCGCCAAAGAGATAGTTGTGCCAATCAAGTAAATGAACACTAAAGCTGTTTATGTGTCCATAAGATGCTTTTAAAAACATTCAAAACAAAAAACCCATTGAGATGGGTAGACAATGGAATGCAGATTGATAATAAAACACGTGATTTAAAAGCCCGATGGCAAGAAATTAGAAAAAAACTAATACAGATACAATAAATAATTTAATTCGATACAAGATTCAATGAGCGTGAATTTATACTCGCCGTTGATATATATTTCATAATCTCTTACCTTGGTGCATATAAGTCTATTTTGAAATTGAAGGAACAGACAAATGGTGAAGGATGGTCGTATTTGTTGCTGTGTGGATGAACTTGGTAATGTTACAGTTTTCATCAAGTCATAAGTGTGGTGGGTATTCATTTCAAAACTATAAATCGGTAATTATTATTTTTTTAATTTTAATTTAGTTCAAGTCTCATTTACGAGGCCCATGTCAACCCGTCCTTTATCCCAAAATGGTCTTAAAGGAGAAGTAAACAAAACAATACTTTATGGTTCAGAAGAAGCGCGCTTATTTTTCCTTTCCAATGGTACTAAACACATATTTTTGCTATTTTTTCATGGGACATGATGCAGTTTATAAAATACCGTATTATGTTACATACACAAAAGAAATTGGTCAACTTTCAAAATCCCCCATTTAAACCCAGGTTAATTTCACTGTCTTCAAAGCATTCCTATCTCCAGAAAATTGTTTTCAGTTTCTCAAAACTTACATTAAATTATAAAGGAAGCTTTGAGGAATATGTGACTAGCACAAAAATGGTATGCGTGGCATATCGGAGAGTTACGAAGACCTTGAAGAGGATGAATTTAACCTAGGCTTAAATGGCAGATTTTGAAAGTTGGCCAATTTGTTTTGCTTATTGTGATATTTTATTAACTTCACTGTCAGGTGTAAAAAAATCGCAAAAATATATGTTTTGTGCCGTTGGAAAGGAAACATTAGCGCGCTTCTTCAGAACTCTAAAGTGATTTTTTTGTTTTCTCCCCCTTGAAAATTGTGCAATGAAAAACACACAGCAAAATAAGATACTTCGTATTTTTTTCAGAAAGAAGTCGTACTAATCTGGCTTTTCAAAAAACAACTACACAAAGTAGCCTGTACGTCAGCAACCCTCTCGTTAGTTCGGATCGCGCAGTGGATGGTATTGCAAACGGGAATCTAAACGGGTGTTATTCCTGTTCCCACACGAGATTAGAATTTGGGGCATGGTTCATCATAGACCTAGGCGCTCTGTTCATTGTACAGGAGGTGGCGATCGCAAACAGAATTGTAGGTATGTGTGTGTGTTTTTTTAAACAGTCATAGACGCATTCTCGCGAGATCTCATTTAGACGTGTCTAAGATAGGCCTGGTACGCCTTTACCGGACATAGCAGAGAGATTTTAACATGCCTGCTTGGGTAACATTTTTAAAAGCTATTTGAAAAATATTAACACCCTGAAATCATGCTGTACGTGAATATATATTTTGAATTAAACGTTAAACAAGAAACGAAAACGTAGATCAATTTCACGAAATAGTCCCAGCTTAACGAAATCAGGCAAGATGGCGGCGTTTCCTGTCGACTCGATTCACCTTGAACTGTTATAAGCTCCACGGGGCGTTTCCAGTAGTTGTTATTGTTTGAATGTTCGATGTAACTAACGATATTTATAGCCGAGTGTAAGAGCGTAATAGAAAAGAGAGTAAATGCGAGAAAACGCTAGGTTGAAGTTTATGATGTTACGGTCTTGCCGAATGCAAGTACATGTGCCGCGAAAACCCAGAATGCTGTCTACATAAAAGACAGTGGGCGGTTTTCTGTAGTTTTTCCAGACAGAGGAAGTTAGGATTTTTCTATTTTTACCAAAAAATTAAAGTTTTAACATCATTTAGTATTTCTAATATGAAATTGAAAATTAGATTTATTAGGTACCCGCAATGTAAACAAACTCACGGCAAGTGAGCATTTAAGTCACATGATCAATTGACCTCCTAAGCCGAGTTCGACTGTAACTCGAGGTTCAACTCGGTTGGGTCGAGTCTCACCCGAACTCCAATATTCCCTCGGGTAGCAGCTCTAATGACGTCAAATTTGACCCAATTCATTACTTGAGTCCAACCCTCAGCCGATCCAGGGTAGAACTCGGTTCACCACGTGACAAAATGGCGACTAACAAGATACCGTGGCATGAAAGTGCCAGGGTTTTTAAATCTGGCTTTAAAATTTGAACATGGTGATATTAAACAAGTGAAAAAATATATTGTTATCATTCTGAATAAGAGTGCTTTGCAAACTGTCTTAAATTTTGTGCAAACAGTTGATTTTGACAACCCGAACTGGTGGGCAACCTCTCTCATTGATTCTCCTTCATTCTCCATAAACCACAAAACATTAAAAGCTGTTTTTCGGAAGTGACTGGTTCGGATCCACCACCATTCTTAGTTAGTAAATCACCCTAAAGCTCTGTTACAAGGAGATCGAAAACACTTTTCCCTATTCTGAAGTCCATGGTAAAATTCTGCAAACTATATTGCGGTACTACATGTTACACAAATCCTCTGTTTTTGGGTACTGATGACCGTCAACCAAACGCTGCACAGCCGAATAACAAGTTATCGTCACCAAAAACGTAGACAATATCCGAAAACAGCAGGCATTGTACTTGCTGCTCTTGTCAATTGAGTGACCTAACTTTCAGGAAAATTGCACATGACTGTAGTGAAAGAATTTGAAATTTGGACGAAGTGCGACGAAGACGAATTTGGACGAAGACGAAAATGTGCACTTTCACAAATTATTAACTTATAATGAGATCGTCTCGGCCAATCTATAAAAAAACAAAACAAAGTGTTCCCATGATCATATGGGGCTCAATCTCAGTCAGTCGATATTCTTACCATAGCTAGCTTAAAGAGGCATGAGCTGCCAAAATGTTGATATTTTGACGTTAAAACAGAATGTTGAAATTATTGGCTATTTTTCTCAAGACGTATAATTCAGAAGCTTTCGAGTGCTTCTAGTCCCGAAAATGTACGATAAAGTATTGTTTTGAACTAACGTTGGCTTAGAATGAATGAATAGTCGTCCCGGTTATTTAAATTTTGTTTACTTTTCAAACACGTTTTCGGTTCGTAAAGGCCACATACTGTATGGATTTTCCTCATTCCAACGCCAATCATTTAGTTTTTCGATGGCATTCAAAGCCTCTTGATGTCGTGGCGATCAGAAATTATAAAAAAAAGTGTGAATTTTGGCAGCTCATGTCCCTTTAAGATGCGTAGACATTGCCAATGTATTACAAAGTGTGCCAGAAAATTCTACTGACTAAGGCCAAGCTCAAGTCTGTCGTGAACATAATGAAATATCATAGGTTTAGTTTATTACAACAGTTAATGATGGGATATAAAGGTCTAAATGATATACCTCTTTTTAACACCAGTTATCATAGTTATTTTTCCCTATGACCGTGTGTTTTAGTGTTCATAAATATATATTAAAAAACATAGACAATGCTGGAATGCAGTAATGCAAATATGTCATTTCACTTTAATTAGACTTTGGTTGTGAAACAATTCTAATATATATGTCTTTTTATCTCTCGTCGTTATTTATTTATATTTTTCTCTTTCAAAACACGTGGGTTTATGTATGACTAATTCGCCGCAACACGCAAGCAAAGCCTAGACCTGTGTACGTCGATCCGTCGGTTAACCCTGACGAGCTCTGGCGAAACATCTACTCGACATGCGCAGAGACATGGTGACGTCAGCTAGATAGTAACTCGTACCCTACCCGAGTAGAGCACTCGAACTCGGCCCTAGGTGTTCTCTCCAACCCTATTCCCAAGGATTTTCCGGTCAAACTGGCGGCCTTTGGCCTTAAAGGTTATATTTTGACTCCATCACTCGGGTGAATTTTAGATCGGCAGGCACATATAAAGGCAGTAGATATGATACGGAAGGCGGTAGGGACTTTTCCTCTTTAACTTGCCAAATTTAGGCAAAATTTTATTGAAACAAAATTACCATTTTATCATTATTTTTTTCATACTGCCCTTTAAACGAGAATTAAACTAAAAACGTACCATGGTATCGAGCAGGCACCAATAAAGTACCAAGTTCATGTGAGGGAATCGTACACGTGGTTTACGGTTTGAAAAAAAAAACACCTGAAAATGTTTCTTTACTATTTTTTAGCACAAATTGGCGAGCACAAATCGTACACCAAGCTGTGAAAATACTTCAAGGGAAAGACAATGTTAACGTTAGACTAGTTTAGGATGGAAAGAGTAGAGTTCGCATAGTCTTAAATAACTGTAAAATGTATGTTTTATCCACTCGTAAGCGAATAATTGAAATGTGTATGTGTTGAGAATAAGCTCCTTAAGCCATTCACAAGGCCGCCACTATTTTTTCATTAGTTTTTATTTTATTTCTTTTATTATTATTTATTCACCAATGATTGTTTGTTTTACAAATATACATTCAAATTAGGGTATAGTTTCGCGGGAATTAAGTCCCATGAGGACTTGTTCTATCCCAGACAAATTAGAAGAATTATTTATAATGCTGCAAATAGGTTTCTTAGTAGAATGCTGTGAATATATTTTCACATACTATAACATTTTTACAGGGCGAAAAGAGATGAGAAGTTATCAGTCAATAGAAATTAGAAAGGATTTTAGCATTGTTTTGAAGAGAGAAAGTGATCGAATTTCTTTCATTGATGCTGACAGTTTGTTCAACTCAGGAGCACCCGTTGCTCTCAAAGTGTGGTGAGACATGTTTGTAGTACAGAGAGGGATTTGAAGATTTAATAAGTTGTTTCTGGTACAATAGTTGTGAAGATCAGAAAGTCGGCAGAAATGGCTTTGAAAATAAAATGGTAGGCAGAACGGAGCATACACATACTTATGAATTATACAGTTGGAGAGAAAGACATTCAGTTTGAAGATGTTTAGAATGTTGAGTTCTTTAAAAATGGGATCAGTATGTTTAAGTCTATGTGAGAATGTTATCAGGCGGAGATCACGTTTTTGTAGCAGAAAGAGAGGCTGAAGATTAATGATGTAAGTATTACCCCAGAGAGGATTAGCATATGAGAGGTATGGATATATAAGAGAGTAGTATAAGATGTAGAGCGTCTTTCTACTAATACTATTTTTGATATGCTTAAAGCGGCATGAGCTGCCAAAATTCGAACTTTTTTCATAATTTCTGATCGTCACGACAGCAAGAGACTTTAAAGGCCATCGAAAAACTAAATGGTTGGCGTTGGAATGAGGAAAATCCATACAGTATGTGGCCTGTACGAACCGAAAACATGTTCGAAAAGTAAACAAAATTTAAATAGCCGGGACGACCATTCATTCATTCTAAGCGAAAGTTAGTTCAAAACAATACTTTATCGTGCATTTTCGAGAGTAGAAGCACTAAAAAGCGTCTGAATTGTACGTCTTGAGAAAAATAGCCAATAATTTCAACATTCTGTTTTAACGTCAAAATATCAACATTTTGGCAGCTCATGCCCCTTTAATGATACCAATGTTACATGAAATTTTGCTGCAGATATGGTTGTACAGGTCAAGCGATTATTAAAAATTATACTTAAGAACTTAAAGTTATCAACAGGGTCAATTAAATTGTTGTTAAGCGTTACGTCAGGGAGAGATTCTGTGAGGGGTTTACGACATGGTTTAATTAACATAAATTTGGTTTTATTCACATTTAGGGACAATTTGTTAGAATTACCGCCGAGCCTGATGACGTCACATAGATTTACGCTAAGCTTTCTGGGTAAAATATACCTCAGTTCGCCATTTTGTTTATTGGTACTTATAGCAAGCGGTCACTTTTTTTGGAAAACATTGATGACGTAACCTGTTTTTATCCACACATTTTTCGGATAACTTAACGCCTTTTACGTCTTTTTCTCGATAGAGTATTATTCCAACCGCCATATTTAAAAATTATTTTAAGATCCCTCAATATCCCGAAATGCTTTGCGCGTATATTCCAAGTGACGTCATCAAACAATCGGTCAATTAAGCCAGTTTTGTATAAAAAAAAGCTGTAAATTCATTGTATTAATTAATTCTGTGGGATTATTTGAACAGTATGTAACACAAGTGTCATCGGCATATAATATAAATTTGAGTAGGGTGGAAGAGAAGACAATGTCATTAATTGACCAATTGCTTGATGACGTTACGCGCAAAGCATTTCGGAAGATTAAGGGATCTACACATATTTTTACAAAATGGCGGAAGAAAAGATACTGTATTGAGAAGAGGACGTTAAAGGCGCCAGATCTTTCGGCGTAGCTTAACTGTATGTCGTGCTTCTGACTTGAAGACGTTCAGTTCGATACACAACATGTTGTTTTCATAACTCTATCAGTATCAACTTTTAAATATGTTATGTCATCAATGTTTTCCCAGGAAGTGATGTCTTGCTGTAATGTGATAAGTACCGGTTAACAAAATGGCGAACTGTGGTACATTTTACCCAGAAAGCTTTGCGTAAATCTGTGTGACGTCATCAGGCTCGTCGGTGATATAGATAAGAAAAAGTATCGGACCCAGAATAGAACATTGTGGAACGCCACATGATATAGCTGATGATGATGAGATAGTGTTATGCACGGAGATAGATTGACATCGATTTAAAAGATAGCTTTGGAACCAGGAGTAAGAATTATACGGAAAACCATAGTGACGTCATTTTGACAGGAGGATGTTGTGATCAACGGTATCAAACGCCTTTGATAAATCGAGAAAAGTGGTTATAGAGAATTGTTTATTTTCTTTAGCTGAAATAAAATTTGTGTATAGGTGACAGGCTGCTAGCGTAGTTGAATGGTTAGATCGAAAGCCATATTGATTAGGGGATATAATATTGTTGGTTTCTAGGTGTTCCAAGATTTGGTTGGCAGCTAGTCTTTCAAAGAGTTTACTAATGGTTGGGAGGATAGATATTGGCCTATAATTTTCGAATAATTTAGGATCGCCATGCTTATACACTGGAGTAACTTTAGCCTTTTTAAGTGGGTCTGGTACGCTACCGGTACGGAAAGATAAATTTATAATGTGTGAGAGGGGCTTAGCGATGTGTTCAGATACAAGTTTGAGAATGGAAACTTTGATACCATCCAATCCTGGAGCAGATAATTTCAGAGATAATATTGTCGTATGGACTTGTTCAGTGGAGACAGGAGAAAAGCTAAAACCATTCAGAATGGGGTGGCCTATGTAATCAATAGGGTCCGAGTTAGTCTTAGGTATGGTCTTTGTTAAGTTTTCTGCAACAGATCCGAAATAGTTATTGAATTCTTGACCTATTTCTTTTGGATTAGTAATTGTATTATTATTACGGCAAAATGTTTTTGATATGTTAGAAGTTTTAGTTTTGTGCATTAATTGATTAAGGACTTTCCAAGAACCTTGTATGTCATTGTTGGCATCATTACATTCGTTTTCAAAGTATGACTTTCTTGCGTGAATTAGTAGTTTAATTAACTTATTTCTGTAACGATAGTTATGGCGATCTTAAGTATTCTTTGTTCGGAGCTGCAAACGATATAAGTTATTTTTTATATAAATAGACTTAAGAAGCGAAGACGATATCCAAGGCTTAATTATTTTTTGTTTTCTTTCAGTGAATTCTACAATTGGGAACGAATCGTTGTCAGCATTGTCTTGTTCAAATATAGAGTCCCAATTTGTATTTTCCACTTTTTGTAGAAATCTTTTTTTCAGTTCTGGGGATACTTTACGGTACGTATATGTTTTAGGCGGTATCAATTCGGATGGAGTTTTATGTATAGAGAATATGGGGAAATGATCAGATATTTCAGTGAGAAAAATTCCAGTCAGGCATCGGCTATCGTGAAAATTAGTGAAAATGTTGTCTATAAGAGTGCAGGATCGGTCAGTTACACGTGTTGGCTTGGTAATTTGTGGATAAAAATAGTTGCATTTCATTGAGTTAAGAAACTCCAGTGTAAATAGATCTATATTATAGTCACCTAAAAGGAGACATTTTTACCCTTAGGAATTTTATTTAGTAGTCGGAAGAAATGGTCATTAAAATATCTCAGATCAGAGCCTGGTGGTCGATAAACAATGCCAACAAAAAAGCTGGCATTACTAAATTCTACTTCAGCAAACAGAGTTCCATATAACGTTTCCGATTGGTGAGAAAGTTCATGAAAGTATACGATTTTACATCATTGACGATTTGATCTGGATAAGGTTGATTGATTGATTGGTGTTTAAAGCCGCGCTCAAGATTATTTCACTTATATGGCGGCGTTGCCAGTTTTATTGTGGGAGGAAACCGGGCTCTATACCCGGAGGAAACCCACGACCTTCCGTTGGTAACTGGCAACCATCCCACATAGGTCGTTCGAGTGAAAACCCAGTCAGAAAATTTTCCAATTTTTTTGGACTGAGTGGGAATCGTACCCGCGACCCATTGGTGGAAGGCTGTTCGGATTGCTACCTACTGAGCCACGGAGGCCCCCGATCTGGATAAGGAGATGGGCGTATATCCTGGGATGGGGTACAAGTGTTCTGAAGATGGATCAAGCCAGCTTTCTGAAAACCCTAAAACAGAAATTTGTATTGTAGACTGTGAATAAAAGCAGTGGTTTCATCAAAATGTTTTTTTAAACTACGAACATTCATATGGAAGCAGGAAAATTGGTTATCATTTTGAGATTTAAGGGAGGATAGCTTTTCAACAAAAGTAGATTCAGAGAAATAGTTAGATTGGTGTTGGTTTATATTATTCCAATGTTCAATTTCATTGGATTGGTCATCAATGTAAGATTTGGAATGATCAAGGTCGTTGAGCTGGATTGGATTAAAGCAGAGGGATTCTAGATGTTCAAGATAGATGGTAGAATGGGGTTGAGATGGAGGAGAGGGAATGACTGAAGGAGGATTATTTTCTGTCTGGAAAGGCAGATATGAGAACAAGTGAGAGACCTGTTGTTCGTGAGTGTCACAAGGGGTTTCATCCAGGCTGAAGTATTCCATTTAGAATCAGAAAAATATTTAAAGATAACTTTCCATCTGTTTTCGCCATCAACACAAACAAACATAGATAATTAGAGGTGAGACACAATATACAGAAAACATATAAAGATACAATTCTATACATACATGTACTAGCACACAACATATTCAATTTGGTATGTGGTTGGTTCATCCCCTACCGATGTAGTTATACGTGTAGATAACAGACACTTTGATGGTATGAGATACGAGATCCATAATGATCCATAAATTAAACTAGTTTGCAGAGGTTTCTTCATAAATCATATTTAAATAGTTGCTTAACTCATTTAGTTAGCAAATGTTACCTTAGAATGTCAATATAAATAGTTGTTCCAATTATTTGTAAGCGAGAAGAATATACGTATAATCCATCACATGTTTATAAGAAAAGATTAATATGATTTTAACCAAAAAAGATAAAAATAAAAAATTTAATTTGTGTAAGAAAAGTTTTAATTAAGAATTCATGAGATTGGATAAGTAGGTAATTTATTAGTCAATCAATTAACATTTTTATAACATGTATCATTGCTTGCACAAAAAAAAGAATAAGATAATTTGCAGATAAATTGTTATAAGAAATAAGATACAGGTTACACACATATATGCACGCACATACATTGGCCTTGTAGAGAAATCACAGACAACCGGCCAGACGACTTGCGCAACACAAACACAATATAATTCTAGGTTATCGTCAATCTGTATGTATAGGATAAACGTCGAGCAACTGTCGATTACTAAAAAATAATCGGCGAGGCGCGGAGCGCCGCGCGGATTATTTTTTAGTAATCGACAGTTGCGAGGAGTTTAACCGTCTTAAACGTTAGTTTCAAATGTTAGCTGCAAGCGATTATTTTTCAGTAACAGTTTGCAGACGGCTTATTGTTATTTAAACAAAGGAGGAAATTAGGACGGGGGACTGGTGCCGTGTTACACGAAGTTCACTTCAAGTAAGCTCTGATATGGTGTGACTTGAGCTGTAAATATTGGGAAATAATTTTCCAAAAATATTATTTTATTAGGTGTCCAAAAATATTGCCAGATTGTCAGTTCATACTTGTAAAGTTTATCATGTGTGGGGAAAATAGAATATTTTTTCTGAATATTTTAGAGTGGGGATTCAATTTTACTGCAACCCACTCTACTCATTTCGCTATGATTTCGTTTGAATGGTGTTACGGTACAACAGCGATTTGATAAAATACGGTAATTTAAATATTTTTTTATTGTATTAAAAATATTTATTGTATTAAAAAATTTACAAATTGTGTCTCCCAATGCAAACAATCCGCATTTATTTACTCGTTTATTTAAAATCGTACATATCCAACAAACTGAATCCTTAAAGCGCTCCATTAAGACAAACCGGCTGTGATCCCCTTTTATAAGGCAAACATCACACCTTACTATGAAGCAGCTATTGTTCGTTTCCAATGCGCCTGTGTGGTAAAACATTAACAGTTGAAGTGTTGTGATGCTTGTTACAGTCTGTAGACGATTCGTGAAAAATAATCGTCCGCTCGAACAATTTAGGGTGACGTCACCGTCAACGTTTAAGAACCCTTAAGCCTAGCGCAGACGAGAGGCGTCGGCTGAGCTACAAGGCACGCGTGGCCAAGGGAGCAGCTACAGATTTCAGCGCAGACGATGAGCTCTCGGCTGAGGCAAGTTCTTGGTCACCCAAGTTCACTGATCTACATAAGGCTGCATTCGATTGGGTTTACAATAAACCCGAGTAGAGTTGGTAACGCTTGCGCAGAAACACCCATGAATAAAACGCGTCGAGCATGAACTCGTTTAAACAATATTAATATCGATATAACGTAATGTATTTTGTAAGGGGGAAAAGTGACGAAAATGAGTTTTAAAAAAATTGACGTCAATCTCCGAGTGAGCCCAGTTTTGAAATAGAAATTATATCACAGACAAGGACAACATATCGTCCAAATATAATAAGTTACAACACCGTATACGGTATAGGTAAAATACATGCATTGTCTCTCAATGACAGATAATCAGCGCTAATCAGCAAAATTGTAAGAATTTATAGCAAAATCAAAACAAACAAAGGATTGGGATGGAAACGGAATGGTTTTACAAAAGTATTTATCACAATTGTAACTGATTTTCGTTTCAAGAAGCATGTGAAACTAGTCACGTGATAGCAACACGGGTCCCACTCCCCACTGGACCGGGAGGGAGAACTTGACATATTTAGGTTGATGCATGTTGCAGCACTGTACGTTCGATTGGGGTCGAGTTGCAACTCGGGTCAATTTCTTGTCCCAATCGAACGCAGCCTAAGTGTCACTACCCGTGTTACGTAATATTCTAAGTGGTCACATGATTTAATAGGCACACGCGATTGGACTATCCCTCCTCTCAGCTCAGCCGGCAGCTTACGTTATGCGCACACGGTGAGATTCTTGCCACGAGAGGCAGAAAATATCAAACATGCTAAATACTTTCCTCACCGCCTCGAGAGGCGAAAATCTCACCAAAATTTACGCGCACACGGGGGAAACAGCTTAGCTCTCAGCCACGCGTAGCCGGCAGCTCAGCCGGCGCCTCTCGTGTGCGCTAGGCTTTAATACGTAACACTTGAATCGGTCTGGCTTTGGTGCATGGTATAGTGTTAGCTCCGGTATGTAGCGTTATTGTGAAGCCCGAAGGGCTGAACGCTACGGGAGGAAGCCATTTCTAAATTTACTACAATAACCAGGCACACGGAGTGCTCTCCCATTATCACACTATATTATAAGTGGGGTAAGGGGAGAACATTACTTGTGAGATGGCGCCTTGTTCGCGAGGAAATGTTCCAACCCTCTTTCGATATCGATGTAATGCAATAACCCAAGCCTATAGTTCGACAAAAGGTAAATGGATATTAAGGCAGAAAAGGTTGGTCATTTTAAGGCATTTATTGCATCGGTGAACGATTTTTTCGAAAGAAAAAAGGGACCGGTTTTCAATATGTTCGTAAAGCAACTATATCGAATCATTGGTGAATAAAATTTAGGTTCGTTATAGAGTAGTCATGTGATGCAATTTAGCCAATGGCTTGGCTAAGAAATGACGTGCGGTTGCAAGACTGACCTACTTATTCCAAAACAATCTTTACATTTCAAGTTTGTTGCCATGTTTTTGGACGGAAATTTACCATCATACCTATATCATACCATCAGCGCGATAAAAACCTCTCATTATTGATAAAAAAAACTAGCTTCTGCAACATCACGTCTTCTGAAAATGAGAAAAATGGCGATACAGATAAGGCACTGCAAAGACATATTTCTGTCTGTTTTTTATTAGCTTGAGGATCACTCGCGGTAAATAACGTGAAATGTTTAAATACTTTGATGGCTGTTATCGACTTTAATCCGTATGTATTTCTAGAGATTTCCCATCCTTTAATAGAGACACCGATGTTGTATTTCAGGCAGTTCCAGGCTGCGAGGTTTCTCCATTCACATTGCTGCCACGAAAATCGGAAATACCTTACAAGACCCTGTTTTATGCTGGTATCAAGAAACCGCCGCTGCCGCTGGAATGATAACCTACTACCCATGTATTTCAGGAGACACGCTTGGGAGATACGTGAAAATCTCGATGTCGAGAACAGAATACTTAATCCTATGTGAGGTATTAGTGTATGGACCTTACTTTGGTAAGTTTATCAAGTTGTATATGTTAATTCAAAATTAAAACGTTTCACCCCGAAAACACCAGTTGTAAACAGTATATATACGCAGATTTAAAAAAAATTCACAACCACGACAAAACAGGAAAGAATTCAAGTGAGCATGCTAGTTAAAGCAGACAACCAGACAACTATGTCACAAATGCATTTAAAATAAATAAACAAACCCCTGTTTTCAGACCATCGGTACAGTATAAAATACACTTTCAAATAGCTCGTGCTTATTCATTTTGTGCAAAAAGTCTCCCATATTATGCCTTGTAGCGCTCTCGTGTAACTGGCTGAAGCGTAAAACTTCAGCCAATCCGCCCCCGCCTCAAACTAAATCACGATATTTCAAAAGAATTGAAAGTACCTGATATATAGCTTTTTGTGCAAATTACTATTAATTGTTATACTTGTAATTGTAGATGAGGAGCGCGGGTCTACTGGGCAGTCTTGTGGGGTAAGCTGTCTTAATCTTTTTTCTTCATTCGTCAGTTAATTACAACGGAAGATTGTACTTCAGATTGATCTACTTCGCTAAGTTCAAAAGCGAACATGCAGCCGTTATAAATAATAAAACTTGATATCAGTTTGCGATGTTCGACTTTGATTTCAGGCATTGAACAAATATGGTAGGTCCCTATCCAGAAAAAAAGGAAAATAGACCAGAAAAGAAGAAAAATTCCAAAATATTCAAATAGAACATGTGAATACATTTATAACGCCATTCGAAAGTTATCGCCATGCATTGTAATTTTAATCACGGTGATTTTTCCTGTGCCTGTGTGTTTTAGTGTTCAGAAGGAGATGTGCTACTAATAAAGTAAAGAGACGGACAAAATGACAAAAATAGAAGAAGTTATGCTACCAATGATATGTTATAAAAACGTTAGAATTTTAAGGATTGTGAACCTTTAAACAAATACATACCGCCTAGATTCGATAGCAGATAGCAAAGTACTGAAAACAGTCCACGTTAGTTACCGCTTGTGAGACCGAAGTATGATATTTAAAGTGGCATGAGCTGCCAAAATTCACACTTTTTTCATAATTTCTGATCATTACGACAGTAAGAGGCTTTGAAGGACATCGAAAAACTAAATGATTGGCGTTGGAATGAGGAAAATCCATACAGTAGGTAGCCTATACGAATCGAAATCGTGTTCGAAAAGTAAACAAAATTTAAATAACTGGGACGACCATTCATTCATTCTAAGCCAAAGTTAGTTCAAAACAATACTATATCGTACATTCTCGAGACTAGAAGCGCTAAAAAGCGAAAAAGAAAAATAGGCAATAATTTCAACATTCTGTTTTACGTCAAAATATCAACATTTTGGCAGCTCATGTCACTTTAATTTAGCAAGCGGAAGTTAGCAGCGGGTTAGCTATTAGCTATTAGTGATTCCAATAACCACCGGTAATTCAGCAGCGGGTTATAGTTATTCGAATAACTATTTCAGCAGCGGGTTAGTTATTCGGATAACTTATAACTATTTCAGCAGCGGGTTATAGTTATTCGAATAACTAATAACTAATTCAGTTTTGGGTTATCGAATAACTAATAACTAATTCAGTAGCGGGTTATAGTTATTCGAATAACTATTTCAGCAGCGGGTTAGTTATTCGGATAACTTATAACTATTTCAGCAGCGGGTTATAGTTATTCGAATAACTAATAACTAATTCAGTTTTGGGTTATCGAATAACTAATAACTAATTCAGTAGCGGGTTATAGTTATTCGAATAACTAATAACTAATTCAGTAGCGGGTTATAGTTATTCGAATAACTAATAACTAATTCAGTAGCGGGTTATAGTTATGCGAATAACTAATAACTAATTCAGTAGCGGGTCATAGTTATGCGAATAACTAATAACTATTTCAGCAGCGGGTTAGTTATTCGAATAACTAATAACTATTTCAGCAGCGGGTTAGTTATTCGAATAACTAATAACTAATTTAGCAGGAGGTTAGTTATTCGAATAGCTATTCACTAACCCAGCAGCGGGTTAGTTATTCGGCAGCGGTTTGGTGATTCGAATAACTAATCAATAATTCAACAGCGGGTTAGTTATTCGGATTTGAATAACTAATCATAGATTAGGTTATTCCAATAACTAATAAGTAATTCAGCAGAGGGTTAGTTATTCGGATAACTAATGTGTAATTCAGCAGAGGGTTAGTTATTCGGATAACTAATGTGTAATTCAGCAGAGGGTTAGTTATTCGGATAACTAATGTGTAATTCAGCAGAGGGTTGGTGATTCGAATAATTAATTACTAATCCAGCAGCATATCAGTTATTCGAAATGCTTAGCATTAATTCAGCTGTGGGTTACACCCAAATCACACACCCACACTCGAATAGCCAATCACTAACTCCGAATTTGAATAACTAATCACTAATCCAGCAGCGGGCTAGTTATTCGAAGAGCTAATCTCTAGAGTGTTTATTCGAGTGACTTTTCATCAGAGTGCAAATGATTCGAACATCTAATTAGCAATACAGCAAGGTGTTACTTTTTCACTAATCCGTCAACGAAGTGTGGTGAAAAATAGTCACGGTTTTATTTTGACTGATCATGCAAATGTTTTAAAAGTAACAAAATGCACCACAGCATTAGCAGAATTAGATAACAAAATTCCAATTACAAGGATATAAACACAAAACACGTCTGGCTGATTGGCCGTGAATTTCCCAAACTGCTGTGTTGTCAAACATAGAAAGGGAGAGTGCATACATAAAATTGCAGAAAGGCTCTAAAAGTTTGACAGAGGGTTATATTTTTTATCTTTACATATACCAGTGGTCTGTCCAGGGCTCAAATGAAAAAAAAATGACAAGAAAAGTTGTGTCCGGCTTGTAATTGTTTTGGACAGATTTTAAAATGGTGCCAAACATTCAAGTCAAGGTCACACGGTTGAATTAAACGTTGATAATATTTCAAAATAACTAACACAATTCTAGTCATAGTCTATTTCTAGCGATGGTTTTGCTATTTGGTTTATGTAATGTTCAATAATTAGCACTGACATTGCTGTCAGTCTAGCTTATGGATATTTGTGAGAATTGCTGCAATTTTGACGTGCCTGATCGCATCTATCAATGAAATTACTTAGTAGGCCTACTGTTCGCCGAGGTTTGCCTGTCAATATTGGACCAAAGCCCACCTTTCTCAGATGATCTTGGATCACCATCTCGTCCACATCTCAGTTTAACCAAGGATCACCAATCCGTTTGCGAATAACTATACTCTCCCAAAAAGAAACGCAACATCCAATTTTTTTTTTCAAACATGAATTTTTCCAAAAATGTGCGTGATTGACACATGACAACAGGATCATGTTATAATGTTAATGTCCGATAATTGAATTTAAGCCCCTGATAGTGGCTGTTGATCACACGTGACTTTCGGGTCAGCCTTTGTGTAACGCTACACGAGGAATGCGTAGGGAAAACGTAGGGCAGTTGCACGTGCGAATCACGTCTTATCTTTATGCGGGTTAAATGGGTATAAAAGACACACAACCGTTCAATTGAATCCAGTCGCTAATTTGTTTCACGAAGTTATGCCAAGACTAGACGCAGCTACCCGGAACGTCGTCATTGGTCGCCTCCTGGCCGGCGAATCACAGAATGCAGTCGCTAGACTTTATAATGTTCACCGGAGCACGATTTCCAGACTGTTGCAACGGCACCAGCAATCCGGTTCAACAGCTGATCGTCAACGTTCTGGCCGACCTAGGATCCCATCAGCAGCCCAAGATCGCTACATCCGGTTACTTCACCTGCGAAACCGGACCAATACAGAAACAGCATCAAATATCCCAGGTCTCCGTCGAATATAGGCAAAGACAGTCAGAAACCGTCTCCGTCAAAACGCCTTACGCGCCAGACGTCCTTACTTTGGCGTAGTACTGAGACGCCAGCATCGACTTGCAAGGGCCCGATGGTGCAACAGGTTAAGGGACTGGAATCTGCGAAACTGGAGGCGAGTCTGGTTCAGCGATGAATCAAGATTCCAGCTGCAGAGAAGAGATGGTCCTACACGAGTTTACAGACGCCGGAATGAGAGGTTCGCAAGGAACTGCGTCCTTGAGGTCGACAATTTCGGCGGAGGAATTGTGATGGTGTGGGGTGCCATATCTTGTGCTCGAAAAACTCAACTGGTGCACATTCCCGGCAGCCTGAACGCCGTTCGATACACAGATGAGGTTTTGACACCACATATGCTGCCCGTAATGGACCTCCGTAGGGAAATTTTTCAGCACACAGCTCGTGCTACTGTTGCTACTGTTGAATTTCTAGCCAACCAGAACGTAACAGTGCTCCCCTGGCCGTCCAAATCACCAGATTTGAACCCAATAGAACATTTTTGTGGGATGATTTGGATAGACGCGTGCGCAGTCGTCATCCAGCGCCGCAAACTCTGCAAGAACTGCTGCAGGCTCTTGAGCAAGAATGGAGGAGAATTCCGCAAAACCGTATTCGTCGATTGATTGTGTCAATACCGAGACGGGTCCGTGCTGTGTTACAGGTTAATGGTGGGCACAACAGATATTGACAGTTGCAGTGACATCATCTGAGCGCTATGAACTTTAATGTGATAAATTACATGTGGATGAACTTTAAAGTCTGAACAACCAGTCTGCCAAATTTCAGTGTAATGTGATGCTTATTTCTGTATTAAAAACGATGTTGAAAATTCATATTTTGAAGAACTGCTGAATTAGAAACTCGTTGCTGGATTAGTGATTAGTTATTCGCCGAATAACTAACCCGCTGGTGAACTAGTGATTAGTTATTCGAATCACCAAACCGCTGCCGAATAACTAACCCGCTGCTGAAATAGTTATTAATTATTCGAATAACTAACCCGCTGCTGAATTAGTTATTCGAATCACTTATAACTAATAACTAACCCGCTGCTGAATTAGTTATTCGAATCACTAATAACTAACCCGCTGCTAACTTTCACTTGCTGTTTTAATTTCCGCTTTTCCACTTTAAGATGACATGAGGTTGCCTGAGCTTTTTGTAGCACAATATTGACATATTTTTTACCGCTCTCTGATGCATGAGGATAGATTTAGGTCTAAAAACATGGCAACAAAATTATAAACTTTAAGCTGGTTAAAGGCCGAAAATTCACCCTCTTTATTGGAAAAATCCATTGGAATGGTGTTGGAGGGTTTACCTAGGAGGTCAATTGATCGTGTGACTTTTAATCGTTCGACAAAATTACAGCATGAAATTCAACCCGGTGTTTGCTTGCATTTACACGCTTTTCTATCACTCTCTTGCACTCGACTGGAAATATTGAACATTTAAAACACTAGCAATATTGGAAACGCCCCGTGGAGCCTACAATAGTGGCCAGCTTAAGGTGAATCTACAGGGAAAGTCGCCATCTTGCACGATTTCGTTAACTTGAGACTATTTCGTGAAATTGACGTTTTTCTCTATACTTGGTAGACGTTTTCATACAGCATGATGTCAGGATGGTAATATTTTTCTGATCGCTTTTAAAAATGTTACCAGGCTGGCATGTAAAAATATCTATGCTATATGCCCACGAAATGCGTTACGATGTGCACCTTAACCATGTCTAAAGGAGGTCTCGCTAGAATATAGCCCGCATTTTCGGTCAAGAGGGCGACTTATTTTATATTTGGCTGGTAATGTGAATCACCACAGATTTCTCGGCTAGCTAGAATACGATTGGACATAGCCGTCGGATTAGTTGCATTACGTGACTTGTCTGTAGCGCCTTCCGATTTTTTTTGACCACTAATTGGATAAAACAAATGAAAAAGCGGCAGTGGTGTCGAAAGTGGGTTAAGTACCGTTTCCTTTTATTACGACCTATTCAAATTCAAATCGGGGCCTCGCTGGTCCTGTGGGTTAGAGTGATCGTCCTTCAGTCCCACACAGACCCTCCATCGATAGGGCGCGGGTTCGAACCACATCCAGACCAAATAAAGATTGACACATTTCTCAGTGGATTTTTCACTCGGTCGCATTATGTGGAAGAGTTGCCAGATACACGCTATAAAGGTCGGGGTTTTCCTTTGGGCAATGAGCCTGGTTTCCATCCCCAGTAAATCTGACAACACCGCCATATAAGTGAAATAATCTTGAGTGCGTTGTAAAACGTCAATCAATCAATCAAATTGCAATAACTCGTTTACGGTGGGAAAAAAAAATACTTTGTACCCTTGTTTTAGACGACATGAATACTACTCTTACGATCCAAACAAGTCTAACATTAAAACTTTTAAGAAGATTTCCCCGGTGCTTGTGTGATTCAGTGTTTATTCCCTTTAAGCGACCTATTCACCAAATCATTCTGGATGTTTTGAAAGTCTGTCCGAGCATCAAAAGGGTTCAACCTGAATTTCCATAGTAATCTTCCCTAGTTTCCTTTTCTGTTGATATCTTAGAAAACTAACGAGTTATTAAACATTTAGAATTTTGCATTTCATTCGACTGATAGATTAACTGATACCGCAGCGCTTGCATGGGCATCGCCCTGTAAACGTTGACGTTTTAGATTAGAGGCGATGCACTCTTAGCGGTTAAAGTATTATGAAGGTGCAACTCATTTCGATATAGGCCTTGGATATGTCGGGGCCTCCGTGGCTCAGTAGGTAGAGCGTTGGACGCTCAATCCGAACAGCCTTCCACCAATGGGTCGCGGCTTCGAATCCCACTCAGTCCAAAAATTTAAAAATTTTCTGACTGGGTTTTCACTCGAACGACCTATGTGGGATGGTTGCCAGTTACCAGCGGAAGGTCGTGGGTTTCCTCCGGGCACAGAGCCCGGTTTCCTCTCACAATAAAACAGGTAACGCCGCCATATAAGTGAAATAATCTTGAGCGCGGCGTAAAACACCAAACAATCAATCAATCAATCTTGGATTAGGCCCAATCAGCTGTTAAATTCGGACCTCTTAAATTCGGACAGTGGAGGCCTACGACGAAAAATCTGAGTTAATTTCAGTGCAGATGAAGGTTTCCAACAAAGTGATGCTCTGGATATCACCTAGGCTTGCGGCAACTAATTTTTTATGAAAGAAAGTGCGAATTTTGACAACTTATGCCATTTTATTATCCATAAAGTCAAATATCCAGATTGTTGACGTTTTTGATGTTGTTTGCGTTTTCAGGACAAATATACATTGTTCCGCATTGGGGAGAAGCCAGTGGTATCCCCTATGGAAGTCGGACAGACAACGGATTCAACTATAGCTTGTGGTCACTTATGTCTGGAGACTAAAGGATGCGCGTCTTTTACAACAGTGAAGCAAAATGAAGGGGGAATCATGTGTGAACTGTTTGACTGCAAGGCTGGAGTCCGCCTACCTCTCCCTGAATCTAACTATTACGTAAAAGCGACGCTTGTCAAATAACGTTGACAAAAACTATGTTTCTTTTGTTGTTGTTGTTTTGTTTTTTTTCGATTTGGTGTTGTGAGTGTTGTACCCTGGATATTGCATAGTCAACAATGTTGGATACATTCCATTTCAACTGTGGAATAATACTACCCGTAAAATTCTGACTGTTGGTGAAATAACTTTTATCAAGGAAAAAGTAGGGGGGGGGGGTGAAGATGAAAGCGTGTAAGATTTATCCGACGTCTATAGTGGTATGAATTCCCATAAGCAATTATGATAAGTATATTTTTGAACACTTATACACACGGGCACAGGGAAAATCTTCTTGTCTAAAATAACCATGGAGACAAGTTTCTTATTGTGTTAAAAAGGGGCATATCATTTAGACCTTTGTACCCAATCACTGGCCAGCACCTCAATCTATAGGCCTACTTTGGCCACGGAGAATAAATATTTCCATACATCCCACGTCCAGATCTCAAAAACAATTGTTTCGTGTATATTATCAACGGTATCTACAATGACGCAGGGAGTACGAGCAAAAAAACATATTGAACTTATTTCTTTGTCAGAATAGAGCTACTGCTTAATGACGTAATCGGGATATAAGACGATATTAAAATATGGCGGCGTAAAAAAACTTCTGCACCGACAAGTATAGGGGTGCAGTCAAGGGTGTCAATACAAGGGCTTGTAAAGAAGGGGTACTTTTTTTAGTCACAGGAGTGACATAATAAAAGTTTAAGACTATTGGCTACAAAAATCATACATCTTGAGGAGGATATCGGTGGCTCATTCGAAACAGAGAGTCTTATTTTTGTCAATTTTATTCAGAAGTTCAAAAAAAAAGCTTTCGGTTGATACCAATCCTGGAGATGAACGTTAGGGTAGTTTTTAAAGGCTACAAAAGTCGTAAAATTAACTTATACATCCCGGGTATTTGAATTGTTTCCGTTATTTGCACACATTTTCGGTTCGTATAGGGTACTGACTTTCTCGTTATTTTGTATTTCATTGTTAACTCTTTAGTCTCTGAAGGTACTTCAAACGCTCAACTTGAAAAGAGTCAAGAGTTTTGGCAGCTCATTCCACTTTCAGTTAGCATAATACACAGGAGTTGGGATTTGAATCCAGTACATCATGCACCAAATTTGGAATGAAATTCAGATTAGTTATATCTTAAATTGCGGATGTAGGTTCGGGATTTGAATCTCAAATCCTGTATCTCTGAACACGGGATTCGGAATTCAATTTCTTGATGCCTTGAATTTCGAAGGTTCGTACGGGATTCGAAAGTCGAAGCCTGTGCCTGCTTCTGCGATTTGAATTACGTATATTGGACCTGGAATTGGGATTGGATCACCTCATCTCATAGTTAAAACCACAATTGGACCCGAACCCCGCACTTGTCTCTGGAGTTAAAGACGTCAATAAACCACAACTCGAACCCCAAATCTAAGTAACGGATTCGGGATTCAAAAGTTGAAGGTTATACCTATTTTCGGGCAAGTTCGTCATGTAAGACAACTTCAAAACAGTATGCTCTTTTATATATACAGAAACACCTACCAATCCATACCTATATATGTTTTATCTTTAAAAATATATGGATATATATATATATATATATATATATATATATATATATATATATATATATATATATAGCTATATAACATGTAAAGAGGTCACTTACATTATATATATTAAATTATTATATTTATATGTAATTCATATGTAGAAAGTTTATGTCTGTGTTCGGGCTTCAGTCTAGTTTAAAAGTTTATTGATTTATTTGATGCATTGGCTATGGTCGTCTGTGTGTTTTTTTTTCTATTTCTATTGCCGGGATGGCCACCGACAACCGACGACCGCCAAGAAGCTGCTATTTCAAGTATAGATGTAAATGTATCTGTTGAATTTTAAATAATATATGTACTGGTATCATATTCTTTGGCTGGGATGGCCACCGACAACCGTCAAGTAGCTGCTATCTCAAGTATAGATGTAAATGTACCTGTCGCAGTTTAAATACTATATGTACTGGTATCATGTTCTATGGCTGGGATGGCCACCGACAACCGACGACCGTCAAGAAGCTACAGTGTCGTACCAAGTCGATGGATGTGTACCCCTCATTCTTAAGACCTTTTTTACTTGCTGGGATGGCCACCGACAACGGACGACCGTCAAGAAGCTGTTATCCCAAGTAGATGTAAATGTACCTGTCGCATTTTAAATAATATATGTACCGGTATCATTTTCTATGGCTGGGATGGCCACCGACAACCGACGACCGTCAAGTAGCTGCAGTGTCCTACCAAGTCGATGGATGTGTACCCCTCATTCTTAATAAGACCTTTTTTACCTGCTGGGATGGCCACCGACAACCGACGACCATTCTGCTCGAGAGTGAATCGTAGTACATGTATTTACCGTTATTCAATGTTTACCCTTTGCTGAAAAGGCCAGAGACAACTGACCATCGCCTATAGCAGTATCCTGAATTTGGAAATATATTGTACTCTTATATGTGCTTAAGATATATTCCATTGTTTTGTTTGTTATATGGTTTCGAAGGCCACCGACAATCGTCATGTAGAGCGTTTATAATATCAAATGATGGACTGGCTTGCATTTTTAAAAGAATCTTTTTACTTTAGTGCAGTCATCCCGTTGCTATATAAATGGTTGCAAATATAATATCAACTATAGAACACCACAGGCGTAAAATAAGTAAGATAGATAAGAATTAAATACTTCCTTGCACCCCCCTCCCCTCCCACTTTCTGACCCATTTGACTTGAAGATAGGAGATTATACTACGGAACTCTATTGTTACCTTTGACCTACTGTTTTTTCCTTGATAAAAATGAGGATTTTTGACATAAATTAAATAGGTATAATTAACAGACTTAGGTAAAATATACGTGTTTGCGCGTTGAAAAATTCTAAATCAACCACATAGTAGCTAGTATATTAACACACGGATGCTTCGTATAAAGCCGGCACTCTCGTTTAATTATAAAGAGGCAGTGATGTAAACGACCCTTCATATTGTACTGGACTCTGAGCTTTTGCGTGCTGCACTCACATCGATGGGTGCTTTCCCACATGTTAGGTAGGTATCCAACCAGGCCTATGTTATCATTCTTGAACTGAAGTATATTATTACAATATAGTCATTTTTTTACATATGTCTGTTAAAGCTTGTGAGAAAACAGCTAAAAATAGTGTTTCGATATTGTCATTCATCAAACTTACCATGCA
Organism: Lepidochitona cinerea; assembly: GCA_963971465.1. NCBI lineage: Eukaryota > Metazoa > Mollusca > Polyplacophora > Chitonida > Tonicellidae > Lepidochitona > Lepidochitona cinerea. The sequence goes on from OZ020557.1 coordinate 23,226,040, forward strand.
CACGCCTGTTTGATATTTCCAACTCCCCTACTGGATCATAAGTCATATCTCCTGTATCCCTGTCTGTGGCTTCAGATTGAACTATCTTGGGTATTTCCAACTCCCCTGCTGTGCAAGAAGCCGTACGTCGAGGTTCCATACGTTCAACTAAGTTGTTAGACAAATTCTATCAAGTTTCGGAGGTATCCTTTGTAGAGATAGCCTGAGTGTATTTGGTGAAGACCTCTGTTAAAACTAAAACATTGTCGATATTACCGATACCGGGTTTGAGAACCACCGTAAAGTCCATAGCTAAAATATCCAATGGCCATTGGGCTAACAATGTAGTTAAAAGAGTCTTTATATTGTACCATATTTGCTCAATAAGCAACGACTACACTCTGAACAATACTCCTTAACATCACGAACCATGAATGGCCAATAACATCTATTTTCCAAGAGACCTAATATTATCTTCGCACATTGGTGTCCCATAGAATCATGCATAGAAGATAATATCTCAGGTATCATCGTATAAGTCTGACATCTGGACAAAGTTGCAAGACACGAGGCAACTAAGTTTGACGAGACTGATGGATTTCTAGTAGGTTTGGCTTGGACTTCCTCCATCCACACTTGTTCCACTAAATCTTTAATTTCTTTTCGGAGATTTCCTGGTAAAAGGGTGGTGTTGGATGAATGTTGTTAAACATGGACTGATATTTCTTCCAGTCAAGTAGATTCTGAGCAATGCTCGGGTTTACGACTTATAGAGTCTGTATTTCTAATAACCTTTCCTGATTTATGCCAAACTGGGCAAGCTGACCGACTCGGCGCATCTCTGTGGCTCCAAGCTTGGGTGTGGTTTGTATATAACTAAGAGGAGCATAGTTTGTATACACCGTCAAAAGATCCCTGTACTTCTCTAATATAGCCCACTCAAGAGCTAAAAGTTCAAGTTTCATGGACGAATACCTCTCCATGTTTTACTCAGCAGGACGCAGTGCTCTTCTTGCGTAGCTTAAAACTATTGTGCCTTGATCTTGTTCTTGAGACAGGACTGTCCCAAGTCTTAAATGGCTTGCATCTACATCTACCACCAACATTTTCGAAAAATCGGGGTTGCCAAGAATAGGTCGACTGACAAGTTTATCTTGAAGCGTCGTCATAAGCGTTGTTCCAGCCAGTAACACCATTAGGGTTGAAAAAACTCTTCTTACGTCTCTTCGATTTCTTTACCGACGAAGAGGTGATGCAATCCTTGCATTAGTTCTGGACAAGTCGTCTATAGTAGCCAGTGATGCCACGAACAGATCGGAAATCTGTCGGTTGGGGCAAATCTTTAATCGCCGATATCTTATCCAGGTCAGGTTGAATACCTTCCTGAGAAACAACATATCCTAAGTATCTCAACTTAGATTTAAACAACTGAAATTTCTTAGTCTTTACCTTTAAATTTCATTTTTTCAAACGACTTAAAACCATTTCAAGCCTATCAAGGATTTTCTCAAAAGTAAATTAGAAGGGTCTGGAAATTTTGGTCTCCAAAAGTTTTGTCCATTAGGTGCATGAAAGTCCCAAGGGCTCCTGTGAAACCAAACGGCATTCTAACATATTCATATAAACCTCCTGTGTCGACTCTGAATGCAGTCCGACATTATCCCCCAGCGACATTTTCCCCCACGACATTTTCCCCCGCGACATTTTCCCCCGGAGACATTTTCCCCCGGAGACATTTTCCCCCGGCGACATTTTCCCACGCTAACTTAATGAGTGTACTCGGACAATACGACAGCTTACCTTACTTTTTTCTGAAAAACTTCCCTTAAACAGTGGAGCCTCAATCACTTTCGATTTGCCGTTGAGTTCGGCTTTTATAATCAGATTTTAATTGTCCCAGCATATTTCGATTTGAATGTTACTGAGCGATAACAGAGCAATTCTTAAACGTAGACCTTCCAATTGGACATTCCAAGTTAACATTTTAAAAATCCGTCAACAATCACTGATAAATGGAGAGGGTTTGTCCCCCCCCCCCTGACGCATGCTCTCACCCACCCATCCGAGACTAGTTTGCTTGGGGTTTTACACCTTGCTCAAGATGGCTTAGCCCCCTGCCCTCATTTGGGGGGGGGGGGGGGGTATTTAACACGACTGTTCTCTAGATTACGTCGTCTGAAATTATCCGAGATTGTTGGTTTTAGTGACTTATGAAGTTACCACGCCGATCATCGGATTTTCAAAATGTTAACTTGGAATGTCCAGCTGGAAGGCCTACGATTAAGAATTGCTCTGTTATCGATATATGCTGGGACAATTAAAATTTCATTGTAAAAGCCGAACTCAACGGCAAATCGAAAGTGATTTATACGTTCCATTGTTTATCGGCAGAAAAAAGTGGAAAAAGTAAGGTAGAATGCCGTATTGTTAAAATGGGGGGAAATGTCGCCAGGGGGAAATGTCTCCTTGGGAAAATGTCGTAGGGGAAATGTCGTGGGGGAAAATGTCGCTGGGGGATAATGTCATGGAGTCCTTCTCGACATCTTGGTCTCGTACTGATATCTGGTTAAACCCATGAGCGAGATCCAATGAGCAGAAAAAACTTGGCACCATTGAGAACATCAAAAGTCTCTTCTATTCGTGGTAAAGGATAGGCATCCTTCCTTGTCTTTGCGTTGAGATCACGGTAATCACAGCATAAACGCAGTTTACCGTCTTTTTCCTAACACGTACAACTTGAGACGGCTCGAGGATATACGTATGACTCCAGTGTCTATGCTGATTGTAAATATTTTTGAACTTCCGACCACATGTGAGGGGGCACTCTTGGCTAAGGAACTTTAACTGGTACGTCATCTTCAGTCATTATTCGTTGTTCGACTGTATCACAATACCCGATCTCATCTTCACCTGAGCTGAATACATCAGAATACCTGTTCTGCAAAGTTGGAACTTCCGCACCAATTCATTCAACAATAGCTGTAAATGGTCCACTTTTTGGGGGTTTTACAGAGCCTTCAACTAGTGGAATCGACCAAGCTTGAATGACAGGTTTTCTCTAGATACTTTAACTCAACGCTTTCGTTTCTTCATATAAGGAAACAATAGTCTGCCATTTTGGATCTGGTATATTCAGATATGTTTGCTTGCTCATTTCTCTGAATATATTTGAGCCAATCACACTTTCTCTCTTTAATTTCAGGGTCCACTGGATCTTTAGCTACCAAGAATGTCAATGTCTTGGGAAACTTACAACATTCAACTCAATACATCATAACAATGGGATTTCTTTCCCACAGATTCTCTTTGTACCATGACTCTGTTACAGTTGAAACTTGGGCATCTGTGTTCAATAACATCTCAAACCTATTCCCTCAACTTCTATCACGGCTTCAGGACAAGATCCTACAGTCTTCTCCAAAATGAGCCTTCATCACATTTACCCATAGTGTGGCTCGCAACTACAGGTGATACTAGTTTAAATTCTCCCTGACTGAAGACTTTGTAAGTTAATGTTCCCGGGAATCAGGGCAGTCTCTCCGAAGATTTTTTAAAGATCCACATCCCCAACAACAGCGTTCCCTGTATTGTCTCTGGCCAAACGGTTTCATATATCCGCCAGATGGATGTTGAGGAGGTCGCTCTGCAGCTTACAAAAGTTTATCAATTTGGCCTTGCTGACGAGCAATTGTTTCCTCTTGTCACTTGATAAGAGTCTCATGGGTGGTAGCTAATCTTGTTCTCGCGTCAGGTTTCACTCTGCCTAACCACCCTATGGCCCGGTCTCTAGGTTGGAAAAAGTTAAGCTCTTGGCATTCTGTGTTTAGGTGACGAAAGTCTCGTTTCAAAACCAGATCTGACACAACTTCAGCTAACCGTCTCTTTAACGAGCCTCACGGTTAGGTTTAAAAGAACTGTCCAATTCGACCATTCGATCAAAAATTTCTACTAGCTTAAGGGGGCATGTAATCAAGTCAGAATTTCCCTGCAATGACGATAAGTCGTCTCCATTCCCAAAGACACGGATAGGTAACTTAAAGATATCCTCAACACTTCTTAAAGGCCCACTTGCCGCCGTAGCCTGTTTAAATTTGCTAAGAAAACCAATTTACATGAGCTTACTACGACTAATACAACTAAACTTAAACATAGGACACATAAAACATATCTAGTTAGCTTTAGAATGTAGAAATGGGGTGAAAAACAAACGAAGAATCGAAGCCTGATTACAACAACAACGACCGGTGTCGGTCAACTTTCGTGTTGGTTACCCTCATTTCAGGCCTTTTTATCTGTGGTTTATACTCAAACAATTATCAGCAGGCTTTTCCAGTCGCAGTTAACCGATCGTCAGTCTGTATTTCTCAGATAAATAGGCCTACGTAAAATTACACTGTGCCGTTAGTTCACTCACTCGACTGAAACATAAAATCGCCAATAGGGGGCAGTTTGGTTTGTTTACGTTACGGGCACCTAACAATTCAAATTTTCAAATTCAAATTAAAAATACAAAGTGACGTCCAAACTTTTAAATTTTGGTAAAAATAGAAAGTTCCTAACTTATATTGTCTGGGAAAAATACAGAAAACGGACTTTCTTTTTTAATGTAAACAATATTCCTGACTTTCGCGGCAAGTGTGCCTTTAAATCATCTCCCCTTCCTAAAATTTCCTGCCGTGCAATCGCTCAGGCACCGGCACACTTATATCATTATGTTTTAAACCGAAGAAAATTTTTAAAAAATTGAAAACCTTCAGCGTCTACAACGACAAACTTACTGTGTGAGTAAAACTTCTCGCAGCCAATCAAAACCTCGGGCACTTACATGAAAAATAACGTAATGGCGGCTGTGTTCACCTTGAACTTTTTTGTAACGAGTTTTGATTGGCCGAGACTCTGTAAGTATAGGACAGACAACTCTTACATTCACACCAGTGGGATCTGTTCGATTTACGGGTTCGAGTGGAGTAGTCCGCCAAGGTAAAACACAGAATTGGGACATGCAGATCTTATCTTGGCTAGAGAAGATGCTTTGATCGAGACTACGTGATGACGTGCAGCTTGGCGCGCGTTTGTTTCTTTTTGGGCTGTCTGATACGGTATTTGTATATGGTTCTGATACGGCAGAATAAGTGTTCGGAATTAAATAGATTGATTTTGTAAATTGTTCATATACCGTTGGGCTACTGAGACACACCGAATTTTTAAGTTTGTTCATAGACTTGTTCATTACTAGACTAACCAAAATAAACTGCAACCCCCCCCCCCCCCCCCCCCCCCCTATACACCACAATAGATACGTCCGAATTTGACATCACTTTGCGTGTGGAACATGTTCAACGGAGCATTATTGTGAGATTTTGATGCAATTGTTCCCAACATTGCAAGTAATACCGACAAGTTCTTCATAAAAGACAACTTCAAAACAGTATGCTCTTTTATATATACAAAAACACCTACCAATCCAAACCTATATATGTTTTGAAAAATAAGGTTGTATTTCACTCCCATAATTCATTTGTCACTTGCTAAAGATTCAGCGATGGTTGTCGGTCGTCGGTGAGTTAGAGTCAACACAAAACGAATATATCCACATCAACTAAATCTTTCGGAAGTATCTTGTTAATAATTAGCGGCAGTTTTCGGTGCTTTGAAAACAACACATACATAAAATTATTGTCATAAATTGACTTATCCACGTAAGTCAATTTATTTTAAAAAATATGTTAGTTACTGCCGGCGGTTGTCGGTCGTCGGTGCGCCAGAAACAGCACATCAGAAAAATACACAAAATTCCTACGAAGAGCAGAAGTGCAAATATTTAATGATCTCAATAAACATAAACATATGAAGAAATGAAAAATACATGTGAGGTCTACTCTAGAAAAAAAGAGATGGATACGTATATATAAATAAAGATGACAAACGCTACTGCGGAGTGCAGATGTTTCTGTATATATAAAAGAGCATACATGTACTGTTTTGCTTGAGATAGCAGCTACTTGACGGTTGTCGGTGGCCATCCCAGCCATAGAAAATGATACCAGTACATATATTATTTAAAATGTGACAGGTACATTTACATCTACTTGAGATAGCAGCTTATTGACGGTCGTCGGTTGTCGGTGGCCATCCCGGCAATATAAATAAATATAAAAAATACACAGACGACCATAGCCAACCCATCAAATAAACTTTTAAACTAGACTGAAGCCCGAACACAGACATAAACTTTCTATATATAAATTACATGTAAATATAATAATTTAATATATATATAATGTAAGGGACCTCATTACATGTTATATAGCTATTTATATATATCCATATATTTTTAAAGTTAATAACATATATAGGTATAATTTAAAGTTAAACATATATATATATATATATATATATATATATATATATATATATATATATATATATATATATATGGATTGCTAGGTGTTTCTGTATATATAAAAGAGCATACTATTTTGAAGTTGTCTTACATGACGAACTTGCCTATTTTCGGGATTTGAATCACGTATAGGGGCCTATGGAACCAAGAATCGGGAGTAAAACACATCATATATATGGGCGCCCTAAGCGAATTGCCGTCTGGCTCCTATATTTTCATAAACTGTCCCTGCATTGATGAAAATCAACACATACATACCGAACAGAGACGTATCATTGTCACACAGGTAAGTGAGGGGGAATCCATCAATAGTTGGCGTTGCTATCGAAGTCTTAAGTGAAAGGTAGTTTGGCTTGTATAATATACCTGAAATGATGAAATTCAAGACAAACACGTAAAATTGGCAATTAACACGTGACGTCCCAGAGTTTGACAGAAGCAGACAACAGATGTTGATATCAAAATGTCTACACCAGAGCGCGTTGTACAAGGTCTTATTGACAGGATATTAGAGTTGGAAGAAAAAAACTACTGTAAGTGAATCCGATTGCCGTTTTTGGGCAGTGGAAGAAACTTCGGAAACTCGGGTCAATACGGCCACCCTCAGGCCAAGGCAATACGAAAACACTCCATTAATAACATAGGCCTATATTATTAATTGACTTTCAATGATATTGGCAAAATATCACGGTTACATTTGAAAATAACTGATTGTATATATATGTATATATATTAATATTCCTGCTGATTACTCATTTCACTCAGCAAAGCATATTTTTTTTAAATAAATCTATAAAACATAGCCTAACCTAACGGTTATATGAACTGTCAGAGTTAAAACCCCCAATACAGATATCTGCCCAGTTGATCAACAAGCCTGGTGGAATCCATCTCAAACCTTCAAGTGGGGTGATGAATTTTGAAGGTTAAATTTCTCATCTACTGACTGTCAGACAGAAAGCAAACCAACAGGGAATTCCCTTAATAACTATTTAAATGTACATTTTTGGAGGAAAGTCGACTTACGGCCTGAATTTTATACTAATCTGAAGGTCAACGGATAATCCTAACAAACTTAGACAGGATCTCCTTTTAATGTATAAGGCTTTCCATTTTTTGTGATTAATTTATTGTTCCAGATAATGTTATTATGAATATCTGTAGCTCGCCGACTTTCTTCAGATCAAAACTTCAAGAAATTCTCATAAAAAGGAGGCAGGTTAAATGGAGGACAAGGAATATCAACATGACATTCCAAAATAAATTTAAGGCCGCCAATGTTATCAAAGAACATGTCAGGAAACCTCGCATGTGTAAGTCATGATTAGATGGTTTAAAATACCTAGACAGCCACACTAACTCTAAAGCTTTGTTCGTAAGCCAGAACTCAAAGACATTTATGCCACCATGCATTGCAGTAATCTATTTACAATTTTTTATCGCAATTTTCTCGGAGCTATTCTCCCATATGGTTGCCAGTTACCAACGGAAGGTCCTGGGTTTCCTCCGGGCATAGAGCCCCGTTTCCTCCCACAATAAAACTGGCAACGCCGCCATATAAGTGAAATAATCTTGAGCGCGGCGTAAAACACCAAACAATTAATCAATCAAACCCATACAAAACTATATAACTCTTTATTTATTTCACTGATCACCTTATCAGGAATGTGTAAACAGCCTTCTAAATAGATCAATCCGAGGCACCCTTTCGCCCATAGCCAGTTGAGACCTGCAAGAGATTGTGAGCCCTCTCTGTTTCCAAATATTAAACCGTGCTTAAATTCTCTTAGTTTGGCTAACAATGTTTTCTTGAAGAGTATATTCCCTGTTTTACTGAAAACAACAAAATAGTCTGTACTCGGACAGTTTGTTTCGTGGTGGTTCCATACTGGTGTTAGGAAATTGGTTTTTGTATAACTTTCCGGTACAATCGAGATGTCGTGCCATTCTACGAGATCTTCAACACGAGTTGATATCTAAACGAATGGCAGTAGGATCAATCCCTATTTTAGATTATTTTAGATCTCTGGGGCGTGTTGTATTAGCCATAGCCTGCAATACTCCGACACAGGCAGCTGGCAGTGGGTGCGAATGATTTACAGATGAACAAATCTGAACATCATCAGCAGTGATCGCGGTTGGCCAACAAGTGGAAATGGCGCTTCTCCACCGAGTTCTGGAATCAGTTTTCCGGCTAATTCAGTGAACATAGCCACATGTGAGAAGTTTTTTTACTCATTCTAGCTATAGGCCATATCATATGCCATTTTGATATTTGTGAACGGAATCGGAAATAATTTTGCCACTATTTATGCCGTATATATAATGCAGCTTACAAGAATCTTAGCCTTAATCGGTACCTTTGCAGATTGGAGAGTTATCATGCCTATTAACTACTCCCCAAAAAATAAACATTTTTTAAATAAAATGAATAAATAAAATGGGTTTGTCTCTCTTGTTACCTTAAAAAAAGCATTCCAGAAAAAGCGTAAAAGGAAATACAACAACAGCTCTTCTGGCTTAAGAGGGGTTGGTCCAAGTCAAAACGGAAAAAGAGCATAAAGTATGATTAATTGATTGATGTTTATGCCGCACTCAAGATTATTTCACCTATATGGCGGCGTTGTCAGGTTTAGAGTTGGGGGGGGGGGGGGTCATTGCCCAGAGGAAACCCCCGACCTTCGGCGAGTACCTGGCAACTCTTCCACATACGGCGACCGAGTGAAAAATCCACACAGAAATTTTTCAATTTTCATTTGGTCTGAGTGTGGTTCGAACCCGCACCCCATCGATGGAAGGTCAGTGTGGGGCTGAGGTCACTCTAACCCACTGTACCACCGAGGCCAACATAAAGTGTCTTCCGGTAACTATGCTTTTTGTGATTGTGTGATATCATAGTTTTACTGGTGCAGGGGAGGTAACCCATTTGGAAGATCTAAGAAAAAACATTCATCATCGGACCATATTTGTGCACACTTCTATAAGAGGTTAACAAACAGTCTATTTAACATCACTTTTTTCAATTTTTTAATGAAATCAACGGATAAGAGTAGGTCTAATATTGTAATAACACTCTGATTATTTGTTTACTTATTAACTATTTCCATCAAGGAAAGATTGTTGTTGTCTCTACGGAAAGGAGGAATCATATACCCCACTCTCGCGAGATTTCTAGGACAGTCTTATATGTTTAATGAATGGGAAATTTTGCAGCAAACTTTAAACTGATCAGTAGATCAAAATATCAATATTTCTAAATTTTACATCCGATACCGAAATCCAAATAAAATTAGTTCACTTAAATCCAACGAAATTATTTGTAAATGTATCTATTTCATTGTTTGTATTCAGATGTATTACAACGAAAACGAGGCTGCCCCACTCACGGTACCAGGTGCGACTCCAATTTGAAGATCTCTGATAATGGAAATATAGCGTATTAAGTAATTACACAGTGGTTTCAACTTATCTTCTGCATCAACAGTTATTGGACGGACCAACTTGCAGTGAACTGTGAATGGCGAAGCAGATTGCGCGCAGCATGAATAACTATTCGTTGTATACCTTCTAATAAGCATACACATTGCACTTGTTAAAGACACTGGCATAGGTGTCGAAAGCTCGTATTGTTCATAAAAACCTACTTCGTGGTGATGCCGTAATTATTTCTCATTAATACAAATTCCCATTGTTAAAACGAGGTTTTGAAGCTCATGAAAAGCTTTTTCCTAAATCTCTGCGGAGACCGCTTTTTGTCAAGATCCTGTTGAGGTGAATCCTTTTCTTCTTCTTCTTGATTTTGATGACGTTTTCAATAGCAAGGTTATGCACTTCAGGATATTACTCCATCTCATATCCTACAACCAATAAACAACAAGGTTATAAACTCCATCTCATAACGTACAACTAGCAAACAACAAGGTTATAAACTCCATCTCATAACCTACAACCAACAAACAACAAGGATATAAACTCCATCTCATAACCTGTAAACAACAAGGTTAAAAACCCCATCTCATAACCTACAGCCAACAAACAACAAGGATATAAACTCCATCTCATAACCTACAGCCAACAAACAACAAGGTTATAAACTCCAGCTCACAACCTACAACCAACAAACAACAAGGTTAGACTATAAACTCCATCTCATAACCTATAACCAACAAAGAACAAGGTTATTAACTCCATCACTTGAATCCAACGAAATTATTTGTAAATGTATCTATTCCATTGTTGTATTCAGATGTATTACAACGAAAACGAGGCTGTCCCACTCACGACACCAGGTGCGACTCCAATTTGAAGATCTCTAATAATGGAAATATAGCGTATTAAGTAATTACACAGTGGTTTCAACTTATCTTCTGCATCAACAGTTATTGGACGGACCAACTTGCAGTGAATGGCGAAGCAGATTGCGCGCAGCATGAATAACTATTCGTTGTATACCTTCTAATAAGCATACAAATTGCACCTGTTAAAGACACTGGCATAGCTATCGAAAGCTCGTATTGTTCATAAAAACCTACTTCGTGGTGATGCCTTAATTATTTCTCATTAATACAAATTCCCATTGTTAAAACGAGGTTTTGAAGCTCATGAAAAGCTTTTTCCTAAATCTCTGCGGAGACCGCTTTTTGTCAAGATCCTGTTGAGGTGAATCCTTTTCTTCTTCTTCTTGATTTTGATGGAGTTTTCAATAGCAAGGTTATGCACTTCAGGGTATTACTCCATCTCATATCCTACAACCAACAAGGTTATAAACTCCAGCTCACAACCTACAGCCAACAAACAACAAGGATATAAACACCAGCTCACAACCTACAACTAACAAACAACAAGGTTATAAACTCCATCTCATAACCTACAGCCAACAAAGAACAAGGATATAAACTCCATCTCATAACCTACAACCAACAAACAACAAGGTTATAAACCCCATCTCATAACCTACAGCCAACAAACAACAAGGATATAAACTCCATCTCATAACCTACAGCCAACAAACAAGAAGGATATAAACTCCATCTCACAACCTACAACCAACAAACAACAAGGTAGGCCTAAGGCTATAAACTCCATCTCATAACCTATAACCAACAAACAACAAGGTTATAAACTCCATCTCATAACTAGCCGAGAAATCTGGGCTCTGCCGAATTTTTTTCCGTATTCGTCATAGCCCAGATTACTTCCATGCAAAAACGATATTATTTAACTTGACCCGCCGAAAAAAACGGCGGCACAAATTTCACATCAAAGAAGCAAAAAATAAAATACTTACCACTGCATTCCGATAGTATAGACCACGGAGACAGAATTTGTCAAACTTTAAAGGGGCATGAGCTGCCAAAATGTTGATATTATGACGTTACAACAGAATGTTGAAATTATTGGCTATTTTCTCAAGACGTATAATTCAGAAGCTTTTTAGTGCTTCTAGTCTCGAAAATGTACGATAAAGTATTGGTTTGAACTAACTTTGACTTAGAATGAATGAACGGTCGTCCCGGTTATTTAAATTTTGTTTACATTTCGAACACGTTTTCGGTTCGTACAGGCCACATAATGTATGGATTTTCCTCATTCCAACGCCAATAATTTAGTTTTTCGATGACCTTCAAAACATCTTACTGTCGTGACGATCAGAAATTATGAAAAAGTGTGAATTTTGGCAGCTCATGCCTCTTTAATATGCCGCTGTAAAGTGACTAAAAATATATGAGGTTCAGCGCGCGGTTGAACGCTTAAGTTTACAGCCTGACCGGTCATTTTACCGTATTGTGGGGTTTTTTTTTTTTTGGTTTTCCTCTTGACATAGGGAAAAAGTACGTAAATAGTGTAATTTTGAATGAAACTTTGAATGGAATCGTATAGCCTAATGCCGTAATGGAGGGGCGCTTAATCTTCCCCGACAGTTGTTTTCTTGTTCCATGAAAGAGGCCTTAAACAAGTTAAAGGAGGAGACAAATACTTGTAAGTTCAGTGGAACGAGTTAAATTTACCTTTCCAAACAAATTTTCTGCGATTTTGGTAAGTTTATGTAATACCATATTAAGCCCTATACCAGAACGCAAATTGAACTTTCAAAACCTCGTACTGTAGCCTACCGTAAACTGGGGTAACTTTGAAGGGCGGGGTATCTTTGAACAGTCAAAGATGAAAATCTAAATTTTCGCTATTTGGTAACAAATACTAAGAAAAGTGGTCATAATTATGTTTTAAGCTTTTTCGATGGTTTACGGTACTATTGTCGTATTGGCGCCCCTGGCGTCAAAAAGCTGCATGTTAAAAATCGCTAACCTATGACCTGACCAATGAACTATATGCGTGCAATGGAGGTCGCATGGTATTTGATTTGCACCGAACGCCGCCATTACTAAGAGATGTTTCAATATCGATTCAGATTGGTCATGAACGTGCTCATCAACTATCAATGGCGGCGCATTTTACAAAGTCTGACCCTAACCAGCCAATGAGACGTGTCCACTCCAGGTATATAGTTCATTGGACCTTATATGTGCAGTTCCGAACGGGAGCCACATGAACTTTTCACTTTCAGTTTCTGTTGTTTGCTGGGGTTTTTTCTTCAGAAATTGCAGGTAATTTTTACCAAAAGGTTAATGCAGGGACAATGACTATTTATAAATTATAGCTATAGGCCTACTTAGTCCGCAATATGTTGAGTAGTCCGAAATATCTGCACTAATCATTGTTAGACATTTTTTGACAGATAGGCCATCATCAGCCTATCTGTCAGAAAATGTCTTACATCATCATCGCAGATATTTCGGACTATATGTTGAGTTGATTGAATTGAAAGTATTTTGATATGCTAATGGAGTAGCTAATGCTATAACCTGTTATTGGTTATACTAGCAGTACCGGGTAGTATACTGATACCGATAGGGCCTGTACTGTAGTGTATGCCTATTATACTTTATAATATTTGTGTAATAATGCTTTATATCTTTATAATATATATATGAACTCTCCCATCACAACTCTATGGACTATACAATAATTAAGTTTGTATATTTTTCAGGGCCCTTTCACTGCACCCTGTTTGCTTGGAAAAAGCCCATATTTAGCCACAAAGTCGTCTCCCCTGATTTATTAAATATCAATTTTCTAAGTAAATCAGATTATACATGTGGAACTGAATAGCCTACTAACTACATTTTATGACTTAGTCGGAAATATCATCGATGATGGCCTATCTGTCAGAAAATGTCTTGCATCATCATCGCAGATATTTCGGACTATTTATGACTATGTGAAGAATATGTTGGTACCGGTAGGGGCCTATAGGTTTTAGAAACAAACTCAGTCTGGATGGTTAAAATTTTGAAATTACAATGTTTATACTATTTTTTTTCAAAAATACAAATTAGAAGCTTTTGAGTGCTACTCGTCTCGAGTATGTACACTAAAGTAGGCCTAATGTTTTGAACTACTGGTACATCTTAGTGTCTTGACAATCAGAATTTATGAGAAATAGGCGAAAATTTTGGCAGCTCATGCAACTTTAGTTTTAACATTTACAGAAATCCAGACAAATATTGAGAAATCCTGAGACAAAAGTTAAATGCTTCATGTACTGGGTATATCATTATCTAACTTTAGCTACAGAGGAATACTGATTATAAAATTAATTTAGAATTATTATTTTTTATAATGACATTAATTAGTTCAACCAATGTGATATAAGAAAATAGGGTAAATTTCTTTTAAAAAAAAGGTTTAAAAAAAACACTGCATTTAAAGTAAACACTTAAGATAAAGTACGTTATATTTCATTTTAGAGACAACGTCCTCATAATTTGAGGAAAGTTAGATCATTTTTTATTTTTCAAAAAAGAAGTTAAAATTAAACAAGTTGTCATGGACAGGTACATATAATCTAGGACTTCGAGTTCCTGCAAATAACAACGGTTGGGAATAAATATATTTTATACTGATAAATAAAATATTTTGCCTCAGATATTAAATTTCTTCTGGATAGTTTTGCTTTTACTCAACAGCAATATGACCAAATAATAGCAAAATAATATCAAATTTCTATGCTTTTACGGTTATCAATAAAATACTCAACTTCATAATTTCGCCTGAACCGTAATACAAAAATGATAAAAATTATTTAAGATGTGTTTGGTAAACATGTAAATATCATGGTATAGGTGTCGAAAGTTCGTCTTGTTCACTTGACGAAGACACCGGCATAGGTGTCAAAAGCTTGTGTTGTTCACTTGACAAAGACACCAGTATAGGTGTCGAAAGCTTTTGTTGCTCACTTGACAAAGACACCAGTAAAGGTGTGGAAAGCTTGTGTTGTTCACTTGACGAAGACACCAGTATAGGTGTGGAAAGCTTGTGTTGTTCACTTGACAAAGGCACCAGTATAGGTGTGGAAAGCTTGTGTTGTTCACTTGACGCAGACACCAGTATTGGTGTGGAAACCTTGTGTTGTTCACTTGACGAAGACACCAGTGTATGTGTCGAAAGCTCGTGTTGTTCACTTGACGAAGACACCAGTATAGGTGTCTAAAGCTTGTGTTGTTCACTGGACGAAGACACCAGTATAGGTGCCGAAAGCTTGTGTTGTTCACCTGACGAAGACACCAGTATAGGTGTGGAAAGCCTGTGTTGTTCACTTGATGAAGACACCGGTATAGGTGTCGAAAGCTTGTGTTGTTCACTTGACGAAGACACCAGTATAGGTGTGGAAAGCTTGTGTTGTTCACTTGAGGAAGACACCAGTATAGGTGTGGAAAGCTCGTGTTGTTCACTTGACGAAGACACCAGTGTATGTGTCGAAAGCTTGTGTTGTTCACTTGACGAAGACACCAGTATAGGTGTCAAAAGTTTGTCTTGTTCACTTGACGAAGACACCAGTATGGGTGGCGAAAGCTTGTGTTGTTCACTTGACGAAGACACCAGTATAGGTGTCGAAAGCTTGTGTTGTTCACTTGATGAAGACACCAGTATAGGTGTCCAAAGCTTGTGCTGTTCACCTTGACAAAGACACCAGTATAGGTGTTGAAAGCTCGTGTTGTTCACTTGACGAAGACACCAGTATACATGTAGGTGTCAAAAGCTTGTGTTGTTCACCTCGACAAAGACACCAGTATAGGTGTTGAAAGCTCGTGTTGTTCACTTGACGAAGACACCAGTATAGGTGTCAAAAGCTTGTGTTGCTCACTTGATGAAGACACCAGTATAGATTGTAGGTGTCGAAAGCTTGTGCTGCTCACTTGATGAAGACACCAGTATAGGTGTCGAAAGCTTGTGTTGTTCACTTGATGAAGAGACCAGTATAGGTGTCGAAAGCTTGTGTTGTTCACTAGAAGAAGATACCAGTAAAGGTGTTGAAAGCTTGTGTTGTTCACTTGACGAAGACACCAGTATAGGTGTCGAAAGCTTGTGTTGTTCACTTGACGAAGACACCAGTATAGGTGTCGAAAGCTTGTGCTGCTCACTTGATGAAGACACCGGTATAGGTGTTGAAAGCTTGTGTTGTTCACCTCGACAAAGACACCAGTATAGGTGTTGAAAGCTCATGTTGTTCACTTGACGAAGACACCAGTATAGGTGTCTAAAGCTTGTGTTGTTCACCTCGACGAAGACACCAGTATACATGTAGGTGTTGAAAGCTCGTGTTGTTCACTTGACGAAGACACCAGTATAGGTGTCAAAAGCTTGTGTTGCTCACTTGATGAAGACACCAGTATAGGTGTCGAAAGCTTGTGTTGTTCACTTGACGAAGACACCAGTATACATTGTAGGTGTCGAAAGCTTTTGTTGCTCACTTGTTGAAGACACCAGTATAGGTGTGGAAAGCTTGTGTTGTTCACTTAGGGAGACACCAGTATAGGTGTCGAAAGCTTGTGTTGTTCACTTGATGAAGACACCAGTATAGGTGTCGAAAGCTTGTGTTGTTCACTTGAGGAAGACACCAGTATAGGTGTCGAAAGCTTGTGTTGTTCACTTGACGAAGACACCAGGAGTATAGGTGTTGAAAGCTTGTGTTGTTCACTTGATGAAGACACCAGTATAGGTGTCGAAAGCTTTTGTTGTTCACTTGACGAAGACACCAGTATAGGTGTTGAAAGCTTGTGTTGTTCACTTGACGAAGACACCAGTATAGGTGTGGAAAGCTCGTGTTGTTCACTTGACGAAGGCACCAGTGTATGTGTCGAAAGCTTGTGTTGTTCACAAATAACTAGATAGTGATACCTTAATTTTTTCTCATTACCATGTAAATATCGTTTTTAAAATGAATTTTAATTAATGTGTCCATTTTAAAGTGGGTCTCTTAAACCTATTGTAACTTTTACTTTGACCTATTTCACTAAAGTTAAAGTCTTACTCCTTTATTTAATAATTTTTGACCTTCATTTAGATTCCACTTGGAATCGGCCAAAAAACATCCGAATGTAAGTAAAGAGGTACTTGTAGACGTTTAGTGTTGTTGAATTTACTTTAACATGATGGTCTATTTGAAGCACCTTAATAGGGTTAACAAGTATATTTATTCTATTTTTATTTTAAATTGTTACTTTTCTTTGGGGGTTTTTAAATAGCGTTATTAAATCAAGGAGGTTTAATTGGCTGTTTTCCCTTTAATTTGGGAATTATCCGGTCGGTGTATTTGATACATCAGGAAACACAATATAAACATATGTTAATGTGCGGAAAAAACACAAAGAGCTCTATATTCTTCAAGATAATTTATACAAGTTCAGCATTTATTTCCTGCTGGTGGATTAGAATAGATCCTAATAAACCAGTTTCCCTGGTAAACTTGGATGAAAGTTTTTGTCAATTTTTAACGATAGCCAATAACAGTCGATTTTTATTCTGAAAATTTACAAAGGCACATTTTTCATTAAACAGGTATTGTGAGATGGCGTCTCAAGCTAGAACTGTATCTGAATGGAATAATAACAAGTAAGTCATTTTGTTGGTTTTAGATTGTTTAATAAATTTAAGAGTTCAGACGTTTTAACAATAAACCGCTGGTAACAATTAAATATCACACCTTCTTGTGTGTTGTTCACTTGACGAAGACACCAGTATAGGTGTTGAAAGCTCGTGTTGTTCACTTGACGAAGACACCAGTATAGGTGTTGAAAGCTCGTGTTGTTCACTTGACGAAGACACCAGTATAGGTGTGGAAAGCTTGTGTTGTTCACACATTCTTCAAAATTGGGAAATTCATTTCCTTAACAACTGTATCTATATTTTGGTAATACAATTCCAAAGTCAGTTTCCCTGAGTGTGTGTTCAAATTTCTAACTTCTTTATTCCCATCTGGTTAAAACATTTTCCTTTTCCAGGAACGGTACAAATGTTCCTTTTGGTATAAAACAGAATTAAAAAACAAACTAATGGGTTTTAATCCCCGAATCCATTTTTAGCACCTCCAGCTCTTCCACCTGCTAAATATCGTGAAAAAAAATTTGGAAACAGAATAAGCTAATATTGTGCGGCATTTTTACAGAGAAGAACAAAATAACAGCTTTCTGTTGATATCAGTCATGGGGATGTAAGTTAAGACGATATTCATAGACGTCAAAAGCCCTAAAATGTACTTACATCTTGGCTATTCAAGTTTTGTCCATTTTCAGCCCACAGGATTTTCGATTTGTATACTAAAAGGTAACTGGCTTTACCTATATTTTTATTTCAATGGCAACTGACTAAAGCCAAACTCCTGTCTGTTTTCAACTTAATGAAATATCATGGGATTTGGTTTATTACAACAACTTATAATGATTGAGTATAAGCCTCCAGATGATATATACCCCCCCCCCCCCCTCCCCCCGTGGGCCCTCCCCTTTATAACACAGTTAGAAACTTGTCTACATGGATATTTAAGGCAAGAACATTTCCCATGTGTTTTAATGTTCATAAAAATATTTAATTTGTGCTGAACTTTTCTCAGCAATTAGAATTTATTTAAAAAGTCTGAAATCACGCCACTTTAATGTTTTGATCCAATGTTTACAATGAATTGTCAAATTAAAGGCAAGCTTGTCTGTTTGTGTCTTTCTCCATCTTCTTGAGGCAATGCACATATGGCTGGCCATGTCTATTTCCCTTGGCTTGATAAGGTGGTCCATCACATGATGGTGTTATTGTGGTATTCAGCTGCAGCATGTATCAATGTAAAACTGTTATCACACGTCTATTAGTTACATATATGTTCCTGTCCTGATCATGACTCACCTGTGTTGAATAAGGTATATATAATTAGAAATCTTATGTAAATCAAATAGATTAACTAATCAGGTATGGAAAATGAGAAACATCAGACTTGGGAATAAATTTCAGGTGTCGAATTCAGATGTTTTGGTTGGGTGCACAGTGTGGCAAAATTTTCAAAACAGGTGCACAAATTTTATTTGTTTAGGTGCACAGACAAAAATCTGGGTGCATAGGCAGAAAACTGGGTGCATTTGTGCACCTGTGCACCCACCATTTCGAGCCCTGGAATTGTTCAATTCTTATACTTATCAAAGTAAAACTTAAGGTTATCATTTCTTGTCTTTCACCAGCTGACCTGGTCAGGACTCATCTGTGTTGAATAAGGTATATATATATATATATATTTAGAAATCTTACATAAACCATATAGATCAACTTAACAGGCATATCAAAACATAAAAAAGCATAAAGATGAGGCTTCCAGATGGCCATTGGTAACTTTCCTAGCCCCCACTTACATGTACCGATGGATTGGGAGTAAAATTTTATTTGTGGATTCCATCATCTGCTTTGTTGTGGTACAAAGAGTGCAAAAGAGCCCTTTGTGGCTGTGTGTGTAGTGCATTCTCAGTTGTGTGTTTACTGACAGAAAGCAATAGCAACACAGAGTTCCCTCTTAAAGTATCTCATTTAATGTACATTTTTGGTGGAAAATCGACTTGCAGCCGTATTGGACACATCTAATTTTTATACGGCCGACTTAAAAAAAAGTCCGTCGTATTATGGTATTACTAGCGCCATCCATTCGTCCGGCCGTCCCGGATTCCCTTCCGCTCCATAAGTTGAAGAGTTTTGATCTAATCTTTACAATTCTTTCACAACATATACCTTGTGGGTAGAAGGTGTGTCACGAACCATTTAGGACATTGTCGATTGCATAATGTGGCTTCTACATGTAACATTCTGTCTTAGTCTATATCTTCGTTCCCTTCCAAAGTTCCGCTTCATAACTTGAAGCGTTTTGATCCGATCTTGACAATTCTTTCAGAGTATATACCTTATGGGCAGACGGTGTGTCATGTACCATTTCTGACTTCACCTGTTGCATAATATGGCAGCCATCTAGGATTATGTAATATTCCCTTCAACTCCATAACTTCTAAAGGTCTGATCCGATCTTGCCGATTCTTTCAGAGTATATATCTTATGGGCAGACGGTGTTTCACGTACCATTTCTGACATCACCTGTTGCATAATATGGCAGCCATATTGGATTATGTAATACTCCCTCTTGGCTCCAGAACTTCTTTCGTTTTAATATAATCTCTCCAATTCTTTTAGAGTATATATACCTTATAGGTAGATGATGTGTCGTATATCAAATTTGATTTGTGTCCACATATTTTTTTTGTGTTTTCAAGATTTTTTTTATCAGAAATGTGTACCTGATGTTTAATATGTATATATTAATATATATCAATGCTTTTTTTAGAACACTTGGTCCAGACTGGAAGCCAATTAATTTATACATTCTTAGACTGTTTTCTTGGATAGTTTAATGTGCGCTATAATAACAAAAAAGACCATTTTCACAGCTTTATTACCCATTTGGTATTTATCAGAGTGGCTGTTTAAATAGAGATAAGGGGACAATGACATCCACTGAAGTGGACACACAAGGTTTGTATATTTAGACACCATCATATCAGTGGTCAGCCTGAAGATTGTTTGCGTTGTACTAAAACTATTACAGCCAAGTCCACTAGAACAGTGTCCAAGTCAAAACTGTTAAAATTCAAGAATTGTAAGCTATTGCATTGATTGCTCCTTCCCAATTATGGCACATAACAGCAATGTCAAAACAGCCACAATATTTTAGTTTTTGCAATTAAAATGAGATTGAATTTACCTGAACAGATAACATACATGTATGTGTACTATAACGTACTGGTATTTAGATGTAGCTTCCTCAAATTCAGAAAAGAAAAACTTTAAATGTGAACAAGAAATTTCAATTGATGAAATTAAAACAAATGTTATATTAAATGTAAAGTTGTTAATCGGAGCGGTTCGACTTTGCCACGGCGGGCGTATGTTGAGTTTACTAAAACTCTTGTTTATACTAATCTGTAGAACGAAGGAAAATGGCAACAAACTTATAGGTGGTGTCTCCTGTTAAACAGCTACGAAAGAACAAATATTTTCAAGCTTGCACTTATATTTTTCCTTAATTGCATAAAAGGTTCATAATTTGGTATACAACAGTTTTGTTCAGATATATACAAACTGACAAAGGTGTTAAAATATATACAATAGATACATGTATTATTAGTTATTGATATTTTACCCTGAGTGTATGAATCGTTATGGCCCTTCTGATAATCATATGGCTCAGGGTTATGAAAAACCCATATGTGTTTATATAAACACACAATTAGCATTTGCATTAATACACACAATACATTAAAACACTGCCAAAGAGATTCTTTGAGAAATTTAAGAAAATCGTCAGTTAAGATTTTTTTTCTTTTAGTCTTGTCTCAAATATTCAACATTTGTATTTTTGTATTAATTCTGTTGGGCCCCCATATAACATATAGAACGATTTCCACCTAAATTGGATATATTTTAACAAATACTGGATACAAATATTAGATATATTCGCCATGGTTATTTTAGACAAGAAGATTTTCCCTGTGCCCGTGTGTTTTAGTGACCATAAATATATATTCTAAACAAATATTGGATCAATTTTAACAAATTTTATGCCCAGTTTTTGTGTCCAAGAGATTTCTATATCCTTCATATGACTTTTGACCAGAAATCATCTGACTTGTGTGAATTTTTATGGTCAAATTTTATTTTCTTTAAAAATTATATAAATATATTTACTCAGTTCAGTTTAGCAACATACATATCTTTATTAAGTGATTACCCGCAACACGAATTGGAGTGATTTTCCAATAACACTGTGATGTTCAGAAATAAATATTGCAGTTTATATATGGCAACTTGATATATTTTTACATTTCTACAGTCCATTTTTGTCCTATTTAGATACGGAAGGAGATAAATAAAAGGCTGAAATGTATGTATTTAAAGGGAAAAAAAAGGGACAAACAGTACCGGTTTGTGAATCTTTTGAAAAAAAAACCTTTTTTGAATTTGTAATGAATAGTCTTCAACTGTAAAGTATATGACAGGGCTTTCTTCATACCTGTCTGTACAGTAAACTATAACTGGTTGAAAAAAGCTAACAGTGAGTTCTATTTTACCTTGCTATGGTATACCTGGTTATAAGGAAAGGCTATGAATTTTCCTTCATTTTATAAATATCAAGTTTCTAATTCACCTTTTTTCACAAATTACTGGAGGTGGATTAAATATGGTAGTAAGTGGACATTTTTTTGTGTATTTTTATACCTTATTTTGCAGCATCTGTACACTGTGTCAATCGTATCCTCCTGACAGCCACATTTGTTGGCTTTTTTCTCATATATTTGACTTTTGGACTTTTAACAGTCTCCGAATGTTGTAGTAAGTAGGAATTTTTTTTTTTGAGTATTTTTTTTATTGGTACACTGTGTCAATCATGACTCCTGACAGCCACATTTGTTGGCTTTTTTCTCATATATTTGAGTTTTAACAGTCTCTGAGGGCGTCTTATTGTCCAACCCCTTCTTGGGCATGATTTTTATGTATGACTTCATCTTTAAATGCCCTCGGGCTGAAGCATTGTGGCTATGCTTTAGCCATGTTTGCTGACCCAGCAAGGTTGAACATTAAGTATGCCAAATATATTAAGCCTTCATGACGTTCTATGGTCTCTGGATCCTAATGTCAAAATTTACATGTGGGTGGGTGAGAGGGGTGGAGGGTGCACGGGGGAGGGGGGGGGGGGGGTCTTTTGGTTCAGTTGGTACTTTTGTCGCCATATAACCTTAGCTGTTGCGTGCAACGTTAAGCCCAAATCAATCAATCAATCAATCATCTTTGAATAGTATTGATAACATTGACTCCATGTAAATTTCTTGGTATAGCAAAAAAAATTGTCGGACAGGTAGGCCCTATGGCAGAATACAGTAAAGCAATTCCTTTATCTTACTGGTCTTTGGATTGGAGCATAGCACCTGACCATATCCCACCTCCTTTTGATCTTTTTTTTCCTATATAGTAGATTATAATGTATTCTGGGGCCTGTTGTTCAAAATTGTATTAGGCTTAATTAATATCAGTATAACTTTGTAACGTCAGAATTGAATTTATTATGAGACATCATTTAGATCTGTATTAAGTCTATCACACGTTTGAACAACTCAGCCCATCATTTAGACTTAAGACAATTCTTTACAATGAAGTTCTCACTAAAATCTAAAAAGGTTATAAACAAATTCATTCCTTTCCCATTCCAAATTTAAAAAATGCTTGTAGCATCTAAGACATACAGTTGATTATGTGAGCATGGCTGTCAATTTTCAGTTTGTAGTGAGTAAAGTTAGCCATATATCTCCTTTAGAGAGGCCAAAGTTGTTTGTTTTAAGCCTGCAGTGTTTATCTTTTCTCCATGTTCTCGGCCTCTTTGTAAATCAAGGTGTTCTCCCTCGCTGTTGCCCTGTAGAGAAGGGGCTGTATTTTGAGAGAGACTGTTAAGTTCAGAAAACCATCTCACATATCAACACAGCCTCTTAGGATAGGCTCTTAAGCTGATAAGGGTGGGATAATGCCTCTGAAATAAGGATGAAAACGCGAGAAAAAGGCACTTTCTTAAAATGGCGTCTTCAGACACTTGCACTTCAAACAGCCACTAGGATTATTAAGGGGTTATTGAAAATGTTTCTTTGCATCTGATCTGGAATTTTGAACGTGATCTGATAGAGAGTGGATGGATTATGTTTCAACCTGTCCAAAACTCCATGCTCTTTTCACCTCGTTCTCCTGACCTTTGTTCACCTGGCCATTTTACCTGTCATATCCTCGTTAAGAGATGTACTTGGATTAGAGTCAATTGCAATCTGTAATCATTGAAAGGTAGAGTAACATATACTCCTTATTACTTTTCTTGGTCGTTAAGGAATTTATTTTTTTATTGATATGCCTTCTTTATAGTTTATTTAAGCAGAATGATGTTTGTGTATCACTATGTCCTGCCTTTATGCCGTATGTTTTAACTAAGTTTAACATCTTGGCCTTCTTTTCATCATGTCTTGAGGGGGCCTTAGTGACTCAGTCGACAGCAATAGTCTCTCAGTGCAATACAAGCCTTTCATTTATGTGTTATGGCTTCTAATCTCAGTCAGTCCAAACACAAATTTTTGAAACTCGGAGTTACTGTAGGTTTTTCACTTGATTGTCGTACGCGTATGTGGTAGATTGCCCGGTGAATACTGAAGGATTGCAGGTTTCCTCTAGCTGGGCAAAGAGCTCTGTTACCTCCCCACTTAACTTACCCACTTAGAAATGCTTCCATATAAAGTGATCTCATTTTGAGTAGGGCTTAAAATATTTATTAAACTGACAATCATCTTGGCTTATTAAATTTAAACAGATAAAGATAGTTGTGCAAACAATTTATCCTTTAGACTTGAATGTTATGTTGTTGTTTTTTTTTGTTTTTTTTTTGTTTTTTTTTTTGTAGGGGGGGGGGGGGCTTTTCTTGGGCAAGTAAAACTTTCTTTGAGTCCAGGAGGTATTCAAGGTTCTGTGCAATTGTGTTTGAAATCAGAATATATATTACAACTTAGAATTAAAGTAAATTGAATTTATTGTTTAACTTTTAAAGTCTTCTCAATTCTGTTTATTAAAGAATTTGTCTTGTTTTAAAAGGTTATTTCTTTCTAAGATTTAAATGAACATTAAATAATCATGACATTTGAATGAATGCCCAAGAAGAATGGAAAAATTCTGAGTGGCTTTTTTCACCCAGTTACCCTATGATTATAGGAGAGGTTCTTGTCAAGTATTTCCATCCCAGAGTGTTGGGGGCTTCCTCACGGCGAAGACCCCTGTTGTCTCCGTCCCTAAACCTGGCAATGATGCCATATATGTGAAATAAGCGATGAGATAAACATCAATCAATCAATCAAAAATCAATTATATTTTCTAGTTTAAAACAGGCTAGATGGAACAGGGGATACCTTGTTGTCTAAATAACTACAGGAAAAAAATCATACAATGGCAATCAAAATTCTGCACAATTTAGTGCTATGGAATCCTATATCACTCAGAACAGAATAATGTTCTTATCACAAATGACTGTCTATACTTTCTGTGATTTTGAACCATGTATTTAAATTACGATCAGCTTTTCGCACCTATGGAAATAAATATGCACAGTTATAGAGTTGACAAATCATGTCAGACAGTGTTATATCTGTGATGCCAATGTTTGTCAAAGTTTGGAACCAGTTGCCAAAACCATCAATTCTATACCCACAATTTTTGTCTATTTTAACATTACTTTTTCTTGCTTCCTCTCAATTTTCTTGTTCATTGTTTTGTTTTTTTCCGTCTTAACAAGGATATTTCTGTCTTAGCTTGTCATTGTACAATAGCTTTTTATTCTGAATACCTGACTGGAACTAATGCACATCCTTTTATACAGGTATTTATAAATTAATCTAAGGCCAAGCTCCTGTCTGTCGTCAACCTATTGAAATATCATGGGTTTTAGTTTATTACAACAACTTATGAGAGGTCTAAATGATATACCTCTTTTTAACACAATTAGAAACTTGCCTCTGTGGTTATTTTAGACCAGAAGATTTTCCCTGTGCCTGTGTGTTTTAGTGTTCATAAATATTGAATTATCATGGGTTTTAGTTTATACCTCTTTTTAAATGATATACCTCTTTTTAACACAATTAGAAACTTGTCTCCATGGTTATTTGAGACAAGAAGATTTTACCTATGCCCGTGTGTTTTAGTGTTCATAAATATATAAATTAATGTACCGGTAGTTAAAAACTTGGCTTAATGTTTTACCTGTGATTGGTCTACCTGTAGAATGAATGAGGAAGGAAGGTGTTCCATGAATGTGGAATGTAGCGCACTTAATAAAATGTATCTATAAGTAAACGCCTTAGATATTTGACGCTTTCCTATTAGCTTTTAAAGTACAGTGCTTAAAGAGGCTGAAATTTATGAGAGGATTTTTTGTTTTAAAACAATGCTTGTTTTTAATCCCTGGCACAAGCAAATATATATATTTATGCAAATTTAGATGGAAAGAGTAGAGCTCATGTAGTCTAAATTAAAACAATTGACCGATTGCTTGATGACGTCAATTAGAATTTGCGCGCAAAGCATTTCGAGAGATTGAGGGAAGTTAAAGTAATTTTAAAATATGGCGAAAAAAATAACACTGTATCGAGAAGAAGACGTAAAATATGTTAAGTTACCATAAAAATGTGGGGAAAAAAAACAGGTTATGTCATCAATGTTTCCCAAAAAAGCGACATCTTGCTAACAACCAATAAACAAAATGGAGAACTGAGGTACATTTTACCCATAAAGCTTTGCGTAAATCTATGTGACGTCATCAGGCTCGGCGGTAATTGTCCAATGTATGTTTTATCCTCTCGTTAGCAGAAATTTGAATGTGACGTTATCATACAAAATAACCTCTATTGGCCAATCTTTGGGTGCTACCATTTTTTCTAGTCTCAAAAATGTACGATAAAGTATTGTTTTGAACTAACTTTGGCTTAGAATGAATGAATGGTCGTCCCGGTTATTTAAATTTTGCTACTTTTTGCTACTTTATTGAAACTTATAGGCACACTAGGTGTGAAAATCCATGAAGACTGTTTACATTAAAAACAAAGACCTACTTCTGTATTTTTCCCAGACAGAAGAAGTTAGGAAGTTTCTATTTTTACTAAAATTGGGGTAATCCATCACTGAAGTTAACCAAAACTGATCATTGTTACTGTAGGCCTAATCCAGAAACATTGGTATTATAACTCTATGAACATGCACTTAGTTTATAACTTGCAGTCAAAATTGGTCTCGCTTCCAATAACTGACAATTCTAAAAAAGGGAATCAACTGCTTCTAGTACAAAATGGTGGCATTGGAAATATAAGCTGTTTTTAAGTGATCCCAGCTCCCTGGCTACAGAGTGTAGAAATTAAAATCCACAAAGCCACCTCATTTCTGTGCTGAGATTTTGTATCACATTCAGCTGGAAATAAAAAAAAAAATTTTAACTTTAAACTTAATTTATATTCAAAAGAGTGCTTAAACGGGCATGACCTGCCAAATATAGATTGATTGATTGATTGTTTGGTGTTTTTACGTCAGCGTTGTCACTTTTGTTGTGGGAGGAAACTGGGCTCCATGCCCGGAGGAAACCCACGACCTTCCAGTGGTAACGGCCAACCATCCCACATAGGTCGTCCAACGCTCTACCTACGGAGCCACAGAGAACACACCAAATATAGGGAAAATTTCATTCAAACAGAGTTAGCAAATTTTTTGTCATTTTTGTCTAGAAGTCTAGGCATGTATGAACCGAAAACGTGTTCGAAAAGTAAACAAAATTTAAATTATCGGGACGACCATTCATTCATTCTAAGTTAAAGTTAATTCAAAACAATACTGTATCATACATTTTGGAGACTGCATGTACATGTAGAAGCACTAAAAAGCTTCTGAACTATACATGTTGAGAAAAATAGACAATAATTTCAATATTCTGTATTAACGCCAAAATATCAACATTTTGGCAGCTCATGCCACTTTAAACTTTAGAAGTAAACAAATCAATTCAAAAATCGTATTACACTAGTTATTAAATATTATAACAGGGGAAATAAGTTTACCAGTGATAATCCCAACACCTTCCCAATATGTGTATGACAGTAAAATGGGGGAGTTTTTTTTTCTTTTTTTTAACAAATTTATTTTGTTATAATGTTATGATACCAAGCACTAAATCCTTTAATTCAGTGTCCATATTTTCAATATATAAGATTACCTAAGGAAATGGTCACGGTTGAATTACTCTCAGGCATTTGACATGCTTCATATTGCTTTGATCACAGATTACAAATTGCTGGTGCATGTTACAACTAAATGTCCAACTCTGAGTAGTTAAAAAGATAGACAGCTGTCAGTTAACAGACAGTTAGTTGACTTGAGCACAGCCCTCTCAGGAAGGCCTCTACACATAGTTGTTGTGTTTACTAACTATACAATCATGTATAGCAGACACCTGTCCTTCAACATGTAGTTTCATATCATGAGTTGTCAACGGGAAGTGACTTGGCTCTCAGTTGGTTATGTGGGAATACACTTGTAGGCTAATTTTACTAAAAATCGGAAAGGTGCACCTTCAAGTAAGGATGTAAAGACGGACAAAAACAAGCATTGACAGAAGTTTGACTTTAACCCAGCCATATCCTGTTTTATTATTACAGACTGCAATATATGTCATTCTGTATGTCGGCCCTACATTTAGTTGTGAAGAATTGACACTGTTATAAACAAACTTCAGCCTGTCTTTATGCATACTGGGATATGTGGACATATGTCAACGTTTGAATTCAAATATAGGTAAGATAGATATTGGCATTTTGACAGACGATATGTTTCTATATTTAACACATTTTTTTGCTTTTTCAAATACATGTCTGTATAAAAAAAACATTGATTAAATGCTACCGGACACGTCTTTCTGCCATTTAAGGTCTTCCCTTCTCCCCCCCCCCCCCCCAATCCCTCCCCCACCCCTTCATGCATTCGAGGGAAAAGGGGGGCTTAATTGTCTATGTGAATGTGAAACTGGCTTTTAGACCCTGTTATTTCAATTTTGGTGTTTTAGTAGGGCACGGTTTTATAACAATTTTAGAATGTATCAAATATCTACATGTACACAGAAAAGTATCCATATTTACTTTGTAAAGATTAAATTAGAATTGGTAAATTTTGTAGCATGATTAGTTCATTATGTTGGTTTAATAATAAGTATTATAAGGATTTTTTAAACTCTCTGTTTGAAAACATAGGATTCCATTTAGACAAGAAATAATTAAGGCATCAACGTTAATCTTGACATCAATGTGAGGTATTAATTATTCCTCCTTAGATGAAGATTTGTTTAATTCCCCCCCCCCCCCCCTTAGGCAATTTTGCCTTAATAGAGAGTGTTTGACTGACCCTCAATTTAAAATGTGGGCTTTGTTTGCTCAGAGTGATTGTCCATCCATTATGTGTAGCTGAGTCAAATCCTGTTTAGTAGGCCTACAAATAAAATGAGTTTTTCCCCCGATTGCCATATGTGTGAGAGTTGTCAGGTAATTGCCAAAGTTCAAGGGTTTCCTCCTGGCAAAGAGCCCTGTTTCCTCCCCCACTAAACCTGAGAGTTGCCGGGTAATTTCCAAAGTTCAAGGGTTTCCTCCTAGCAAAGAGTCATGTTTCCTCCCCCACTAAACCTGCCAATGCCGCCATATAAGGGAAATAATCTGCGACAAAAAAATCAATCAATATAAAATCCCTTCTGTGATTGGGGCCTGGAATATATCATGTCAGTCTCAAGTTTTTAAGTTTTTTAACAAGTTCCTATTTGTTCCACACAATGGATCAATCCATTAATCTACAAATCTGTCACATCTTTACCTTTTTAAGCAGTTTAAATAGGTAGGGCCTTCGAAACATGAAGTGTATTACCATAAGAGTAGTTTTCTGGGTTACTACTTCTGTGTTTATTATACACGACGTTTTGTGACTACTACTCTTATATTATTATGTTGCCCTACTTAAATGTCCTTCAAAAGTTATATGAAGTGTATTGATCAAAAACTCTTTAAAACACATTTATTGCAAAAAATTCAGAAAACTGTTTACATTTTAAACAGAAGACAGTTTTTTGTATGTTTCTCAGTTAGTGATTGATTGATTGACTGATGTTTTATGCCGCGCTCAAGGTTATTCCACTTATATGGTGATGGTGCCAGATTTTGTCAGGGAGGAAGCCGAGCTCTTTGCCTGGAGAAATTGCCCAACCTTCGACAAGTACCTGACAACTCCACATAGGCTGACTAAGGAAAAACACACTCAGAAATTTTCAAGTTTATTTAGTCTTATTAAATGACATTTGAACCAACGACAAGTAGAAAAAGCTAAGAACTTCTTGATCATATGATCTCATTTTGCATAATTTATTTAAAATTTTATTTGTTAGCTACCTGCAATGTCAACATGCAAATGTTCCGTAAACTTGTCTAAATGCCCTTAACGATTTCAATCTCAGCCCTCTAAACAAGTTAGTGGTTGACCAATTTTGGGTGAAAAGTATACACGAAAACTTTTTATGAATCTGAGATAAACTGTTATCTAAATGTCTACAAAAATTATCTTAAAATGCAATTATTACTTGAATATATGTGTCTTCCATTCTGATCAGAAATAATTAGGGTATCACCAAGTAGAAATTTGTTTGTGAACAACGCAAGCTTTCGGCACCTGCGTCAGTTGATAACGACACTGGCATGGGTGTTGAAAGCTCATGTTGTTCTCAAAATTTTACTACCTATTGATGCCTTATTTTTTTTCTCATCGGAACACTTTTATTGTAAACCTGTGATATAATTGTCTTTTTGGTTATGTTTACAAGATCTTTGGGCAGGTGGCAGACAGGTGTCATGTACTTTACCATATATTTCTCCTGTTAACCTGTAGAAAAAACCTGGCCTGCTAATTTGACTGACACTAGCTACTTATTAGATAGAAGTGTGACATGGTATATAGAGATAATACACATCTGCTGTAATGTTTATGTTTTGACGCACCAGACCTACCCTAATTTTCTTTGACCCAAATGACTTGGTGGGTGCTTTCGGCAGCCCCTCGGAAGTCTTTTGAACAGAAATTTCACATGGCATGGTGGGGGTGGGGGGGGGACAAAATTTTAGTTATAGACAAAAATATAGAACGAGGGCCATTTTTATGACTGCGGACTCATGTCAACTAAACGAAGCTCACCCAACTTTCAGATCTCCATCCACCTAACCAGTAACCTAACTCCCATGTATTTATTTCGCCCTACCAAGAAGCGGAAGTGAGGAAACTGTGTAGGCCTAGGGATAAATCGTTAACTCAAAGTGGCATGAGCTGCCAAAATGTTGACATTTTCCTGCTAAAACAATTTTTTTCTCAAGATGTGCAATTCAGAAGCTTCTAGTCTCGAGAATGTATGTTAAAGTAGTGTTTCGAACAATTTTAAAGTTAGAATGAATGAACGTTCATCCTGGTTATTTAAATATTGTTTACTTTCCTGACACCATTGTGGCTCATACAGCACACATAGGGGGCCTACTGTCGGCCTATGGATTTTCCTCAACTTTTTGACTGAGTCCTACAGTATATGTTTTTAAACAAATTCATTACAAAATAGGAGGTATTGTCTTAAACTTGTCATTTATCCTTTAAGGGTTTGGTCCATACTTAAGGTCCTTTGACCTTTGGTTACATTGACCAGGTAATCTTGTAGTTGACCTGGTCCTATTGTCTTTGTCACACCTGTTAATTTGGTCACAGGTGCATTAAGTACAGCTTACACTACAGGTATCAAGGCTTTCATATACATGTAGGTACAGGTGTGCACATGTAAAGTTTAAAGTAGAAAAATACTGCTGTTAAGTTATATAATCTGTTTGACCCCTATGACTTTTGAATAAAAGTTTTTTCTCTTCATATTCTTTATTTACAAGACTGAATATACATGCAGTCTCATAGAACACTAAAACACACGGGCACATGGAAAATCTTCTCGTCTAGAATAACCATGGAGACATTTAGACCTTTATACCCCATACGTTTGTTATAATAAGCCACAAACCATAATATTTCATTAGTTTGACGACAAACAGAATTTTCTGGAACAGATAATTTGGCAACAAATCATCCGGATATTTGATAAAGCTAACATGCCGATTTGCTAATAGAAATATATATATATAGATAGAATTTATATACATATATACGGCTGCATATGTGGTTTCCACAATTACAGAA
This sequence comes from Lepidochitona cinerea, assembly GCA_963971465.1. Classification (NCBI taxonomy): domain Eukaryota; kingdom Metazoa; phylum Mollusca; class Polyplacophora; order Chitonida; family Tonicellidae; genus Lepidochitona; species Lepidochitona cinerea. The sequence continues at coordinate 23,257,649 of OZ020557.1, forward strand.
ATATGTGGATTTGACTTTTTGGTAATTTATTGTGAGAAAGAGTATCTTAGATATGTAATCTGAATATTAAAGTGACGGGAAATATTTCATTGGTTATAGAACAAAAAGACAAGTGTCCTACTTGTAATTTGTACATAGTAAGCTCATTGTTTAGGAACTAATCTCCTACATTACATATGTATTTAAGGATATTCTCTCACAAACACATATGTGTAATAGAACGACAATAAACGATTTGTTATTGATATTGAGTAAAGTAAAGGAAAAAATGAAACAAATTTTAGTTCATTGATTGATCGTAATTGTTTTTTTGGACTCCCTTGAATAATAAAATGACAGTGAATATTCAATACTCAAGGGCATCATATTATCTTGTGTTCATAAATATATTTTTTCGGATCATGGTAGTAAAAGCTCTTGAATATCATAGCCAATTGATTACTATTTAAGACCTATTGCAGATCGGCATCCTAGCTTTATAAGAAATACAGTGTAATGATGATTTGTTGGCCAAATTCTCAGAGAAATCCATCCCACGGGATGTGATTTTGGTTACCCTAGATGTGGACTAAATGTATACAAACATTGACATAGACTAAATTCAGCATTCCAAAGATATCCTGACCACCTTTCTCCACACAAAGACATTTTAGAATTGTTGGAACTTAGCGTAAAAGGTAATGATTTTGAATTCAATGTGGAAATCTTTCAACAAATCAAAGGATGTGCTAAGGGAAAACATTTTATTCCTGAATTTGGTCTGAGTGGGAGGGTGACATACTTCCCAAATGTCACAAATAACCTTTCATTTACCTTCTGTATCTACATGACATTTTTATCATATGGCAACATACCTTCATATTTTCATAGACACTCTTTATTCCCTTGACCCCAGCATTAAATCACAACCTACTATTGATCACACTTCTGTGGGTTTTTTGCATATAACTATTTACAAGGGTCATACATATCATACTACTGGTTATCTAGACTACAAAGTATTCTTCAAACCACGCAACAACTGCTACATACTGGGTCATACCATCCTTCCCACACTCTCAAGGGAGTCTTAAAGCTCTTCTGTCCAGGGGTTATTCCAAGCTCCAAGCTCTTGTCAATCGTCAACCTATTGAAATATCATGGGTTCGGTTTATTACAACAACTTATGGGATATGATGGTCTAAATGATATACATGTACCCCCTTTTAACTCAATTAGAAACTTGTCTCCATGATTATTTAAAGGGGCATGAGCTGCCGAAATTCACACTTTTTTCATAATTTCTGATCGTCACGACAGTAAGAGGCTTTGAAGGCCATCGAAAAACTAAATGATTGGCGTTGAAATGAAGAAAATCCATACAGTATGTGCCCTGTACGAACCGAAAACGTGTTCGAAAAGTAGCAAAATTTAAATAACCGGGACGACCATTCATTCATTCTAAGCCAAAGTTAGTTCAAAACAATACTTTATCGTACATTTTCGGGACTAGAAGCATTAGAAAGCTTCTGAATTATACGTCTTGAGAAAAATAGCCGATAATTTCAACATTCTGTGTTTACGTCAAAATATCAACATTTTGGCAGCTCATGCCCCTTTAAGGCAAGAATATGTTCCCTGTGCCCTTGTGTGTTCATAAATATATGTGATCTGGTTGCCCAGAGAGGCTTACTAGCAAATAAGGAGTGAAGTCTGGATTCCTCCCTCACATTCCTATTATGTATGATGATTAATTTTAAGTATGGCGTGAAACACCAATCAAAGCTTTATAATCTAAACAGGTGGAATACAACATTTATTTGTTAGTTCTATTAATGGTGCCTGTAATACTGGTGAAAGCGGAGTAAATGGAAGGTTAAACTGTTTTCTTTTCTAAGCCACTGTTATTGGTAGGTCTACCTCTCTAATATAAACACTCAAGTTTTAGCCTACATTTGTTTGCCCAAGTAAAATAAATGAAGGTAATCAAATCCCTGTTTGTAGGGGTCTAGATATCATATTCTGTTTGCAAAACACAGCAAGACAAAGATTAAAGGTACTTTATGCAAGTCATTTATGTTGACACACTCTGCAAAAGTTTCTTTGAAAAACTTATGATATATAAGTGATATAATCTAGGTGCGGCATAAAATCAGTCAATCAATCAATCCTCTAGCCACTTAAATCATGAATGATTGATTGATTGGTGCTTAACGACGGTACTCCACAGCTAAGGGGCCAGGATTATAAAACTTGCTTGAGCACAACTCTGTGCTCAAGAGCAATTTCTGTGCTCAACTCCAAACTCACACTTCAAAAGTCAGGATTATAAATTTTTTTAGTTTCTTTCTGCGCTCCGCTGAGTACGAAATTCTGAGCAAGCTATCGACCTTGCTCCAAGTTTAACTCAACGTAAAATAGTCCTAAATATGTTTTTCTATCGATATTTAGTGAAAAATTGTAGTTGCTTAGTTTATTTACGCTAAATTTGGAATTGATAAACCCTAAGCTTTACTTATTTCCAAATGCTCGACCTGCCGATGACTTGACAAAATTGCAACAACACCAAATCAAACGTTCATTTTTACCTCCCTTTGTCAGGGTGTGTATGTTAGATTATCAGCATTATAGAGGCTGATTTTGTTCAAGCTAGGGAATATGATAGAAGGATTTGGTTTGAGGGACAAACAAAAGACGCATATGAATTTGAGAAAGTAAACTAAAAACAAAAAGACTAAAGTTGGAAATTCCTATAACTGAGGAGCACAGTTTTATGGATAATAAACTGCTTTAAAGACTACGTTTCCAAAGACTAGAAATGATCCAAGATAAAGTTAGGGCCTTGATGGTCCAGTGGGTTAGAGTGATCACCCCTAATTTCAACACAGACCTTCCATCGATGCGGCACGGGTTCGAAGTACACTCAAATTAAAATAAACAATTTCTGAGTGGATTTTTCACTCGATTGCCATATGTGGAAGAATCCTCCCCCACTAAACCTGGCAATTAAGTAAAATAATCTTGAGTGCAGCGTAAAGCATCAATCAATCAAGATAAAGTTAACCAGTTCCTGATTGATTATTTCTTTAGCATTTAGACATTTTAAACTTAACTTGTTTCATAAGCCCCTGATTTTAGAGATTTTAATTATTTCAAGCTTGTGTAAATTAATTCACTTCCTACACAAATTTCAAAAGGCTGATGGTGGAGAGCGGGCCTTAAAATAACCTTCATGTAAAATGAATCACAGTGGGCTTGTCGATTTTGTTGTAATTAATTTTATGCACTTTACATTTAATTGGACTACTTGGTTCAATGGTTATCCACTTATATATTGTTGCTGGGGTTGTTATGGTGGTTATATACATATATAGTGACACAGACTTAGTCAGTGTGGTTTTAAAACCAGATTGCAGACTTTTACGTATGGCTGATTCGCTGTCTATACAAAAATAATTAACATCGCTTAAGTTCAAAAGAACCCCAAAAATGATTCGATTGAATAAAAAAATACATTCACTATTAACAGAATCAATAAAAAAATGACTATCAATTTTTTTTATTCATAAACCCTGTGAAAGTAAGCTGATATGTGTGTGGTCTATCTAGCTTATTAAGATTACGGCCTACACATATTAAATATCATGTCCTAGCATTTGGTGTGTCTGTGTGTTTTATATTTCTTTATTTATTTTTTTGTTAGGGGGCGGGGATGGTCCTCTATCAAGAGCCATTTTGTAAATAATGTTTGTTTGAAATGGAATTGCAGAAAATTAACTTTTATTGCATAATGATTTTTTGGGAAGTTTATGGTTTTAAGCTACATTATTATCACATAAAAGTTTTGCAGAGAGCCTCAATAGGTTCTATTTCCATCAAAACGTTATCCCCCTTGTTGTGCTCTCTGCCATAGATATCCTATAAAAACTAGATTGGCTATGTGCTGCGCAGTAGAAAACGGCACAATAGTCCGTCACCTAGCAAAATGGCGGACTATCATATTAACGTTACAGTCCAGAACAAGATTAACGCTTGAAAACATTTCTTAAAAATCACCTAGCAAAATGTTGCCGGAAGTCGCTTGTCATTAGCCTATCTAGTTATTATAAGATATCTATGCTCTCTGCTGATAGGAAGTATTAAACATTGCCTTACTCTCACCAGATTTCTGGGACTAGCATATTGTTAATAAATGGGAAATTCTACAGAAAACTGAGATTTTACATCAGATAGTAAAAATAAAAGTGTTAAATTAAATCAATAGGCCTAGATCACAACGAAATTAGCTGTAAATGGATCTCCTTCTATTTTACCCACTGTACCACCTTCCCATAATTAAGTAGTAAGTAAGGAAAAGTAAAGTAAATATTCATGGTGTAATCTCAATATTTCGACTTTAATGAAGTCATGGTTAGGAGAATTATGAGTACATCAAAAGACAGTGTGCATTTATATAGAAAAGACAGAATACAAGGATGGTTGACACTAAGACAGCATGTCTAGGTATTATAAGTGCTCTTTAGGACCCTGATCTATTGTGCCAAAAATGTTATTCTCCCATGTCTTCTTAGTGTCAACCATCCTTGTATTCTGTCTTTTCTATATAAATGCACACTGTCTTTTGATGTACTCATAGTTCTCCTGACGATGACTTAATTAAAGTCGAAATATTGAGATTACACCATGAATATTTACGGAGTTTCATTACTACTTTATCAAGGATCTCTTTCATTGCCTGTAGGCCTATTCCTGTGCATTAAAACGATGCCGTCTCACGTACACCATGAAATGCACCTACAATTTGAAGAACTTTACTATTTGAAATAGAACTTATTGCCGGGTGTTAAAAGTGGCATTTTTGGATTTTTTTCATAGATTCTGATTGTCAAAACAATAAGACTATTGAGAGGATTTGAAGTTTATTGAAAAACTATATGATGGACATCAGAATAAGGAAATCCAGAGGCCTACAGTGTCAGTCTGGCGTGTACGAGGTGAAATAGTGTTCGTTCAAAACACTACTTCAACATGCATCCTTGAGAGTAATAGCACGGAAAATTTGCAAATATCGATATTTTGACAGGTCTTAGGCCACTTGATACAGATTAGCATAGGCACAAGATTTACAATATTGAATTACAAATTGTTACAAAAAGTCCAGTTTGCAAAATGATAAACTGTTAATTGTGTTTTGCTTTTTGTTTTCTAATCAATTCTCCCCCCTCAGACACACATCCCTCATCCCCTCAGACACATATGCCCTACTCTTTGTCATAAAATTAAGACCATAATGAAATATATATAGCCTACACCCACCAGCACAGACAAAAAATCAGTTTCAAATCACTTTATTCAAAATACTGTTTATAACCAGTCTGAGTCACATCCAGTTGACACACTGACCTATTAATGTTTAGGCATGTGAAGTTATCTCCCCTGAAAATTAAGATTCATGGATCTTTCATGGCTTTTCACAAAAATGGTAATGCGCTGCCGACATTTAGATATTTTCTGTTAAAACAAAATTTCAAACATTTCCAAAACAGCACAAATAAAGAGCTTTTTGTTCATACCGCAATAATTGCACTTTTTTTTTTATTCTTTGTGACTGGTTTAGTTTTTATACGCCCGACTTAAAAAAAGTCGGTCGTATTATGGTATCACCAGCGCCGTCCGTCCGTCCCGGATTCCCTTCCGCTCCATAACTTGAAGAGTTTTGATCTAATCTTTACAATTCTTTCACAACATATACCTTATGGGTAGAAGGTGTGTCATGAACCATTTATGACATCCTCGATTGCATAATGTGGCTTCTACATTGGATTATGTAGTATTCTGTCTTAGTCTATATCTTCGTTCCCTTCCGCTCCATAACTTGAAGAGTTTTGATCCGATCTTTACAATTTTGTTTTACAACATATACTTTAGGGGTAGAAGGTGTGTCATGAACCATTAAGAACATTGTCCATTGCATAATATGGCTTCTACATTGGATTATGTAATATTCTGTCTTAGTCTATATCTTCGTTCCCTTCCGCTCCATAACTTGAAAAGTTTTGATCCGATCTTGATGATTTTTTCAGAGTATATACCTTATGGGCAGACGGTGTTTCACGTACCCTTTCTGACATCACCTGTTGCATAATATGGCAGCCCTATTGGATTATGTAATATTCCCTTTCGGCTCCAGAACTTCTTTCGTTTTGATATAATCTCTCCAATTCTTTTAGAGTATATATACCGTATGGGTAGATGACGCATACCAAATTTGATTTGGATACAGATATTTTTTGTCTGTTTTCAAGAGTTTTTTTTATCAGAAATGTGTACCTGATGTTAATAATATATATATATATATATATTAATATATATCAATGCTTTTTTTAGTACACTTGGTCCAGAGTAATACTGGAAGCCAATTAATGTATACATTCTGAGACTGTTTTCTTGGATAGTTTAATGTGCACTATAATAACAAAACAAAGATCATTTTCCCACTTTATTACCCATATGGTATTTATCAGAGTGGCTGTTTAAATAGAGATAAGGGACAATTAATGACATCCAGTGAAGTGGGCACCCTAGGTTTGTATATTTACACACCATTGTATCAGTGGTCAGCCTGAAGTTTGTTTGCTTTGTAATAAAACTATTACAGCCAAGTCCAATAGAACAGTGTCCCAGTCAAAACTGTTAAAATTCAAGAAATGTAAGCTATTGTATTGATTGCTCCTTCCCAATTACATGTATGGAACATAACAGCAATGTCAAAACAGCCACAATATTTCAGTTTTTGCTATTAAAATGTGATTGAAATTACCTGAACAGATAATATATATTTATCTGAACAGATAGTACTTTAACGTACTGGTATTTAGTTGCAGCTTCATCAAATTCAGAAAAGGAAAACTTCTAATGTGAACAAGAAATTCGAATTGATGAAATTAAAACAAATTTTATATTAAATGTAAAGTTGTTAATCGTAGCGGTTCGACTTTGCCACGGCGGGCGTATGTTGAGTTTACTAAAACTCTTGTTTCAATAAACTACAAATTCCTAGTTTTTCTTGACAATCTGAATTCATGAAAGCATGTTAATTTGGCAGCTCATGCCTTTTTCATTTGTATCAATAGTAGCTATGTACGTTCCCATGTTATGTTTTCAAGGAATGTCATTTCTCTTTGTAAAATTTTTAAATCGTAGAGAATTTAGCCTAAATATTATACCTGTCTGATCTGCATTCAGATGAAGTACATGCAATCTGACTTAGTCCAGATGTTTTTGGAGACATCCCAATCTTCAGAAAGATTGAAAAAAGGTAATTAATACTTAAAATGGGTAATTTAGCGTGTTTTAAGGACACATTAGCCGCCAAAATGTTGATATTTTTCCTCATTCCAATGTCAATCGTTTTATTTTTCGGCGACTGTCAAAGCCCATTACTGTAGTGACAATCAAAATTTCTGAAAAAAGTTGGAATTCTAGCAGCTCATGCCACTTTACTAGACTGATTGTAGTTTGCAGAAAGCGAACTCTCGACCATGTTTTCTAATCTATGATATGTTCCACAACAAGATGAGAAGCGCTTATATAGCTTGACTGCTATATATATATGACTTATGATGTCATTTTAGACAAATGTCAGTCACGTACCAATAGCTTCTTGTTTGCCTGTGTAACACACATTAGAAAAAATGTGCTTCAGAGATTCCTATATCTATAATCTATAAACAGTACCGCTATATTAAAATAAGCTATAAAGTTAATGCTACCCATTAAATATCAAGCCAGTCATTGTTTGTAAAAACAACAAGTGTTTGAAAGATCTACTTCTACTAGTCAGTGTTAAACCCCCTTGCCTCTGTTCTACCTGGGTATTTCTGGGGGAAGTAAAATTTTCACTTTCTCTTCCCATGATCCTATGGGGTTCAATCTCAGTCTACCGATAATCTTTCCATAGCTGAAGATGCGTCAGCATTGTCAATATATCACAAAGTGTCGCAGAAAATTCTACTGACTAAACCTAAAATCCTGTCTGTCGTCAACCTAATGAAATAACATGGGTTTACCCCTGCGAAAGCAAGTTCAAGAAATCATGATCTGTTCATGAACTATATGAACTGTTCGTGAACTGCCCATGAACTGTTCCTGAAAGTTTGAATCATTAGTTCATGAACTTATGCTCATGATCTGTTCCTTGAACCATTCATGAACAGTTCATGAACGGTTTCATTAATAACCTTTTTAAGTGAACAGTTCATGAACAATTCATATAGTGAAACAGCATGCTATGACATCATGAACGAGTTCATGAACATTTCATAAAAAAGTGTGACAGTGACATAAAACCAAAACAGTTCAGTTCATGAACTGTTCATGTAAGTTTTCTCAATATTATAAAGTATGCTTAAATCTTTAAATTTTAGAATGTTACATGTAACTGTACCTGTACAGATGACGTCTGTGGCTTGAGCAACAGATTTTAACCCTCAGTGAGTCTGGCTGGGTTATTACTTAAGTATAACTAAAGAGGAAAACTGTTTAAGGAGGCTTAACACATGTATTTCCTTTTTCCAGAGAAGTACATGTACATGTAAATCAGGTAATTGGTAGAGGATATATTGACTGGTCTAGATGGATACCATTTATAATTATATTTCGAGTGAGATACTTAAAGTGGCATGCGCTGCAAAAATTCACACTTTTTTCATAATTTCTGATCGTCACAACAGTAAGAGGCTTTGAAGGCCATCGAAAAACTAAATGATTGGCGTTAGAATGAGGAAAATCCATACAGTAATTGGCCTGTACGAACCGAAAACGTGTTCTAAAAGTAAACAAAATTTAAATAACCGGGACGACTATTCATTCATTCTAAGCCAAAGTTAGTTCAAAACAATACTTTATCGTACATTTTCAAGACTAGAAGCACTTAAAAGCGTCTTGAGAAAAATAGCCAATAATTCCAACATTCTGTTTGAACGTCAAAATATCAACATTTTGGCAGCTCATGCCACTTTAAGTGGTATTTTCACAACACACGAGATGATATATTAATGGCATTCACTTACGGACCAGTTAATTTTCTTTTTCATCAATGCATCTGAATAAAACACTAACAATTGTAAAATGCCTTATTTAAAAATTGCATGTCCATGATGATTTGGCATTTTTACAACAAAAGCTTCTGCTTTTGGAGCTATGCTGATGTATACTAGAGTGTCCACAAGTTTCTCAACAGGAACGACATCAACATTAGTTGAAGATTTAATGCACACTAAATGCTTCCCAGCTTGGAGTCCTGAAAGTGATGTTGCAACTACTCTTTCAAAAGCCTTAATGACAGCAAAGACGTTATCATCAGATAACAGCAGAAAATGGTTTAGAGATCCTATTTTGTTTACATCATATAGAACAAAACTGCAAATTCTCCGGTGCATTCTTGAGTACAGTGACGAATGAAACTTTTTGCTGTTGATAGTGATTCTGGTTGCCATTTTAATTTCCCCCATAAGTTGGATTCCTGGTAAACTTTCTATAACAGCATTATCCAGGTCATGCGGCTTAACATTTTTAACGGCACCAGCAATAGCACAATTATTAGCCTCATAGGTGATTTTCCATCCAGTGTTTCTTCTTAGATGCAATCCTTTTCTGCGAAGACATGCTTGTGCTTGGTTGTAGCGCATCACTTGTTTCAGTACAACACCAGTTCCGTGGACCGACTGCAGCAGCATAGCATTAGCATCTTCAAAGGGAAAGCAGCTCCAAGCCCAAATAGGGCCCCAAAGACGAACATAAGCTACCAAATGAGTGCCAGCGTTGTGAACATTCAGTCCACACGAGCCTCTGCCATACAATTCCTCAAAGGATGAATAAAAAGAATTCATTAGACAGTCTGCCCTTTCCAAAGATGATTGGGATATTGTGTCACCAAGTAGGATATAGACAGCCTCTGAAAAACTGGCCAGACTTCTCATGTAGTCCTCTTCCAGAAATCCATTTAGGCATGGGATAGCATAATACAATAACCATGCTTGCAATTCTGTTGCTTTAAAGTGGTTGTAATGGTTCTCAAGGTCGCGTGGTAACCGTTCGATGCTGTTTGGTGGTTTTATATTTTGCATTCTTTTGGAGATCACCTTCAAGTGTTTTCCAATGAAATACTTTTGTTTACTTTCTGACGGAGAAAACCACTTGTGCAGTAGTGTCTTAGTGATGCCTAGAAGGATTCCGTGCATATAATCAGGAATGGTTCCTTTTACAAGATCATAGGACTCGAGTTTTGCAAGTCCAGACATTCCTTTGAATCCCTTAATTCTGTCTTTATCTGTTCCATTCCCCATGTGTGCTATTACATCTTGATGTTTTCTGAATTGATGACGAGCTTCCACGTCTTTGTATGGATAGCATCTGGCATTGCCTTTTCCTTGTTTTACAACTACACCTGGTTCCTCACATGTAATGCACGCTTCGGAGCCGTTAAAGTAAGTCATGTTTAAAACACTTGCCTTTGCCGGGAGATCAAGAATGGCACATACCACAGCAAGTCGAACGTTGATAATATTGTTGTTTAATTCTACCTGCACCCCATCATTGTACAATTTGTTCATTTCTTCACTGAAAGCTTCCATATACTGCCTAAATGGTGGCTTGCCCTTTCCTTGCCATATCCCAACAAGAAGCATGTTGTCACGAGAAAATCTAAGGCCTGGACTTAATTCGTTGATTGCAAGAAAGATTGGCCATAATTCAATTCTAGATGAAGAATAGAGATTTACTCCGTCCGTGTTGAAGATGGCTGTAAGATTATGTGAAGTTTTGGACAGGAAACCATCATCACATAGCATTTCTTGATAAGCTTTTCCATCAAATATATCTGTAATAATGTCAGTTCCTTTATTCTCGTGTGCCAGTATTTTATTTTTTTCTATATCAGTCCAAATACCTGAAAACAAAAGAGTACAATGTCTGAATTGTATCAGCTGATGCTACTTAAAATCTTGGTTCAGTTTGATATACTTTTGACAACCCAGCTGCAGCCCTAAGAATTGATTGATTGATGTTTTACGCTGCACTCAAGATTATTTCACTTATATGGCCACGTTGCCAGGTTTAGTGGGGGAGGAAGCAGAAGGAAACCTCCGATCTATCGCCAATTGAAGCAAGATACTCTGGCCAAACTTACCCTGGAGTAATCATCAACATTGCTGGCCAAGGTAAGTTGCAGAGCCCCTCGGTTCCACATCACCTTGTGTATGTTACTTAGCGATTTTTGATTTGTGGCGTAGGACACTTGTTAATTTATCAGCTAATTTTTTATCTTTCATCGAAAGAAAAGGTAGAGTAGCTTAGGTTAGTTTGCACATTTTCTCCTCTCTCTCTTTGATTACCAGGGAGATAATGTGAAGGTTTTGTTTCAACTATGTTTATCAAATTTGCATTTATTCAAAATACAAACATAAACCATCGTCAAGTCCTGTTCATTAATTCTTTACTTAATCTTAAATTAACATGTAATTATATCACCATGTAACTCACCAGGCGTTTGTAGGAGCAAGATCAGTTGTTTTCTTGTGTCTGCCATCACAAAACTTTGTCTTGGTTGTCGACCTTTCTTCTGTTGACTAGACAGCGCTCCCTTATAGCGTAGTCCTTCACAGTTTAATGTATTACATCTGAACTGATCTTTATCATTTGGAAAAGTTTCATTACACATCACACAATAATGTAGGTCTTGAACAGGAGTTAAGTTGAGGTGTGAAAGTATGTTTCCAAAGTCCAGAATAGAAAGTTTCTTTATACAGTTTGGAAACAAATCACCCATGGTACTTTTTATAGTACCAAGGATATCCTTGCATGCACTAGAAGCAAGACTGTTCCGTAGAAAGCAAGACAGAATGGTCAAGGCTTGAATTTCTTCCCGATTAATGCAAGTTTCTCCATTTGTCGTTGATGCTTTATCTTCATTTTCACTTGACAAAGAACAAATACTATTTGCACTAAGATCATTTTCACTGGTACTTAAATCATTATCACTGGTGCTTAAATCATTATCACTGGTACCTAAATCATTATCACTACATCTTAAATCATTATCACTGGTACTTAAATCATTATCACTGGTTCTTAAATCATTATCACTGGTACTTAAATCATCATCACTACATCTTAAATCATCATCACTGCTTCTTAACTCATCATCACTTGAACTGAGATTACATGAAGCTGAATGATCACTCACACTCTCCATCTGGATACAGTAGGGCTGTTCAACTTGTATTTCCTGAGTGTGTCCTTCTATGTTAGTTTCTGAACTATATGGTGACTGTGCGTATTTGTTTGCTTGGTTATGCTCGTAAAAGGAAATCTCCTGGTCAAACTTGGAGTTGAATGGCGATGTTAAAATATGCTGTGTCGTCAAGGATGAGTCAGACTCCACAACACAAACGTTTGGTATTAAAGGACTTTCTTCTGGACACAGGGCTGGAAAAATTAGACAAAATCTCAATGAGATACATGTATTCAAAAAACAAATATACATGGTTAATATGAGATGGGAATTAAATTGTGAATTACAAAGTAAGCTCCCTTGATGGCTTCTTCATTGCAATAGAGATTGCAAGAAATTTTGATTGAAAACAACATTGCACCCTTGTAGCCATCTTGAATATGCTACTGAGATGCAAATGTACGGTGTACAGCTAGAATATAGGGGGAGGATGTGCGTCATGTTTTGTTACGATCAGGTCAGTACATGTAGTTTTCTTGGTATAATTAAAAACAATATCACCCCCTGTCGGCCATATTGAATATGCAAATGAGATGAAAATGTACGGTGCACAACTAGACCATAGGGTGATGATGTATATTAAGTTTGATTAGGATTGGCCTGGTAGTTTTCTTGGAATAAAGGTAACAAGCTAAAAGTTACGGACGATGGAGGACAGACCACAGAAAGGCAACTTGAAAATCCCTCCATCAGAATGATGGCGGGCTAAAAAAATGACTAAGATTTTGGTATTGAAGAAGGCCGTGCGGCAATATCAGAATTAAACTTCAGTCCACTCAACATGTTGCGCACTAAGTGGCACACAATTTTAATGGTGGAGGAAACCTGTCACTCCCTCACATACACATTTGCAAAAAAGTAAGCTTCCCATTTTAAAAATAAATATAAATTCACTCTGCCCATTCAGGCCTTGATGAAATAAAAGTTATCGAAAAGGAATTATTATTTTGGCAGACTTATCTATGTCAGAATTGTTGTGCAAATTCTGACGAAAAATCTTTAAAAAAATATTTTCTTAGTTTTTGATATTATCATACAGTTAATCCTATTTTAATGTATATGAACACTAAAACACCCGCGCACAGCAAAAATCTTCTTGTCTAAAATAACCATGGAGACAAGTTTCTGATTGTGTTAAAAAGAGGAGGAGAGCAATCACTCTCCGCATAATGACAGCCCTAGGGAATAATAATAAAGCTAGGGAATTAAAGACAATGCATAATGCATAAGTATACCTACCTGTACAATCAGGCACATTTATTATGGAATGTTCAGCCTGAACCTCCATATCTTTCCCCCCACAATCTGTTGAATCCAAAGGCAATGCTTGCAATATTGGAACCAATGACTTCTTTGCCTTTTGTTTCTTCCAGCGTGCAAGTGTACGATACGGCACCCTGACTGAGTCATCATCAACATACCTTTTTTTAATTCTTTTCACTGGCGCTAAAAAGGTCAGAGAAAAATATCTAAAATCAAATATATTAACATAATTTGCCTGCCAGACAAAAAAAGAATACGGTTTTCATTTATAGTCAGAGTTACTGACTAATGTCAGTAAAAAAAATCAGTCACCTTGGAACTTGGAAGTTGGAATCACAGTCTGTGTCAGAAACTATCCGTACAAGTACATTTGAAAAATCTAAGAGTTGCACTTTTAATTCCCATTAATACTAAAACCACATTAATAAACTTTTTCACACTTTATGGATTTTTAAGACTTCTGTTGCACTGTCTAGTGTCTATTTTTTGCCGATTGATGACAACATCGTCTGCTCAAACAATTTAAACCGCGGACGAAATTACAAAATCTGCACTTTGAAAATGAAGGAAACTACGAATTGTAAGGCCGAGTGAAATTTTATTTTATTTCTAAGAGGACTTTTCTGTCTACAATCAATAATGTACCTAACCCTCGATAACTGGTACCCCTGCCCTAGGCCAGCCGTAATAGCGCGAAATTCAATATGAACCAGAGTAATTGAAAATTGGAAGAAAATATACTTACTTGAGTTGTGAGTTTTGTGTAAATGAACCAAAATGTTTTGCTTGGATGCTAATTTTCTCTTGCATAAACAGCACTCAAACTTTCCATCATTTGTTCTGTGAAATTGCGTCAATTTACTACTCGTGTAGAATCCAGCGTCAGGATAAGGCGTCGCCATCTTTGTTTTACTTGTCAGACTAGTGTCGTGTGCAGATCTGTGCCCAGTTTATACAAAATTAAACTCTTCGTCCATCGACCCAGTTAATGATCGATTTCTTGTTTGGAGCGTAAATGTTTTAAAACATTACTACTGAGCAAAGGGCTATATTTAATAACGAGAATTGTTTGAAACAGATGTGAATCAGATACGAAACTCACGGCTCGAGAAACGTGACGGTCCCTGATTGGCTGGCGTATTTCGCGCTCATTTCGGGAAGTGGATGTTCATAAAGTTACCTTTACGAAAGTCGAAAAATGGCGGCTGTACTCATTCTTTGGACAGACGAGAGAGCTTGGTCAATTCAATCGATCAACACAATAGTTAAACCTAAAAAGATGTATGGAGAAATATACCGTCGCGGAGAAGCTGTTGAAGCAAGATACTCTGGCCAAACTTACCCTGGAGTAATCATCGACATTGCTGGCCAAGGTAAGTCACAGAGCCCCTCGGCTCCACGACCACATCACCATACATGTGGTAGTACAGTCACTAGCCCTTAATCGGGACAGTTACGACTTCTACTTTATTTTTACAGTACTTTATTTGATGGTTTACGTTTACAAATCAACTGTTTGTTGCTGTAACATTAGACTTTCATCTTCAAGAATTTAAAACATTTTGCATCAAGTTTTTTTAGCGTTGTAATCCGTTTTCTGAAGCAAAGTAAATAGAGGTTATGCAGTCGGATCACGTGATTTATCGTCTGTAAACATTGACGCGCGTAAAAACTTGTCAGCTTCTTAAAATTGTCTTGAATTTCTTCAGATATTGCTTTACTAATCTTTTATCTGCCAATGCATGTGCCATTTACGAATAATACTACCGAATTAAAACCACACAGGCAAAATTTGTGCAACATGATATTTTCCTAAATCGGGACAACCATTTTACAACATACGACACTGCCGTAAAACGGCGCATTCTGCAGTGATTGGAAATATGCAATCGCCAAATACAAGACCCAGTGTTTTGAGGCAGATCAAGCTAACTTTTTCGAATTTATTGGTGATTTCTTTCTTAGATAGATTAAAAATGTTTACGGTTTCATGCAAATATTCGAAGTTGCAAAAAAGAAATTTCATTTTTGTCATAAACCGTAACTTCTGTGAATGAAATTCTGTGTCCCGATTTTGGAAGGGTTGTCCGGTTTTAGAGGAAATAGTCAAATTTTTTAAGACGATTTTTGAAATAGTAAGCTGCTTAGAGAGACAAAACCATTGGATTATTTAATCATTTAATAAAGTCTATAAACTTCAGAATATAAAAATTGGAACTATTTGTTTTGTATTTTGAATCCTGCGATGAAAAATAGAAAAGTGTCCCGATTTAGGGCGAGTGACTGTACAGTTCGCCAGAGATGAAGTGGAAGTGGTTGGTTTCATCAAGTGACCTTGTATTGTAGAAGATCTTCAATTCATTTAATTAGACCCAGAATTCATGAAAATAATATAAGTCGGTTTAGATTGTTTATATAAATTTAATTTTGCTCGACTTGTTGAAGTATGGAGCCTAGATTCTGTACATGTTTGCAGCCTATTGGTATTTTAGTACTGTAATGTAACTGCATCCAATTAATCCGCATTTCTGACTTTCTTTCAAGGCTCCTTTAAAAAAAAAAACTTCTTTTTCCTTTTGTATGTGTAGTTAAAATCTACAACTGACACCAGCTTCTTCTCATTGTTATTCAGGTGACCGAGATAAATTGAAGGCTAAAGGAGTAGACTTGGAGTCTTTCCTTTCCTCACACAGTGACGTAGCACTTCCTGAAGGAGTGCTTGAATACTTTCAGCTGCAGAATGCTGGTGACGAAAAGCCATCAAATTCTGACACAGGTAATGGAACAAGTGGTAATGCACTAATTAAATTTGAGAGTAAGATTGGTCATTAGTCTGAAATAATGGATTGTCCCTAAGTCCAACACAGGCCTTCGATAGATGTGGCGGGGGTTCGAATTCCGCTCAGACCAAATAAAAAATTTGAAAAATTTCTAAGTGGATTTTTCACTCGATTGCTGTATGTGTACGAGTTGCCAGATACTGTCCGAATGACAGGGGAGAAATAATCTTGAGTGCGGCGTAAAACATCAATCAATCTAGGAATACAAATGCCAATTCCCCAAAATTGTTTTAGAAAATATTGTTAACTAAAGTAAAAAATAAATATTACGACAGGATATGGCAGCCTCCAAACGTCTGAAAGCAGGCAAAAATATGTATTGATTTTTTTGTAAACCGACTTGACAGACATTATCAACTTCATCACCATTTAATAATGCTTTTTTTATTCAACGTTTGTCAACACACAGTGACAATTTAAAAAAAAAACTAACCTTTGTAAAGAATGAGACACGTAAATATTAATAATCAAATCTTTAGTGGACGTTAAAGACAGCCTTCGTGCGAAAACAGGTCACGTGCTATGGAGCACTAAACAGAGTTAGCCCCTTGACATAGTTTCATAAACTGTTTTGCTAAAATATTTGCAAGCTCTCGGCTCATTTTAATACAGTCCTAAACCGTTTGTTTGCAAATTTTGGTTGCTTTTCTCAGTAAAAGAGTTAAATATTTCGAAGATATCACATTAACACTGGAAAAAACTGAAGCAAAGCTGAGGGAATTATTCACAGCTGATTTACCTAGCGTGAATGGTCACCATTCACAGAATTTTTTGGGGCGTAACCTCCATGTAACCAAACAATCGTTCGCATGAAAAATCAGTTTTCATGAATTATGTGTTTGTTTGAAACAGATGAGAAGGCTGTGAACGGAGAGACTTTTGCACAAGGAGCAACTCAAGATGTTGTGGCCCAAGCTACATTTGCAGACTCCGAAGAGAAGAAAACTGAGAAAGCTACAGGGCCCAAGTATGACTCTGCAGTCAATAATGGAGACAGGGAGAGTATTAGAGGTACACTACAAATACGCCCTTGAACGAAAATAAAACCAACCACTACAAAGTTCAGTACAATTTCAGATAAATTTACTTTTCCAACAGTACCAAACAAATATTTCTGTGATTTTATCTTACATTTTAAGAGTTATTTAGGGAATTCCCTGTTGCCTGTCCCTGTTTTCTGTCTCACAGTCAGTAAACAAACAGCTGAAAATGCACCACACACGCAGTCACAAGGAGCCTGTGCCGCACAACTAACCCAGGTCTCATTACCACAACAAAGCAGACATGGAATCTTCGTCTTTATAATATATAAACAGTCGAATAGCATACATTTTAATGCTCTTCGTTTTGCTGGTTCCGTACATGTTTATTTAAGTCTCCCATCACACTAATTACCACTAACAACTTTAAATTTGTAATTTTCTGAAAAGTAGTTAAAATTTACCTTAGCTGGACAGCTCATGCCCAAGTAAATTGAAAATATCTATTTTAGATATATTTCATATTTTTTTTTATTTTTCAAAGCACTTTTTCACATTACCAGCACGATCAGGTCGATCTATATAATATATTTGTTACACATTATGTCAACTAACCACTGGTATTGAAGACAGGTATTGCTTCAGTGACATTAGCTTCCCCATTAAAAAACGAATTCAACATTAACCAACATGATCAGGATATTTTTTTTAAATATATGCACCTAGTTTTGTAGGTACATACACTGTATAAAAATTAAATGGTTTACCTTTTGGAACCAATTTGACCTTTTAAGTTCCTACTTCATTTAATATTTACGCTAAGTTTAATGTTGTTGACCTCTTGTTTCAGACCACTGGACTGGCAAAAGCAACCAAGGAGTAATCTCTAACAGTGCAGATTACATGTTAGACTTAACATCGCCCATCAAAAGCAGGTAAAGAGAAAACTGCAATTTAGATACTGGTATACTCCCATATTAGGTTTTAGTGCCTCATGATTAAGTCCTTTTTCGTGCACTAAAATCCTCCATTGGAAAACTTATAATTAACTACATTTCAATAAGACGCATCAATACTAAGCTCAAGTTTTGCTGGGGTTGTAATTGCTATACTTAGTTAAGTCTCACCCAGTTTTTGTTTTCTGGAAGTAATGCCTCAGTTTGTAGACAATTGTTATCAACTAGATTTCAATTCCATATAAACCTAAAGTCTAGGATTTTTCAACAGGCAATTTATTTGTATCTTAATACTTATTAGATATATTGATTTTTCTTTTAGAGACAAACGTATACGGTCATTGGAAAGTGAGGTCAAAGACCTAAAATCAGATCTACGATCCATAAAAAAAAAGATGAAAAGAATGGAGGAAAAATTTGAAGAAATTGTGTCAAATAGTTCATCTTCTAAAACTGCTCCTTCATCTTGTTTGCCCCAAAGTAGTGCTACAGTGAACTTAAGTAATGTTGAGGCTCCAATTGATCATACAACAGATCTTTTAACATCTGTGAGTCACCTGACAGAAAAAGACACACAGGAAATTGTCAAGCGCCTTTGTTTGAAAGTTTTTACAAAAACTGAACTTATAGAATGTTCACGCACAGGCAAGCGTTCTGCTAAAAGTCAGGACGGTGGAAGGCCAGCCATTTCTAGCAACAAGATGCTGCTGCTCGAAAAAGCAGTCCTGGAGAAGTGCCCAGGACTGACGAGAGAACTTTTTTTCAAAAAGTTTGAAAACATTCAGAAAATGGAGCGAAGATTGGCGAAAAACCAATCACAGAAGATGATTTTGTCAGATTGACCTGTGACCTTCCAGATTAAATTTTTGACCGTATTCTTTTTTGTTAATTTCTTTATTTAAATGGTTGTGGATAGTTTTCATTATAGTTCGTTCTCTGTGAACAGTTAATGCACTTTCCATGAACAGTTCAGGCACCGTTCATGAACATTTTAAGCATAGTTATAAACAGTTTAGTTTCATTGCAGTTCATGAACTGCGCAGCGGTGTATAATGTTCATGAACTACTAGTTCATGAACAGTTCATAGGCTTGATAGTTCATGAACAGTTCATTGGTTTGATAGTTCATGAACAGTTCATAGGTTTGATAGTTCATGAACAGTTCATGCACTGAACAATTCATGAACTAAATGTGCCATTTAATGTTCACGAACAGTTCAAGAACTGTTCCTGATCAACTCATGGACTATTCATGAACAATTAGTCATGAATAATCCCTGAACTTTTCATGAATTGTTCATGAAATTTTACCAGGGGTAGTTTATTACACCAATTTATGATGGGGTATAAAGGTCTAAATGATATACCCCCTTTTAACACAATTAGAAACTGGTCTCCATGGTTATTTTAGAAAGGAATATTTTCCCTGTGCCTGTGTGTTTACAATTATTAAGCTGAACTTCTTCCGATCTAACTGAAGTTGAGATGTCCTCAAAAGCGTTCTGACTTCAGATTGCACCTCATCTGAATGTATATCAGACCATTTTATACCATGGAGACGTAATATGACCATATACAAGGTCTCCATGTGACTGATTTGAACCAATCAAAAGGAAGTATTCATTGTGAAGTGGGATATGTAACAGACACAGCCCCTGGCTGATGGATCATATCTTTGACATCATCTCATCTGAAGCGTTAAAATTCATGATACCTAATTGCCTGACTTTATATAAATCTCACATTTCTGACATGCCATATTATGTACATATGGTATCATCATTCGTACAAATGCTTGCGCCATTTAGCTAAAACAACCAACCAACCAATATCTACATTTAAAGTTGCATGAGCTGCATGTTTTTCTATAAATTCTGATTGCATGAGCATAGATGCTCTAAAGATCTTACTGATACTACATGTAGGCCTATACAGGCATAAAGATAGTGCATTAACCATGCACATAAACGAGTTTTTATACAGCATTTTAAATTTAGTATTCGCTGATTTGAAAAACTTGAAGGCCAATATCAGAAAGTCTTGTTAAAATATGATCTTCATTGAATTGCTTTTTCACTTGATTGACGTCTGTGGAAGAGTTGCCAGGTACTTGCTGAAGGTCAGAGGTTTTCATCCGGGCCTTGGTTTCCCTCCCCACCCCCCACTTAACCTAGCAATGCCGCCATATAAGACTATGGTGTAAAACATTAATCATGAATCATTGAATCGCACAAGGATAAAATGTCTAAAACAAAGAAACATGATGCATTTAATCTTTAATGTGTTCCACCAACCTGTTCAGAATTCACATGAAAAGCCGAAAGCGGTCCTAAAAGCAAGAAACTTTGAACTGTGTTCTATGTGTTGTCAAGGCTGGGGTTTAAATCTCACAATGAACCTGCCGCAATGATAAAAAAATTAATGTGGCATATATGCTACCAAAATGTTGATATTTTCCGTTAAATCGAAATTATCGGTGATTTTTCTCAAAAAGTTCATATTAAAATTTTTTCCATTAAAATCTTCTTTCGAAATTATCGGCTATTTTTTCAAAAAGTACCTGGTAGGCCTACATATTAAATGCTTTTAATGCTCGATGATGTATGTTAAAGTAGTGCTTTGAAGTAATATGTGCTTAAAATGAATGAATGATCGTCCTGGTTATTTAAATTTTCTTTGCTTTTCGAACTCTATTTCTGTTCCTATAAGCCACAAAATGTACGGTAATATCTCCTATGTTTGTTTTCCCTTATTCCAACATCTATCATTTAGTTTTTCAAAGAACATCAAATTGTATAGACCTTCAGAATTAAGGAGAAAATTGTATGATGTTGTCGGCTCATGCCACTTTAATATCACTGAAAGAAAAACTATAGGTACTGCCTTAGATCTCAAAACTTAAAGTGAACTTCAGGTAAAATACATTAAACTTCATCTTAAAGACAATACCTACCTGGTCCCAAAACATGTTTATTTATTTTTTATGACTTTCCTACAAGAAGCTATGGTTAATTATTCTCAGATGTCAAGTGACTGGATGTCAGTCACTGAAACATGTGCACACCTTACAACTGGCAATATGATTGGTTTATTTGACCTAAATACACTAATAACAGTTTAGCATACCAGGTGTGCACATGTTTCAGTAACATCCAGTTATTTAAAGTTTTTTTAAATATAGGAAAAGATTTATATGAATTAAATATTATTTGCTGCTTTAGCATACCAGTCTCTAATGACCACATAGGCCCTATCAAGTTAGGGGTAGGCTACTCCCCGAAGGTCGGGGGTTTCCTCTGAGCAATCAGCTCGGTTCCCACCCCACTAAACCTGGCAAAGCCGCAATATAAGTGAAATAATCTTGAGCGTGGCGTAGAACACCAATCAATCAATAATAAACCAATCAAGATAGAAACACAAGAAGGTTGTTTGTCACGGGTATCAATAATAAATGTTAATATATTCCTGAGTGAGAAACATTAATAAAGACTTTTATTCATGCAGATATTTGTTTAATTAGATAGTTTCTAATAAGGGCAATTACTGTGCGAGCCTAGCTAATACATCTATACATCCCTGAAATAGGTTTGTGTTCTAATTTGACCTCGTTGTCACTTAGTTCATCACAAATATGCCCTTATCATCATAAGGGAAAAGAATTTATACAGATTTTTAATATTTGACTATGCTTATTTTTGCAGCAACTCCCACAGACTAAAACTTTTAATTATAAGTGATATAAAAAAAATCCAAAGGTTTAAATTTGAAATTGAAAATTAGATTTATTAAAGGAATAATTGTAATTTATAAAAAGAAGCGTCATAGCAAAGGTTGCAGTGTGCCCTTGCAGTTATGGCGGAAACATCAGAGCAAGAGATTATCAAAAAAGCAAAAGTTTTAATTATGAAATCAAATTAATATTTAGATTTATTAAAGGAATATTTTAATTTATAAAATGCAACACCATAACAAGGGTTGCAAGGTGCTCTTACATTTTGGCTTTACTTAAGACTCTGTGTGGCACCGATTCATTTTCATTTTTGTCATATTTTTAACTGATTACAAGAAATAAAAGCCATGCATGCGCCAGGAACAGTTTACTTTTTTAGTAAAACAGTCTTTTAGCAGCCATCCCTTCCCAACTCCCTTCAACTTCACTCCTGCTATAAACCACCATATTGCATAGCTTGAATGATATCATAAAAAATAAAAATTTCGTCTTCTCCGGAAAAGATTACTTTATAATTATTTACAATTTCAAGAATTGGTGGCTCTATATTTCAGATTGATGTCTGTGGGAAACTGAATGTAAAAGTCCAAGCCTAGTTGGCTCCTAGGAATGAGAAAGATACAATGTTTATACAGCCTGAACCATTGTACTTTATAATTTACCCCCCCCCCCCCCCTCCCACACACACATACACACAGTCTGTGAGCTAATGTGTTGTAATCTATTCAGTAGAAAAGGTAGAATAACTTAATGATTGTTGTTAGACTTGTATTGACATATCCCGGCCTACCTAATCTTACCAAATCCTTTTGTGATTAAACCTGTGTCTTTTATTTCTTTCAGGAGTTCCAGACTTTGGGTGAATGGACCATGACCCACCAGTGATTTGATTTGTCGCACCATTGGGTGCCCTATGTACTAAGCACACAATTTACCCTAACATTACCAAAAACATATGTGCTCACCGGGAAAAACCTTGGACGAAGTCGACAAAGTTTCCTCCCCCTCAACGATGCTTTAATCTTTGAAGTTTCTACTTCCCTTGTGATAAGCCTTGGCTAGACTATCATAGATGGAGAATCAGGTTTTGAGATGAAATTGGAATCCCTGCGGACGATGAGTTGTAAATGCATAGAGGTACCCCCTAATTGCAGTGATCCCTTCAAGAATCTGTTTCAACAACGATAAAGGTTGCGAGAAAGAGTTCAACTATACAGAAAAATTTTATCACTTTGGTTTAAAGGAAACTGCCTGTACGGAGAACTCCTGTTAAGATACGGTACCATGGAAGGAAGGACCAGCGAGAGGATTCCAATTCCTGTGTCATTGTAATGTGATAAAGTGGAGGGAATCCCAGTGTTTTGAGCAATGTTTATAAAGTGCTATAATAATAGGTTGTGCTGCTTGTTTTTACATATTTTCAAACATGGTGCTTTTCATATGGAAATGGTCGTCTACTTTCGTAGGATTGCTGACAGTGGCTGCGCATATTTCTATACTTTGTGCAGAGGAAAGCATTCCTGTCAAAATTGGAGATGGTCAAATGAAATCACTTGACCCTGTTAATGGGAGAGTTTTATCGATGCATCATTCTCCTTTATCTCATACACAAAAAGATTTCAAACATCATTTTTACAAAATTCTTACACATTTATCACAGAAATCAAACAAATATAGGTCATTAACCAAGCTACTATTTCACTCTAATTCAGCTCCATCAATTCCCACCAAATTATTAAGGCCTACACAATATTTACAGACGTATAAAAGAGTACAGAGAGTTAGAAGGCAGTCTAATGTATCTAGTGAAAGTGGAAATGTCACCTTTCTAACACCTGTGATAAGTGACACACCTGTTGTGAGTATAGATTCACCAGGTGAAAATCAAACTCTTAGTCCAGATTTCCAATCAGCAGGTAATGAGATTAAGACAAAATCAATTGAGACTGGCGTTATTGAAACAAGTACAGTCTCTGTCACGCATGCAAATACAACTCCATTAAATAAACTAGAGACTTTGACCAACAGTAAGACATCGTCCCAAATTAACCCAGCCTCAGGCGACAAAAACAAAGCAAGCGTGACAGAATTACACACCACCCCATTGTCAGCCACCAACAGCAACAGTCATGCATTGATAAATTCCACTATCTCAATGGTGTCTAAATATAGTGTTCAGGGTGATAATGTAACTAGCAAGCTTGTTGGAGCTTCAGGGAGAACCAGGCAGACAAGTCAATCTACAACTGTGTTTCATACAACCACTGCTCTTCCATCCGCTTCAATTGTCTCTCCAAAAACAAGTCCTCAAACCTCTGTAACGACTCAATCTTCAACTACATCAACTGAGAGTACATCTCCAAGAACAACAACGCCTGTAAGAACTACAGCCTCAGGGAGAACTACAACTGTCAAGGCGTTTACTGAGTCATCTTTGCAGGGGACAGAACTTGCTGTGAATAATGCTGGCAGTAGCCGCGATGCTGATAGAACAGGTGTTAATGAGCCTGGGAAGCCGAGTATAACAAACAATACCACTGCATCTGCAACCCATGGCACTTCTACTCCCAACCCAGAAGCTGAACCCTCTGTTAAACCAGAACCTGAGCCCTCTGGTAAACCTGAACCCGAGCCTTCTGGTAGGCCAGAGCCTAAGGGAAAGCCAGAGCCGGAACCTAAGGGGAAACCAGAACCTGAACCAGAAGTAAATCCAGGAATCATGTCAAACAATACAACAACAGGTGACCCAGCTGCTGAGCCAGATTTTGTCCCGTTTGCTGAGCCGATTCCAGATTGGCCCGTGGCTAAGAAAGTCTGGAAGGAAGCCTGGCCGATCCATATCTACTCATTAGGAACAGCCTTTGCCCTGCTGGCTGTGTTTTCCTTGATTAGTATCATTCGTTTATGGAGGATCAAACATTTGTTCAGTCAGAAATACTTCATTTCTCTTAATCTTCTGATGTTTCTCATGGGATTTATTCGCGCTATATACCTGCTCATTGATGCATACAACTCTGAGAATATTTTTCCGCGAGTATTGAACTACTTTCTGTTCAGTACAGGATTTCCCTGCCTTACTTCTGCGTTCAGTATTTTATTCTTTGCGCTTCTGCAAGCCACTCGTATGCAACTTGTTGGACCAAAAGTTCAAAAGCTTCAAGTACTTATCACCATTATTGTGTGCCATTTTGTAATCTCTATAGTGACCGATGTTGTTGTTGGATATTTTATTGGAGCCTCAATAATGTTATTCCTGTGTGAACTTGTCTCCATTATTTGGGGTCTCTTTCTTGTTATAGGATACTGTTACATTTTTAGAAGACTTTATGCGGCTGCTCTCAAACGGCAGCGTGTTATGGAAAGGTTGAGTAACGTTCGTAGTAGCCAACAGTCTCCAGCAGTGAATGGAACTTCTGTGCCAGTGACTGATGGTAAACCTTCCAGAGTTGACAGTAGCGTTAGTGTCAAGCCATCACATAAATACACTCTAAGCCTTGCTGTTAAAGTCACGTTAGGAACAGCCCTTTTAGGACTGGTCTTTATAGGCCTAGAAATATATGGTATGGTCGGTGTTTTTGGTGTCTTTTCACAGGAAACACCAGAACCATGGCCTTGGTGGGGTTTTGAGTTCGGACTTCGTGTTGTGGAACTGCTAATGTGTGTGACAATGAGCTACATTGGCACTCAACCATTCAGGTACGTGGAAGGTAAACGGACTTGTCGTTGGTGTTTCTTCTGCGCCGCATGTGGGGATCTGGTTCGGCCACATTGTGGCACTAAAGCAGGTAATGATCATATGGCTTGGGAAGATATTGATCCTGATCTCATTAACAGCGCGGCGGAGCAGCAAGGCGGCGGAGAACGCATTCTCTTCAGAAAAAAGAAGGGGAAAAAGGGTAAAACATCTGTTAAGAAGCCTTATGAAGCGATTCAGCTGCAGGTAAATGAAAAAACAGGAAATGGCCATGCTGTCAATGGCCATGTCAATCCTTCATTAGAGTCCTCGGCAGACTCGCGCCCAGTCTCCATGCTAGTGGTAGAGGATGGTTTTATACGCTTTCGCAACGACGCTGAATTGGTGCAAGCAATGTCATCTGGTGAAGAGAATTCGGTGGAGGATTATGCTGTATTGACAACTGACTGCAACAGCGCTAATGAACTGGTAACTGGTGCTCCTTTAGGCATGCCTCAAACTAACGCTAATACTAACTCTGCAGCTTCCTCTATCCACAGCATGACAAGTGGTGACAGGGGAAGTAACTCCGAGCATGTGCATGGAATTGTGAATGACGCGTATTCAGCTGGTGCAGATAGCTCACGGAACTCGGGCGTTTTAACAGACGCTCATCCTGTTTTACCACTGGATCTCGTTCAGTTAGCGGAAAAGTTTAGCGCAGATCACAGCGACAGCAGCATGCAATCACACGCTCGCTCCAATTTCTCACAGAGTATTGAAGAAGAACTTCAGAATCTATTAATTAGAAAGCCATGTTTAGCCAATGAAAGAGCTCAGTCTGCTACAAATTTACATGTACATGTACCTTCCATAGACGATACTTTTATAAATGCTTTAAAATTTACCCCACCTCATGCAAATGCACCAGTAAATCCTCAAAGTGTGTCAGATTTACAATGTTTAATATTAACTAAAAGCACACCTTGCAGTCCCGTTAAGTCCCCTTTGCAAAGTCCCTCAGACAAGAGAAAATTGTTATCTCGCAGCAACAGTGACAATATACCCATAGTCCAAAAAACTAATATTCGTACAAAAATTTTCAACAATGCCAAATATTTTTCTTTGTCAGACCTAGAACTACAAATCAAAACCGAGGATCACGAACGGGGTCTGGAACAGCGTCAACCTCCCCAATATGATCCCGTCAAGCTCCTCAGTTCTCGTAAAGTCTCTGATAGTCTGGATGTTAAGAGTGAAACAGATGTCACAAGAAATGGCTCATCGAAAAACGCTTCTAAAAAGAAACGTTGGAAGACGCGGAAATCCAAGGAAGACAAAAGTAGGACAGGGGATTCCGACCATAGCGAATGTTGATGTGATTAGGCCCTACCGTTGGGGTTTTTGGGAGATGGGTGGGATGGGGGTTGGGTGATGTTTGAGACAAGCTCATTCCAAATGGTGATTTGCTTCCAGGAAGAATTTTTCCTTTGATGGTTGTTAATTGATCGTTTTGTTTAATTATATTTTACTCCTTGTTATGTAAAAGTCTATAAAAAAACATGTAGCTGTGAAAAGATATTTGGATGTAAAAACTTTGAGTTTTAATATATACATATTATGTTGCAGGTGTTATATTTATTTTCAATAGCTTTATATTATTCGATCACACACAAGATTTGTTTTTATTATATCATGCAATTACTAAGGGTCTCTATTTGGTTAGCCGTGTAACTTTAAAACAATGTTATTTCTGGGTTTTTCTGTTTTGTATCCTGTCATTTTCGAATGACTTTCCAACTTCTAAATGCCATTGAAAGACTTGTCATCACAGTTGTTGTTGATTCATTATATCGTCAACAGAGGGCGGGTGCCATTAAGTGCCATGAGCTGCCAAATGTAGAAGAAATTTTGTTCTAACAGAATGAGCTAATTGTTCGACAGTTGTATCAGAAAGTACAAAATAAGACCTTTACCTTGATACAACTCTTGCAGATTTATATTTATGGAGTTTTATAAGCAACAAAAACCCCAAAACTGTTGTCGGAAATCAATCGATGCATTTAAGATGGGAAAACACAAAAAGCTCTGTCAATTTTTTTTTGATCTTAATGATATGAATTTGAACCAGTGTTAAACTCAGTACTCTGTTACACTGCATTAAAGAAACAATTTGTTAATAATCAACTTCCAAAGTTACGACTAATTTAATGAAACTGACAGTGCTACTACAGAAAAGCTGTTTGGAATTCACCAATTTTCATAAGAATATTTTGTATACTTGTGGATGAAACAATTCTTTAAGAAATTGAATTGTGTCACAATAACTGGACAAACAAATTATAATTGTATTTTGTTTATAAATGGTTTAAATTGAATTATTGGATTTAGAAGGGTTAGTGTTTGAATCTATTACTATGGCAACATGTATTACTATGGCAACATGTATTACTATGGCAACATGTGTATTCATTCATACAAACTATCACTTCATCCTTAGGTTGATATATGACTATGATAAACAAATATCTCCAAGTTTTTCAGATTTTTATTAAAAACTAAAGCAGGCATAGTGTAGTTTTAACATGTCGACCAATGTTTCTAAAAAATGATCAATTTAAACAAAAGTGGTTGTCTCCAAATTGACTTTTCAAACATGGTAGGTTTTATGCTGGTACCATTTAAATGTCAGCTATTAGAATTGCAAGAAATGTTTCAGCTAGAGAGAAGAAGATCTTTAAAATATACCCTATCTTGGCCTCTCTTTTAAGACAAATTTAAAAGTGGCATACTCTTTGTTAAGATCGTTCTGGAAACACGGTCATGTAAAAGAAGAAAAACAAACAAGCTTGAATGTTGTGTAAAACATCAATCAATCCATCAAGGAAGAAATTTGAATTTCTATGTATTGCAAGAAGTCTACGTACCTCATGCTTACATAATATTTTTTGTAAGGGCTGTAAATCAGTTGATTGTTTGATGTACAGGAAAAAATAAATTCATTTGAGGGTTAAATTTTTTTTTTACATTAGCCATTATTTTTAAAAGATGATTAAATTAAATTCATAGAATTTTTTTTTTGTTGGTAATTATTATTACAATATATGCGTTGTTAGAAGTGATTGTTCGATAATGAAAAGTGAGACTCGCCCAAAGCTTTAAACTGTGTTACCGTTATGTCTTTATTATGTATATTATTATTGTCTAGTGCTCAATGGTTATGTATTTTATATTTTCTTTATTGTACAGTACAATTTCGTTGTCTCATATTGTACAAGTTCATTGGGAATCTCAACAGTTTATCTTGTGACATAAAGTAAAAAAAAAACTATTTATTTTATTTTGGCGTAAAACTATTTAAAAATTAATAACAAGAGGAAGTATCAATTTATTCAGACTGTTTTTCCTGTGTTATTTTTCAAACATAAATCTCCCCAACTAAACGTCACTACTATGTCATATTAGTGAAATAATATGTGAAACAATAACCAATTTACCAAACAGAATATTTTCAGTTATTTTTTTTTTTTTCAACAATCCTGAATGAAGGCCTGAAAAAAAAAATAGAAAATGTTTCATGTGGAACATAATCTCATTATAATAAAATCTTCAGTTTTTGTTAATTATACATGTAATTTCATCCACTTCATGATCATCATTCAACCATTTAAATTTTATAATTAAACATTTGATATATCAGGGTTTTTATATACTTTAAATTTTTTCCATCATAATGCTAGAAATACAGGCTGGAGGCCATCTTAGATTATGGAATTTTATATTCTTCTGAGTCGAAGTTGGATGGGAGATAATTAATTTCAGACTTTTGAGGTATTTGCCCTCCAAGTCTGAGGTAGGCCAATAAACTTTGTGGAAAACTGCCATGCACAAGAAAACATGAATCATTCCAATATTTGTTAGGGACCTCGACGACTCAGTTGGTAGAGGGATTAAATCTCTTGGTCGAACACAGGCCTTCCATCGTTGGGTTGGGGGTTCCTACCCAAAGAAAAAATGAGTGCTTTTTCACTTGGCCGCCCCGTGTGGAAGAGTTGTCAAGTACTCGCAAGAGTTTCCTTCCGGCAAATATTCTGGTCCTCGCCCCCACTAAACTTGGCAATGCCACATGTACGGGAAATTATCTTTAGTGTGGCGTAAAAATCAAGCAATCAATAGTATCGCCCTTCTTCATTAATCTGAATAAATACATATATTGTTACTGAATCTACTGTTACTGAATCTAAAAGCTCCTATCTATATGATATAGGATATATTTAATTATGCATTTTGTAAGAATATTTTCAAACTTGTTTCACTATATTCTTTATATGAAGAACACACACAACTTTGTGGAAAGTAAAGTTTGTTTTTGAAAATGTGTCAGAGTTTTAAGCGTTATTAGACCCCAATTGTCAGTCCCACAGACCTTCCATCAATGCGAGTGAGTCGACTCAGGCTCGAATAACACTCAAACCAATTTTTAAAAGTTTCACTTGGTTGTCGTATGTGGAACAGTTGCCAGGTGAAGTGAATTAGTATTGAGTGCTGCCTAAAACATCAATCAATTGAATTCTGCCCCTTATATGCAACAGGTATTTCTCAGTTTGTTCAACACACCTACTGCTCTACTTATCATCAGCCAATTATGGTTCAAAGTTGAACGTTTCTACCAGTTTTCATTGGCTAAAATTAACTTTTGACTTCATTGCCTTTAAAACAGAAAGAATCAGCTGTCAATAAAAACACTCAATGCTCAAAAGTTTTCAAGATTGATCGATTGGATATTTAAATAGGTTTTAGTGGTACCATGCCATTGATGGATTGTTTGGTGTTTTACGCCGCGATCAGTTTATTTGTGGGAGGAAACCGGGCTCTGTGCCCAGAGGAAACCCACAACCTTCTGCTGGTCACTGGCAACCATCCCACATAAGTCATTAGAGTGAAAACCCAGTCAGAAAATTGTCCAATTTTTGAACTGAATGGGATTCGAACCCGCAACCCATTGATGGAAAGCTATTCTGAGGCACTATTACTCGGAGCCATCTAGGTCCTAGACTTACACTGTAGAAGTGAAGCAGTGTGTGTTAAGTGAAAGGGAGAGATACCGGCCACTACTTATAGGAGCATATTGGCTTGCATTAAGGTTCTGATTCTTTGAGCATTTCTCATCTGATTGTCGAAAAAATTATGCATTTCCCTCATTCAAATGTCAAACATTTAGTCTCTGGTCAATAGGAACCAAAATAGTGTTGCAAAAGTAAACAAAATTGAAGTAACAAACTTTCATTTATTCTAGTCCTAAGTTAGTTCATAACACTACTTTAACATACATTCTTGAGTTAAATAGCTGATAGTGTTTTGACCGTCAGGATAAAAAAAAAAAAAAGAGTTTTGGAGTCAGAAGTCTGGCCAATTATATGTAGTTGTCAAAGCTTTTAAGTCATTATGTCTGACGGGAGACTACACCTACACTGTAGGTCTCCTTACGCCCAAGGGCAACACCTCGCCTGGCCTCTACCATACCAACTTGGCCTTCCAGAGGATGGTAGAAAAATGAGTAGGCCTATGCTCGACTGAATTTCAGTACATGTCTGACAATGATCCATTGATACATGTTTTATGCTGCACTCAAGATTATTTTATAGGCCGCGGTTTCGAATCCCACTCAATCCAAAAAAAAATGGAGAATTTTCTGACTGGGTTTTCACTTGAACGACCTATGTGGGATGGTTGCCAGTTACCAACGTACGGTCGTGGGTTTCCTCCCACAATAAAACTGGCAATGTCGTCATATAAGTGAAATAATCTTGAGCGCGGCGTAAAACACCAATCAATCAAGATTATTTCACTCATAATATCACATGTTTCTAGGATAAGTGGGGGGAGGTAAGCCCCAACTTTTAGCAAGTACCTGCCAACTCTTCCACATAAGGCGATCAAGTTAAAACCATCCTCAAAAAGTTTTACATTTTTTTTTGTCTGTTTCGAAACCATCAATGGAAGACTATCACCAAATTAACAAGAGTTTTAGTAAACTCAACATACGCCCGCCGTGGCAAAGTCGAACCGCTACGATTAACAACTTTACATTTAATATAACATTTGTTTTAATTTCATTAATTCGAATTTCTTGTTCACATTAGAAGTTTTTCTTTTCTGAATTTGATGAAGCTGTAACTAAATACCAGTACTTTATAGTACACATATATTATCCGTTCAGGTAATTTCAATCAAATTTTAATTGCAAAAACTGAAATATTGTGGCTGTTTTGACATTGCTGTTATGTTCCAGAATTGGGAAGGAGCAATCAATACAATAGCTTACAGTTCTTGAATTTTAACAGTTTTGACTGGGACACTGTTCTATTGGACTTGGCTGCAATAGTTTTATTACAAAGCAAACAATCTTCAGGCTGACCACTGATATGATGGTGTGTAAATATACAAACCTTGTACTTCAGAGGGATGTCATTGTCCCCTTATCTCTATTCGAATAGCCACTCTGATAAATACCAGATGGGTAATAAAGTGGGAAAATAGTCTTTTTTTATACGCCCGGCTTGAAAAGCGGGCTGTATTATGGTATCATCTCCGTCCGTCCGGCAGGACGGCAGTCCGGGCGTCCGCTTTCCCTTCCGCTCCATAACTTCTAAAGTTTTGATTCCATCTGCACAATTTTTTCTAAGTATATACCTTATGGGTAGAAGGTGTGTCGCAAACTATTTTTAACATCACTGGTTACATAATATGGGAGTTATATTGGATTATGTAATATTCCCTTCCGCTCCATAACTTCCAATGTTTTGATTCCATCTGCACAATTTTTTCTGAGTATATACCTTATGGGTGGAAGGTGTGTCACGAACTATTTTTGACATCATACATTGCGTAATATGGCAGCCATATTGGGTTATGTAATATTTACTTTTTCTCTCCATAACTTTAACAAATATGATCCGATGTTTTCAAATCTTTCATGTTACATACCATATTAACAGACAGTGTGTAAAAAAATTGTTTATGATATCAACTATTGCAAATTATTGGATTATGTACATTCCCTTTTATTCTTACTTTCATTTTCATGAAAATAACCTTTAAATTATAAAATGGCTTCTACTTTTCCGATTCTCATCAAAAAAGGATTTTTTCAAATTGCAATAATGTTTTTAAATTGATTAAGACTATTCTTAAATCAATATATAACGTTTTAATCAAATGAAAAATACATATAAGGATTAAAGTTTTATCTACAGACCAAGAGATAAGTATCCCAGCTTTGGTCTATTTACCTTGTCAACTTACAGTTAGCTCTTTAGTTAGATTTATGGCTAAACCAGGCTTTGTGTACCACATGGCCCCATAAAACAGTGGGTGACATTAGCAATGGATCCATAGCCAAATCTATTGTAAACATTTGGTCTAGGATAAAATTAGAAGTAATAACCTGTAGGTATATGGGGAGATTTAGAATATTGTCAAGATGTCTATGGCCAAATAATGTAGATAAAAAATA
Source organism: Lepidochitona cinerea (assembly GCA_963971465.1). Classification (NCBI taxonomy): domain Eukaryota; kingdom Metazoa; phylum Mollusca; class Polyplacophora; order Chitonida; family Tonicellidae; genus Lepidochitona; species Lepidochitona cinerea. Next base: position 23,290,878 of record OZ020557.1, read on the forward strand.
TTATGAGAAAAATTGTCAAATCTACTTGAATTGGTGTGAGCTGCGAAATTACCAATTAATTACATTTGTTTAAGTATGATTAGTAAATTATAAACTGCTTTTCTAAAAAATTGAAACATTTTAGTGCAACCTTTATTGACAACAAACAATGTTTAACATCGTGTTTTAACAGCAGCGAGAATTGATGACTTGTACCGTGTACAAATCTTGTTAATAATTGTTGATCGAAATAGCCCATTTTAAATTTGATACAGATGGATTTTAAAGGTTTTAGTGGTAAGATTTCATTTTGTTGACATAACATCACCTTTTACCAAGCTTCACATAATAAAACTGGCAACGCCGCCATATACATGTAAGTGAAATAATCTTGAGCACAGCGTAAAACACCAAACAATTAATCAATCAATCATTTACCAAGCTTCAACCTCTTCCCTCTGAATTTTGAAAATTAAATTCAAATAAATATGGAAGGATTTGTTTTGGTATGGCTGCAGTTACTGTGCCTTTCCGGGCGTATTTTGGGTTTCCCAAAACTCTTGTTGTTATTATAGTGCACATTAAACTATCCAAGAAAACAGTCTCAGAATGTATAAATTAATTGGCTTCCAGTATTACTCTGGACCAAGTGTACTCAAAAAAGCATTTATATATATATTAATATATATATATTAAACATCAGGTACACATTTCTGATAAAATTTGGTATGCGACACATCATCTACCTATATGGTATATATACTTTAAAAGAATTGGAGAGATTATATCAAAACGAAAGAAGTTCTGGAGCCGAAAGGGAATATTACATAATCCAATAGGGCTGCCATATTATGCAACAGGTGATGTCCGAAATGGTACGTGAAACACCGTCTGCCCATAAGGTATATACTCTGAAAGAATCGTCAAGATCGGATCAAAACTTTAGAAGTTATGGAGCGGAAGGGAATATTACATAATCCTATATGACTGCCATATTATGCGATGGGTGAAGTCAGAAATGTACACGACTCACCGTCTGCCCATAAGGTATATACTCTGATAGTTCAATTTACCGAACTTATGGTGATATAACATATACCAACGTTCGGTATACGAATTAGAAATACAAGGTGGAAATGATGCTTAAATTGCAAGCCATGAAAATATTATTGTAACTCCTCGGTATGGACGATTCCTACCTCAGACTTCTTTAAAACTCATAAAAGATTATTCTTGTCCGCTTTTATTACATGTAGCTATTCCAAAGGGCGTACACCTGGTCTTAAACAACAACAAACTGTCATTTCTTGGAGACTTCGCCGCCATTTTGCGTGACGTTCGAACTGGGTCAAACGGTGCATGTCAAATAAATAAATTAAATAAAAATAAATAAAAGAGGAAAGAATAATCTTTTATGAGTTCTAAAGAAGTCTGGGGTAGGAATTGTCAATACAGAGCAGTTACAATATTATTTTCATGGCTTGTAATTTCCGACAAAAGTTTGTCGGAGTTTTCCGAGCAGCATTTCAGAATTCACAGACTGAACGTTGGTATATGTAATATCACCATAAGTTCGGTAAATTGAACTAATACTCTGAAAGAATTGTCAAGATCGGATCAAAACTCTTCAAGTTATGGAGCGGAAGGGAACGAAGATATAGACTAAGACAGAACATTACATAATCCAATGTAGAAGCCATATTATGCAATGGACAATGTTCTTAATGGTTCATGACACACCTTCTACCCCTAGAGTATATGTTGTAAAAAAAATTTTAAAGATCGGATCAAAACTCTTCAAGTTATGGAGCGGAAGGGAACGAAGATATGGACTAAGACAGAATACTACATAATCAAATGTAGAGGCCACATTATGCAATCGACGATGTCATAAATGGTTCATGACACACCTTCTACCCACAAGGTATATGTTGTGAAAGAATTGTAAAGATTAGATCAAAACTCTTCAAGTTATGGAGCGGAAGGGAATCCGGGACGGACGGACGGCGCTGGTGATACCATAATACGACCGACTTTTTTAAGTCGGGCGTATAAAAAATGAAGCCAAACAAGAAAGTTTTGAGAATAAGTTTTATTTTCAATGACCATGACCTCACAATATTCTTCTCTTTTACACAAAAAAAAATATTTTGACTGGAAACAATGAGCATTATCTGCAAAATGCAGAACTTTCAGCAAACTGAGTGTTTAAGGACAGTTGAATACATGTACATATATCTACACATATTAGATACATTTTATAACCAAAACTCAAATCCTGCCAAAAATATATCTGGTATATTTATTTCTATCATGCTTAACCTTAATTTTTTTCTCTTTTTTTATTCCAAAAATGGATTAGTATAAAAGTATTATCTTTCTGATGGTTAAATAAATGAAGAACTTGACTATCCATGTTACAGGACTTCTATTTTTACCATATTCTCCCAAAAAGTTAACTATCAGTGGCAGTAATAATAATTCTGTGAAATTGAGATTGTACAGCGGTAATTTGATAATGTCAGAAACAATACGAGATGTCCTGGGGTCGGTTGTTCCAAAAAAATTTGCTTGACAGGTTAAATGACGTTGCGTAACAAATGCGACGTCATCTAACTTGCCGTTCAGCTAATTTTCTTTTGAACAACCGGCCCCTTGGAGTTAAACAGTAATCCTACATAGGCGATCAAAATACTGGCTACTGAGGTAAACAGATGGGTTGTCAGTGATTTGTAACTGCAGTTTACCGGGCAGGTCCTAACAAAAATGTTTGTAATGGGTTATCAATAAAAAAAAACAGGCAGACAGATCCTTGAATTTTTATATCCTCAAAACAATTTTCTGTTCGGACCTAATTTTCATTTAAGAGTACATTAAAGCCACGGCCACACAACAAGTAGTTTGTCATTACTGGTTGTAGATTCGAATATAAGCGGTCACACAACAAGTCTGTGATTATTGGTTGTAGTTTCGTATATGTGCGGTCACACTCAACACTCAGTCCAAATATGCTTGTTTTCTGAATTGACCGAAACCAGTTTAATTGAAACATGTTAAGAATTAACTAAATTGCTTAAGTGCGACGATGGCTCAATTCAGCAAGACCCATGAAGTAATTTTAACTGTGACAAATGATGAATTTTCATGCTGAAAATTAGATGTATAGATCATAATGTAAACAATGAAAGTAGATTGCCTAAAATTATTCATAATATTAATAAAAATAAAATAACTAGCATTTTTAAAACAATAACGTGCTCATTCCTCCCATTTCACTCTGCTCCTTGACAAAGATCTCAAAGTATTGGTAAATGATGGTCACGGCTAACAGGATACCAGTTCCACTGCCAATAGCCCCTGGAGAAAAGAAAAATGTATTTGTTTAATCTATAAAATTGTTATCGTCGCGATAAGACTGACATAATGTTAAATAGAGGGTTAAATCTTCTGTAACTCACACATTATAAAATTGTACCCAAAACAAAAAAACTTTAAAATTATGGTATAAATCCAACAAAATAGTATGACTAAAAACGTTTATGATTAGATTGGCCTGCACAGCTACGTTCATATGACAAAAAGCCCCAACCAACCAAAAAACTAAATTTCGACACAAGGCTCCACCGACGATAGAAAGTCAGGAAGGCTAAATGAATTTGGCATACTTAAGGTTAGGTCAGCTAACAGAACTAATTAGGTCAGCCAGAGAGCTTGAGGGTTCTGTCTCACTCCCTTTGCTTATATAAAGGTGTTGACAGGATGTGTGATGCCTCAAATGTTTGGAAGGCCACGGAGGCCAGTGGTTTTCATTGCCCACCTTCTTGGTTGATTGGTGTTTTACGCCACACTCACGATTATTTCGCTTACTTAGCAGCGTTTGTGAGGGAGGAAACGCCCGGCCTTCAGAGAGTACCTGGCAACCCTTTCACATCAGCCGTTCGTGTGAAATCTCCACTCAAAGACACCTTTAAATTTTAATACGGCCTGAGTGGGATTCAAACCAGCGTGGCATCGATAGAAGGCCTTTGTCAGACTGACCCCCCCTCTTTGTGTTCGAGCCTAAGTTTATTTCTACAGATTATTTGATACAGCCAAATGGGTGGCCTTAATTTTCTCAAATCCAAGGCCTTTAATTGTCTAGTATATTTTTAAAGACCAGAAAACCCTTTAAGCCAACTCACCCATGAAATCAGCGAGAACGGAGAGAGCTCCGATACAGAGCCCACCGAATGCAGCAGCTGTAGGGATATAACGATTCAATTCGTGTATCATTGACTTCTCACGATGACCTCTCATTACCATCTGCTGTTCCTTCAATTGCTTGGCAACCTAAATTAATTACAAAAAGCCATGAAAACAATCACATTTTTTGTAGGAATAATGTGGTAATCAAAGAGCTGGCCTTTCAAAAGGTCTACAAGTTTCGTTTGACTGGACACTGGAACCTTTTTCTTTCTTTACGAACACAACTCAAAATTAATAATCTAAAATTTGCGTTTTGAAATAAACAAACAAAAAAAACCATTTACCCATGGACAAAGGTAGTTCCACGTATACTCAATAAAAAGATACACATTAAAATTTAGGTCAGTCAGGGGGGATAATCCAAATAATTTTATAGGTAATGGGAGACAACTTCTACTTACATCTTTGGCACTGGCCCCAGAAACTTCAATCCAGGTCTTGGAAAAGAAGGCACATGAGCCCAGCATAAATATGATGTACAGCACGGCATGGATGGGATCCTCTGCCACATGACCTAACGTCTCCGGGGGTGAGAAGTAGTAACATAGCCCACCTATAGGATATGATCTCGCTGGACCGCCACTCCCAACATCCTATAGAATCAAACAACACTTAATTAAGATATCAATTGATAACATTGGTCAACACATTTTCATTTCCTGTTGAAACTATATCGCTGTAATGTAAGTTTTATTGATTAGAGTTTAACGCCGCGCTCAAGATTATTTCACTTATACGGTGGCGAAAAGAAATTAAATCATCATCACATTTTTTACATCAAAAATACATTGGAACTGAAAAATGACAGAAACAGAAATACTAAAAACTGGTAAAACACTGTAAATCATTTTCGGAGATTAAAAACAAGAAATATCACAATTATCTCCAATGAAGCAACAATAGACAATTTATATAAATAACTATTTTTATAATATACAGATTTGTAAATATGTGTTTTTGTTCTGATAAAGTGTGATGTTAACAGATAGGTTTATACCATAATAATTAAAAATTTGCCCCAGGTTAGTCGCCTTTTACGATCAAGCTTGCCTGGGAACTGTGAGCCAATTCTTATCCCCCGGAACTCACACGGGGGTGTAATGTAAGTAATCGCCCATGTATTAGGATACAGAACTCCCTTTTCTATCCATATATTAGGATTCCCTTAGTTTAATGTTTAATATATTTCAAGTAGTAAGAAAGAATGAGCAAACATAAAATAGAATAGAAATAGTTTGGTTTTCGAGTCTCTATTACTGATATTTGAATTTACGACCAGGAGAATCATCCATATAGAGACTAGAAAACCAATTCTATTTTATGTTTACTACTTTATTTTTTTAAATATATTAAACAATAAACTGAACCCCCTGGAAAAACAGATGCATTTCAATCAGTCACATCTGGTACCTTCTCTGGGCATGACATAGATTGGTTGTTATGGTGAACTTTAGCTATACCAATGCTCATACGGTGCCACGGTTGTGTTACATAGGTGTGAAAATAAAATTATTTGCCAACAATACAAACAAATAGCGCACATAGCACCCTTAAAGTAACCTAATTCTCTAATAACAATTAAGTACTATTGTTGGCTGTTTTGGCACCTATATGGCATCATCTGCTTCATTGATTTTCGTGATTCAACACTACTTAGACTCGCCAACTCGTGACATCATCCATGTGTGGGAAAAGTCTATCGTCTATTTAAGACCTCTCTAGGCTCAATGATTTACGAGGTAACAAATGTGTAGAATACAATAGAATTCAACTTACTGCCCAGACTCCTAATAAATTGACAAAGAAATTCCCACTGAACTTCGTAGCCAGCATCTGTGAAAGTAAAAAAAACAAATGAATAAAATTGATCAAACAGAACATATTATGATACTACCACAGCAAAATATTTATTTCTTTCTCACACAGCACATTTCAACTCAAACGCATGTTAAAGACTTACGATTATAGGTAACTTATTCAAAAGGTTTGTGTGATTTGATCGTTCTTATTAAGGACAAGCTTTGAGATGTCTGTAATCTTAGAAGCACACTTATTTTACTCAACAATTCTAAGGCACTCTCATTTAACAGAAAAAAATATAACTGCTACGAGAGAATCAATCTAGGTCTCCAGTTGATTGATTGATGGTTTAACCGGCACTCAAGATTATTTCACCTATATAGCGGCGTTTCCAGGTTTAGTGGGGGAGGAGATCTCGCTCTTAGCCAGAAAGAAACCTGACCTTTGGCAAGTACCTACATGTAGCAACTCTTCTAATTTTCACTCTGACATTTTGTAAACTTAGCTTGGTCCAAGTGTGATTCGGGAAGCTGCGTCCAATCGATGGAAGGTCTGTGTCAGACTGAGGGACGATCAATCTAACTGACTGATCACTAATCTAACTGACTGATCACTAATCTAACTGACTGACGTCTCCATTTGAGACGACTACGATAAGATAGAGATGCTAGCTACCACGGCTGACAACATACTGTAATTGTTAATACAACCATATTGAACACAATAAGAAACCTACCTGAGAGATGACATACAAATTGGAGACTAGAGCACTCTGAAGGATGATGGGAATGTTGGACGTGTAAAATAATTTGATTGGATAAGAGCTGTATTGTCCACGGTAACGAGCAGATTTGATTGGCAGATCAACGCGGAAGCCCTACAGTGGAAAGAAAAAGGGTTGGTTAGAACCTAACAACTGTTGTGTTGACCAGAATGGATATTAATCACTTGTACTTGCACTTGAGGAGCATAGTATTTGGTATGTTCACAACTATCAACACTATACAGTTGACCTTCAAAATGGTCGATATACTACCTAGAAAGCAAATCCCTGGTGACCTAAAGTCCTGATGAGTTGGAAAAATGTACTTTTAGACTGTACGAGTTGGCAATTAAAGCAAGTGAGATACTGGTGATTGTTCCGATGTTTATATTTTGACCGGCAGTAATGTGAGATAATGGGATGAGTAAATCAAATGCAGTACTTTTATTGAGATAAAAAGTTTGCTATTTACTCGAAAAGAATACAGTACTTTTAATTAAGAAAGATAAAAAGTTTGGTATTTACCTGGAAGTATATGACTATGGCAAACACAAAGATAGTTGCCATGAGGTTCATCAAATTGGGAAGGTTTTGACGATAGAAAGCTTCACGGAGCGCTCGTACTTTGTCAGTTCTTGTCGCCAACAAGTGGAAAAGAGCAATAATAGCTCCTTCAAATTCGGTACCTGTCAAGTTAAATTGAAAATTTAGAGTTACTTTCACAATAGGTCCACTTCAAGCTCTAATCTGATTGCAATAAATAATTTAAGTGATATTCTGTTTAATTGCTTTGTGTTCGCTTCCAATATAAGTGTCTTATAAAAATCTGTCTTAACACACAAGCAACAATCCTGTGCCGCATTGATGGATTGATTGTTTGGTGTTTTATGCCGAGCTCAAGATTATTTCACTTAAATGGCGGCGTTGCCAGTTTTATTGTGGGATGCTCTATGCCCGGAGGAAACCCACGACATTCCGTTGGTAACTGGCAAACATTCCCGCATCGATGGAAGGCATGTCTCAGATCGTGGGACGATCACTCTAACCGACTGTGCCGCCGAGACTGCCGCCGCCCTGCCCACTTGCTCTAAGGACGTCTCTCACAATTTTTGTTTTACTTTTCAGAGGGCAGATCTTTCACTTACCTTTTCCAGTGTTAACAGTGGCTGGACTGAAGGCTTTCCATACAATAGTCTCACAGATATTGGTGGCAATAAACAGTGAGATACCAGAGCCCAAACCATAACCTTTTTGCAGCAGTTCATCCAACAGCAACACAATTAACCCAGCAACAAAGAGCTACAACAAGGGAGAGTATTCATTATTCATTGAGTGGGTGGAAGAAGATTTACCAAGTTATTCAGTCTAATCTCGCAATATATACATGTATATTCATTACTCCAGTCCAACTTTCCGATGCTCATGCTATATATGGGCATAAAGGTCAAACTCAAAACCAGGCAAAAGGTCAATGGAGCATAAACAGTTTGATGTTGACCCGTACAAACAATCCACATTTATGGTGCTCTCGCTATATATGGGCATAAAGGTCAAACTCAAAACAAGGTGAAAGGTCATTGGAGCAAAAAGGTCATATCCGAATCGTGGACAAAATGTTCCTCCTTGATAGCTAATTATTTAAATAATGATGTACAGGGGTAAAAAGAAAAACTCTTCTTTGCCTATGGCTTGTCGTGTTTGCATATATTTGAACAGTTATTCAATCAACACATAGGTTGCTATTAATAAGTGGACCTTCCCATCATTATCCTAATTTTTTTACGATTAAATTTCTAAGTTGTACCTGTATAATAATAAGTAGACAGACTCCTGCGCCAATCTCCGCGGGATCCCCATACATTCCAGTCATCACGTACACAATGGCTTGACCAACAGTTATTATCATACCAAACACTGTAACGATACAAAAGCTTAGTGAAAAACACTAAATAACAGAAGATTTATTGTTGCCATCGACCAGAAGTTAACTACAAACAGTTCATTCGCTAATAAGATTAGTCAATTTTGATCATCAGGGGTGTGAGAACAGTCCTAAAACACAAAAGTTTGTCTGGCAACTCTCCTACAGGGCAATCAAGTGAAAAACCCATTAAGACATTTATCTTGGACTGAGTGGGATTTGAACGTCAGTAATGTAACCTCAATGCACACATTGGTTAACCTACATTTTTGAGCTCCGTTGAAGAGTGCTCTATCTTTTGGTGTATCTCCAACTTCAATGATTTTAGCTCCAGCCAAGAGCTGCATGATGAGACCAGATGTGACAATAGGGGTGATGCCCAACTCCATCAAGGTACCTGAGGGAAAAGAGAAAATTATATTTTTACAAATTGGCTGAAAATTACATTCAATACGGCTTCATAGTTCGTTGGTTCGCTTGATGTATGGTTGTTATCTTTATTGGTTATTGTATTTCTTCTATAGATTCAGCCACTTTTTTCCTCATAAGAATTTGACTATTAGAAAAGAAATAGGCTAAATGTGGCCAGACAAATTTGCCCAGTAGGGGGGGATTGAAGGCAATACGACATGTCGAGGAAGTCTGTGAAAATGGTTATCCTTAAACACAACTCCACGTCTCTGTTTTTGTCTGACTCGATGGAAAATTTCAGCCATTAGAATGGCCAAATCTTTAGAAGAAATATGGTATGTTTTTTCAATAGCTGAATATAGGAGACCGTTAATCTCAGATTGTTAGGTCAGAATCTATCAAATTGTGGCATCAAGGCATGCAGGGTTTTTTTTCTTACATAAAATGGCTGGATTGCTTGATTGCTTGCAGTGTAACGACACATTCAGAAAGGGCTTGAAAGTCCCCGGAACTTGTGATGTACTCTTAGAGAGCTATTTAGTAAAGATAAAACTAAACGTTTGATAGAGAGCAAAAGAATGGTCACTTCTGCTTGATGGAAATAAAACAATCGCTTTTGTCAGAAACGGGTTAAAGGTTTAACAATGCTTACCCCTGTTTGAGGCGAGGATGACACGAATCCAATAAAACGGATCTGCTGAGTCGGAGGACATGATCCCAAACAAGGGAATCTGAAAGAAAAATCAAAGACAAAAAGTTAGCAAATTTAGAACTAGAAATACATCGTCCTTATCTGGTTGATTTACCATTAGTATTATTCTGGAGGATTCTGAAGATAATGAAATATTTTTCACTTGCACAATTTAATTCTGGATATGAGAACAACAAGACAACTTCTAGGTTTGATTTTTTTTTTTTTTTTTCAAATGAAACTTTCAACAATACAGGCCTTGAAAATTTAGGAAAATTAGGGGCACTGATTTATACGGTCGCATTGTTGATTTTGCCTTGGTTAGGTGAAATGCTGCAAACGAAACGAAAGAGGTAAGGAGGCCAACGAGATGGACTTTAAGGTAAACTTGGAACGGGGGTTTCTGGGGCAACTTTGGCATTGCGCTCCCTCAGATGTTTAGGCCTGATACTATGTCAACCGATCTGGCACTATAGAGTGAAACAAAAACTATAACATAATGTGATTTATATGTGATACTTTAAAATTTGAATTGGGCAGGATACCATTTTGAGCACCCTCTTTCCGGATCCTATTGTTTTAAAAAATAGATCTCTCCAGTAGAACCACATTTTTAGGCTTAATATTCCAAAAAGTTAACCACCAAGAGGGTTGGCTTTGTGGCATAGGGTTAGCCAGACACCCGTCCACCCGTCCAAGTGGACGGGCAATTGGCCGACAGGGGCTATTTTGGACGGGCAAAAAAAATCAAAAAAAAAAAAAAAAAATTTTTTAACACCCTAAAAATTACGTAAAATGCGTAAAAAAATGACACGACAGACTTCATGTCGCCTGTATCAACTGTTATGTGGGTAAATTAGAAATTAGGACTCAATTATTTCGTTTATCAAAGTACTTGTCGATGTTATACTGCCGTCGGAAGGACCGCCTGGAGCTCAAATAGCAAAAATCTGCGTGCAGTAGTGGGATGGTGCCCGTAACAGCCGGCCAGCTATCAGGCCTCGCGCTCGGTTTAACGCCTTCTGTAATCTGTAGCCTAGTTTTAATGTTTGTTGTAAAGCAGCTTTAATCTTGAAAGGCTTTTATTTATTGTTTATGATCCTTATACTTTCTAATAAAATGGGATTTCGCAAAGTAAAAGACAGTGCCACATCGCAAGTTCACAATGCGACCACGTGATCTTCGTGACGTAATGGCCTTCCTTGTTTGACCTTTAGCCAGGTTAGGAAGCTTTTTATTCACACTTACAACGTAGTGTCTTGGCTACGAAAAGACAACAGTGCCACTCATGCAAGTGTTTACGCGAGTGATTGGAGTGAAATGTCATTTTCCTTGGAATTTTTTTATAGAGTTTACACCGTACGGGTATCCGATCAGTTATCCGATCCGTAACCTATACACCCAACACTTATGCGTGTTTAACCCAAGCGATCAGGCTTTCCCGCCGATGACAACAGGCTTACGTATCGAGGCATCTCCTTTCAAAAATTCAACTTCCAAATATAGATAAAACTTTTTATTGAGTTACATTCGTCACCGAGTCACCGACCCAAAGAATAGTCGCCTTCTGCCGTGTCGGGGACTTTTCGAACACGAGAAATGACGTCACATCAGCTTTAACGTTGGATGTACGATAACTGGTTCCCGTCACTCTACAAAAGCATGCAGACGAGCGGTCCCTAAAACTTCATTTCAGAGTCTTGAGAGAAATTAAACTATTTCAACAAAAGTCGGCTGAGCCCAGCTTCACTGCTGTGAAATTTCTTGTCAGTGCAAACACTGATGTAAATTTTAGCATTGAAAACCCGGCAAAAGCGTACGATAACTGATCGGATACCCGTAGGGGCTGCATATTGACGTAATGCCTGGGACTGCGGCAGCGCACGTCTGTTTTTGCTTTGGAATGGTGATTTAGTGGGTTGACCGACAGACGACCTTATGTAGGAGTGATTTGTTCAAGCATCCTTTTCTTTTTTATTCTCTGTTTGTTGTACATTTAGTCAAAGCCCGTACGCCGTAGCATAAACAATCAGTAGGATTAATCGTATAGCCTACAGTACAGCTCTACGTGTACAGATATAAAAAATAAATTTATCACGTTTGCTCACGACGTAATTTGTTGTTTGTTATTTCTTCAAATAATAAATTTAAAAAAAAAAAAAAAGTTAAAATTTTTTTTTTTTTTTTTTTTGAGGGGGGGGGGGGGGGGGGGGGGGGGGTCAAGCCCCCCCTTGGCTCTAGAGTTTTGGACGGGCTACTTCGAATTTCTGGCTAATGCCCTGCTTTGTGGTGTTACTCATACAATGTATCATGACATAGCACAGCTATTTGCGGACCGGAAAGGTGAGGCGGACTAAAACAATATACTCAAGTTTATTTTATTTATTGGTTACTGAATGACAAAAACATACGGTAAAAATTCCACTAATTCAAGGACGAGCAATGTGAACATAAATTATTAGACTGCTTTCTGCCATGTTTGGTCTAAAACAACAATAGCAATCGCTTGATAGGATTGTTGGTCGCTCCATGCAGGAGGTAAGACACCCAACGAAAAGTCTCAAACTTTTAGAGTGCTTTTCATAATGTTTTGAGTACTTCGATTAGCGGAATTTCTACCGTATCCAAAAGACAAGGTGATTTCAATTTTCTTACCTGACAACAAACTAGGAAAATAAATAAAGTAATGGCTGTCCATAATACTTTTTCTCTGAACTGAATCTGTGAAAACAAAAGCAAGACATGAATGGGTTTTTTTTTTCTCACTAAGAAATTCAATAAATGTCCAAAGCTTTGTCAGAATAAATTAAAATGGAAAACAACCTTCAATCAAGATTTTCAATATCACTGAAAAATGTATATTGCTAAACTTCCAAGCTTTACAAAGCATATTAATGAGTTCATTTTTAACAGTGTTAGACAAACTAGCACAAACTTTGGTTTATGCCAAATAATGACTTAATACATAAATATATTATAAATTCGCTTAATAAATTTCGCCAAATTAACATTGAAGTCAAAAAATAACTGGACACGAAGAAAAACTTTCGAAATAAAGGTTCAGCCATTATTATAAAAGGCCTTATTTTTTCATGTGGTTCGAAGAAGTTAATGTTCGGTACAGAAATCGATAACTTCTAAATGTATTGCTCGATGTTTTATGTCGAACTGAAGATTATTTCACTTAAATGCCGCCGCTATCATGTTTAGTGGGCGAGAAAACCTATTACCTTTGATGAGTACATGGATTAAATAGTCAACTCAAAGTTCTTAATAGCTTTTGTTTTATGGTTTAACGCTTTAAGATTTTTAAGTTTGGCTGAAGTTCCCAGAGAATACTGTTTAAGACCATAACTTTCACCGATCGGTTGAATGATGAGCATAGGAACTTATGGACATTAGCAGTTACCCTTATGGTTTTTTTTATCCGTATCATGACTGAGCATACAATGAATCCATACTTTGTATCAAAGTCTTTTAAGGAGACATATCAAGATTTATACAAAACCTTTAGATATCATTGGACTGATAAATATTATTTCTATACCAAAAAATAATGTGGATCAGGGTTTTATAGCCAAACTTGAAAGGGGATTATTAAACCTGTTTTCAGCCACTTTCCACAGCCCTTTTAACAAAACTGATGCAATGGTTTGCACAGGTTACATATGGTGAATTAGGTTGTTGGTTTGAAAATTGTGTCACAGAAAACATTGATTTACTACCAGATATGCAAGTTTTTGAAGTGTATGTTTCATTCAAATTTACGTTTTAAAATTCAGTACTTATTTCAACTACTTTTAACCTTTGACTAAATACATCGCAATAACATCTCAAATTCTTCCATCGCATAAAAAAGAAACAGAACCACTAAAAGCAGCGAATTTTAAATGAGAAGCAAAGACAAAAACAGTAGAATAAAGACATCAGTTTGTTATAGAATCAGAAGACAAGTGAGGGAACTTTGCAAATGTACCTTTCTGTCTGGTTTAGCAATTTCAGGCAATACTGCACAAAATGGCCGGACAAACTCCAAAAACTTTACTGAAACACAAAATTAAATATTTATGAGGGTTAAAGTCATCTAAATGTTGATAGAAATGCATCTATAAACTTGGTATGAGTTTGTTTATCTTCGACTCGACAGTTAGATTTAGGCCACGTAGGCATTTAGAATACGTGGACATGTCACAAATTCAAACCGGTCTTATTTAAACTTGGCTAGATTTCAGATCAGACGAATCATGCAAAGATATAACGTTTAAAGAAGAATACTTACTGCCCATGTTTCTGTTTTACTTAGCGTCCAATCGTAAAATGTTTTCAAGAGTCAACACACACGTGAAAACTCCGAATAGTTTGCTACAGCCGGACCTTACTTATCCAACATGGACACTAAAAAGGAAGTGTCACGTGATCAACGCTTGCGAGAAAGTGACAGCTGCAAATAGAGAATTATATTTAAAACAGGTTTAACGCCCAGTGGGAGTCCTCTGAACAGCTCTTAGAGAAGTAAGAACTAAATTTTCAGTTCCAAATCAGTCAAAATTAAACAATTTTAATGTCTCGAAAGATCCAAATATCTACTCGAAAACCATCCGGTGGTAACATAAATCTTTACAATTGCCTCTCAAAAAGATGACGTCAAATAAACGTTTCAAAAAGCAAACCAAATTCATAAACGGGTCAGTAAGCGTGTATTGACGTATTTATATTTTCCTCCGCCCTGACCGGGATAGAAACTTCAGTTATAGCCCGCTGAAATCAAGGCTTGGTTTATTTTTTTTCTCATAGTTTTATTTATTCCTTTTAAAATATACTTTTATGACACTCTAGGCTTTGTGGGTGATAAATCCCAGGCTCACATTTAGCAAATCACTCGTAATAATTAACAGAGAAAAACATTCTTTGCATCGTGGTTGACAAAGTATATATTTCCGTCTTTTAAAAAGAATTTCCATTTGCAGTTTTGATGCTGTTTTATTTATTTCTCTCTCGTTAAACGCGTATGGCTCGATTATTTCATTAGGCGGTATATTGCCAGGTTTAGTGGAGGAGTTGCCCAGAGGAAACCCTCGACCTTCGGGGAGTATACCTGGCAACTTTTCCACATACGACGATCGAGTGAAAAAGATACTCAGAGATATTTCAATTTTAATTTGGTCTGATCGAGTTGGATTCGAACTCGCGCTTCATCGATGGAAGGCCTGTGTCGGATTAAGGGAGTAGGCCTATCACTCTAACTGACTGTGCCACCGAATCCTCTGACAATTTAGATGTTTACCACGAAGGCGCTATTGTCATTTCATTCTTCACCGAGAGATTTCCCGTCGGGTCTCCCTTTAAAAAAGTCGAACACCTAATCCGCAAGGCAGGCCTACCGAAGAAGCCCGTGCGTGCGTATCAGAATAACTTTAATCCACTCACCCTATTGTGGAATATGGAACACCATGTGTTGTATGCCTACACAGCTGTCACACAGCCCGTTGTGATCATCGTTTTAACCAGGGATAATCTTTAAACAGTTGGATGAAATTTTACTTTTTGCCACACCCCCCCCCCCCCCCCCCCTCTTTGTTGTTATAATATTAATTCGCGTAAATTCGCTTTTTTTTTGACAAATGTACATAAGATTCGGCAGTTAATTGTGCCTTATTCTAACAACGGAATGCGAGAAGGCAATTCAAATTTGAATTATACAACTCAACACAAAAACTTAGTGGTATTCTTTGATCTGTAAAATTGTTTAGCTTCTTTATGGAATGGTCTAGTCTCGTAATTGAATAATTTCAGACATTTATAATTGAGGTCTACGCGGTACCGTAGACCTCAATGTTTGTTTTTAATGATAATTTTTAAACACATACGCACAGGGCCTATGTATTGTCACTACATCCATCTTTGACCGTTTTACAACCCATTACCTAATATTATTCCTGTTGATCAGTGTCATGTGTTTATTATAACATTAAATCTGCCATGTGTATTAGTACATCACCATGTTTTATTAAAAACCCTTTCTTCTCATGGCACCTATAATCAGTGATGTAGGTCTCGAGACTGGTCTTGGTCTCGAGACCAGTTTGGCTAGGTCTTGGTCTCGAACCCTCTGGTCTTGGTCTTGATCTTGGTCTCGAGCCTTCAGGTCTCGGTTTTTTAGCCCGAGACCAGCACGAGACCGGCAATAGAAGTTATATGCGCAACGCCCGGACGCCCGTCGCGATTGGCCGTTAGCTCTGCGTATAACGAAAAACTAATTTAAAGGGCAAGCCTAGCCCTTAGCTCCCTAGAGTCAAAATGCGTTGTTATTTTTCTTTTATAGAAAATTAACAAGTTTTAAAAACTTTTCTAGAATGTGGATAACATGACATTCTCAGCGTGATTCAGCGCCGATTTTTTGGCATCCTCTTGCCGAGGACTTGAACCGCACATGTTTTAGGCTGTCTCTTGCCGAGTGACGCAGAATACACAAGCTTCCAGCCGTATAAATTTCCATCGATTTTCTTGATTGCTAAGTCATAAAAGTATGACAACCTGGTTTAAAAATGCTTTTCCTAACTTTTCATTCCGTTTGTCCCAAAAATTTTTAAAAAAATTTTTTAGAAGACTTTGAAAACCGGATGGAAAAATTCACTTCAGCGAGTGACCGTCCGACATACTTCCTGCATTTACACTGGCTATGGGATAAACATATTTTCGGTCATTTATATTAAAGACAAAATTGAGAAATTATAAAAATCAGACATATTAGTGTCTTTCTTTACCTTTTCATACAATTTTTTAAATAAAAACGGTAAAACTTTCTTGTAGAAGACTTTGAAAAACGTGTAAAAATAATTTACTTTGGCGAGTCATGACTTGACCTACGTTTGATACTACAGAAAAAATAGCTACTGTCTGTCGTAATATCAATCCATAATCTCAAAGCAAAAATTATGAAAGTGTAAAAATCGGATTAATTAGTGCTTTTCCTTTCTTTGCTTATTTTATTTGTGGATAAAAACAATCAAAAATCTCCTTGAAGTTTTGAAAGTAGAGAGAAAAAACAAAGCTGTCTTCGGATGCAAAATGGCGTCACGTAATCGAGTGAAGTCATTTCAAGAGAATTCACTGCAGGATAGAATTTCTGTCCGAAATGGTGATTAAAACTCCGAGTTTACCATTTCTGATACGGATCAAACGATTACAATATTCCACCAGATTTATTGGGGTCCATATTTTCTACTAGGACGGAAAACGGGAACGAAAACTCATCGGTGAAAACAACAACAACGTTCAGAACTACGATAAAATGAGAAAAAAACTTTGCCTGCTAACCTATTTTTGCAGCTTTGCGAATACTGGACCTGTGAATTTATTACACCCACATGAGATTAAGGTTGTTTTCTGCATTTTTGTTTTTGTTTTATAACTATGAAAATATTGTTTTTGTCATACAGAACTGATCTGTCAAAATATAGGCAAATTGAAATTTGAAAATGCATTACAAAAAAAATCCATTTTTATCAGTAAAAGAATTTTAAAATTATATTTAAAAAAATGTAGATAGTATAGGCAACATTGTCAATACCTCAGTAAAATTAGAGAATAAAATCACCAAATGAATTAGAAATAGAAGAAATGAAAACATTACATCTACTTATGACTTTTGTTATATGTCATTCTTATGTCATACTATTCATCTCAAACAAGTTATTCAATGAAATATAGCGTTTTTTACTTTATTAATGTCAAGTTAAAGGCACACTTGCCGCGAAAATCCAGAATAGTGTTTACATTACAAAACAGTGAACGGTTTTCTGTACTTTTCCCAGACAGAAGAAGTTAGGAACTTTCTATTTTTAACAGAAATGGAAAGTTTGGGCATAATTTAGTATTTTTAATTTGAAATCGAAAAACAGATTTTTCAAGTACCCGCAATGTAAACAAATATCAAACCTGAGCAAGCGCCCTAATGTTTTGAGTCGTGTGGGCGATTTAACGACAGTGTGTAATTTTACGAACTTTATCTAAGAAATACAGACTAACGATCGCGTAAGAGAGACTATAAAAGCCTGCCGAGTGCAAGGCTATATATAATACATAATGTCAGATTTTGCCTGTCGATTGCCTAATATAAATCTCTAATATCCACTTCATTTAATGTTTATTGTAGTAATTAATTATTTGTCACATTTACATTTATCACTATGTTTTGACATTTTACCTGTTCATATATAAACTATGTTTTGTCCTTGTATCTTTACCCCTGATGATGGTTTGATCTAATAAATATTGTGTTAAACATGAAGTCTTTGTCATCCCTCGGAGTGCTTACGTTGCTGTATTACACAGGGCCTACCTGTATATATTTAATATTGTTGAATTGTAGCCTATATATAGGCATATATCACCTGTGGGCTATCGGATACTCAAATATTGAATATATCTAAGACGAGAGTGTAAAATATAAAATTTACGACCGCGTGCATTAAAATTGTTATAACCAATGAACTATACGCGTGGAATGGAGGTCACTTGGTATTTTGATGTGCATCGAATGCCGCCATTACTAGAAGATGATTCAATTTCGATCCAGATCTATTCAATCGAGATCTCGTGCCATTCTACGAGATCTTCAACTCGAGACATGGCTCGAGAGCCGTCGCACTCCATTTTGCGCATAGTTAACTGCAAGAAATCTACTGAGAATTTTTAATCTATATACTATTTATTTCTCTGTTCTATTCTGTTCGCAAACATGTAACCCTATCATAATATGCTGCATTGCAGGTTCTTAGGGCAGAAATACTTGTTAAAAATCAAAAATATAATCGGCACTACATCAGCTCTTAAATACATTCTAAAACAAGATGGCAGCGCCCATGGATGTCAAGGCAAAATATGATATGGACTTCAAGGTATTTCATGGTATATTATATGTATTAGGAGAGTATCAATCAATATAACAAAACAGGTTGTTGGCGGCTTAAACATTACCTACCAGAATTATATCGAGTATCTCTCTACACAACCGAGCCAACTATCAGTGTCACGTGTCGTTGTTTACAATTTTAAGGACGTGGACAGCAGTGGTCTCCCTTTGTGTAAAAGCAACATGTCACTCAATCGTTTTAGAGTTGATATCTCAACGAATGGCAGTAGGATCAATCTCTATTTTAGATTGAGATCTATTATGCACTTAACCGTTATGCACGCGCGCTTCAACTATCAATGGCGGCACATTTTACAGACCCAAACCAGCCAATAAGACGTGTCCATTCCACGCATATAGTTCATTGGTTAATATAAGAATAAATCCTTTTTCATGCATGATTTCATTTCAGGGTTTCTACAAATTGTGAACAGTCATCAAAATATGCGTACTTCTTTTTACCTACGGATACTATTCGATAACGAGAATGACGCCGTTCTCAAGCAACGTCTCACTCTCAGTGCTTGACATTTGAAGTAACGACTTATTTTTCATTACTTAAACTCAAATATCTTCCCATACGAGATATAATTTAATAGATACAATTTACCAAATCTACACGAATGGTTCTATAAACATTTTGGCGAGCATACTAAAACTAAAAGTTTCATTTGGGAATATCAAACTTCAACTTAGCCAGGTTGGAGAAATGCGCCGATCGGGAGTCCACTCCTGAACGGGACTATTACATTTCCCCAACCTGCTTACGCAATGATGCCTGGCCAGAGGGATTTTTGCCTGTTTTATAACTGTTTTTGTAGAGAGATGGGAACCAGTTATCGCTTTGCTTTTTTTTTTTTTCGTCTTCCAAAACGGCTGAAAAACATTCTTTGCCCTGCAAATATTTTAACTCCATGTTAAGTTCTATTTAATATATTTTGAGGTTGAAATTTTGCAAGAGGATGCCTTGAGGCTTGATAAGTGAATTCAATCAGCTGTCATCTGCGAAAAAGCGCGTGATCGCTTGGTTTAAACACTCATGAGAGTTGGGGGTCAGATAATTGATCGGATACCCATACCCACCTAAAACTGTGGAGCTAAACCATTATCTGTGGCATTACACAATGTCAAGAACGAATTTCACTACTTTTTAATCCCATTACCGGTGTAGTGGCGAGTATGATTTGAAACAAGCCAATAGATGGCGGTGTCAACGTCTAAGAAAAATCATTTCGAAAACAGAGGTAATTTAAACAGCGGAATTCTCTGCATGCTCATTTGTGGACTTTCATTCGGTCAGCAAATAATTTTGTTCGTTTACATGGGAGGAGTAAGAAATTATTGGACAGCCGCATGATTCTTTAATTTTTTCAGCTTTTCTAGGCTGAACAGAAAGATGGGCCAAACAAATTCGCAGTTCAAAGAGTATAAACGAGAACAGAAACTACGGCAAGAGAGTAAGAAGATAGATGAATTGGCACACAGTTTGTCGGTGTGTACAGCCAGAGAAAAATTGGCTCATATATCAGGATGGATTGATGAAGAACAGAAAAAGGTAAACATAAAAACAAACTACTTAAAGTGGCATGAGCTGCCGAAATTAAAACTTTTTTCATAATTTCTGATCGTCACGACAGTAAGAGGCTTTGAAGGCCATCAAAAAACTAAATGATTGGCGTTGGAATGAGGAAAATCGATACAGTATATGACCCATACAAACCTAAAAAGTGTTCGGAAAGTAAACAAAATTTAAATAACCGGGACGACCATTCATTCATTCTAAGCCAAAATTGGCTAAAAACAATACTTCATCGTACATTCTCGAGACTAGCAGCACTAAAACGCTTCTGAATTATACGTCTTGAGAAAAATAGCCAATAATTTCAACATTCTGTTTTAACGTCAAAATATCAACATTTTGGCAGCTCATGCCACTTTAAAGGAGATATGAACAAGATATAAAGCTGGTTTGTGCTTGTTTATTGACTAAATATATATTTGAAAATTATCATTATCCCTGATAGTCAAAAAACAAACGGGGAGGAAATATGCATATTTTCCGTATTTTTTGTAACTGCTCGGAAAAATGACGTCATACACGACCTTCGATTTGTACAAACTGCCACGAAGACGTACTGAGACAACATAAATCGTTTATTACGTCATCGCTCTGAGGGTACGTACACAACGGAGGTCGTGTTTGACGCCATAAGTCTCTGAGATAATTAACTTTCGTAAGTATTGTAGATAGGTAAACGTAGCTTGAATTTTGTATGTGCTTCGACCGAAATTTCTTTTTGGTCAGACTTATAAAGTACATGTTCTACAACACACATAACGCAAATTAGAGAATATTTCCAAAAGCTGTTCATAAATCCTTTAATCTAATAATATTAAATGTATACAGGTACCTCGTCATTTATGGCTCCGTACCTGGTCGATGACCAATAAATTACAAAAATTATTAAATGATGGAGGAAAACCTTTATTTGAGGGAAGTAGCTAGAACTCAGCTATAACAGATTGGATAAATGTCCATTCCATAACTCGAGGCCTCTCTCTTCTCTCTTAAACAAAACAAGTATTTTACTACACAGTTCAGTTTTTGTTTTTTAGCTGGTTAACCCACAAAAGCTGCTTAATTCCTGGATGTGTTCTGACTAGATTATTTTCAATGATAACATTTGATAACAGGACAAAGTTGTCTCAACTAATATCAGAAAAAATGTTCTGTCAGTACACTATTCCTATAATATATTCCCAGCAAAGCCTACGAATGTTGAAGAGCATGTTTAGTCAGTTGGATGGGGGCGTGGCACAGTGTAAAGGGGCGGACCATGGAACCATTCACATGTCAATCAAACATAATCCAACGCAAGCTCTGTTATTGGTCCGTGTAGAAAAGTGTGATGGATTAAGAAGCATGGAGGTTCGATCACCAATCTGTAATCCGTATGCCAAGGTGAGTTCATTATAGAATGGGGGTAGGGTCGGTTTCCTCCCCACTAAACCTGGAACCTCTATATTAGTGAAATAATATTGAGTGCAACATAACTTATAAATCAATCAATCATTCTTTGAGGTGTGAGACTAAACCCTAGCGCACACAAGAGGATCTGACTGAGTCGTTGAGCTACTGGCCACGCGTGGTTGAAAGCTAAGCTGTTTCCCCTGTGTGCGGATGAATTTTGGCGAGATTCTCGCCTCTCTAGCGGTGAGGAAAGTATGTAGCATATTTAATATTTTCTGCCTCGCGAGGCAAGAATCTCAACACCTCCGGACAACATGAGGCAAGAGCTGAACCAAGAGGCGGGAAAGGTCAATCACGCATGTCTATTAAAACACTTAGAATATTACCTAACACGAATAGTGACATTTATGTAGGTCAGCGAACTTGGGTGACAAAGAACTTGCCTCAACCGAGAGCTCGTCTGCACTGAAATCTAACTGCTCCCTCGGCCACGCCTGCCTTGTAGCTCAGGCGAATCCTTGTCTGCAGTTGGAGTAAATGATTTTAGCTCAAACGTTGTATTTTTCTATATATATAAGCTAAATAATGTTATTTGCAGTATTTTTAACAGAAGCAAACAAAACTAATCAAATTTATAAGATAAAAGAAAATACAAAAGGTAGATTGACTTTGGATGTCATCTACCTTCAAAAGTCTATAGTCTCTCTAATTACAAATGTTTCCAATTAATATTTTTATGAACACTAAAACACACGGGCACAGGGAAAATTTCCAATTAATACATCACTATTCTACATTTACTGCATATATAACAACTTGAATAACTGAAATATCCGATAAACTTTTATTTGATTTCAGCTTTGGCTTCTTCCAGACGCTAAGAATGAAGGTGTGAAATCAACATCACCTGTCCATCTGACCTGTAATCCGTGTTTTAACGAGCTTTTCTCTTTCACCATTCAACCAGAGTTTTTACTTAGTGGTAAAATAATCCTAGAAGTGTGGGACTTTGATTCAAACAGACAAGATGAATTTCTAGGACAGTCATTGGTCAATTTAAAGGATCTTGACTTTATTAACCAATCAACGCACAATATTTCCAGAGCATTGGCTGTCAAGGTAAGAGTTCTCATAGCTTCAAAAACAATTTTTTTTTTAAATCTTAAAATGTATGTCTAATCACCTAGATAATTGACCGATTGCTTGATGACGTCACTTTGAATTTAAGCGCTAAGCTTTTCGGGGGATTGATCCACATAAATTTAAAATATCTGGGGAGAAAAAATACTGTATCGAGAAGAAGACTTCAAAGGCGCAAAGTTACCAGAAAACATGTGTGGATAAAAACAGGTTATGTCACCAATGTTTTCAGAATATAGTGACATCTTGCTACATGTAAGTACATATTTAACAAAATGGCGAACTGCGGTACATAGTTTACCCAGAAAGCTTTGCGTAAATCTATGTGACATCATCAGGCTCGGCGGTAATTCAAGGTATCAAGTATAATTTTTTTCCCCTTTCTCAGCTTCAAATAATTTCAATAAAGATGACAGTAATTTTCTCCTTTTAGATTCCTTTGTCAACATTGACATGTTCTTGATTATTTAAAGGGACAAGAGTTGCCAAAATGGTGGTATTTTACCGTTGAAGCAAAATTTTGTTTTCTAGTTTTCTTAAGAAATAAAAATTTTCAGTACTTTGGCAAGCCTCTAGAATGTTCATTTAAATAGAGTTACGCCTAAAATTACAGAGTGAATTAGATGTATCAGGTGACCTTGACATTGAACTGAGTTACAATGAAAATGAGGAGGAGTCAGGGTTGTCAATCACTGTCCATGGAGCCACTGGATTGGTTGTCACAGATGGAATGGAATGCTGGGTGGAAACTGTCATACCTGGCTCACCATTTAAAATGACCACTCAGGTAATTATCAGCCTACCTGACTTTAACCATAGAATCTCAGGTCATGTTATTTACCGTAGGCTCCGTAGCTATTTTTGCTAGCTGTAAGTCATTGCGGACATTTCACAATATTTCAGTCACCAACAGTGTTTTTGCAGAGCTCATTAAATATGTTTTTATTGTAATATTTCATTTTATGTTCTGCAACTTCAGCTTTTGTCTCAGATTGAAACTAAATTTGCACAGCCATTACGCTATGATGTCACTGGTACTCAGAAATTTGTGGCATTTCCTCTCTTCCGAGAATTTTCTTGAGATTTATTGGGTTGACTTGCTACCTATTTCAGACTGTGTAACTAAATTTTTTATTTATTTTTTCTATCCCGTCAAGATATTTTCGACATTATACCAGCAGTCTTATCCAAACTAACTTAAGAATGTCCACTGATCTTTAGAAATATTTCCCTTCTTTAAAAGTATGTGAAAACTAAAACAATTGGTGCTTGTCGAATTATCTACTGGGATATGTTACCTATAGGATTAATACTATGCTTTGCTTAAGGGGGCCTCCCTGGCTCAGTAGGTAGAGCGTTGGACTCTCAATCCAAACAGCCTTCCACCAATGGGTCCCGGGTTCGAATCCCACTAGGTTTTCACTCGAACGACCTATGTGAGATGGTTGCCAGTTACCACTGGAAGGTTGTGGATTTCCTCCACGTATAGAGCCCAGTTTCCTCCCACAATAAAACTGGCAACGCCGCCATATAAGTGAAATAATCTTGAGCGCGGCGTAAAACACCAAACAATCAATCAATCAATGCTTTGCTTTAGTTCAATGATTTTAGATTCTCCTTGTGTTATTTTTAGAGTTCATGTAATTGTTTAGCATGGATGTTTTTGTCCTCTTTTGATATATTCAGTTTGTTTTCAGTTTTTGCTCTACTTTTTTTTTTTTCTTGTATAAACAGTGCAAGCCTTTAAACGAGGACAGTAGATGGGAGGAAGCTTTTTACTGTCATTTGAAACGAAAGGATTTACAAGAAAGGTGAGGGTTATAGTTTGACATAATAATCTACTTCCATGACAGCCATCTCTGTAACTTCAACTCTTGTAAAGTACAAGCTACTAGGGAGATTATAGGGCCTTGCGGAATGACATCATTCCTTGCTAAATTACCTCCCTTCGCTTTAAACTGCTGTTGACTTTTAGAATTGGAGTACCGTAAATCACGTAGAATTTAGACGATTTTGTTTCCAACTAAGGTCATGCGATAAGGGCGGCTGATGTTATTTCCCAGTGATTGGTGAACAAAGAATCGATTAGTGACACTAACGAGCTCACTGCAGGGTATTCATGCCTGTCGCTGGGTTGTGTTGATAGTCGCTTACCGGCCGGCTGAATGCACTCTTTTGTGTATTGTGAGTTATTAATTACAGATAAACATAAATTCAATAAAATCAAAATCCGAACCTTACTACATTTGGTTGGTTTTCTAAAATTGAATCCCGTTATAAAACTTAAAGAAAAAGAAAGAAAGTGGCTAAAAACTGACGCGTCAAACTCAACTGTGTGTATTATTGCCATATTGGTATCGGTCAAACCGTCATTTTCTCAGTGTTTTTATTCAGTTGGCCTCAGAAATGGTTACACAGTTGTTGATATCATTTTTACCTTGTATCTATACGTTCTTGTAAAACATCGGTAAATCCATGTTATTATAAGTCTGTTTAATAAGTTTGCCCTGGAAATGTACACGCGTTTCTGGCGAGTTGAAGAAAGCCAGTTGGAATATTCTAATGTCCTTCAAAAGGGGGGGAGAAAGTCCAAAGTTCAGGAGATCGGTATATTTTTTCTTCACCAGGCTTTGTTTGAATGTCACTTGGTATGAACTTCGCTATCGCCGCAGCGAAATTAAAGTGACTTTGATAATACGGTATCTTTCGATTTAAATCTTAAAACAAAAAAATGAATATTTAATTATGGAGCTGTATCTTCTCTGATTTCAAAACTGTCAGTCGCATGGTTTCATCATACAACTATAGTCTATAACACATTACGGCCGTAGTGCTATGGTTTCATCGGATGCAGACTTAGTTTTAGCCTACAGACTACAGTATTTTTTCAGAGCAACTACTTGATCGAAATATGGCTTGTAATCTCCGTACAGACGACGGGGAAGTGAAACAAGAAACATTAACAGGAACCAAAAACATGATCAAGAATAAGAACTATTTGAGAATTTTACAGATCAAATTCTTCGAAAACCGTTTTCGTTATTATTTGTAAGATCCAATAATGCAATATGTGATCTATTTAGTGACTCAACATATGAACAAATGTATCGAGTCTCCGCCTTCGAACGGTAGGCTACATGGGGCCAGTCAGTTTAATATGTGGATTTTGATTACAGCAAAACACTATAGATTGGTTGAAGGTCAGCTATTTGCTGAATCTTATTGGCTGTTTCGCTTAATGAAAATTCTCTGACAGTGAGTGACATTTACCACCCCGCCCATACTGGCAATAACCCTTTGTGGTATTAAACTGTTCCAATGATACGCTACGGGTATCCGATCAGTTATCGTACAGAACCAATTAAGCGATTAAGCTTTCCCGCCGATGACAACATGCTTACGTATCGAGGCATCTTCTCGCAAAATTTAAACCTTCAAATATAATTACAACTTTTTGTGGAGTTACATTTGTCCGCCGACCCAAGAATAGTCGACTTCGGCCGTGTCGGGGACTTTTCGAACACGAGAAATGACGTCACAACAGCTTCAACGTTGGATGTACGATAACTGGTTCCCGTCACTCTACAAAAACATGCAGACGAGTGGGTGAATGTTCGGTCCCTAAAACTTTATTTCAGAATCCTGGGAGAAATTAAACTATTTCAACAAAAGTCGACTGAGCCCAGCTTCACTTCCGTGGAATTTCTTGTCAATGCAAACACTGATGTAAATTTTAGCATTGAAAAACCGGCAAAAGTGTACGATAACTGATCGGATACCCGTAGTGTCGGCAAGCGCTTTCTAAAAAAAAAATAAAAAATCTGCCATTAATTCCCATTATTCATGCATCGTAATTCATGGACCAGTTATAACTAAATAAGGACCAGTTGTAACTAAATAAATACAAAAATAACGATGGTTTAAACACTTCACGGGAAACTGAACTGATAGATGGCCGTGCCTACAGTAAACGTAAAGAATTGAACGGGGAATGGTGCTGACGAAACTGCTGTACAAAATATAGACCGGCGGAGATAAACACATTTTTTATATGTGCACCTTGCTTTAATGATATAAATCAAAAAAAAATTAATTCAACATTTGGTGAGAAGGGGACAGTTAGTTTTGGGATGACATAAAAATACGACATGAACCAGAGAAATGTAAAAGAATAAGACCGCATAGAAGAAAACCATAGCATAAGTTTACCGTTGACAAGAACAACACATTCACTTCCGTAATGATTTATTTCCTTATTCCAAAAGCGAATTTCGGGAATCTTCGAATAGTTATTAGAGAAAACCTGGTCTTCAGTCCGCAGACAGCGCTTTGTTAGTACATCTATGGCGCACGCTGAGCCAAACAACATGCCTACTTCCGCAAGTGATTAAGCTCTCAGCTGGCGCCCTCCTTTGAAGTAAGCCAGCCTTCTCGAAGTGTCGGATTTTAAGTTAAGAATTAGGTGTCGATGTTTTAAGTGATTTACGGTAAATGGAGAAAAATCTAATTTTTAGCTTAAAATTTCCAGCAATTTTTTTTTTAGTTTTTGTGTTAATTAATAAAATATATACGGTTTCCATTTACTTACATACCTTTTACTTCTTATCTCTATCTCAATTTTATCTGACAACCGAAAATGTGCTTTTTCTCCAATTACTCCTGCCGTGTTAAAAGTCTGTGATATTTTAGTTAGCCTCACGGGTAGTTCAATTTTACCGAACTTATGGTTATTTTACATATTACATGGTATATGTAATATAAGTTTGGTAAGATTTAACTACTTCACCAGGACCTAATTAGTGTAAAGAAAATGTGAAAATGTTCTCTAATGTGATTTTCCCGTTTTGTTGATTTGCATATACGTTTAAACCACCTGTTAAGCCTAAATATTCAAAAAGACTAGACACACTCAACAAAATATCTCTGTGACGAGTGACGTGTTATTTGTAATGTCACATTGCCATCCATCTGGCTTTCTTTAAAAGGGCATGAGCTGCCAAATTTCACACTTTTTCCATAACTTCTGATCGTCACGATAAAAATAGACTTTGTAGGTCATCTAAAAACTAAATGATTGGCGTTGAAATGAGGAAAATCCATACAGTATGTGACCTGTACAAACCGAAAACGTGTTTGAAAAGTAAACAAAATTTAAATAACCAAAACAATACTTTATCGTACATTTTCGAAACTAGAAGCACTAAAAAACCTCTGGCAGCTCATTTAACCTGGAATATTTGTCCAAAACACCACAATTTACCACTTTTTTGGATCCAATTGTATTCAATGAAGGTGTCCCATATATCTCCTTTCTTGGTTTATCATTAACAATTGGGTGAAGGATATTTAACTGGAGTGGAGTTATCAGTTGTCTTTGACTGATGAAGAAAAAGTTTGGAGCATGATTCTCACTGCAACTAATTCTGTAACATGCAGATATACGCTTCTCTTGACATGTAGTGTCGAGGAAAAATGTACGGCTACATTTCTCCGGGTTCGTTGAGAACTCAACAGTAATTTTTGGTAAATTCCTTGTTTGACAGATTTGTATTATTTGATGTCAAAGGTCATGACCTTGTTTCTGGAGGTCAACGGTTTCTCGGACAAGCTCTGGTTTTCTTAACAGAACTGGATTCCAACTCTCACTTCAGGAAAAACGTATTACTATCAGATATGGTGAGTTTTCTTTAGTTTGTGGTGCCTATCTATAATATTTCTAAAAAATCACACCATCAGCTAAAAGATCCACTGTATTATGGTCCACTCGGTCTATATTTCTCAGATGAAGTTCGTAAAATTATACTGTGCGATTAGATCGCTCATACCAATTTAAATCATCAGGACGCCTGTGCATATACCTATTCTCAGAGTTTACATTGTGTGTTGGAACCAAATCAAATTTCAAATTAAAAATGTTGCCAAAACTTTCAATTTTTGTGAACAGTATTCTGGATGTGCCTCTTTAAACATGGATTCAACTTAAATTTACTGTGAACTCTAGAGGAAAAATACAGTATTTTTTACTGTAAAGATCAAATTTGCTGGTATTCTTTCCCTAGTATTAAAAACCCTTTACATAAACCACACATTTAATATGATATTCATAATATGGGTTTTCTGACATTTTAAAAGGAGACGCCACTTAAGTTTGTTGTGGTTCTCCGTTGACCTTCAGATTATTAGAAAAATACAGAGTGATCAATCTCGGATAAAAGGCTGCAAATCAACTTTCCGCCAAAACTGTACATTTAACGAATTATTTAGGGAATCCCATGTTGGTATTGTTTTGTGTCTGACAGTCCGTAAACAAACAGTCGAGAGGAGACCACACGCACTGCCAGAAAGGGCTCTACTGCGCACTCGATTAATTTGGTAATCAGTATTTTTTATTAAGCTATTGTTGATTTGGTATAGGTTTTAGATAGTTATCAATTAGCTCTGATATTTTTTAACAATCACTACCAAAATCCCAGAAAATAGGCTTGTGCCATTTTTTAATGGTTTGTGTATTTTTGAAATATAGAAGACCCTGTTTTTGGAATTACGGTCAGATTCCAAATAGCGATTTTATTTTGTCAGTGATTGATACTTTATGCTCCACTGAAGATTATTTCACTTATATGGCGGCATTGCCAGGTTTAGTGCGAGATGAAAACATTGTTCGGAGGAAACCCACGACTTTCGGTGTGTTCAATCAATTGGGATATGTCTCATACTCCAATTTTATAGACTGAATTAAAACGAAGAAAAAAAAACGCCAGAAACTGACTGTCATTTCCAAGACCTATGCTGCTACAATTGCTGTTATCTGATAACTTTCAAATGCTTGTTAATTCGCCAACAAACCTCGAAAAAATTATTGCATTGTTGTTTGAAACTCGGGAAACATTGCTCTATGGAGTTAAATTAGTGTTGTCATGAATAAGACTGATTGATTGATGTTTTACGCCGCACTCAAGATTATTTCACTTATATGACGGCGTTACCAGGTTTAGTGGGGGAGGAAACCTGGTTCATTGCCCCGAGGAAACCCCTGACCTTCTCAAGTACCTGTCAATTCTCCCATGTACGGGGCATGAATAAGAATGCTAAGATAAACCAGGATTGTCTGACTATGGGCAAGTTAAGTCAAATCTTGGGTTTATAAAGGCAGAAAATTGCGACACGATAACCGCTGATCGCCATAAACGCTAATGTTAAATGAACGGCCAGTCAGTAAAAGTTATACCCCTAAGCTCATTTCTCGCGGGGTTTTAGCCAAACTCGAAAGTGGCTTATTGACTTTGCGGTTTTTTCCTCCACAGAGAAATTCCGATTTACTGCAGGAGAAGGTATCCCAGAATTCCACCACACAGGAGTTACGTGAAGCTCTGCGGGCACATGCTCTGACGGCTCAGCCAAACTTCATCTTTCACCCTTTATCTGGAAATAAGGTATTGCCCCCTGCATTATGTCAAAGTCGCACTAACGGAGAGATTAATTGGATTATGTGTTGAGATCTTTATAAGTTGTTTTCTTCTTGTTCTCAAGGGGCCTCCGTGGCTCACTATGTAGAGAGTTGGACGCTCAATCCGAACAGCCTTCCACCAATGGGTCGCGGGTTCGAATCCCACTCAGTCCAAAATATTGGAAAATTTTCTGACTGGGTTTTCACTCGAACGACCTACATGTATGTGGGATGGTTGCCCGCTTTCCTCCCACAATAAAACTGGCAACGCCGCCATATAAGTGAAATAATCTTGAGCGCAGCGTAAAACACCAAACAATCAATCAATCAATCTTGTTCTGAAAGCAATCTGAGCGGGCTATGTTGCATTCCTTAACCAGAATACTTGGTGAAGGTTTCCTCTGAGAAAGGAGACAGGCTACGTCGCCCAATAGACCTGACCATAGTGCAATATAAGGGAAATAATCTCAAGTGTGATTTACAACATAAATCAATCAATCATTTATTCAATCCTTTAACCAGCTATGCTAATTTGGTTTAATCAAACCGCACAAAATGATCATGAATTGCCTCATTTCCACATCACATATTTCAAAAACATAATTCAACCATTTCACTATCAAGCAGAACTGACAAGTTATTATATATCATAAAATTAAATTGAGCCGCGTTGATAATGAAAATATGACTCTTGAAAGGAATCGAAAGGAATTTTGGTCGTAAAATATTATTATTTGGTATTATTACTTGGCTTGTTTGATGTTTTATGCCGCTCTCAAGATTATTTGACTTTTATTGCGACCTGCCGGGTTTAGTGGGAGAAGAAACTGAGCTCTATTGACCAAAGGAAACCCCTAACCTTCGGTGTTATTGGTTGTGTACTACATCATATATATTTAAACAATAAATATTGATATACCTCTTTTAACACAATTAGAAACTTGTCTCCATGGTTATTTGAAACAAGAAGATTTTCCCTGTGCCCGTGTGTTTTAGTGATCATAAAGATACCTTTAAACGATAAAAAGATTCAGACTTTTTCTGGATACATTTAGAACCAATCGCCATCATAAAAAAGAGGCACTGACTGTGATATAATATTATAGTTGCATGAGCTGCCAAATGTATTAAGGAAAATTTCATTGATATAGAATTTGCTCAAGAAGTATAAAATAAAAGCTTTCCCCTGATACCAATAACAGAGATGTACGTTTAAGTAGTTTTTAAAAGCAACAAAACCCCTAAAATGAACTCTTTAATTCACGATTTTTCTTTGTTGTTACCTCACACATTTGGTTAATACGGGTTAGTGGCTTTACCACTTAACGTCAGTCCTTTAGTTTGTCAAATAGTGATAACCCAAAAAACGGCAGTACTCTTCATGATGAGTAAAAATTTCAGCATACCATCTTCAGGAGAGTAATGAATGAGCAACAACATATCATATATATAACAAAAGTACAGGCATTAAAATAAACAAAACAGAATAAAATAAGAAAGACAGGTGTGAATGTACATAACATTCATTCTCCTGAAGATGATATAATAAATGCCGAAATATTGAGTCATCATGAAACTGTCGTTTTTCAGGTGTATCACTACTTGTGTATTACATAAAACTAGTACGTAAGAGGAACAAATGGATTTTAGTTTCTTGACAACGTCAACGTTTCTTGACAATCAGAATTTGGCAGCTACTTTAAAGTGGCATGAGCTGCAAAAATTCACTTTTTTTCATAATTACTAATCATCACGACAGTAAGAGGGTTTGAAGGTCATCAAAAAACGAAATGATTGGCGTTGGAATGAGGAAAATCTATACAGTATGTGGCCTATACGATCTGAAATCGTGTTCGAAATTTAAAAAAATGTAAATAAGCGGGACGACCATTCATTTATTCTAAGCCAAAGTTAGTTCAAAATAATACTTTATCCTACATTATCGAGAATAGAAGCACTAAAAAGCTTCTGAATTTTACGTCTTGAGAAAAATAGCCGATAATTTCAACATTCTATTTTAACATCAAAATATCAACATTTTGGCAGCTCATGTGTGAAACATCAATCAATCAATCAATCAATCTGGGTGCATACTGACCAATATGATTGTCTTAATGCTATGATTCCCACAGAAAAGTTTGATAAAATAATCTTGTGAAATTTCAATCCACAAATAATCATATTGTAAGTAGAGCCTAAATTCTAATACAGCCAAAAATACCATAAATCCAAACATATACATTCCTCTGGTCTTAAGATAAATATTGGCGTAAAACTAGAAAATTGTTTACACATTATAGGGTAATTTAAATTCCTGTGAAGGCTTTTCCAAAGTACATCGGTAAGGGGATGCGTTTATGACGTTACATCAAGACCAGGGACAGTTGCTCAAAAGAAAATTAGTATAACAGCAGGTTAAATGACGTGGCGTAACGAAGAAATTCCTTTGTGAGGCGATGTCATCTAACCTGCCGTAAAGCCCACGGCACACTAGGCGATTTTGAACGCCGGTCGCGGCGATCAGGCGATAGTCGTGTAGTCTGCCCGCTCCCACGACGGCGATTTCGAGCGCCGGCGACTGTTGCCGCATCGATCGCCGGTATCAGAACATGTTTGATTTTCGGAATCAAATTCGCCGGCGATATTTTACTCGTCGTGTAGTGTGCCACCTCTGGCGACCGCAATTTTGAACGCCATACTCTTTTGACCAATCAGTAGAAATAATTTTGTCACATGACGTTATGCAATCATGTGATTATGCCAGCCACAGAGTTTTGTTAATATAATTACGTATAAAAAAGAACAGTTTTCAAGGTTTTTTGCTTGTTCGGTCCATAAATCGATTTAAAAGGAATATTTGAAACAAAATTTGATTTTAACGTTACAATGGCACTTCAATCATGATAAATAAATTTGAATTTATCTTTTCAGAAGATATCTCTGACAGCAAGAAAAGCGGGCTCTACGGCAGAGGTAAAACTACAAGATGGAATTCCAATATTTTAATCACTGACTCCTAAACCGACTGTCAGAGTCAATGGAGGATGGAATCTAACATTCCTACATCAGTCCCAGCATCCTGTTTCATCCCATCAATGTTTATGACTTGATGCAGATTAGTGTTGATATCCCTGTGCGTTTCTTACACGTCCCTGTGCCTTTTGGACGGTTACTCAAGCAATTGCTTTATTTATTTTTGTTATTTATGCTGATCACATGACCCATGAGCTGGTCAGTTCCTATAAGCTGAACAGAAAACTTGATTTTTGATGGGCACTTTAAAGTGGCATGAGCTGCCAAAATTCACACTTCTTTCATAATTTCTGATCATCACGACAGTAAGAGGCTTTGAAGGCTATTGAAAAACTAAAGGATTAGCATTGGAATGAGGAAAATCCATACGGTATGTGGCCTATACAAACCGGAATAGTGTTCGAAAAGTTAACAAAATTTAAATAACCGGGACGACCATTCATTCATTCTAAGCCAAAGTTAGTTCAAAACAATACTTTATCGTACATTCTCGAGACTTGAACCACTAAAAAGCTTCTGAATTATACGTCTTGAGAAAATAGCCAATAATTTCAACATTCTGTTTTAGCGTCAAAATATCAACATTTTGGCAGCTCATGTCACTTTAAAGATTACTGGACAACTTGTATGTGTCCCATATCTGATTTGAGTGATTTTATTAGCAGTAAGCTCGTAAAAATTAGTTTTTTTCACAAATGTCAGCAAGGCTACAGCGGCGAGTTGGCCTTTAAGTGTAAAAAGACTAATGTGATCATGAATAAATAAATCAATAGGTAATGGAAATTTTGATATTATTTTGTCTAGATTTGGATAATTGACTCATTTTCAAGTTTATATTAAACCTTACATATTTTTACATCTGTCTGTGCAGTTTTTTACTTAGATAATTTATTTTACCTATATAAATTTAATGTATATGTATTATTTGTTAAATAATTTTATTGGAATATTAACTTTAATAAATTTATCCTCCATATGAATGCAATAATTGTATTATACAATTTTTTTTTTTTTTTTCAATAAAACATGTCCAGCAGTTTGTTGTCATAATTTAATATTATCTGTTGAAATGAATGTATTCTGCCAAAGGTTGGTTGGTTGTTTGGGGCTCATTCTGCCAATGGTTGGTTGGTTGTATTATCTTATTGGGGAGCATTCTGCCAACGGTTGGTTGGTTTTTTTAGCTTGTTAGGGTGCATTCTGCCAATAGTTGGTTGGTTGTTTAAGCTTATTTGGGGCAGATAATGTCAATGGTTGGTTTGTTGGCCGTGTTAGCTTATTAGGGTGCATTCTGCAAATGGTGGGTTGGTTGTTTAAGCTTATTTGGGGCACATTCTGCCAATGGTGGGTTGGTTGTTTAAGCTTATTTGGGGCGCATTCTGTCAATGATTGGTTGGTTGCTTTAGCTTGTTCGGGGGCATTCTGTCATTGGTTGGTGGGCTGGTTGTATTAGCTTGGGGCGCATTCTGCCAATGGTTGGCTGGTTGGTTTAGCTTATTTAGGCGCATTCTGTCAATGGTTGGTTGGTTGCTTTAGCTTGTTCGGGGGCATTCTGTCGATGGTTGGTTGGTTGGTTTAGCTTGTTTGGGGGCATTCTGTCGATGGTTGGTTTAGCTTATTCAGGCGCATTCTGCCAATGGTTGGCTGTATTAGCGTATTGGGGCGCATTCTGCCAATGCAATTAAGTTAAACTCTGTGCTTTTTTTATAGACACTAAACTATACGGGCACAGGGAAAACCTTCTTAACTAAAATAACCATGGAGACAAGTTTCTAGTTGTGTTAAAAGAGGGTATGTCATTTAGACCTGCATACCGGAGTATGTCATTTATACCCAGGCATAGGTTGATGTAATAAACCAAATAGCCATGATACTTCGCCAGCCCGGAGACAGACATGAGTTTAGCTTCCGTCAGTAAATTTTTCTGAAATACTTTGTTATATATTGACAAAATTGTACAGATCTTCAGCTATGGAAAGAAGTCGGGTAAACTGAAATGGAACAAAATATAGTTATGGGAACAGAAATTGAAAATATGTAATTTGGTTTTGTAAGTACAGGACAGACAAGGGAGCTTAGTTTTGATTGATTGGTGTTTAACGCCGCACTCAAGATTAAGGG
The DNA here is from genome assembly GCA_963971465.1 of Lepidochitona cinerea. Taxonomy (NCBI): domain Eukaryota; kingdom Metazoa; phylum Mollusca; class Polyplacophora; order Chitonida; family Tonicellidae; genus Lepidochitona; species Lepidochitona cinerea. Next base: position 23,326,314 of record OZ020557.1, read on the forward strand.
AGCTTAGTGCTGACTAATGGATCGAATCTGTGCTATACATGTATTACCTTTATGTTTCTGAGAGAAATGACATACCCCCTTGTTAACACAATTAGAATCTTGCTTCCATAGTAGCCGAGAAATCTTGTTTGTGCATGCGTCAGGGATTGAATGTTAGATTCTCAGCACCATAGAGGCTGGTTGTTCGGGCTACCTCCAGGGTTATTTTAGGCAAGAAGCTTTTCCCTGTGTCTGTGTTCTAGCGTCATAAATACGTAACTATATAAAGATAATAACCGCTTTCTTCGGGCAGTGTATACACTTGAGACACTTGTTTCTCAAAAGAATTACGCCCTATACGTACGTCGTAAGCAAGAGCAAATTATCCTGGTAACGTATGCCTTTTTATTTTATTTTTTTTTATTGCATTTATTCACCAAAGAAACATAACATGGACATATGTATATTTTGGAACATAAATTGGCGGGAATAAAGTTCGAAAGAACTTGTTCTATCCCTAAGTAAAATAAAAGTAAATTGCTAAGTTAAGAATGGCGTGATTCAAAGTCAGTAAACAAAGTTAAACAAATTATGGTTAACTAAAGAAATATAAAGATTTTTTAAAATAACATATTTACAATGCGTATCTAAACTGCATGGTAAAGGAGTTTTAATCACAATGTCGCTAGGTAGAGAGTAGATAGGTTTTAAGTTTTGATTTAAACATTGATGTAGATTTTATTTCTTTTAGTTGTGCTTGAAGGTTGTTCCACTCTCGAGGGCATTTAATTTTCATTGTATATAGAGAAAGGTTGCTATGGTAGAATGGCCTGTATATATTGCGAGCACAAGCTCTTGTTGAGTAATTGTGGATATCTGCTTGATTTGAGAACATCATTTGGTCAGTGAGAGATAGAAAGGTAGGATGGTGGATAAATTTGTGTGCTATTTGAAGGCTGGAAAAGTCGTTTAATTTATAGATATCGAGTATTTTTAGTTTCTGAAAGTTTGGGTGAGAAGGGGAAGCTCTGTGAGAATAGGTGATCGTTCGAAGAGCACGTTTCTGTAAAAGGAGGAGAGGATGGAGATAGTTTTATAAGTGTTGCCCCACAGGGCGTTTGCATATGTTAGGTATGGTGACACAAGCGAGTGATAAAGAATACGAAGAGTAAGTTTGTTAAGGCTGTTTCGGATATGCTTAATTATACCAATATTGCGGGAAATTTTTTGACATATATCTGATATGTGAGGTCCATGTTAATTTTTCATTGAATAAAATACCTAGAAATTTAAATTCTTTCACGTTTTCTATAATTGTATTATTTAATATTAGATCAGAACAGTTTCGAAAAGACGCCCTACTACCAGATTTAATTATCATATATTTAGTTTTTGCTATATTTAATGATAGCCGATTGGCTTCCAGCCACCGCTGAATATTGTTCAGTTCTTGAGACATTACAGATATAGTGTTAGCGACATTTTCAGAGGAGTAACAGACACTTGTGTCATCAGCAAACAAGATAAAATGAAGGATTGGCGAGGAAAAGGTGATATCATTTATATAGAGAAGAAAGAGGATTGGACCGAGTATAGAGCCTTGTGGAACGCCGATAGAAATGTTAGATAATGATGATAGGGTGCCATTGTAGTTTACGGTTTGGGATCTGCTTGAAAGATAGTTACTAAACCAGGGAGAAATGAAGCCATAATGATTTAATTTAAGGAGGAGAATATCGTGATCAACAGCATCGAAAGCTTTTGATAGGTCTAGAAAAGTAATTATGCAATGTAGACAGTTTTCTTTCGCTTCTACCAGTTTATTGTATAGAGATGATGCTGCTGATGTGGTGGAGTGATTGCTTCTGAAGCCATACTGTTGGGATGAAAGAATATTATTGGTTTCAATGTGATCCATTATCATATTACATGCTAATTTTTCTAATATTTTGCTAAATGATGGTAAGACAGATATTGGGCGATAATTCTCCATGAGCTGATCGTCTCCAGATTTATAAATGGGTGATACTCTTGCAGTAGGGAATTGAGCCGGTGGAGAACGAAAGGTTGATAATGTGGGCGAGAGGGGTTGAAATAGAGACTGCAATAAGTTTTAAGGATGAGATACTAACTCCGTCAAATCCTGCAGCTGATTTGAGTTGGTTGATAGTTGTTTGTACATCTGAAGGAGTGACAGTTTGGAATTGGAATATATTATCAGTCGATTTCGGCAAGTATTCAGAGGAGTGTGTTTGCGGTTGTGGAATATTGTCTTTCAATTTCTGTGCTACTGTTGTAAAATATGAGTTAAATTTATCAGCTATTACGTCTTTATTTGATTCTTGTTGACCATCTATGAGGAAAGAACTTGGCAGGATTGGCTGTTTTTTCCGCTGCATAACGTAAGCACGATATTTTTGTTTTATGGATGGATTGCAAGTGATTAATTGATCTCGATAAAGTTTGTTCTTATGGTGGATTGATTTCAGTAAGGCGGGAGTGACCCATGGTTTAATAATAGGGCATAGGGCCTTCCTGAACATATTATGACCAGTTAGCATCGTCCGGACTGCTGGCTCCAAAATGACCATTTTTTATAGGCCTATTCGGTCGCCGTATGTGGAAGATTTGTCAGGTACTGGCCGAAGGTCGGGGGTTTCCCTTCCAACTAAACCTTGCAACGCCGCCATATAAGTGAAATAATTCAATCAATCAAAATGATAATGACTGACAATATAAGAAAATAGTCATTTTGAAGTCATAAACCCGGGCTACAAAATACGACCGGCAGAATAAAACAAAATACCCCCAAAAAAACAATGCCAAGCAAGATCTCATGGTATATAAGCTACGTGTAGGCTATTCGGTGTTTCTGACTCCAAAATTACTTCTTTTTTTTGTACTGACGGTCGTATTTTGCAGTCAGAATAATACAAATAGTAATTTTGGAGTTAGAAACCCGGACTACATGTAGGCCAGTAAGGTGAAGAAATCTGGATGGATGCGTTTTCGGCTTACAACCCATAAATTTGTTCTGTGGATTTACCAGTGTGTTAAGAAGATTTTTTTCTGTGGATTTACCAGTGTGTTTTCAAGATTTTATCGGAGCCTCCGTGGCTCAGTAGGTTGAGCGTTGGACGCTCAATCCGAACAGCCTTCCACCAATGGGTCGCGGGTTCGAATCCCACTCAGTCCAAAAAGAATCTGACTGGGTTTTCACTCGAACGACCTATGTGGGATGGTTGCATGCCAGTTATCAACAAAAGGTCGTGGGTTTCCTCCGGGCATAGAGCCCGGTTTCCTCCCACAATAAAACTGGCAACGCCGCCATATAAGTTAAATAATCTTGAGCGCGGCGTAAAACACCAAACAAACAAGATTTTATTATCTTGATTTATATTTATCGATCATCGGATCTATACTGCTTACGAGTGAACCTTGTGAGTTCTCGAATTACAGTTTTCTTTTCGGAACTGTTGTATTTTGTATTATTTTATTTCACTTATAACTATTTCTATGATTCATTAGGGGAAACGTGCAGTTAAACGATAGTTCCTAGTTTGTACAAGTAGGTTTTCTTTCCATTGTTTGTATAATATTTGGCTGTAAATAGTTTACTCTATTATTTTAACATAAATCAAAATTTGTACATAAAATCTGCTGATCTACTTCTTCCATTATTATTTTGTGGCTCAGTAGGTAGAGCGTTGGACGCTCAATCCCAACAGCCTTCCATCAATGGGTCGCGGGTTCGAATCCCACTCAGTCCAAAACATTTTGAAAATGTTCTGACCGGGTTTTCACTCGAACGACCAATGTGGGATGGTTGCCAGTTACCAGCATAAGGTCGTAGGTTCCCTCCGGGCATAGAGCCCGGTTTCCTCCCACAATAAAACTGGCAACACCGCCATATAAGTGAAATAATATTGGCGTAAAACACCAAACAATCAATCTAGTATTATTTTGACTCGTACCAACGGAGTAAAAATTTAACCCGACAGGAAAAAAACATATGCTGCAATACAAATGTAAATTGTTATTTATTGACAAAACATAGACAAGAATGAAATTTCTTGAACTTTGTTTTGATGCATCTTACTGTTCACATGGTGTAATATGCATGTCATTAATTGTAAATCGTATGTTTATTCGAACGGCGATGGCAGCTTATAATATCCACAGGTAGTAAAGTTCTCATAATACTGAGTAAAAGTTTATTGAGAGATTTCCCTCTTTCATGTGCTTAGTTTGGGAGGCTCCTCGACAAAAGATGACATTCCTACCAACTGTAAACTTTTTGTTTTCCGTTTTCCTTTCTTCCATTTGTTGATTTCATCTATAGTCTGAGGGAGTTCCTTGTCCAACGTTTCGGGGAGGAGCGTGTACAGGAAACTAACAATGATTGACAGGCAGCCATATAACGTCCCAGGGGCCCATGGAAAATACTCGATCTGAATTATATCAAATATGTTATTATTATAGTACCAGCATGAAATAAATGGACTATATGTATACCTCAAACGAATTTGATTGATTGATTGAATGGTTGATTAATTTATGCATGTTTTACGCCGCTAGATTATTTCGCTTATATGGCGGCGTTGCCAGGTTTAGCGGTGGAGTCCTCTGCACCAGGCTCCTATGCACAAGGCGTGAAGTCTACTTAGTATTTGAAGTCTACAACGTATTTATGTATATTTGCACACGGCATAGGGGTAGAATTAGGGGTTTAACACCGAATGAGAGGTTGTAGTTGCGTGATAACACACCGCTGAGGACTGTTCTACCCCTATGCCGTGTGCAAATATACATAAATACGTTGGACACTCAACGGTTGTGGTTTAAGGGTTTAATACCGCCGTAGCGGTGTTTGTTGCGTAACCCGATACCGCTGAACGTTGGTTCGTACCGAGTCAAACCACGAGAATGCGCAGCATTCGAGGGGTATGACGAGGTGCGAACCAACGTTCAGCGGTATCGGGTTATGCAATAAACACCAAGACGAAGGTATTAAAGTCGATTCTACCCCGATAATTGAGAAAAATGAGGAAAAAGTGACCTGTTGTTGATTGCCGTTCCTTTTCCCTCCCTCGGGGCAGAGAGGGAACTTTTAACCAATCAACGATAAGCTTTGGTCACGTGCAACGGTTGACCCAGATATTTTGAAGCAGAATGACATAATGTCACTATGGCTACCGCTTTGGCAGGCTGGGTTGCTGACGACGCTATCGGGGGAAATGTTGTGAAATCAACCCTTTGGTGACTGTATACGTTCATGACAGCCCAGTTTTCAATAAAAAGGACAGAATATAACCACACTCACAACATTATCAGGTTAAATCCTTCATTTTGTATGATAACAAGCAAAAGATCACTTCTTCCGGGGGAGGTAAACCTACCAGCCGACGTTGCACTACAGACTCGATGTTGTTTGAAAAGTCATCTCTACTTAACATGTATATTTGCACACGGCACGCACATGCAGGAGGGGTAGAATTCACAACCACACACCGCTCTTCCCATATCCTCCCTGCGTGACAACAAATAGTCGTATTTTTCTATTTTAGTACAAAGCAAAGACGTTATTCACTTAATACTCCATAGCTCCACTCGCTTAAACTGTTATATCAAAAATAAAGATATACATGTATAGTAGAGATTCTTTTATCACTTGTTCGGGTCTCGACTGGAGCCAACGATGGCGGGTCGAATCGAACCCATCGCTGCGGAATTTAGCGTACGGTCGTAGTCGAGAAAGTGATGCATAAAAGCCATAATGACAGCATTTGCATTGTAAAGACAAGTTGTCAGCCAGTGTATAGTTTCTGGTCTTATGACTTATAATTATATGACATTTCGTCCGGTAAGGTGAAACGTGTGGCTGAATGTTTCAGTGGAAGTCTGCCAGTTGAACGGTCTCGTGCAAGATGTATAAATAGATTCGCGTGAAAGTTCAAGGTCGCACAGTTTAGCGGCGGGAGGGAATGGGAAGAGTCATTCATCGATGTGCAAAAAAGTTAATTTTCGGGGTAGAATGGGGTTTAAAACCGCCGTATCGGTTGTAGTTGCGTGATAACACACCGCTGAGGACTTTTGGTCACCTCGTCAACCTCCCTCGACGCCTGCGGCGTCTCGGGGGGGGGGGGGGGGGGGGGGGGGGTTGACTCGGTGACCAACAGTCCTCAGCGGTGTGTTACCACGCAACTACAACCTCTCATTCGGTGTTAAACCCCTAAACCACAACCGTTGAATGTCCAACGTATTTATGTATATTTGCACACGGCATAGGGGTAGAATTTCAAACTAAGCCTGCCAATGCTGCCCTAGAACATGGACACGCTCTTCCGTTCCGGGTGAAGCGTCAATCAATATATTCGATCTGACTGAAAACGCGAACATTTCTCTCTACTATCCATTCCAGGATCTGAATTTTTGAAAGCGTACATAGATCGAGATCTCGTGCCATTCTACGAGATTTTCTACACGAGACATGATAACTCAACGAATGGCAGTAGAATCAATCCCTATTTTAGATTGTGCACAACAAAACTCTTACCAACATATTGGAGAATGGTCCGACCATGCCACCTATCCTGGACGCCGTAGAAGCGATTCCCACCCCAATACTCCTAATTGGATCAAATGTAAATATTTCAGATATCCCTGATGTTTAAAGTGGCATGAGCTGCCAAAATGTTGATATTTTGATGTTAAAACAGAAAGTTTATAAGACGTGGCCAAAAAGGAAATACAAAATATAGCCTTAGACTAGTTCAATAATATTAAATGTTTACTGGTACCTCTTTTTTATGTTTGGATAGACGACCAATGAATGTAAAAAAAATATAAAATTGCGAAGGAGGCCCTTTACTTGAGTGAAGTAGCCTTGGACCTTACGGTAGTGTAAATGCATAGGTATGGAAATCACTCCATTTGACAGAAGCATTGTATTAAACTCACCTGAGGTTTGTAGGAAACAATTCCGGTGTATATTGAAATAGAGATCCAAACACACTGTTCATGGTATTGGTGCTCGTAATTGTTAAGACAGTAATTGATGTAGACGCCGAGTCACCTGTAAGAAAACATGCCACATTGTATACTCTCGTCCGCACTATGTTAGATGGAATGAAGTTATTTGGATGCGCCCACAACATGGGCTTCTTCAATACAATATTGAAGAAGGCCGTGTGGGCGTATAAGACTCTGAGGGCTGTTTCTCAACACATTCACGCCCGACGTAACTTTGCACCTGGTCGTAACGCAATGTTGAAGGTATATGTTGCCCAATCTGACTGAAGTCGAGATGCTCGTCTTTTCAATGCACATCTCGACTTTAGTCAGATTGTATGTTGCCATGACAGTTAGGCATTGCATTGTACTTACGTCGGGCGTAAGTGTGTTGAGAAATAGCCCCAGGACGAAGTGTAGTCCAGATGCCTAGTCGGCGTTAAAAAATCTGCTGTCACCAGGAATTCTTGTTGTGCAAAGAATGCGAGCAGTTCAAGTACTTCTTTCAATAATGTCATAACGTGCATTGATCTCAACACAGACAAGTTTTCTAATTTTTCTATTGGTCCATTCATGTCATGATCTCTTTTCTTGGGCTTAAAGGAAATTTGACATTTGGTCTTGGTTCTTTGTCAGAAAATGTCGTGAACTGAGAGTTCTGGAGACATATTTTAATAAAAGCATGTATTATTTACAGCCAAACTATCCATTCAGCTTAGCCAACACTAATAGGACATAACCATCGAAATGTGTTATCAAGCAAAGCACTTTTTACACCGACAGAAAATAAACGCATTTAGAATCAAATAACGAATATTGAATTAGCAAATAACCGCCACTGATAGACCCGGAAAATATCCGAGCCAGGGTGAGAATCGAACTTACGAACTTTCAGTAATTTACCTGATGATAATTTCAGCTTGTTTTCGATAACCAATATTCTCAAATGTGTATACGTACCAATGAATGTATGGAGGAGAACTGTTATAATCATCAATACACCTGTTACACTGGAGAACAAAATCACAGTAAACCGACGTCCGAGTCTGTTCAATAAAAAATGAAAAAGATGCAAGATCATAATCGAGATCTCGTGCCATTCTACGAGATTTTCTACACGAGACATCTCTACGAATGGCAGTGGGATCAATCTTGATCGGCAATACCATCGTATTTTTTAAGACATTGTTACACACAAAAGAGACAGCGAAATAAAGTTACCTTTAATGAAAACAACAGATTCTCCTTCCAATATTGTCCCTAACAACAATGGGCAATTACCACATTGTGAAAGTAGACGTATTGGTCCCAGCTGGAGCATAAAAAAACTGTTTCTAAACAACAATGATATGTTACGTCTCTAAAACAGGACATCAATAGCTTTAGATGCGACGAAATTGCAAATTCTGCCTCTGTCGGGTATTGGGTGCGAGAAGGAAGCCCAATCAATCAATCAACCAATGGATAAAAGACGACGAATGCTGCGACGCCCAGGTCGCTTTCCATCATATAGCAACATGCTGGCAGTGCTCAATTTTTTTATTTTAATGATACTGAACAAAATCATCCGGAATCGAACCACTCCAACAATGCCTCAAATCTGAAGAATATAATTCAACAATTCACTACCAAGCAAAACTTATAAGTGATTGAAAATTATAACATTAACTTGAGCATCGCCGGCATTGCTGGATAATGAAAAGAGTCACCTCGTACTACTATTGATGTGTCATTTGTGCCAGGCAACATGCTACGTCATGTATACACAGGGAGCATGATACGCCATGTGTACACAGGGAAGATGATACGTCATGTGTGCAAAGAATATGATACGTCATGTATTTGCAGGGAACATGTGTAAGCAGGGAACATGAGGCGTCATGTGTATGCTGGGAGCATGATATCATATGTGTGTACAGGGAACAACATGCGTCATGTGTGCACAGGGAACATGATACGCCATGTGAGCCCAGGGAACATGATGCATCCTGTGTGCACAAGGAACATGATATGTCAAGTGGACCCAGTGAACATGATACGTCATGAGTGCATAGGGAACATGATACGTCATGTGTGTGCAAGGAACATGATACGTCATGTGTGTACAAGGAACATGATACGTTATGTGTGCACAGGGAGCATGATACGTGTTGTATGCGCATGAAATATGGTGCGCTCAGTGAACATGGCATGTATGCACAGTTAGCATGTTACGTCATGTCTACACACAGAACACGAAGCGCCGTGTGTGCACAGTGAACATGATACGTCATATATGCACAGGGAACGTGATACGCCATGTGTGCACATGGTACACGATACGTCATGTGTGCACAGGGAACATGATACATTATGTGTGCAAATCACTGGATTTTATCATTTACCTCGTCATGGTAATATACGATATAACAGTTGCCGGTAACGAAGAGACTATCAAGAGGAAATAGTTAAGGAAGCGATCCCCTGCCAGCCGATGAGTCGTTAACGTCAAACCGAAGCTGGTAAACGCAGTAACAATCCTTAAAAAAGACAACAAAATCCCAATGAGAATTTACCAATAATAGTTAAGATAATCGTACACGGACTTAATTTTGTTTAGTTTTAAAGTCTTTATATCATCTGTCGAGTAGTGCGCAACTGCGAATCCATCCAAACTATAGTTTAGCATAACTAAACGTGGGCCTTTTAACAGTAACGCAGTAACAACCCCTAAAAGTCAGCAGCACAAAGTTGTTTATTTGCTACCTCTAGTAGTACATAGGTCACTCTACAAAAGTTTGTAAAAAGTCGTCCAGAAATAAAGCAAAAAAAAAAATATTTTTACTTTTTTTATCAAAATTACGTCATAGGATAACAAAAGCGGAAAATGTGTCATAACCGCAATGCAACGATCTTGGGATCAAAATAAAAAAATGTAAAATAATAACTATTAACTATTACAAAAACTCCATTTAAAATAATACAATACTTGAAAAAAAACTTCGGTATCTGAATGACATTTTCATCATATGGTACCATACGATGGAAGACCTTCATATATTCATTGTCACTCTCAATTCTGTTGATCCTAGCATTAAACTACAGCCTACTATTGATTACACTTCTGTGGAATTTTTGGATGTAACTATTTACAAGGGCCATACATATTACTGGATATTTAGATTACAAAGTATTCTTCAAACCTACACACAGGGAAAATCTACTTGACTAAAATGACTACGGAGACAAGTTTCTAGTTGTGTTAAAAGAGGGTATGTCATTTAGACCTTTATACCCCATAAGTTGTTGTAATAAACCAAAACCCATGATATTTCATTAGGTTGAAGACAGACAGGAAAAACGTCTTGTTTAAAATAACCACGGAGACAAGTTTCTAATTGTGTTAAAAGGGGATATCATTTAGACCTTTATACCCCATAAGTTGTTATAATAAACTAAAACCCCATGATATTGCATTATGTTCATGGCTGACAGGAGCTTGGCCTTAGTCAGTAGACAAACGGCGATCGAGTAAAAAATTCACTCAGATTTTTGTTCAAATAAAAAAGTACAAAGACAAGCCTCAATTGGATAATAATCAGAAGTGTCGCCCTGGGCTTCGGATCACTATATTTGTCAAACGGTTGAAATAGCCTCCATTTGTGTTAATACATACAGGTCTCCTGGTTCACGTTCTAAGTAAATAAATGGCAGCATGATTAAAAAAAATCATAAAATTGCATATATGTAGCAACTCAATATATAAAATATATATATTCATGATCCCTAAAACACACGGGCACAGGGAAAGTCTTCTCGTCTAAAATAACCATGGATACAAGTTTCTAATTGTGTTGAAAAGAGGTATATCATTTAGAATTTAGACCGCTATACCCCATCTTAAGTTATATCATAATGATATGTCATTTGGTTGACGACTGACAAGAGCTTGGCATAGTAGTTGAACAGGGCTGAATATATATGTGATTTATTTTAAAAGAAAAATGAGTTCATTCGTCAGAATGCTAAAAAAAATTATTTCCATTCAGTAAAGATTTTTGCGTTTTAGTTACTTAAAGCAAAACTTTCCTTTTCTCTATTTAGCACCTATAAGGAATTAAGATGCGTTAGTTAATTTTAGACTTAGGCCCTAATGTTAGAGGGGGGTCCATTTATTATTTCTAGATTTAAATGACTTGTCCTTTTAATGAAAATACATCGATTTTTGAACAAATTTGTTGATCAAAGAGTAAAAGCTTAAAAATGTGAAAACTAGTGTATGAGCACGTTGTGGTCATAAAATCGGACCGTTTGCTAAGTTGTCATTTCAATATTTCAATAACCAAAGAAATTGAAATATTGCAGTTGGAAAAGGGACACAAAAAATGCTGTTACGTGAATTGCATCAAAAGACTCCTATATTCCCAAATATTGAAAATTTGTGAGTTCCCAACCCAAAGCAAAAATGTATGTCAAGGCAAGAAACAACTTTTCAGATACTCAGTTAAGTTGCATGGATTTACAAAAAAAGTTTCAGTTATAACTTGCTTATGACTAATGGTGTGTCCTGTACCAAAATTAAATTGGGGTGTTGATATTTGTGGCAACTAGAACAGTCACCAGCCTTTTGACATTGAGTAACTCGGTACTTATTGCATGGATTATCAATTATTTTTTTTCAGTTATACATGTATCTAGCTTATGAGTAAATGGTGTGTCCCGTACCAAAATTAAATTGAGCTCTAGATATTTGTGGCGACCAAAACAGTCCCCTAGCCTTTTGGCAGTTAGTAACTTTGGAACTATTGCATGGATTTAAAAAAATCAGTTATAGCTATCTTATGAGTAGGCGGTATGTGCCGTACCAAAATTAAATTGAGGCCTGGATATTTGTGGTGACCAAAACAGTCACCCAGCCTTTTTGGCATTCAGTAACTTGGGAACTATTGCATTGATTTAAATTTTTTTCAGTTATAACTAGCTTAAAAATTGAACATGTGTCCTGTACTAAAATTAAATTGGGGACTCGCTATATGTGTCGACCAAAAACAGTCATCCATCCTTTTGACATTCAGTAATTGAGGAAATGGCTCTTAATCTGTCTGTGGTTTCACAGTAGAGCTTAATTGTATCCAAACAACTTTTGGATAACCATGGTGACCAAATGATTTGCAGAGCAGCTTATTTCTATTCTTTTATCCGTAATTAAATGAAATTGCTGTTGTATGCCTATAGTGTAGACACTTTTGGAAGTATAGCTTTGGTGCAGTTTTCAAATATAGGTAGCAGCTTATGTGTCAAATGCTAAAATTCACCAAGCACCAGTCTTTTTAAGGTGACTTAAAGATTTTACCAGCCGAAATTCTGTTTAAAGCATGTCTTTAGAATATGAAGATAGTGTGCTACAATGAATTTACCCTTGCGGGCGTATTATGAGTTTCTTGTTTTATTTGGTCTGACTCGGATTTGAACCCTCGCCGGATCGATGGAAGGTCTATGTCGGACTAAGGGACTATCCCTCAAACCGACTGAGCCACGGACGCCGTAAGGAACCTTGAAGCTGAAGGCCTGAATTAAACTTTTTCAATGATATCATAAAGCTTTATTGTCTGGAAAATGTCTAATCATTATTCTAGAGCCAAATCATATATATTCGACACTGATTGGAGATCTGGCGATTTACTAATTCAGTAATGTCCCTAATTATGACTGCAGTTTGCTTTTGAAACACTATAAAAAAGAAATTATATTCATATAAAGCATTTTAAACAGTATATCTCTGTCTGCATTCAGGTTATTAAAATAATACGTACCACCCGAAGAACATAACCACGGATGTCACCCGGAGTCGTGGATTTCGCCAAACGTCCACAAAAGAGTATTTGGAGCGATTTTGCCATGAAAGATGAGTGATTTTCACATCTGCTAGCGGTACTTCTTCAAAATCCACCGCTATCTCTTTGTCTTTTGATTTCTCAATGCACGCATGCGCCTTTTCCATGACATCGGCCTTGTTGGCTTGATTCATCCGACAAGCCTTAGAGATCAGTGCCAAAGCTTCTTCGTTTTTCTGATTTGCAAAAAGCCAGCGTATCGATTCTTCTACGACACTAGAAAAATAAATCAGTCAATGATTGTTACTATATTATACTTAAAGGTCCAGAGGTTGCAGAAATCAAATGTGCATTGTGAGCCTGATAAACTGTCAATCATTTTGGATTCCTTGGCAAAGACATTGGGAAAACAGATGTTCCTTCAGTCTGAAACTCCTCGACCAGATTGCAACACTAGGACACAACACATTATTCTTACCGCCCAACTCTCCTTATGTTAATCGACACAGGAGACAACCAGAATCCGACCCTTTAAATTTTCCTCTTGGATATATCTTAAATCGTAGACATTGAATTGATAGTCTACATTCAATTGATAACATTCAAATAATACAAAAGCATACAGTGAGTAAACTGGGTGTTACATTTTTTAAATAAAGTCACACTGAGATATACACATTAACACGTATTTTTTTTACTAGAAAAGCTATGTAGAAAGTTTTTACATAATTGTCTTGAGTTTGAACGTCATCATTGACCCGTAAACCTAGATAGTTGAATGTAAACGTCTGTTTGGTGGAAAGCAAAGAAATGGGACCGAGGGAAAAATTCAATTGGCAGCCCTTGCACATCAAACTAGTCTTTTTGACAGAATTCTACGTGTTTTAACTAATTAAAAATTTGTCTCCACGGTTATGTTAGTCAAGTAGATTTTCCCTGTGTTCATAAATATATATATTTATATACACTAAAACACACGGGCACAGGAAAAATCTTCTTGATTAAAATAACCTTGGAGACAAGTTTCTAATTGTGTTAATAGAGGGTATGTCATTTAGACCTTTATACACTTAATAGGTTGCTGTAATAAACTAAAACCCATGATATTTCATAAACAGGAGTTTGGCTTTAGTCAGTAATTTTTTTCAATAAATATGTTGTTATGTGATATCCAGTTGTGTGGATCTTCAGCTATGACAAGAAGTCGGGTGAACTGAAATATATATAAGTGTAAATAACAATGTGTATAACCTATATGTTGTGAACTCGCATGAGTAATCAGATGAAATATATACGTAGAATACGTACAATAGATTTATGATCAGAATAACAACTGATACACCAGTTAGTGTATGCTGTAAATATCTCCAGTCGGTGTCGCGGAAGGCGTAACCCATGCCGACGAAGATCGCCATAAAACCATTCCAGAATAAACCTCCAAAAAGATGAACGGCTGCACGGTAGTTTGTAGGTAATATCTCCAATGGCATAACTGTCATCATAGTCACATGACCCTGTATGATGAAAAATCAGAGGCTAGGAATAACATGAAAAACGCTTATGTGTTTATTTGGGAAAAACAATCATAACAAAGCTATACTACACTTGTGTCCAAAAGAAACGATACCAACTTGTTTTATTTTTGTTGTTGTTACGAATTGATTTTGTAATATGAAAACATGCCAATTCGTATTGCAGATCCCAAACACAGCGCGTCAACCAAAAAATCCTGGAACACTTGATCACTTCCGGGAGAATATGTAAATTTCGTGCATGTGACATTGCCCTCTTTAGCATGTTCTGCACGGGCAGAAAAGCTGTTTAAAAGTGCTGATATCATAGCAACAAAAAGATCACAAGACATGCCACGTTTGACAGCCATCACTATCACCAGGTTGATGCAGCGGTTACGTCAGACACGTCAGACTTCACAGGCCCAGGGTCCTGTCTTACGAAGCTGGCGTAAAGTTGCGCATAGGCCTACAACATGGACCAGTTGCGACTAGGGCGTAAGTTCCTATAGTTTTAACACTGATTTACGTCCGACGTAACTTACGCCAGCTTTGTAAGACAGGGCCCAGGGCCCTGTCTTACGAAGCTGGCGTAAAGTTGCGCATAGGGCTACAACCTGGACCAGTTGCGACAAGGGCGTAAGTTCCTATAGTTTTAACACTGATTTACGTCCGACGTAACTTACGCCAGCTTTGTAAGACAGGGCCCAGGAGTGGAAGACCACGAGTAACCACGCCCCGTGAAGGTCGTTACATCCGTTTATTACGTTTATCCGTTTACCGAATCGTAACAGCGACGTCCACAGGGGCTACAGCACTGGTACACAGGATCAGCAGACAGACCGTCTGCAGGAGGCGACAGTATGGTATCCGGCCACGGCATCCCTTCCGACGCCTCGGCACCGGAACGACAGATTGATATGGGCCGGGCGAGTTCGACGTCCAACGTACAGGTTTTGCCATGGCCGGCATGTTCACCGGACATTAATCCCATCGAACGCTCATGGGACCACCTCGATTGGCAAATCAGACAGCGCCGTGAGCTTCCAGTCAACATCCTGGACGGAACGATGTCATCAGACGTTTGACGTCATCAGCCCGAAGGCGTGTTCTGGCATGTATTGATGCCCGCTGTGGACATACCGACTACTGACTTGACTTTGAAATGTGTGGTGTGACATTTCCGTTTGTTTCTGTGATAAGTGCTCTAACGAAATGTTCATTTTTTCGACCCCGTCCATCTTTAAAGGTTTGCCATATTGATTGTACTGATTTGATTGAAATGAATTTTAGTTCAGAAGTTGTGAAAAGATTTCTCACAAGAATAACACCAACCTTAAACTTCTGCATTGTTTAATTTTTATTTTATGTCGTTGCAAACATCTGGTACTGTTTCTTTTGGACACTAGTGTGTAAATGCTAATGAAAACGACAGCCTCGCTTTTAAAAAGTCATGGCAAATTTGCTTTTGTTTATAATTTGATAGAATTTAATACTAGCTTGAACGACATTGTATGTTTGTCCAATCAGGATTGTAGCCGAATTTCGACGGAAATTCAGATATTTGGAAGCAAGGCGCATGTCTGCTCTTGAACACCACCCCATAATATTGTATCTTCAATCCTTGCTAATTGTAAGTCCCGAGTTGTCTACATTCGAAAAAAGGCGTTACGAACTGACATAAAACTATTATAGATATACTCATCTTCTCGAGCCAAGTTAGAATCTCCATTCTGTGTTTTCATGGAGGTTTTAACTCGCCAGGAGAAGATGAGAAACACTGGGACTCATCCCCGAAAAAGTCTGCTTTTGTCGACGAGACTTTCTAACATGAATGTCCGACGCACCTGTTGAACCAACCCGATAACAAATCGTAAAAACAGATAAACTATGACATTTGGCGAGAGAGTCAGTGCCACTGAGGATACTATCATGCCAACTTGGGCGAGTATACACACTGGTCGACGCCCGAAGCGATCAGCCAATGCTGTGCAAAGAGTTGCGCCAACTGCCTGTCCTGCGATGAGAACTGTCTGAGCTAATTGGGCCTGGTAACTCCTTCCACAGACAGTATCCCACTGAAAAGGAAATAAATAGATGTCCTCTTAACTATTTGTTGAATTTGACCATTATCTCAATAATGTTATAGTATTCTGTTTAAATAAACATCTTGGTTAACTGCTTTAACAAAATTGCAAGACGTCTTGTTTTCAACCCCTCTTGTATAATTTTGTGCAATAAAATATGTTTGAAGTGGCATGAGCTGCCAAAATGTTGATATTTTGACGTTAAAACAGAATGTTGAAATTATTGGCTATTTTTCTCAAGACTTATAATTCAGAAGCTTTTTAGTGCTTCCAGTCTCGAAAATGTACGATAAAGTATTGTTTTGAACTAGCTTTGGCTTAGAATGAATGAATGGTCGTCCCGGTTATTTAAATTTCGTTACTTTTCGAACACGTTTTCGGTTCATACAGGTCACATACTGTATGGATTTCCCTCATTCCAACGCCAATCGTTTAGTTCTCCGATGGCCTTCAAAGCCTCTTACTGTCGTGATCATCAGAAATTATGAAAAAGTGTGAATTTTGGCAGCTCATGCCACTTTAAACTATGTCACAACCAATGAACTATATGCGTGGAATGGAGGTCGCGTGTTTTTTTACGTGTATTTGCATCGAATGCCGCCATGGTGTTATTTCAACCTAATTGTAGAAAACAATGGTCTAACCAGCTGGAAGCGGTGACCATTGTAGTGGAGACGCCATTTTGTCGTAGTTACATTACGATGATTTTTTAGCTCCGGCCCCTATTTTCCTACGAAAAAATTGTTCACCGATGCAATAAATGCCTTAAAATGAATGACCAACTTTTTTGTCTTAGTATCCATTCCCCTTTTGTCGAACTATAGGCTTGGGTTGTTGCATTCCATCGATATCGAAAGTGGGTTGGAACATTTCCCCGCGAACAAGGCGGTCATATTGCCTGTGGAATCATGGTTAATTTCGCAAATTTAAAAATGGCTTCCTCCCGTAACGTTCCGCCCTTCGGGCGTCACAATAACGCTACATACCGGAGCTAATTTCAAAACAGATCGGTTATACACGCGCGCTTCAACTATCAATGACGACACTTTTTACAAAGTCAGTTCCAGACCAGCCAATGAGACGTGTCCATTCCACGCATATAGTGCATTGGTCACAACAACCTGTTAAAGTTGTTGAACGGCTTCCTGAGAATAAGGACGATACTTCGATAGGAATGACCGAATAAGTTAGCAAGAGAACACACCAATCGAGATCTCGTGCCATTCTACGAGATCTTCAACTCGAGACATGGCTCGAGAGCCGTCGCACTCCATTTTGCGCATAGTTAATTGCAAGAAATCTACTGAGAATTTTTAATCTATATACTATTTCTTTCTCTGTTCTATTCTGTTCGAAAACATGTAACCCTATCATAATATGCTGCATTGCAGGTTCTTAGGGCAGAAATACTTGTTAAAAATAAAAAATATAATCGGCACTACATCAGCTCTTAAATACATTCTAAAACAAGATGGCAGCGCCCATGGATGTCAAGGCAAAATATGATATGGACTTCAAGGTATTTCATGGTATATTATATGTATTAGGAGAGTAGGAATCAATATACCAAACAGGTTGTCGAATATCTCTCTACACAACCCAGCCAACTATCAGTGTCACGTGTCGTTGTTTACAATTTTAAGGCCCTGGACAGCAGTGGTCTCCCTTTGTGTTAAAGCAACATGTCACTCAATCGTTTTAGAGTTGATATCTCAACGAATGGCAGAAGGATCAATCTCTATTTTAGATTGGAGAACACACCTCTCTATCATAATCAAGTAGCCAATCAACAACGCGCTTGTATCACAGTATATGTTGATTGATTAATAGATTGGTGCTTAGTGGGCAAGGAAACCGGGCTCTTTATCTGGAGGAAACCCCCAACCTTAGGCGAGTAACTAGCAACTCTTCCACATACGGCGACCGAGAAATTTGTAAATGTTTTGGGTCTGAGTGTGATTCGAATTCGCGCCGCATCGATGGAAGGTTTGTGTGGAACTGGGAGACGATCACTCAATTGGACCACCGAGGAAAAAGAAACATCAGTTAAAAACTGATTTTTATCAGCTTCCAAACTTCATACTAATTAAGTGAAACGTACATTAGGTCTATTCTTACATCTGTTACCGTAGTGGAGGCGGACTCGGGTTTGCGGTATTCGTAACCATGGAGGCAATCAGTCCCATTTCGATTGTCTAACAGCTGCTTACAAGTTGTGTAAAACCCGTGTCCATTGTCGGAGTATGTGGAATTGGCGGTCATGTTGGATTCTGATAAAGCACATCTCAAAGGAGGCTGATAACCTACAAAACATACAGATAAAATTACAGGAGTTGCCAAAATGTACTATTTTACATCAAGTCTTATTACATTGCCGGGAATGTGGAGTCTTGTACAGATTCTAAAGTCAAATCAGTGATTGCCATCATGTTATTGCAAACTGTAAGTTCTTTCGAGATAGGAAACGTAGCCGACTTGATAACTGCCTTAAGAAGGATTATAAACTAAATCGGCCAAACTATGGAACCCAGCAGAAACCATTGTGGGGTAAGTCAGTTGGACAGAGATTTCGTAAATAAATGAGGTATCAGACGGATTCGTCAGAAGCTTTGGCGAATTTGTGGCAAAAGCTTCATGGTTTCATTTCCGGAAAGGGGAATATTATGATCAGCTGTATCAAAAGAAATACGCGAAACATTCGGAAATAATGTTGATTGTTTAATAGCAGCTGTGTTATCATGCATAATGAATTATTACTGTTAGTCAGTTACCACCACAAAAAAGGTAAATTGCAGTAGTTGTAAGCATTCTAAAATACAAAACGACCTTTGGCACAATACCATAGTCTCGGCTTCTCGTCGGAAAAATATTTATGCCGGACACCAAATATCTACCCGTATACTAACTAATAGTATATAGAGGTTCTGCATCACCCCGGAGAAAAAGCGTCACGCGCTGATATTGCCACGGAGGGAAGATCTTTGTGCGTCACAGAATTCTGAAGTGACCTCAGTTTAGAACGTTGGCGCTGGTGAGGAATGCTTTGCTTGTCTCAGAGATCATAAAAATGGTTGTTCAAAAGTGTGTTACAACCAGTATAATCGAGTATAGAGCAGCTCTGATTAAACACAAGCTGCTCTGGATGGGGATAAATTCGTTGTATGATGCGCTTCTAGATATTTTTTGGCATCCCATCGGAAAAATATTCATGTCATCAGACACCAAATGTCTACCCGTAAACCCACAGAAGGGCGTGATATATCTAATAGTATTGTGATGATTTATTTTTCCTCTGAAAGCCTTCTTTAAATACAGGAGAATATTAGTTACACAGTCTGTTAGTCGCCCAATATGGAAATATATGAGGTTAGTAAAATCCATATTAGGCGAAGCGTCAGCCGATTTAATTTAGATTCAAAATGATATGCTACAGGACCCTGTTTCCCAAAGCGGCGTAGCGTAAGTTTTTCCATAGCAACCCATAATGTAGAGATAAGTTGTTATGGCAGTTACGTAAAAAAATTACACTACGCCGCTTTGTGAAACAGGCCCCAGGAGTGGTAATTTTGACTTACCAATAAACCATATAGTGAATAACTGAGCACCTGCTGGAAAGCTCAAAACTTTCAAAATAACAAATTGTAAAACCTGGAACCGTCCCCATACTCCCAAACTGATCAGAAGGTCGTCAATTTTGGTACTCTGTGAAGATACATTTTTATCATCCGATGAAGTTTTGTCGTTGAAATTCCTCTCATTTTCAACTTTTTCCTCTTTTGCCATCTCTTTGCTTGTCTGTGACTTTGTATCAACCGGGTGTTTTCACAGATCCTTGTAAAAAGTTTGATTGGGAACAAGTGTGTATCTAAATTGACGAATAAGGTCTTGTCCACAACAATTATATTCTCAACACACAACCGAATTTTCATTGTATCTTTAAGTCACGTCTCGACACTACTGTTTTATTTCAAAGACCTCTAAAAATTCTCTCATCAATATTAATTCAAATTTATCAGGAACTAGGTCATATTTTCGATTTGGGTTAGCATAGTTCACCTGGACGTATAAGCACGATTTGCTCTATAAAGGCACACTGACCGTTAAAATCCAGAATACTCTTTACATTAAAAAAAACAATAGACGTTTTTATGTCTTGTAACTTGGTCTGCAGTTCGCGGTTAGCATTTCGTTATTCGAAAGGGGGAAATCATTGTTTTATAATATATTAAAACATTCATATTTCAAGTACTATTGTATGACTGTAGTTATTAGACGTTTTTTCTGTATTTTTCCACACAGGAGTTGGGACCTTTCTTTTTTACTCTTTTCTTAAAAGCCATCTTGTCCAGTGCATATTTTAGTCCATTCTTGTGCACTTGTGATATTACACTCAGGTCTGTCACCATGTTGACACTGACCTGCTATATCCCAACTGCTTTTGGGTCTTATTTTTGTTGGTTGAGTAAAGGCCCCAGACAATATCGGGTTCCAACTTACCGAGAATTAGTCTGGAACCCCTTTTTGTATTCATGATCTAATAGATGAAAGCTATGATTAACTAAACTTGCCAAAACGGTGGGGATGGGGGGGGGGGGGGTGCACTCGGTTGTCCAGTGGGTTTATAGAGTGATAGTTCCTTAGTTCCACACAGACCTTTCATTGATGCGGAGCGGGTTCGAATCACACTCAGACCCAAATAAAAATTGATGGAAGAGTTACCAGATACTCGCGGAAGGTCGAGGGTTTTCTCCACCACTTAACCTGCGTAAAACACCAAACAATCATCAAGTCGGATCTTTGTTAGCTTATGGTATAAAAGCCCAACGTTCGCATTCTGTTCCTGCTGTTGAACCACTGTTCCTTTGAACGCGTTTTATGTTAAAATCCAAATTTTGAAAAAGAACAGAAATTCGGTAGATTTTTTAGAAGATGACAAATATACTAGACCACAGTCACAAATCCGAAAGCAGAATTAATGTTCAATATTTCGGTTTATCAAACCATCATCAGGAATGAAGAGGCAATATTTACACAGGTGTATATATAGCTAGAATGAAATAGTTGGGGAATATACAAAATGGATAATGAAAACAGTTTATTTGTCTAGTTACATAGGTGGAATTAACATTTTGTTTAATTAAAAAAACTCGATACCGATATAACTCTCACTCAAGTCGACATTGTACAACCATACTTACGCACTCTTAAGAAGAGGAAAGAGAAGAATACCAATGATGAATTCATGATGATGAAAATTCAATCTGCCCAACCCGGACGCTCATACGGATTATCTAAAATTCACAAGCCCTTCACCAACATACCCAAACTGCGCCCAATAGTTGACACCATAGTAACAGCCCACTACAATGCGAGTAAATACTTGTCCAATCGTTTCAAACCACTTGGTGACAACGAATTCAGATTACAAGACTGCTCTGATGCTGCTGAAAGAATAAAACAAATTCCCAGTGAACTTCTTAATCAAGGCTATCGATTTGTGTCATTCGACGTAGAGTCTCTTTTCACGAACATTCCTCTCCATAAAACCATCGATATCATTTTAAATCGGATTTCCAATCAGAACATTATACCAACAACCCTGTTTAGAAGATCTTTAAAGAAACTTATTTCCGATAGCTGTAACAAAACTCCCCTTTTCTGCATCAATCAACTTTATCAACAACTCGATGGCGTCTCCATGGGTTCCCCTCTGGCCCCCACCTTAGCAGACATCATAATGACAGAAATGGAAAACGTAATCATAAAACCCCTGCAAGATCAAGGTCTCACAGGATTTTACGTTTTTTTAATTAAACAAAATGTTAATTCTACCTATGTAACTAGACAAACAAACTGTTTTCATTATCCATTTTGTATATTCCCCAACTATTTCATTCTAGCTATATATACACCTGTGTAAATATTGCCTCTTCATTCCTGATGATGGTTTGATAAAGCAAAATATTGAACATTAATTATGCTTTCTTTCTTTGGAGTTGTGACTGTAGTATATTATGTAGAATTATTCAGTGGGAATCGTAGTAGCAAATATACCTTTGTCGAAAATATTATGCACTTGTTGAATTTATTAGGAGTTACTTTGCTGTCGTATAATGTTAAACCTTTTGAGCGGGTTAGCATGTACCTTAATGCTTAGGATATTTCACAAATTGTATAAATAGTATTTTTATGACTTTTCCAGAATTGCTATATTGCTGTTGAATTATATCTTGAAGATTGGTTAATTTTGAGAGGCAAACGTTTGTTGCATTATCTAACATTTTGATAACCGTTTATAGATATAAATAACAATAAAATACATTTTTTATACGCATGGCTATCATTGACAGGAAAGGGATCAAATATACGCTTCATTAATCAACAAGTGATATTTTGGATTTCCGATGTGAAAGCAACTTGCAAGTTTTATAGCAGCAATTGTTCACAGGTTCAGTGATAGGGCCTAGACATGATATGCAAGATACACACTGGATAAAACTCTTGCTTAAAACACATCAGCAGATAAGACCGGTTTTAAATGAAGCTTAGCTCAAACTCAATTTAAGAAGAAAAAATACCTCTAAAAGAAAAAGAGTCAGCGTATTTGTGCAATTGTTGATTATATATATATATATATACATTCGACTAGACAAATGAAGACTCAACGTACACGCTCCAACTTAAGTCTCGTGAGACTGTGATCATTATTATTTTCACAGATATTAACATCTTTGAGACCGTATACTAGATTTCGCCTTTGTACTTTTTTCTCAATTTGGATTGACCATGGTCAGAAAAATAATAATATATCCCAATTGAACTGAATATTATGAGGCTTAAATGACTGACTAAAGTTTGCTCTTGTACGTGGTCTCTTAGCCGAGAAATCAGGGCTCGGCCGAATTTTTTTTTCGTATTCGTCATGGTGATTCATATTACCAGCCATATATAAAATAAATCGCCCTTTAGACCGAAAATCAGAGCTGGTGGTCTCCATTTGCACGGACCATAGTCAGAAGAAGAAAAAACAAATGTGCCTTCCTGACACGATATCATCGAAAGTTGCTCAATAATATATCCCGATTGCACCGAATATTATGAGGTTTAAATGACTGATCATTCCGTTTGTTATCTTCCTAACAGTTGTGTCACGTGTCTGTATTAAGGTTATCTGGGCTAGATGTATAGAATACTCCTTCATAAACAATACTTCTACACATACAATAGTTATTTGACAAAGATGTAGGACGGCGATGTTTGTCAAAGGCTGTATGTGCCCGTCGGCAGAAACTTAAGAGGAATACACCAGGGCCTCGGGACCAGTGGAACCAAAACAGCTCAAGACGAACACCATGCCTAAAGCAACAGCTAGTCAGTTGATCGACAAGATCTACGAAGCCTTAGGACCCTGGGGGAAATACCAAATCCTCCAGCTATTGATTGTATTTAGCATAACCTGGCCGTCTTCTAATCAGTTATATTCATCCATCTACATAGGTAACGTCTTTACTCTCTTACTGAATTCATATATTTTTCATATTTTGGTCAAAAATGAAACCGAAACGGAATTTTTTTTGGTTAAAATACGTTTTCTGCATATTGAATTGAATTCAATATTAAGTATATTTTTATGAACGTGTCTGCCGTCAGTTGGAATGTGGAGAGTGTCCCAAATGCACTGTGTTCTATTTTGAAGTGTAGATATTTATAGAGATTTTTTATTGATTGATGACAAGATTATTCCCCGTCTTGCGAGTGATTATGGCCGTGTATTCTAAATTTTATAAACCAGAACCGACGATTTACCAATTACTCTTTTGAAAAATGAAGAATAGGCCTACACTGATTTAGTCGAGACAAACGGGATGCAAACGCGAGGCAGTGTACGTCACATTTTCAACACAGTAGAGATCAATTGTTCGGACCAATGAACTATATGCGTGGAATGGACACGTCTCATTGGCTGGTTTGGATCGGACTTTGTAAAATGTGCCGCCATTGACAGTTGATAAGCGCGTGCAGAACAGATCTGGATGGACGCTCCACTATCTCCTAGTAATGGCGGCATTCGAAGCATATCAAGCACCATGTGACCTCCGTTCCACGCATATAGTTCATTGGTTCGGACTAGAGTTTATGGCTCTTTGTTAGCAACTGATCAAATGAAACAAATCAACCGTTGGACATTTTGGTGTTTTATAACTCGATCCCAACGTCGATGTGATACATCCCGACTATTTGAATTTCGTCCGTTTTTTAACACATCTTCGCTTTGTGCAGGTTACAGATTAAACTAATATATTTTTTTATTTCAGCATCAATCATTTAGTTTTTTCAGGTATTTTAAACGCTGAACATTTTTTTACAATCGGAATTTATGCCAAAAATACAAATTTTGGCAGCTCATACCACTTTAAAAGTAACATATTTTAAACGCTGAATATCTTTTTACAATCGGAATCTATGCCAAAAATCCAAATTTTGGTAGCTCATACCACATTAAAAGTCACATATCTTTATTGTGCTGAAAACTGTTACGGAAATGATGGATTTCTAGTCAATTACAAACTATACAATTCAAAGTGACAAAATCTTTTGGCGTTGCTAAGAAATATGTTCTCTTCATTGACAGAACCCCCTCCCCCCCCCCCCCCCCCCGCCCAACCCTACACACTTGCCCGCCCATTCCCGACGGCGGCTCAGTTGCAAAAAAAAAACTTAGTTAAATTGGGTTCATGTTTATTATTCGGAAACGCTGTACGATTGGATTGGTATGAGCACCTTTCAAAAGGTGATATGTTGGACCGAGACATTCTATCCAATCATTATCCCAAAAAGGCTTAACAGAATTTTTTTACAGTGTAGTTAACTGTCATCCGTTGCGAACGCGATTAGACGAAATATTCCTGGTTAACCACATACCGGTTCTCGAGAGAGCCATATAACTGGATTAAACAAAAAAGAAAGGTCATTGCCAACTTATGAAATCTAATTTTAGTTTCTTGGTCAAATAACAACGTAAAATGAAATTATTTTTCATACAGCAAATTGGAACAGGGTTTCAAAATAATCGTGACATTGAATAAATTTACGGTAAACTGACTCAAACCAGAGGTCATTGCCGTGGAAATAGAAAGCTGCAAATGGGATTTCGCCAGAGAATAATAAAGGAAAAAAATAGGCATTTCTATTTGCCCATGGATTAGATTTCAGCTATGACAGTTTGTTTTTTGCAGGACAGAAAAACTGGTTTTCCTTAAGGCTTCTGTTTTTTTCTGGAAAGAAAAAACGTGAACCTCCAGAGGATCCGCGCCCAAGATTCGGTTTTCGATAATTGAGTGCAATAGAAGGCACCTCCAGTCTACGGTTGAAATTGAATCTGGATAATCAATTATAGATCTAGAAGGATCTAGAGAAAGAATCTAGAAGAATGCACAAGTAAAAAAAAACAGATCAAAAGTTAGAAATGTTTGAAACTCTCTTTAAAGTGGCATGAGCTGCCAAAATTC
Source organism: Lepidochitona cinerea (assembly GCA_963971465.1). NCBI lineage: Eukaryota > Metazoa > Mollusca > Polyplacophora > Chitonida > Tonicellidae > Lepidochitona > Lepidochitona cinerea. Next base: position 23,352,224 of record OZ020557.1, read on the forward strand.
ACATTTTTTTCATAATTTCCGATCGTCACGACAGTAAGAGACTTTGAAGGCCATCGAAAAACTAAATGATTTGCGTTGGAATGAGGAAAATCCATACAGTATGTGGCCTGTACGAACCGAAAACGTGTCGAAAAGTAAACAAAATTTAAATAACCGGGACGACCATTCATTCATTCTAAGCCAAAGTTAGTTCAAAACAATGCTTTATCGTATATTTTCGAGACTAGAAGCACTAAAAAGCTTCTGAATTGTACGTCTTGAGAAAAATAGCCAATAATTTCAACATTCTGTTTCAACCTCAAAATATCAACATTTTGGCAGCTCATGCCACTTTAAACGTGGGTTCCATACTAATGATAAAAAAGTACCTTTTTTATCATTAGATCAAAAGTTGTTTTGGACAACCCATGCATCTGAGAGAGTCACACACCATCCAGTCCCTCCGCCAGTGTTCTTTTCTATGTCATTTTATGATTTAACTAAATTTCACTTGACAGCTTTTATGTGTTTTAGAGGCCTTTCTTAATCATTTCAGCTTATGAACCCCCTCTGAGATGTCGGCAATCTTTTAACGAATCCCTGGAAAGTAATGCATCGCGCCCATTCTTTCCAAGTTGTAAGACGTTACTAGAGAGTCGAAATGGATCATCGTGTATGTATGGATACGAGTATGACAACCCTAAAGAAGCCTCCATTGTAACTGAAGTAAGTAACTCTTCGTCGCAAACTCGACTTGTCAATTGGAATGTTAGGTTTATAAAATAAAAAAAAATGACCCTCTGTGTCCCATATAACCAACAGAACCAACTTATACCAGCTTATGATTGGCTATAAAGATCTAAATGAATTATACCAGCTTATGATTGGGTATAAAGGTCTAAATGAATTATACCAGCTTATGATTGGGTATAAAGGTCTAAATGAATTATACCAACTTATGATTGGCTATAATGGTCTAAATGAATTATACCAACTCAATGATTGGCTATAAAGGTCTAAATGAATTATACCAACTTATGATTGGCTATAATGGTCTAAATGAATTATACCAACGTATGATTGGCTATAAAGGTCTAAATGATATGCCCCTTTTTAACACAACAGGAAACTTGGCTCCATGGTTATTTTAGGCAAGAAGATTTTCCCTGTACCCATGTGTTTTAGTGTTCAAATATTTTTTATTAATCAACAAAACCTTTCGACTTAAACATTGTCCTTTGAGCACTAGCCTCGGTGTATGTCAAAATGACGCTTCATTGAGTTTTTGGATCAATCTGTTTTTTGTTTTTTTTTAGACTTTATATTTTTTTTTACTGTACATGGAAAAATAAACAATAGCCCACATGGGACAAGTACAATAACAATCAAATAAATAACAACAAAGAAGATTAAGAATATCAATAAGTTTGACAAAAAAAATTGCTATTCGCATATGAATGGTTAGATTTTTCTGGATTGAAAAGCATAATATACAAATGAGACAGCAGTGGCACGAGCTGCCAAAATGTTGATATTTTGACTTTATTGGCTGTTTTTCTCAAGACGTATAATTCAGGAGCTCTTCAGTGCTTCTAGCCTCGAGAATGGACGATAAAGAATTGTTTTGAACCAACTTTTGGCTTAGAATGAATGAATGGTTAAATTTTGTTTACTTTTCGGACACTATTTCGGTTCGTATAGGCCGTAGACGTTATGGATTTCTCTCATTCCAACACCAATCAGTTAGTTTTTCGATTGCCTTCAAAGCCTCTTACTGTCGTGACGATCAGAATTTATGAAAAAAGTGAGAATTTTGGCAGCTCATTCCACTTTAAAAAGCGCTTTATGTGAATATAGAGATACAGATGCGTCTTTACGCGAAAAATAGATGTAAACGAATATTTTCTTATGTTCTTATACCTGGGGCATTCCATGATAAAGTGGTATTCGTCTCACAGTGGAAAGGTTACATTGTTTGTAAAATCGTAAATTAGGAGGCATGTTTTCATATCGGCCTCTTTCAATTTCTAGAGTGGCAACTGAGACAAAGCTGTGTCAATGCCTAGCGAAAGTCAATTTTTGCTATGCTATAGACAAGTAGTTAGAAAACTCCGGCTTTGTTTCGATTTCGCTGTATGTTCTAAGCTTGCCGCAGCCAGGAGGAATACATTTGCTGAATACTGTGTTAGATTGATTCTTCAAATTATCTTCATAGTTTTCTTATCACAAGGTCTGGAATGATTGAAGTAAGCAAATGTATTAAGGAAGGTAAGCAAATGTTGTGAGGTGGGATAAAGAAGTCTATCCGTCTCAGCCAGTATCTGACGTTGAAATCGTAGCCTACTCATTTAAAGAGAGTTTCAAACATTTCTTACAATTCGAAGAACGTTATCAAAAACATGTTCCAAACCGAAAGGATTATGAAGCCTGAGAAAACCCTGATGATTAAAATAATTGTGTCAAAAAAGGTGTTATCCAGTTTGGTAACCTGTGCTACCCCAGGGGACCAGAGGCTCTGTGTATGTGGTTACCCCTTCAGGCCTTGGGCTTATTTGACATATGCGTCATTTAGCAGTGGCAACTTGAAAAAGTCTTCAAGGATCGTGTTAGGTTCCTTGAATAAAACTACGACAAGTTTATGCCAAATTAAATAGTCATGTGTTTGTGTTCGGAAGCGACATTGGTCTTTACGTAATTCGAACAACGTTATGAAAAACAAATTCCGAACCGAAAGGATTATGAAGCATGAGAAAACCATGACAATTAAAATAATTGTGTAAAAAAAACTCGACTAGATAAATGTTTAAAGAACTATGAAAGTTCGCATATATCAATGTTGGCATTAATAATAATAGTATTGTTTGTGTTGTTGTTTTTTATTACTAGTGGGACCTTGTATGCGATCGGAACTATCAAGCTCAGCTTGCTCAGACGGCGTTAGTGATTGGACAAGCTGTTGGGGCAACCTTTTTCACTTTCTTGGCCGACAGAATTGGACGTCAGAAAGCGTGTATTATCAGTCAATGGCTAATGTTGTTCTTTTCTATCGGATCCATCTTCACGCCCACCCCACCGATATACACCTTTACAAAGTTCCTCATAGGGGTTGCACAACAGGTTAGTTAGCAAAACATGCGCAGCTGTTAAATCTGCCCAATTAAAATACGTTTCCGAAATTATGGGCTACCTTATTTTCCAAAGGTTTATTTGACACTCAAATTCAATGACAACAAAGTTTCAGCTCAAGATTGCCGCAGTTCATCACACTGCTCTTGGAAAATGCGAATTCTTCTTGGATCATTTAACACCATTTGTCTAACATAGAATTGCTTATGATGAAATAACTGTCTTTCAAACTGGCCATGCTGATTATCCCTTAACTTTTGAGACGAACAAAAAAATACACAGGCATTTTTAAATGGCTCTATGTTATTTCAATATGTTTTCTTTCTTATTCTAGGGCCATGTGACTGCATTTTTCGTCATGTCTTTGGAGGTGATTCCTACTGCCAGTCGTGCCGTTCCTCATGTCATCAACAGTACCATTTGGTCCATATTCTTAGTAATCCAGGTGGGCTTTGCTTATCTGTTAAAGGATTACACATGGCGGTATTTTCAAGTTTACATGACCTTGACCTCTGTTGTGACATTGATACCAAATATGATGTAAGTATTTTAAGTATATCTAAACATGATTTAATCGTATATGACTTTCAAAGTCTGTTATAAGCAAATCAATGGGACATATTGAGCCAATATGTCTTTCTTCAAATTGTTTACTCTACTATAATATCCCATGGTTATTTTAGTCAAGAAGGTTTTCACTATACCGGTGTGTTTTAGTGTTCTTAAATATGATATTATCGCTACTCGGCCCTGTTTTTTTTTTAGAAATAGTTGACTATTATTTATTAACTTCGTGGTGTGATAAATAGCCAACTCTGGTGTAATTGTTATTCTTAAATTCCAACCTCCTACTTAATCCATGCGACGCGGGTTCGAATCCCACTCAGACCAAATAAAAATGGAAACAAATTCTTAGTTGATTTTCCCTCGATCGCCGTATGTGGAAGAGTTCATAGGTACCACGCCGCCATATTTATAAGTGAAATAATCTTGGTTGCGGCGTAAAACATAAATCAATAAACCTACTTAATCCAATCAGCTGAAAACGGATACTGGGCTTCATTTCGTTTTCGACCGTCATCATCGTTACATTTTGTTTTTTAGAGGCTTGGATGAATCTATTCGATGGCTGTTCGCAAATGAAAGATTAAAAGAGGTAAAAGCAATCCTAGCTAAAGCAATCCGCCTCAATAACGCAAACGAAGAGGTCGTCAACGAAAAGATAAAAGAATGTATCGAGGAAACCGACGAAGAGTTACATGCAGCCGTTGATGAGGGAGAGGTTACCACTAGCACTGATGTACCAAACCCTAAAGAGGTCCAACATCAGCACCCGGACTTATCTCTAAAAGAAGCCGAGCTTGAGGCAAAGCACACTGGCACGATGCTGGATATTCTGAAAAATAGACGCTTAAGGATAACAACGTTTATCATGTTTTTTGCCTGGTAAGTTGGAAATAGAAATTCTTTTATTCATTTCGAGAAATAAATCGCACCGTTGGTACCAATCTTCCTGTGTGGGAGAGTTGTCAAGTACTCCTCCGGACAAAGACCTCGGTTCCTCTCTCACTAAACCTGGCAACGCTGCCATATAAGTTGAATGCCATTGAATGTGGCGAAACACCACCAGACACAGCTCAGACCATTCCCTTAAAGGAGAACCAAATCATTCTAAACAATGCCTTTCAAGCAATGATCTGGTTTTTCCACAGTCCCACATAGGATCGGATCAAAAGCTTCAAGCGGGTTTAACGTGAACAATATGAAAAAAAATACAACCTGTTTGAGAAGTGGTTTGATTAAATCTACAAAAATTACAAATTTGGTTTTAGAAAAACTGCTGAGATAAGAGCACAATTTTAGCTTGAAGCGCGTGGTTCTTGAAGGGGGTGATCTGGTCCTACAGGGGATGGTAGTACAACATATCATTCCTTGATCAGATCTGTAACGATCTGGTTCTTCTTGAAGGGGATGATCTGGTCCTACAGGGGATGGTGGTTTACCGAACCATTCCTTGACAGGCATGATCTGTAATGATCTGGTTCTTCTTGAAGGGGATGATCTGAGTTGTATCAGATGGAAAAAACATCAACCAATCAATCTAAATAAATATAACAAACACCTGTACAAAAAGTGAATTAGTCTAGTTTTAATAAACAGCTGTGTAAAATTCTTTAAGAGGCATTTAGAAGTTATGCTTGATAACGATATTAGAATCTGGACCGAAACGTCGCTTTACAAATAAATAGAAGTTGTAATCCATAAACCTCTTGAGTTGTTATAGCTGTGTTTCAGGATAGTAAATTCCTTGACGTCCTTTGGGTTGTCTTTGACTGCCGGAAAACTGTCCGGGAATCGCTTCTTGAACTACTTTGCTATAGCCGTTGTTCCTATTCCTGCAGGCGTGGCTTCCTACTTCACCCTTGTTAAGTATGTAAAAAACAAACTTCTTTGTTATTGTTTTTTATGTAAAATTATAAAATGATATGTCAGTGAATGAGCGTTTGATTGATTGATTGATGATTTACGTCGCATACAAGATTATTTCTCTTTTATGGCGGCGTTGCCAGATTTAGTTGGTGAGAAAACCGGCAAGAGTCCGTCGACAACTCTTCAACAAACGGGCGATCGAGTGAAAAATTCACTCACAATTTTTTTTCAATTTTTATTTCATCTGAGTTTTAGAAATATTAAGGACTTGCTCACCAGCATAGTATTTCATACATTTAAGAATAAAGCAAATTTATGCGAGGTTTCTACTTGTAAAATCCCTAACGTAAACATGGGACACATAAATTAAGTGCACTTATGTAATATAATGCTTTATCGAAGATAATCCACAACCAGGAGGGGATGGTCATAAACAGAAATACATATACTCATAGGGGGAGGGGGGTTGTAAAAATTGAAAGAGTGTACATAATCTAAAATTAACTACTGATATTGTCATTGAAATTAAAACGTTTGTATTCTTCATGAACTGTTGAAGAGCAGAAAAATCAATATAACTGATCTTCTCTTCTAAACTGTGTGAACCAACAAGTAAAATATTGCATAATGAAAAAAGGATTAAATGAAGCGTAGTGAGCCCCAGGCACGATTTCCTGGAAAATAGTGGCAGCAGTTGATTTTGCTGAGCAGCATATTTTAGACATTCTAGCAATTTTAGGTTAGTTTCATAAGACATTTTACCAGTGGGAACAAACTTCAGCTGTCTTCGCTCGCTACCGGTCGGCTTTGATGATATTTCACCTACGTAAATCCCCGAAGTTTCAGAAGACGCTTTACAAGTCTGGCATTATTCATATTCGTTAATATTGTATTAAAACAAGTCGGCTTTCGAAGTACTAAGATTCATACGCGTCTTACAATGTGATACGGCAAAATAATTATAAAAAGAGATAATGTATCATGTCTGTCTGATTTAGTCAGCTAAGGATTCAGATATTGTTTTTTATTTTTATTTATGGACTCAAATTTATCATAAGGCTCTTAAATCAAAACGTTCTCTTTCAAATTAAAATTACAAGATGTCGTCAAAAGTTTGAAATTTTGCTAAAAAATGAAAGTACTTAACTTTTTTAACTAGGAAAAAACTGAAAATACAGTCCTCCTTTTTTATGTAAACAGTTCAATGCATTTTATTTTTTTTCTTAATGATATGAGAAATTGACCTCATCCTACTTTTAGTCTGGGTCATATGGTCCTGTGTAAAAAATTGTATCCGTCTTCCATGGTTTCTACATAATTCTTGGACGACTTAAAGATATTCTCTAAACTTGTTTATTCCACAATGCAACACATCAACAAGGAACATTTGCCTCTTAGCTTTGAAAGCCTGGCAAATAAATAAAATATGTTCGATTGTTTCCGGAATCTGGCCAGTCAAACATAGATCTTATTCATTTTTTTAAGTCAGTGTTGGTTTGAATAGGCCTATGCTCTGATCGTAGTCGTGTATCCATATGTCAGGAAGGAAGGGAAACTATATTATTATTCAAAACAGATTTATGTAAAATAATCGAGTTTTTGTTGACAATCCCACGGTGTTGCCTGAAGCCTGTTTTACAAAGCGGCGTAGGGTAAGTTTTTACGTAACTGCCATCTCTTCAGTATGTGTTGCTATGGCAGTTACGTAATAACTTACGCTACGCCGCTTTGTGAAACAGGCTCCAGATCTGGAGTAATTTGTTCCGGATTAAGCTGTATTCTTTCTATGTCGCTGACTTAAAGTTCTGAGCTGAATTAGACAGGCAGAATACAGATATCTATAATAACATAATCTGTAACAATAAAGTAATCACAAAAACAGAGAGTCAGTGCATCTGTTTCTACATGTGGGAAACATATGGATGCCTCTCCATGCCCTTCATGTAACTTACGAACGCCTGTACCTGTAAAACTCTCCAGACTTAAGCTCATGTTTAGGTAAAGGAGATAGACTGGTAATTTTCCTTTCCAATGGTATCCACCTCATATCTCTACAATTTTCCTCGCCAAACTGTACGAAAAGATAGTTGTGAAGGCTATTAGAGAGCCATTTACTGACTCGGCATCCATCTTTATAACATTCTAAGCATTACCATATACTGTATTCATATAGTCACTTAGATCAGTGACTTAGGCGTAGAACGAATATGTAATGCTTGCAATGCTATCATCATGGACACACAGCAAGACCAAGCCGTGTGCCCTGTTCGGCCAATCAGCAAGAGAAATGGGTCAACTCTGAATGTCTGCCTTTTAAACCTAAACTGAAAGTGATTATTTGGAGGCGCTGATAACTAAAGACAAACACTCTAATTATTCTAAAATATATACTGGCTTGTAAATCAATGGGAACCGAGGGAAACATCACAGTCTGCATTTGGTGTCTACACCACTTGTGAAGGTCGTTGTCAAAATTTTAGAAAACGGTAGACTTGCGCTCCACTGACGGTCGAGCAAGAGTTTGTTTGACAGATTCATTTTCAGTTTATTTTCACACCGTAAACCAAACACACATGAATATGATGCTCTATGGATTCTGTTTGCTACAATTGCATGCTGTTGATTTTCCCCCCATTTTAACGAAGGACATGGCTTCTGAAACAGAATGGTACATTGGTATATATTAATATCTATAATGGGTGATATCAGGGATTAATTGTTTCGCAAGCTGATTGGCCATTTCATTACCCACAATATCAAGGCAGCCAATCAAACAGGACGTCAAGACCATATAATATAGGACTACTTTTAGTAAAATTCCAAATAGCTAAAATAGTACATACCAAACCAGTTAAAAAGATTACTCTTAAGGGCAAAATATCTGTAAAAATGGAGTAACTATTTCACTGTAATCCGATATTCATTCACAGACTAGGTAGAAAACAGACTTGTATGATTTTCCATGCATTAGCTGGGGTTGTCCTAATTACAGCAGTTCTACTTTCTACTTTTATAGGTGAGGTCAATCTCTTTTTATTTCCATTTCTCTTTAGGGTCCTTATGACTTTCTCAGTTTATAGGCATATTTATGTTAACTATGTTTGTAAATCTGCTCTTGGATTACTTTAAGTTGTTATTGTGCGTACGTTTATTTGCCATTATGTGCGTTGTGTAAAGGAATATGTCATTTGAGAAATCATCTCGCGTTGTGAAATTTAACAGCTGGGTTCCGGATAATTTAAACGCTTTCTTTTAATTATTGATCGGTCGCCGTATGTGGAAGAGTTGCCAGATACTCGCCGAAGGTCGGGGATTTCCTCTGGGCAATGAGCCCAGTTTCTTCTCTCACTAAACCTGGCAACGCCGCCATGCATATAAGTGAAATAATCTTGAATACGTCATAAAACATCAATCAATCAATCGAATCAATCATTTAATTATTGTTTCGAACTTTAATGTTAATTCGGCGTGATGTTTCCATTATGATTTGAAAAAAAAAAATGAATGAAATCCAAACTTGATATAAGTCGATCTAAGCATACAGGGAGGAAATTCCATTTTTTTTTGTGTGATAATCTTCTGGTTTTCTTATTATTTTCTTCTTCTTTATATTATAGTTGAAATCAGAAGAAGGTTTGCTTCTAACTATATCTAATATTTTACAGATTACATTATCGACTATGATTTTTTGTTAAAGGGGAGTCTACGGCCACATATGTCACATTGTTAACAATCGTGGGTAGATTTGCTATCGCTGCTTCATGGAATTCTCTGTTTTTATATACACCCGAACTTTATCCAACAAACCTTAGGTAGGTAATTCCTTTTACAATTGTTAACATGATATGATAGGCTACACATCTTTATTTGCACACTAAAAACTCTGTATTTAATAGGCATATATGAAGACATCAAACTTGTTAACCACCGATATAAAGTGACATGGTTTTGGGTTACATCGTGCGTGTTACTGAATAAGAATCTAACAAGCGAACCGTTCTCAGAATGACCGGGTAGATCAGTTGGTAGAGTGGTGGGACGGTAACCCTAGGTTGTCACAGATTCTCACCCTGGCCCGGAATTTTTTTGTGGGTCAAACAGAGTCGGCTAATTTACTACTTAAAGGGGCATGAGCTGCCAAAATGTTGATATTTTGACGTTAAAACAGATTGCTGAAATTATTGGCTATTTTTCTCAAGACGTATAATTCAGAAGCTTTTTAATGCTTCTAGTCTCGAAAATGTACGATAAAGTACTGTTTTGAACTAACTTTGGCTTAGAATGAATGAATGGTCGTCCCGGTTATTTAAATTTTGTTTACTTTTGAACACGTTTTCGGTTCATACAGGCCACATACTGTATGGATTTTTCTCATTCCAACGCCAATCATTTAGTTTTTCCATAGCCTTCAAAGCCTCTTACTGTCGTGACGATCAGAAGTTATGAAAAAACTGCGAATTTTGACAGCTCATGCCACTCTCTAACGATGATTATAGCTGTATAATTTTAGGGCCTACATATTTATGGACCAGGTGTAGACAAGACTTTGACCATACTCAATAGCTCTCCTTTTTATATATCGAGAACTATTGAGTATGGTCAACGTTTTGGCTAGATCAGGTTCAAAGTACAACAATTTCCGTTTCTTTATTAAGATGTTGTTTAAAATGTTCTTCGTTTATTCTCGGAGGCCGCATTTCGACAGTGTGGTAGACATGTAACCTATCAGGTTTGCCCTATAAGTGGAACCGAGTGACCCAGAGTCGGCTTTACATATTCGACAGACACCCTACACCTTTGTCAATATGTGCTTTAAAAATGAAATCACGTCGTGTAAATTCGTGCACGATCAACGATATCATTTACATTTATGGAAAAGATTCTGCATGTATAGTTTGGGTCATATTAGCAGAGCAAACACATGTGACGATTTTCCGTTTGTTTAACAGGAGCCTTGGACTGGGCATATCTTCTTCATCATCCCGTATTGGTGGAATGCTGGCACCTTTTTCCAGCATTGTGGTAAGATTACTTAGCCTTGTAACACCATAAGCAACAAAAACTAAGTATACATAACAATGCAACATTCAGTCAACTCCGCACGATCTTCTTTTGTTGCCTGTGCATACATTTGACATAGCAATTACACTGTCAGTTATCTATTGTCTGCAGGACAATGGGCTTGTATCATTCGAGGTCATAGTTTAGAGAGTTTGTCGATACTGGTATATTTCTCAGGAATTCCACATTCTAAAATAGAGTATAAAACGTCATGCAACCTTCTTTTTTGTTGAGATTTTCGTCACAAAATACTTGCTCGCCAAGCTCTCTACAGATCCCCATACTGTTTAAAATCTTGTTGTTACCTTCTATTTTTCTTAATTGCAACACTCTGATAGGTATTTTATGGCGTTTGCTCTATTCTAACACATATATTCCCACATATTTTTCTAAAACACGATCCACAACGCCAATATTGAGGTCGAAAGAATCTCCTTCCCCCTGATTAAAGGAGATATGGAGACGCACTATACCGGTGCCTTCGGCAAATCCCGATAACGATGCATGAGAATCTCGTATGAGGAATTATATTCAATCTTGCATAACCGGAATTCAATGTTAGGCATTTTCATAAATAATACCACATGGACGTGTTGACAGATCGGAAGAATAGCAAACGTGAATTACATGTCAGATGTCGCTATAATTGGACAAAATAGCATGGAAGTGCTAGGAATTTCGAATAATTCAAGCTTTAATTTAAGGCAGTCGGCATTTAGTGCTGGCGATAGGTGCCATACTCTGGGACTCGGGTTCGATTCCCGTTTCGGGTTTCACCCAAAATCGGTAAAAGAATTTTTGCTATTCTTCCAGAAAGTGTAATCCCAACATTAACGAGAATATTGACCAAGAGCGAATGTTATTTATATGCAATGATAGAAAAATGCTAATGAAAGATTTCTGAAGTGTACGAAAACATTTTAGACATTTAAAGCTTTACGAATGGAATGGAAGGAAGCGCTGCTCTGTAAATAGTATAGCTCACATATCTTCCATTCCTTAACATCTAAAAATAACCTATAGGGATTACCATAGACGGTTTGAAGGAATTGCGATTGATATGAAAATAGGGTTTTAAAAAATCGAAACCATGAATAGATACGTTAACTGGTACAATAAATGTAAGTTATTCCTTCTTAAATAAGAAAAAAAATTGACCTTAAGTAGTTGTGGCGAGAGAGAGTAGCTATTATGAATACAAAGTGGGCCTGGGTGGATCACGTTAGCAGTGACAGTCAATATTATACCAGAGTCTATGTTGTTACAATGACAAACCAGTGATTACTGCTGAAAATTGGAGTAGAAGCTGAATTGACCATCTGTAATGATAACCATGCAAATCATATGTATCCTTGTATTTTACCAGATTGACTACATTCCTTGGTTGCCAAGTACTATCTATGGAACAGCCTGTATTATCGTGTGTTTCCTAGTCATCTATTTACCAGAAACGTTGAACCGAGAGTTACCGCAAACATTGGACGAACTCAAGGAATGGAATCAAAAACCGAAAAAAGACCTACAACATGACATACATCCCGAGAAAGAACCGGATAGTTCTAAAGCGGTGGAACAAACACGGTTATAGTTGTGACCTATTAACCCCAGGGGCCGGTTTCACAAAGCGGCGTAGGGCCTACCGTACGTTTTTACGTAAATGCGATAGATACATGTAGCAACGTATCTCTACAGTATGGGCTGCTATGGCAGTTACGCAAATACTTACGCTATACAGCGCTTTGTGAAACAGGTCACTGGAGCCAGTTTCGCAAAACGGCGTAGATGTATTTGCGTAACTTTCATAGAAACGTAGGCCTATCTATACAGTATAGGTTGCCATAACAGTTACGTAAATACTTACGCTACGTCGCTTTGTGAAACTTGCCCCAGGCCTTAAATCTATTATACTTAGACTTTTGTTATTGGGTGATATTTTAAACAGATATTTCCATCAACGTATTTAAATGTTAAGTTTGTGCCATTATGTCAGACGCTGTGCCACAACGTGTTCCCTCGACAGATTTTCACGTCATACGGGTATTTCTTGTTTGTTTTTCGAAATTGTCTGATAAAGACATTAGTCGGAAGTTTTTATGGTGGAATTATACATGAAAAATAATTTGGTTGTTAGTTTTGTTGATTTAACTAAGAAAACGGTTCTTCTTTTCTTTTTTTTTAGATATATATTCACTTTCAGATTGAAATATTCACTTTCAGAAAGTTGAGGCTCCCCAAAAATTAACAGGTTCTGGAAATAGATTATATTCCGTTTCGCCATAGCTTGCGAAAGCGAAGTTGTGCATAAACGTGGCTTTAACATTGTTTCTGAACTGCCAAAAGAAACAAACCGCTGCATTAACTAAACAGCGTCACAGTTTCATGTCTGTCATCTTGGCGTTGTACTTGTGTTTGTCTAAGGTGTATTTCTTTCACAAGAAACTGGCCAAAAAATGTCCAAATATAGTATATGGCGAACATGGGATATCCGTAATTACCGTAATTACATACAACAATCCTCCTACAAGCTGCCTTGGCAGCGAGGATTGTACAACAGCCAATTACCGAATAACTTAAATTGAATATCCACCCCAGTTGGAACATCCTTCGGCTATCTTCGCTCCCTACCGGTCGGCTTTGGTATTTCACGTACATAAATGCCCAAAGTTTCAGAGTGTATCCAGCCTTGACAGTCTTAATACCAATACACCTATTGTCGAATTATAGGTCAGACTTATTGATATTAATCAATACATAGCGGTGGTTGGAATATTTTCACGCTAATACGGTTTTCTGGAGTATAGCGGTTTCTGGACTATCCTGTCATTACTCGCTATGGATTCCCCAAGTTTTTAACTGACTAACTTCGGTAGCGTTCGGCCTTTTAGGCCTCTCAGCAAATTGAACGCTTCGTACCGGAGATAATATATCCACTGATCCTGCATTAATAAAAAAAGCCATTTTAATTTCGTCCATCGTTAGATAGAAGAATGGGGTTTTATGCAATAATCTGGCATATCCGATCGTTATGTATTAAAACAACTTTATATGTTTTTGAACACTAAAACACACGGGCAAGGGGAAAATCTTCTTGTCTAAAATAACCATGGAGACAAGTTTCTTATTGGGCTAAAATCATAAGTTGTTATATTAAACCACAATCATGCTATCACAGAATTCTTCATTCAAGACGAACCCAATCCAATCTAAATTTAGCAGTTACCCTATAGGGTTGATCTTAGCCATGTCTAAAGGGGATCTCGCGAGAATGCGATTGGAACCCAATCGTGACGTCAGTTTAGAATGTTGTTTCGTAAGCATAGACACCGGAGAGGTACGCTTTGCGTGCATGAGAAATCATGAATACGGTTGTTCAAAGGCGTTTTAAAAAAAACAGTCCAATCGAGTGTAGAACAGCTCTGATTATACAGTTTTAGGCAAAGAAGCTTTTCAGGATGGCGATAAATTCATTATATGGCGCCCTTCTATGGGTATACGGGTATATATTTGGTGTCTGACATATTTCTCCTCGGCGATATTAATGTCAGAAACCAAATATCTACCGGTATACTCAAGGAACTGCGTCTAATAACTAATAATATCTTGACCTTCGTCTGACTTAGTCAAGTTGTAGCCTACCAAGATACATCACCTAGAACACTGTCCCTCTGTCGGTTTGATTGATTGATTGATATATATATAGTTTTTTTTAATTTTGGCGACTCGTGCCACTTAAACGCACCAGATGAAACAAGGGCCATGATTGAGACAAAAAAAAGAAACAAAAAGCAAATCAGATGGATTGTCAATAGTATTTCTTTGTATATAAGAAAACAATTCGATATCATGGCAAATCTGCAAAAAATGGAAAAGTACACATTCTAAGCCAAAGTTTTTCAATAGATTGACTAGCCAAAGAGAAAAAACAAACAATGTGTGTGAAAATTTAATAATTCACAATGATAAAAAAATATTCTAAACATCCAAGATGACGGGAATAAATAGAATGTGACCATGACGATTGTCTAAATAAAATTCGAACTTTTTTTAACTGATAAAAATTCAATGGATTTACTGATGCTTGGCCTCACACTCAAGGCTATACATATCACTGTTTTAGGCCTATGCGATGAGGTTATCATGTTTAGTCAAGAGGCACTCAGAAACATCCGACCTTCTGCGGGTACCGGACAACCATTAACACATGGGTTGATGGGCGGATACAAATATACATTAAATGGTGAAATATATGCTTTGGAAGTGGTTTTGCATTCCAAGTGGGACTATGTAATAAGACCAAACAGGCAAAGTCGGTAGATTTACCAAAAACCCAAAAATAATAACTGACAATGGTCCAACAGTTATGTCAGGGATTTCTAAATTTTCAGAAAGAAATTATTTTTTTCCCCAAAAACATTTACAATTTTTTATCTCACAGGTTTGAATCTTGGTCCAGTCACAAATTTCTTATGAGTTTAGGGCTTGTGAAATAATTTTTTGGCACAGGCTTCCAAATATATGGGACATTTCGTTGAAACAAAATTAGCTACATGTAATATTTCAATCAAAAACTCACACAGTCCTGCTATTTAAATTGTGTTACTTTGCTTACTGACTTAACCAATATTTCTATTTCAACGTCAATGGTTTGGGTTGTCAAACAGAATTTATGAGTAAAAAATCGAAAGGGGAGTGCAAACAGGTATCCTAAGAATTCCATCAAAATTTCGTGATATGATGCTATTAAGGACGCTTTTGGTGATGTTGCAATTCCATTTGACGTATTTTGCTCCATACCATCAAGGCCCTGTCTTACAAAGCCTGCGTAAATTAAAACTATAGTCTATGTTGTAGGCCAATGCGTATGTTTACGCCAGTTTTGTAAGAACCAGGGCCCTGTCTTACGAAGCTGGCGTAAAGTTGCGCATAGGCCTACAACATGGACCAGTTGCGACTAGGGCGTAAGTTCCTATTGCTTTAACACTGATTTACGTCCGACGTAACTTACGCCAGCTTTGTAAGACAGGGCCTAGGGACCCAGGGCCCTGTTTCACAAAGCGATCTTAGCTTAAGGTTATCTTAATTACCAATGGCAACATATACCTTTAGCATTGGTTGTCATGGTAGTTAAGATCACACTTAGCTAAGATCGCTTTGTGAAACTAGATGTAGACGTCAGATGTAAAACTCTCAGCCACATGCACAATGCAACGCTGGGGACAGGAAATTTGTGAAATTCCAACAAAACTTGCGCTCCCTATTTTGGCAGCTCATGGCTCTTTAACTATAGGCTTACTACAGTTTTTTCATATTTCATCACAAAAAATACATGTAAGAATACAAAATAGAATACTTCTATATATATCCTGGGGCTCGTTTCACAAAGCAGTCGCATCGCAAACGAAGCCTAGTTACCAATGGATACCATACTGAAGAGATACGACGTCATGTCAACTGCGATTGATCGCACTGTGCGATGGCTTCGTGAAACGGCCCCCTGGTACATACATTGTGGCTATATGACTTGATCATTGACATAATCATTAAAAACTCTCACTGTATATTGGAAACGATATAGGGAGTGTAAAGTCATGGAAAGGTGAACTAGAAAATACAATTGAGCTGTTGTCAACACTTCTTTAACATTAGTTCTAATTTCATGTACAACAAAGGGTATACATGTATTTTAATGATTGCAAAGCTTGTGTAAAGTTACATACAGTAAAATGTAGAAAAATAAACTGTTTTCTTAAAAAAATCGATCACATCTTTGCTTTAAGACTTTTTAAAAATGGTCATTTATTGTCCACGTTAAGTCTTTTCATGTAGTAGACTACTTCTCTCTGTTGTTTTGCCTTTAAATGCTGAAATAAAGAAAGGCGTTTTTATGATCTGTTGCAATTTTTTAGAATATGAGAATATAAGTTACTCAACTTGTGGCTAATGGTTATATATGTACATACTACATGTGAATGGTTTTTATTTTAAAGGATAAATGACAAGGGGGGGGGGGGTCTTCATAATTGGTTGAAATAATGATGAATGTGTTTAAATGTCAAGTATGACGTCAAATGCGAAGATATTTCCAATTTATGGCGGATAATTTGCATATTTTCCATCGCCTTTAGTTTAATTTCAACATTATGTTCAGAAATAAATATTTAGTCAATTTATAGTTACAAATCACTGCTAGGTGTTTAAAAAAAGCGACATTTAGCCTCAAACTTTAAATATGTTTTGATTTTCCATGTTTCTTGGCAATCTGAATATGTTAAAATTCAATGAATAACATTTTTGGCAGTTTGTGCCACTTTAAGCATTCTGTGCAAACTCTCTTTAACATATAACTCCGGGTGAATGAGTGGAAGAGTTGCCAGGTACTTGCCAAAGATAGGGGGTTTACCCCGGGCAATGTGCACGCTTTCGTTCCCCAGTAAACCTGGCAACGTGTGAAGTGAAACAATCTTACATGCAGCGTAAAACTTTTAAGTTCCCATTGACGATTTATAAAATGTCTACTATTGAACGTACCTCTTTCTCGTAGACCTTTACCGAAGTTGGAATAAACTACAGGTAATTCAACAGTTAAAATCAACCAGACTAAAAAACACAAGGCACCTACAACATACAGTACATCCATTTTGACATCGTTCGTTTGCAAGAAGAACTCAAACAAATACAGGGATTGTTGTCAGTTTTATAAGGTAGAGGACAAGATTATTTCATTGAACAGGCCAAGAAAACAACAAATATAGCATTACAGTAAACTTGGGTATCTTTGAACAGTCAAAGATGAAAATGTAAATTTTTGCTATTTGGTAACAAATACTAAGAAAAGTGGTGATAATTATGTTTTTAGCTTTTTCACCATTTTTTCACCATCGAACAAGCTAAAAGCATAACTATTACCATTTTCCTTAGTTACCCCAGTTTATCGTAATCAAAAGTTACATGTGTATTTTGATTTACCATCTGACAAATTTCCCTTCTCTATATATAACATTATGAAATACTAGCAAGCGTTACAAAGGTTAAAATGACTAAAGCATTTGAACCGGCAGCCGGATATGGCCACAGTGATTGATTGATTGATTTATTGTTTGGTGTTTTACACCTCGCTCAGGATTATTTCACATATATGGCGGCGTTGCCATTTTTGTTGTGAGAGGAAACCGGGCTCTATGCTCGGAGGAAACCCATGAACCCATAACCATCCCACATAGGTCCCTCCAGTGAAAACCCAGTCAGAGCCACAACGATAATCAGCTCACAAATACAACAAGAGTTTAAGAAACTCATAATACGCCCGCAAGGGTAAATTCATTGTAGCACACTATCTTAATATTTAATATTAAAGACATGCTTTAAACAGAATTTTGGCTGGTAGAATCTTTCAGTCACCTAAATAAGACTGGGGCTTAGTATTTGACAGATCACATACCTATAAGCTGCTACCTATATCTGAAAGCTGTACCAAAGCTACTTGCAAAAGTGTCTACACTACATATAGGCATACAACAGCAATTTCATTTAATTACAGATTAAACAATAGAAAGAAAGTCGCAACTCATTTGGTCATCTTGGTTATCAAATAAGTTGTTTGGAAATAACTAAGCTATTCTGTGAAACCACAGACAGAATAACAGCCATTTCCTCAATTACTGAATGTCTTAAGGCTGGGTGACTGTTTTTTGTCAACACATATAGCGAGACTCCAATTTACTTTTAGTACTAGACACACCGTCCACTCATAAGATAGTTATAACTGAAAAAAAAATTGATAATCCATGCAATAAGTACCGAGATACTCAATGCTAAAAGGCTAGTGACTATTCTGGTCGCCACAGATATAGAGATCCCAATTCAATTTTGGTACAGGACACATCGTCTAATCATAAGCTTCATATATTAGAAGAAAAAAAATTATAATCCATGAAATAGTTACGGAGTAACTCAATGCCAAAAGGCTGGTGACTGTTTTGGTCGCCCCAAATATCAACACTCCAACTTCATTTTGGTACAGAACACACCATCTACTCATAAGTCAGTTATAACTAAAAAAAAATTAAATCCATCGAATAGTTCCAGATTAACTCAATGCCAAAAGGCTGGTGACTGTTTTGGTCGCCGCAAATATCAACACTCCGACTTCATTTTGGTACAGAACACACCATCTACTCATAAACCAGTTATAACTAAAAAAAAATTTAAATCCATCGAATAGTTCCAGAGTAACTCAATGCCAAAAGGCTGGTGACTGTTTTGGTCGCCGCAAATATTAAGACTCCAACTTAATTTTGGCACAGAACACACAATCTACTCATAAGCCAGTTATAACTAAAAAAAATTTCAAAATCCATGCAATAGTTCTGGGTTTACTGAATGTCAAAAGGCTGGTGACCGTTTTGGTCGCCGCAAATATCAAGACCCCAATTTAATTTTGGTACAGAACACACCATCTATTCATAACCTAGTTATATCTGAGAAAAAAAAATCAATCCATCGAATATTTTCAGAGTTATAAGTGGCAAAAGGCTGTGTGGCTGTTTTGGTAGCCAAAAATATTGAGACGCCAATTTAATTTTGGTACGCGACACACAGTCTACCCATAAGCTACATATATCAGAAGAAAAAAAATAAATTCAGGCAATAGGTTTTAAGTTATGGAGCGGACACGAATCCGGGCCGAACGACAGAGGACAGACGAACAACGGTATACCAATATACGCCCACTTTAAGAGCGGGCGTATAAAAAAGCAACTATTTAGGAATCAGAATAGAAATCTAGCCAGTTGCTTCAGTCAGAAAGAAGGATGTTGTAATGTTTGAGTGTTTTATACTGACCAGCTGTTAATAATGAGTAAATGATGGTGGGACTAAGGTCAAGGTTCCTCGATAAATCAATATAAATCTGAAGGAAAGAAGAAAAAGTTATTAAATTCTAATCTTCCTCTTTTCCTCAGAGTTTTAGACATAAAATAAATAACTTCAATACTATTTGTGGACAAGGCTTTTTAATTATTAAGATATTTCATCATTAAATGTTTAAATTGGAAATGACACGTCAGAAATTGTACATTATGTCAGATAAGGCAGCAGTCTTTAAATCACAATGCAAAAGATATTGCTAAAGGAAAAAACCTATTTCCAAAGCCAGAAAACAGCCCATTTTTGCCGCAGAAAACCCCGAAGTCAGCAACAATTGGTTTGGTCCCAATTCTTAATCATGGGGGCTTACATGGAAGAGGATGGATAAAGCACAATAAAATGGAGTTCCTACCTTGACAATTTTAAAGATGTAATAAGCTGGTTTTCCAATGCCTGAGATAAAGAAAAGCCAGGCCAAAGATTTGATCTCTCGCTCTAACTGAAGAATGAAAAAAATGACATCTTTATTCCTTGTTATCCGTTGACAGAGTCTGTGTGCAATGTTCATTTGACACACTATAGGTGAAATGATATTGAGTGGCTTAAAACGTCAATCAAGCAAACAAGCCAAAAGAAAATTTACAGCTATGTTCCTAAAACAGCAACAAGATTTGCCTACGAACTGCAAAAAAACAATCAGTGCACAATGTTACAGTGGGGCAGAAGGACCGTTTATCTTTCTGGCTTTTAGGGGGCTCAGTCAGTTAGTGATATTCCTTCAGTCTGACACAGGCATTCCATCGATGCGGCGACCCCACTGGGACCAAATAAAAATTGAAAACATTTCTGAGTGGATTTTTCTCACAATTGCTGTGTGTGGAAGAGCTGGTATGTTGGGGGTTTCAGCGATCAAAGAGTTTGGTTTCCTCACCCGCTAAACCTGGCAACGCCGCCATATAAGAGAAATTATCTTGGGTGCGGCGTAAAACATCAATCAGTCAACCTTAGTGGTACATTTATGTCAATAAGCCAACACCTAGAACTACCTGCAATCAATGCACCAAACCAACACTTCAACTCACCATAAACCAGCCAAGTAAACCCCATAAAAACGTGTATGGAATTCCAACACCTAAAGTCACTTGTTCTAAAATATCCAAACTTGTTCCTTCTTTTAAAGCTAATAACACAAAACTGGACTGGAAAAATAAAACAAAGAAAAATACTAAAATCGTAATTCTACATAAAAATACATTGTATACAAACATTTATTGAAAGATTGAAAAATAGAATTAATTACTTTTTATTGAAGATTAAAATTTTTTGCTAACAAGCCGGACAACAATTTTCCAAACTCTTACCTGGTAATTTAAATCTGTTTATAAAATATATAAAGTCATTAAACAAATGAACATAATGGCAATTAGAGCATAGGAACTGTTTTAGAAATGAAGAAACATGAACACCAATGTAGGAATAGAATTATAGGCATAAGAAAACTTTTCATTGTATGAACAAAATCTGAGTAAATGATTATTTTGTGAACTCTATAACACTGATTTCAATGAACCCTACAAAATTTTTGTTCTCATCTAAAAAAGGTGAAAAACTGCATTGAGGCACAGGATTAAAAAGAAATAACTTACTGTAACTTGTAAATCAAACTTCAATAAACAGAAAAATATGGAGGCTCTTTTATACATATCTGTCAAAGACAAAGTACATGGACATTTATAATTTTATAAAACGAACAGAAGTTGTCAGTCTTTTACCTAGAACAAAAATAACATATTTTCACTTATATTCTCATTATCATATTTTGTTGAATTTCAGTTTACCCGACTACTAGCCATTTACTGACTAAAGCCAGTGTCTGTCTTCAACCTTATGAAATATCATGGTTTACTACCACAACCTATGATTGGGTATACAGTTCTAAAGACATAAAATAACTAACTTGTCACCATGGCATGTTTTAATGTTCATAAATATAATAAAATATATAATAGTTTATTGAAGCTGCAGCCGCACTGCAAGTCGATAATGATCAATTTGAGTTTGTTTCAGAAATATAATTGGCCAAACTTTGCACAAATAACCGCAAAGTTTAAGTTCTATTCTTAATTTAACAAACAAAGAGTAACCTAGGATAACCTAAGTGTAACCATCCACTTTAGTCAACAAGGTTAAGACTGAATCCACCTATTGCAACTTCCTAGAAAAAAAAACGGAAATATTTTGTGATACTATAAGAAAATTATCTCAGCTTAGCAAGTGAATAATAATTAGACATACTTTGAAGATCCTCTGAGGCTCCAACAATTTTAAATTCTAAATATCCAAAGTCTCCGGCCACAGACCAAGCCAGGTAAATGTTGGGAGGGGCGAGAATACAGGCTGCTATCAAACGTACCTGTCAAGGTAGAACATAAATTACATTGGTTACAGCTAACGTGGCAACTAACATTAAAGTTAATACTTGAAAACATAATATTCAGAAAGAAGATTGATTGAATGTTAGATCAGTTAAGGAAGTTAAATCTTACTGTTAAGGAAGCCTAATCAAGCTGTTTTTTAATTGACACACCCTGTAAAGCCATGGGAAAACCCAAGACTTGTAAGCCCAATGAAAAACCCAGCCTGTAAGGTCAATGGAAAACCTCATTGTTTCAAACCCAAGGGAAACCTTTAGCCCAGTAAGCCCAACAGAATTTTCTCAATATCTGGCAATTCATGCTAATTTAATGCTTTTATACGCCACACTCAAGATTATTTCACTTAAATTGAGATGTTTAGTCCGACAGGATACTGATCTGTTTGTCTGGAGCAAATACTCTTCCATATTAGGAAAGAGATTCAAAAACCCACTGAGAATTTTTTTAATTTGTCTTGCACGGAGTGAGATACAAACCGTACCCATCGATGGAAGGTTCAGTATGAGGAAAAATTGATTGATTGATTGATGTTTTATGCGGCTTTCAAGATTATGTCACTTATACATGGATATATTGCCAGGTTTTATAGGGGAGGAGGTCAAAACCTCTAGATGTCTAGATGCCCCCGCCCCCCAATGGCCATTGACAGGTAAGGATGAAAATGAAGACCAACATAAACACTGACAATGATTGTTGAAAAGGATAAATAAACAACTGTTCATATTGATTGATTGATGGATTCGTGTTTTACGCCGCACTAATACGATTATTTCATTTATATGGTGGCATGGCGAGGTCAAGTGGACAGCTTTTTGTCCTGAGGAAACCCCCGACCTCCGGCAAGTACCTGGTAACTCATCCACATACCATTACGGCGATCCATTCAGAAATTGTTCATTTTTTTTAATTTTTTTTGGTCTGAATGAGATTCTAATGTACTCTAATTCGGAGTATACCTGGCAACTCTCCCACACACAGCGATCCAGTACAAAATCCACTCAGTTTGTATTTGGTCTGAGTGGGACCCGTGCAGCATCGATGGAAGGCCTGTGTCGGACTGAGGGAGTATTACTCTAATCGACTGAGCCACCAAGGACCCCTGTTCATATTGATTGATTGATGCCGCAATCTACATTATTTCCTTAGTATGGCGACATTGCCAGGTTTAGTGGGTGAGGAAATCGAGCTCATTTCCTGGAGGAAACACCTGGTAACTCTTTCACATACCACGACCCAGTGAAATATCCACTCAGAAATTTTAAAATTTTTATTTCTGAGTGTGATTGGAACCCGCGCCACATCAATGGAAGGTATGCATGGGACTTAGGAAGTACCACTCTAACCCACTGGACCACTGAGGTTCATATAGAAAGGGAAAACTTACCAGTTTAACTGTAGTCCTTCCCTCTACGTTAAGAAATGCATACTCCACAATACAATAGACAAGTACCACTAATATAGCTATGATGAACACATATAACTCATAGGCTTTCTCACGCAGGACACCATGGAACATGTAAAATGTACAAAATGCTGCAAGAAAAATAAAAACAAATGTAACATATTTATAAGTACCTAAAATTTAATTATGAGCAAATTAAACCAACTGACAAGATCATAGTTCCTACTGTCAAAATCATAGTTCCGACTGTCCAGATCACAGTTCCTACCATCAAGATCATCGTTCGTACTGTCAACATCATAGTTCCTACTGTCAACAGCATAGTTCCGACTGTCAAAATCATAGTCCCTACTGTCAAGATCATAGTTTCTACCGTCAAGATCATAGTTCCGACTGTCAAAATCATAGTCCCTACTGTCAAGATTATAGTTTCTACCGTCAAGATCATAGTTCCTACTGTCAAGATCATAGTTTCTATCGTCAAGATCATAGTTTCTACTGTCAAAATCATAGTTCCTACTGTCAAGATCATAGTTTCTACTGTCAAGATCATAGTTCCTACTGTCAAGATCATAGTTCCGACTGTCAAGATCATAGTTCGTACTGTCAAGATCATAGTTCCTACTGTCAAGATCATAGTTCCTACTGTCAAGATCACAGTCCCTACTGTCCAGATCATAGTTCCTATTGTCCAGATCATAGTTCCGACTGTCAAGATCATAGTTTCTACTGTCAAGATCATAGTCCCTACTGTCACGATCATAGTTCTTACTGTCAAGATCATAGTTCCGACTGTCAAGATCATAGTTCCGACTGTCAAGATCATAGTTCCTACTGTCAAGATCATAGTTCCTACTGTCAAGGATCATAGTTCCTGCTGTCAAGTTCATAGTTCCTACTGTCAAGATCATGATTCCTACTGTCAAAATCATAGTCCCTACTGTCAAGTTCACTCGAACAACCTATGTGGGATGGTTGCCAGTTACAACCGGAAGGTCGTGGTTTTCCTCCGGGCATAGAGCCTGGTTTCCTCCCACAATAAAACTGGCAACGCCGCCATATAAGTGAAATAGTCTTGAGCACGGCGTAAAACACCAAACAACCAATCAATCAACCTACTGCCAAGATCATCGTTCCTACTGTCACATCATAGTTCATTACTGTCGTCCGTATGGTCTGTCGTCAACCAAATGAAATATCATGGGTTTAAGTTTATTATAAGAACTTATGAGTGGGTATAAAGGTCCAAATGACATACCCCCTTTTAACAAAACTAGAAACTTGATCTCCATGGTTAATTTAGACAAGAAGATTTTCCCTGTGCCGGTGTGTTTTAGTGTTCATAAAATTAAATATAAGTGCATAAAAGTTGGAATTAGGCTACATGTATCTATTAAAATCAATATTGTATCTGTTTTTAACCTACCAGCATTTATCAATAATAAAACGGTAAAAGTAAAATCGGAGGAGTCGGGTGATTCCTGTAAGACAATGACCAATCTGTATGTTGTCAACCCAACTGCTGCCAGTATGTTCACTATGGATACAACGATGAACAGCCAGTCCTTTATGTGTAAGCCAGCCCAAGTTTTAGTCTAGAAATAAAAAAATAAAAATCACTATAGATACAAGATTTGGGAATCAAAAGCATTTATGCTTGTAGGCATATAATAGATTTTCCCTGCGCCCGTGTGTTTTAGTGTAAATAAATATATAAATTTTATAAATAATATGATATCTGAGTGAAATCTCAGGTTTTATGTTTTACAAAAGTCAGGTAGTGTGCACTGGGTAAGCATTTAAAAAATGTATAGCCTTTATACAATTTTACCCAGCTAAAAACACCACACAACTGGTGTCCCTTATAATTATAGCGTTACATGGGTACATTTGTGCATCTATGCACCTTGCTGTGGTATGTAGTTTCAATTTTACTGCAAGGCCAGAAAGGCCGAACAATACAGGGTCGAGCCATTTAATATTTTAAACATTCCTCTTTTCATTTTACCTGTTATTTTTTTTTATTTCATTGTAAATCTGATAAATCCATCTTCATTATAAACAGTGTAAAATTTGGTCCGATTTCAAATTCTCCTCGCACAGCCACGTTTCATGTGATCCGCAATTTTAATAGCCTGAGAATTTCCCCTAGGATTTGATTTGAGGTCATCAACAGAATCCTTGCATCACATGACTGTACGGTTTTGAAAAATTTGATAACTGATAACTATAGCGTAGTATTATGCGTATATTGATCAGGGGGCTATATATGACTGGCGGAACTTTGGGCCTGCTCGTAACTTAATGTTAAAGGTATATGTTGTCATGACACTTAGGCCTTGGATTGGACGCGTAAATGCTTTGAGGAACAGCCCCCAGCTTTTGATTGTTATAACATTAGTCATTGACACTACACTATAGCTCGAGATATCCAAACTCTGTGGCCAAAGTGTATTGATGATGTACATGTGGCCACACATCATCAATATATTTTGGCCACAGAGTTTGGATATCTCCACAGAGTACATAGCCGCACTCATGTGTCTGGTCCGGTTTGGCCTACTTGCTGGCCAGAAAGTATACCGTATGGTTAAAAAGAACAATATCAATATACTTTGATTTGGCCTAGCCCGCAATATGTTGAGTGGATTGAAGTTATTCTGATACGCCCGCACAGGCTTCTTCACTACCACGTCACATAGGGTGCATTTGAAAAATCTAAGAGCTGCTCTCAGAATTTTTTTAAAAATTATAACAATTTTTAAACATTACTCTCCTAAAATTTTGTCAGAAAGCTTTTTTGATAATCTCTTCGTACAGCTAAACCATCATATGTGACCTTAAAATCTGTTAGCAGCAAATTTCGCTAAGTTTGAATTCGGTCTGTTTTCACTAAAAATTTTCTCGGGCGATCACACCGCCATCTACCACGAATTTCAAATCATGCTCGCCACTACAACCGATAACGGCTGTCGGGGAAGGTCGGTGATAACGCAAAGGGAATTTAAACTTAGCGAATTTCGTTGTTTGGCGATGTGTATGATCACAGATGATGGTTTAGCTCTACAAAGGGATTATCAAAGAAGCTTTCGGACAAAATTTTAGGTGAGTAATGTTTAAAAATTGTGAGTTATCATTTTTTTTAAATTCCGAGACCAACTCTTAGATTTTTCAAATGTACCTTATGTTGACGTGCTATTGAAGAAGCCTGTTCGGGCGTATCAGAATAACTTCAATCCACTTAACATATTGCGAACTAGATTTGGCCATGTTTGGATATTTCCAACTATACAGAGTACCGGCAGGGCCTAATCTAGTCTGATTTTGAACCCCATACATGGGGTTTGGGTGTCAGCAGTTTGGGCGCCCAAACCAGGGTACATGTATGAGAGAAAATTGTTGCTTTAAAGTGGCATGAGCTGCCGAAATTCACATTTTTTTCATAATTTCTGATCGTCACGACAGTAAGAGGCTTTGAAAAACTAAATGATTAGCGTTGGAATGAGAAAAATCCATACAGTATGTGGCCTGTACAAACCGAAAATGTGTTCGAAATGTAAACAAAATTTAGATAACCGGGACGACCATTCATTCATTCTAAGCCAAAGTTTGTTCAAAACAATACTTTATCGTACATTCTCGAGACTAGAAGCACTAAAAAGCTTCTGAATTATACGTCTTGGGAAAAATAGCCGATAATTTCAACATTCTGTTTCAACGTCAAAATATCAACATTTTGGCAGCTCATGCCACTTTAAATATTAAGTAAAAACTGCTCTGCAATGTATTTAAAACATAAATATTAGGGCCATATAAGGCAGAAATGATGGTTTAAAGTAGGAGTTCTCTCCATGCAGCCTTAATGGACCCTGGGATGGTATTGTCAAGCCGTACTATGGGTGCCCAAACTTGTGTCCTAGATTATGCCGTGATCGATAGGTAGTCTACAGCTAGAAAACAGGACATGGGATAGACACTGATAATTCAATAATATTAAATTCCTACAGTTACCTCGTTATCTATGTTTGGATATTTATTGGTCGGTACTGGTCGATGACCAATAAATGTCAGAAATTATAAAATAACGGAGTAAGACCTTTACTTAAAGTGGCATGAGCTGCCAAAATGTTGATATTTTGAAGGTAAAACAGAATGTTGAAATTATTGGCTATTTTTCTCAAGACGTATAATTCAGAAGCCGTATAGTGCTCCTAGTCTCGAAAATGTATGATAAAGTGTTGTTTTGAACTAACTTTGGCTTAGAATGAATGAATGGTCGTCCCGGTTATTTAAATTCTGTTTACTTTTCAAACACGTTTTCGGTTCGTACGGGCCACATGCTGTATGGATTTTCCTCATTCCAACGCCAATCATTTAGTTTTTCGATGGCCTTCGAAGCCTTGTAGTAGTACTGTCGTGACTATCAGAAATTATGAAAAAAATGTGAATTTTGGCAGCTCATGCCACTTTAACAGGTTGGGGAAATGTGCCGAACGGGAGTCCACTCCTCAACGGGAGTAACACTCCGGAACGAGCTATAGACCGCACTCTTGATCGGGAGTAGGGTGGGTGAAAAAAACAAAACACGCGTCCGTTCTCCTCAACCCCTACCGTAATGCACGCTTTGCAGAGCAACAACAACGCAGTAGACTTCAAGCTTTGCCTCCGTGTGTTTTTTTCTTTAAAATTATTTATCGTCGCATGCGCTGACCACTTCAAAGAATTTCACACAAACTGCAAAAAGTGAATTCGCCATTTTCAACAAGCCAAAGCAGCGTCAAAATAAATGTTTACCTTAGCCATTGATGTTTCAAATTAAAGACTGGTGTCTGTAGTGTTGCATGCTTACCACGTGGTGACAGTCCGTCGTTCACCCAAGTCACTGACTCGGACGCGCAAATTTCAGGTCTTTAAATATTGCCAGTCGGCGCGATTATACGGTGGTCATTAGTGACCATCGATGCATTTTTATTCTGCACACATCGTTTTTAATTCATTTTAAAACTGTTTGATAATAAAAATCTTTTTTATTTACTTCATGCACTAAAACAGTTTATTTGTTAATTGTGTATTTAATTTGAATCGTAAATTTTAGATGGCAGCATATTTACAAGACTTTTTGCATCTCTTCGTGTTATTTGTCATAAGGCGTGTTTTCCGTAAACTGAGTGAATGTGTCGGATGACGTCAGAATTTATTCATATCCGAGAGGTCAAAGGTCAACTGTAGCAAAATCCGTCAGTTCAAAGGGCATTCAGCTCACACATGACCTTTGAACTGACGGATTTTGCTACAGTTGACCTTTGACCTCTCGGATATGAATAAATTCTGACGTCATCCGACACATTCACTCAGTTTACGGAAAACACGCCTTATGACAAATAACACGAAGAGATGCAAAAAGTCTTGTAAATATGCTGCCATCTAAAATTTACGATTCAAATTAAATACACAATTAACAAATAAACTGTTTTAGTGCATGAAGTAAATAAAAAAGATTTTTATTATCAAACAGTTTTAAAATGAATTAAAAACGATGTGTGCAGAATAAAAATGCATCGATGGTCACTAATGACCACCGTATAATCGCGCCGACTGGCAATATTTAAAGACCTGAAATTTGCGCGTCCGAGTCAGTGACTTGGGTGAACGACGGACTGTCACCACGTGGTAAGCATGCAACACTACAGACACCAGTCTTTAATTTGAAACATCAATGGCTAAGGTAAACATTTATTTTGACGCTGCTTTGGCTTGTTGAAAATGGCGAATTCACTTTTTGCAGTTTGTGTGAAATTCTTTGAAGTGGTCAGCGCATGCGACGATAAATAATTTTAAAGAAAAAAACACACGGAGGCAAAGCTTGAAGTCTACTGCGTTGTTGTTGCTCTGCAAAGCGTGCATTACGGTAGGGGTTGAGGAGAACGGACGCGTGTTTTGTTTTTTTCACCCACCCTACTCCCGATCAAGAGTGCGGTCTATAGCTCGTTCCGGAGTGTTACTCCCGTTGAGGAGTGGACTCCCGTTCGGCACATTTCCCCAACCTGTTTAAGTGAAGTAAGACACTGATCAGCTGAGACCTACCCTTCCCCAGGCAGTTTGGACTGTTGTTTTCGGTATATCGGTGATCCCATACTGAGTAACGTCAGTAGAAGAAGAAAATTTCCTTTCAACCGGACTGTTGCTTTCCTCGTTCATGGTGGTTGTTTTAATTCAAGTTATTCAACACAATCACAATGTTCGGTAGATTAGAAAATATCTAATCCTAGAAACGTTTACCAAACAAACCGCCATTTTGAATGATATCTTATCACATGATATGATATCATGTGATTAGAAGTACGCCCACGTCCAACAATATTCGGCTGCAGTGCTCTGCGCTGAGGGCCGTGATCTCTGCGCTGAGACGGAGACACTAGCTCTGCGCTCAGGGCCGGGTACATCTAAATTCGTAACTTGAAACGCTATCAAACGTGAATAAAAACGAAACAGATCATGATATTTAATAATAACAGAGGTTTTTCTTTTCTCGCACCATATCGTTAAACTTTTTTCACTGAAACTTAAACTACTGGTTTATTTGTTTTTGGAGATACTAATTTCCTAATGTTTCTTTTAAGAAATAATCGGGGCCTCGGTGGTCCAGTGGGTTAGAGTGATCGTCCGTCAGTGCCATACATACCGGCGCGGGTTCGAATCGCACTCAGACCAAATAAAAATCGAAAAATTTCTGAATGGAGCTGGTTTCTTCGGGCTGATTTACACCTATTTGTGTGGGCCCTCAGCTCAGAGCTGGTGTCTCCGGGCTAATCTACATGCATTGGCGTCGGCCCTCAGCTCAGAGCTTGAGCCTAATAGGTGTAAATTAGCCCGGAGACACCAGCTCTGAGCTGAGGACCCACAAAAATAAGAGTAAATTAGCCGGGAGACACCAGCTCTGAGCTGAGGACCCACAAAAATAAGAGTAAATTAGCCCGGAGACAACAGCTCTGAGCTGAGGACCCAAACAAATACAAGTTTTTTTTTTTCATTAATGTTTATTAATCAACTGAATAGCAATGAAATTTGTACAGACACTCTTAATAAGGTTTACATCACAATTTGGGTGGGGTTTGAGATATTTGCAATAGACCTTTATATACATGTAGACTTAAATAAACCAAAGGTGGTATAAATACGTGCAATTCATACTTAACATTTAACTAGGCAAGAGTTAATCATATTTGACAACAGATTCAGAATACAATAGTCAATCAAACAGCTTTATGTGATTTGATCATTATAATACTATAGTTTAATTTTAAGCTCGTCGTTATCAACGGCTAGAAGTGTGTTAATTAGCCCGGAGACACCAACCCTGAGCTGAGGACCCACACAAATAGGTGTAAATTAGCCCGTGGAACAAGTATGGGAGAGTTAAAATTCTGTGCTGGGGACACGTGTAAACACTAAGTACTGGGAAATCGGTGGGAAAATAAGTAGGCCATATGTATATATTGAAGGATACATTAGGAAATTAGTATCTCCAAAAACAAATAAACCAGTAGATTTAGTTTCAGTGAAAAAAGTTTAACGATGTGGTGCGAGAAAAGAAAAACTTTATTATTATTAAACGTTATATTATGCTCGGTTTCGTTTTTCGTGGTGTCTCTGTCTGATCGGAGAGCTCACGGCCCTCACCACAGAGGTCTGCAGCGGAATATTGTTAGGACAGTCCTTTCCGGTAACTTCATGAGTTATACATTTATATGCAGCCGTTAGATGGTCCTCAGCGCAGAGCTGAGACTGTCTCCGTCTCAGCGCAGAGCTGAGAGTCCCCAGCGCAGAGCACTCCAGCCAAAGGCCTATCCCCACGCCTCTTTTTTTTAAATACGGAAGCCGGGTTGAACCATTTTTATTTTGGCCCTCTCAATCTGAAAAAAAGTGGAATTTTCTCAAAATGTTCTCGACTTTCGTAAAATTATACTATTTTGTGTTAGATCGCTCACAGGGTTCATGTCATAAGGGTGCTCTGCGCATGCCCAGGCTTAGAGTTCGTTTACATAATCAGACACTCATCTTCTCTTGACAATCGGAATTTACGGTAAAAAAAGTCCATAATTTGCTAGCTCATGAAACTTTAAATAAGCACCGTCCGTCTAAATAATTTCTCACATTTGACGTCAGCTATATAGTGCCCATAATGGGATGGTGTTGAGATATTCACTGGTAGGCCCTATACTCGCTTTCTCCCGAAGAGACCTCGATGGTCCAGTGGGTTAGTGTAGAGTGATCGTCCGTCAGCCCCCCACAGACCTTCCATCGATGCGGCGCGGGTTCGAATCCCACTCAGTTTCCCACTTTTCAGTTTCTTTTCCCATGATCCTATGGGGTTCAATCTCAGTCTACCGATATTCTTGTCATAGCTGAAGATATGCGTAAGCATTGTCAATGTATTACAGAGTGTTCCAGAAAATTCTTCTGATTAAGGCCATGCTCCTGTCAGTCGTCAACCTAATGACATATCATCGGTTTAGTTTATTACAACAACTTATGATAGGATATAAAGGTATAAATGATAAAATCCCCTTTTCACACAATTAGAAACTTGTCTTAGTGGTTATTTCAGAAGATTTTCCCTGTGCTCCTGTGTTTTAGTGTCCATAACGATATATTGGGCATATAAATGTTAAGAACAGTCCTTATGACATTTAACACGAGAAAACACTAAAAGTTCTATCTAATTATTCACATTAATAATTAAATAGAAACGAACAATACCAATGCTTTCACGACCCACTGTAATTGTAGTAAACAATGGTCTAACCGCTGGGAGCGGTTCGGACCTTGTAGAAGGGACGCCATTTTGTCTTAGTTACAGGCCGGGTGATACTGGAGCATCGGCCCCTATTTTGAATTTTCCTACGAAAAAATTGTTTACCGATGCAATAAATGCCTTAAAATGAATGACCAACCTTTTCTGTCTTAGTATCCATTCCCCTTTTGTCGAACTATAGGCTTGGGTTGTTGCATTCCATCGATATCGAAAGTGGGTTGGAACATTTTCCCGCGAACAGGCGGCCATATTGCCTGTGGAATCATGGTTAATTTTCGCAAATTTAGAAATGGCTTCCTCCCGTAGCGTTCCGCCCTTCGGGCGTCACAATAGTCAATAACGCTACATACCGGAGCTAGACCCACTGCAGCATCGTTCACTATGTAGGGCCTCAATAGCAAAAATACCACAGAATTCACACCTTGTACATTTAGGCCGGTGGCTGTAACTTGAAAAGTCGCTATAAATAAGGTTCCGTAGCCGATCTCTGGAATATACTTTTTGTATGTTTTCTTATATTCCTTAGGACATACTTTAGCACCAAAAAAAGTTCGTCCACTCAAAACCCCGGCGTTTTCGCAAAAAAGCCATGTGAAAGGAACACTTCTTCGCATATACAGTGGCCATAGGCAAAATGAGTGCTCTCCCCTTACCTCTATCTAATACATATAGACACATCAACATTCCCGAAATATGGTTATTAAATCTGTTAAAATATGACTAACCTAACTTTGATATATGTTATGAAAGGGTTCTATTAACCGGACTACAGCAGCATCAAAGTTTTCCCACTTCGTTGATTCTTTTCTTTTTGACGGAAAACGGAAGTGTCTCGCAACACACACATGGGCCCGGAATACACAGAGCGGCGTAGCGTAAGTTTTTACGTAACTGTCATGACAACACATATTGTAGAGATCTATACGGTCTACGAAAGTTACGCAAAAATACATCTACTCAGTTTTGTGAAACAGGCCACTGGCTATTACTTTTTCCACCAATACTACGTTTTTTGGTCGTTTCCATAGACATAGGATTAAAGGTAGACACTATTTGCATCCCTCTGCCGTATATGAGAGAAAAGTCAAAATAAACAGATTTGTATGAGGATCAACATGTTTATGCAATCTATTAACACTTTACATTTTTAACTCTATATTTTCATCCGATTTTTCCCCGCTGCTTCACGTAACAAACCTGCAAAATATATATAGTAGGTCTAATAATGTAATTTTAAAATCAGACATGTGGGCCAGACAACATATAATTTAAGTTAGAGATACAATAAATGTATTAAAAATTTAATGCAAGCTTCGGTGATATTAGTTTAATCTAAGAATTTTCGGTAGTGAGTGGGGGTGAGGGAGGGGGGGGGCCAATTAGGCAATTAAACCATTTAAAGAGCTTCTCCCACACCCAGCAACCCATACAAACCATTTGCGCTGTAAGGAATATACTTTTTGATTGGTTGTTTAACACCGTATTCAAGTTTATTTTGTTTATAGGCCTATAGTGGCATTGGCAGGATTATTACCAGAAGAAAATCAATGTCAGATGACACCCCAAAGGTCCTTTCTGTTGGTTTCTGGCTACCGTTCAACTTGAGGCTGATCGATAACTAATTGTCAACAAATTTGGTGTCTAAATCGAGAATAGAATTTCCATCCTCACAGGTATTGGGATGGATGGATGGATTGACGTTTTACAATTCACTCAATTTTTTTTCGCATGTATGATGGTGTTGCCAGGATTATTGGAGGACACTCAGAGAAACCAGGCTAAATCTATATCCCTCCCCCAAGAAAACCCTGACCTTTCGCTGGTTCCTGGCGACCATTCCACTTACATCGTTCATGGCCCCCTGAGTGATTGATAATTTACCTCACACATGAAGTGTCAAAGTAAATTCCGGATTATTTAAGAAAGACATCTACTTAGTACATAGCAAATCCACACTAAATCGAATTATTGTATAAAACATAAGGGGTATTAACAAATATTTAATCCCCCCCACCCCCCACACCACCCCCTGTCAAGTTTAACGTTATAATTTAAACTAGGGCACCATACTACACTACATAACTAGGCTTACACAGAAAATTGCTATAATAGAAAATACAAACCCCTGTCTTCGGTCTCAACTAGAAGAAGTTTATCTCTTACTTTTTTGTGGTGAAGTGTAATCTTTTTCTCTACACCTGTCTTGCATATTATGCATTGCATTGGCAGCACTACCGATTGATTGATTGATGTTTTACGCCGCACTCAAGATTATTTCTCTTATATGGCGGCGTTGCCAGGTTTAGTGGGAGAGGAAACCGGGCTCATTGTCCGGAGGAAAACCCAGGACCTTCGGCGAGTACTTGGCAACTCTTCCACATACGGCGATCGAGTGAAAAATCCACTCAGAAATTGTTAAATATGTATTTGGTCTGAGTGGGATTCGAGCCCGCGTCGCATCGATAGAAGGTCTGTGTGGGACTGAGGGACGATCCCTAACCCACTGGACAACCGAGGTCCCGGCAGCACTGCCGAAGACCGTGTAGCAGTTCGACTGCTTTTTCTCGATCTTAACTTTTTCGGTGTTGGGGCTTTAATAGGAGCTTCAGACTTTCTTTTTTTTTGGCAGCCTACATTCGTTAATTGTTTGTGAAATGCTTATAACAGGATCGATGATACCCAATATTTGTTAAATATGTCATTTTTCTCTCTGACCGCAATTCTGATTTGATTTGATTTATTCACCGGATAAAATATTACAATTGTTATATTCATTTATATTTGTGGTCTGGCGGGAATAAAACCCCAAGGGACTTATTGTATCCTGTTTAAATTGAAGTCTATCGTACATCTTTTGACACTGCTCCATCTAGTTCTAGTGAAAGGCAATTCAACTTCATTTTCCCTGCTTTGTGTGTGTATTGTACAGGAATAAGTACTTGATTTTCCATCCGATCGCTCTACCATCTTGCTGTCATTCTGTATGTTTACAAACTATTGTTTATATCGGAAATAGAATTTCAGTGATCTGATTGGCTTGTTCAAAAATTATACCGCCAGAAACGAGTAAGTAGGTCACAAAGGTTAAAGATAGGTCAGAAACATAAATCGATATTCAGTTGAAGATATCTTATAAACGCCGGGGTTCTGCATGGACGAACTTTTTTTATATATTCTTTAGTTAATCATTACTATTTAAAAACTATCGGAACGTATATTCTTGAGATCGGCTACGGACTGATCGAATTGAAGCTTCGGCCACCAGCCTAATTTCAGTGGAAAATTGACCTACCGCCCTTTATCCAAAACCAAATCAATCTCATTTGTCTATCTAGCGGTAGTTTTATGAAAAATGAAAAGAGCATAGGACAAGCAGTCCTTTTTGGGCTACTCATTAAAAAATTAGTATATTCACCCAGGCTACTTTTGCGTGTGGTGAGTACTCACCTAGAAACCTAGAGTACAACCTAGAAAACAACTTTTGATTGATTTAATTCAGTAAAAGTCTCTTTACTCAATGACACGGATATGTTGGACAAAGGAGATTTGTTCTCGGATTGCTTGAGAAACTAAGAAAACGTGGTTAAGGGGAGGTCACTCTAAAAAGAAATCTGGTCCACTTAGAATTGGTTAACCCCCTTTACGTACATAGTGTAATATATATCTTGTACATAGAGTGTATGGCATCAGTAGACAATTAATTTTCCATTTGCCGTAATGGAGGCCGGTTGGCTGAATGGATAAGACAGTCGGCACTTTGTGCTGGCGATAGGTGCCAAACTCTGGGAGCCGGGTTCGATTCCCGTTTCGGGTTTCACCCAAAATCGGTAGAAGAATTTCTGCCATTTTTCGCCGTATGTGAAAGAGTTGCTAGATACTCGCCGAAAGTCGGGGGTTTCCTCCGGGCTATCAGCCCGGTTTCCTCCCCCCACTAAACCTGGTAACGCCACCATATAAGTGAAATAATCTTGAGTGCGGCGTAAAACATCAACCAATCAGGGTTTCTACATAATTACGTCAACATATGGTGCATTTGGAAAATATACGAATAAACGTAAATATGTTGAGTGGATTGAAGTTATTCTGGCTTCTTCAAAATTAAGTCAACATAAGGTTGTCTATATCTGAATGATTTAAACGTGGATTCTTTCAAAATGTACCTTATGTTGACGTAGGATTTAAGAAGCCAATCAATTCAACATATTGCGGACTACCGACAAGGCTGCGTAGCAATGTTTGTGAAAATCCAGAAACCATTGCTGTTTACCTGTTACCGTATAATCCCCAGAATGATCCATCGCAGTACTAGAGTCACACACGTACGGCTATTTACCGCCGTGGGACACCCGTAACCAGAGACTACAAATGTATATCTAAGGTACAGGAACCTTTTTCACAAAGCGGCGTAGCGTAAGTTTTTACGTAACTGCCCTAGCAACCCATACTGTAGAGATACGTTAGTATGAAAGTTACTTAAAAAATACATCTACGCCGCTTTGTGAAACAGGCTCCTGGTACTTGGAAACCATGCTTGATTGATGTTTTACGCCACACAATTATTTCACTTATAAGGTGGCGTTGCCAGGTTTAGTGTGGGAGGAAACCCCCGACCTTTGCGATTACCTGACAATTCTTCCATATCCAGGATTGAGTGAAAATCCACTCAGAAATTGTTCAATCGATTAGGTCTGAGTGGGATTCGAAACCCACGCCGTATCTATGGAATGTCTGTGTCGGACTGAGGGACTATCTCTCCGCCGAGGCCCCGTCCATCAATTAAGAACCCATTCCGAAAATTTCATGGACCGAATTTGATGTGATGCCAAGACACATGTATAGGCCTATATGTATGTGTTAAGATGATCATCTATCTTTTTTTCAGATCGGAAACAAATAAATAAATAAATAAATAAAGACAGAACATCGGTTTCATGAATAACATTATTTCATTTGTGATGTTTAGTCACATGTCATAACATATATAACTGGATGGATTTGAGTGACCAGAACTTTCACATGGGTTCAATTTGTAATAAAATTACCTAGATTTTAAATGAGATACTTTTCCCAGTTTTCTGAGAATCATAGATCTTGAAAATCTTAAGAACAAAAGCCAGTTTTGATAAGAACAAATATGATACTTAAATGAACAATAGCCAGTTTTGATAAGAACAGATATGATACTTAAACGAAATGATTCATCTCCTGTAATGGAGACTGTGATATTATATCCCTTTCTATTGGGTATCATCAGTTTAATTGCGTAGATACCTGGTTAAAAGAGTCAATCACAAACATAATAAGGTACTGACTAGTATTTAATACAATCTGGGTCTATTTTCCCCAAAAGGTTCTCAACTTAAAGCCTATTTCTGTCCACTTTCAATAAAGGTTCTTAACTAACATGGAACAATTAGTCATATGTTGCATAAAAATTTTCTCTTTGTAAAAGTTGCCCAGTGTTTTGTAAAACAAGAAGGTGTTATCCATAAGTAATTCTTCACCTTATTGTTCTACAATGACTTTAATGTAACTTTGATGATTAAGGCATGTTCAAACGCTGTTTGAAAAAAAAAGTCGACTTTGCAAACTTGTACAAGTGGTTCATCATCCAAGCCTCCGAAGTTTCTGCTAATCTCTATTTGATTTAGTTCAATTTTACCGAACTTATGGTATATGTAATATCACCACTAGTTCGGTAAATTGAACTATATTTGGTTAAACCCTGACTGGTATAAAACTCAACTACATGTAACAGCAGATGCAAACCTTTGAACAGCTTTTAAGTAAGATCCTAGAAAATTTGCCATATACATACATGTACTCTTTACAGTCCGAACACACTTTGGCTATCTTCGCTCACTACCGGTCGGCTTAGAATGTTCATGTACATAAATCCCCGAAGTTTCGGAGTGATACTCTCACTGATAAATTTTGCAAAAACCACAGAAAGGTGGACAAAGGGAGATAAACTTTTTAACTGAAAAGTTGACCATGTTTTGTTGTTCACAAATTTTGGAGGAGCATATAATAATCATATTTTACGAAAAACAATACTAGGCATTTCACTAAATTAAACTACATATAGCGGCTACTTTGCAAATATAATTATGAGTTATCAGTGGATTTTATCCAGAGGAAATTGAGCATTTTATTGGAATTTCTATCAGTCCTTTCAACACTGAATAAGATGCTACAGTGACAGTGAACAGAAAATTTCACACACTTTGCTTGAGAAAAAATATTAATATTTAAACACAATAGAGCAGCAACATTAATATTTTATAGCATTGAAACTTCAGAATAAAAAAAGAAACATTAATATTTTCAAGCATTCAAGTATCTTCGCTGACAAAATACTGCACAAAATAATGGGGTTTTTTAAATTGAATTTTGCAGATAAAATAATGAGTCTGACATTAACAGGGAAAGATGTAAAACAGAGTAAATAAACAGAAACGAAATGACTTAGTCAGCATATAATAAATGAATACACACTTCCCAATTCACCTTTTGGGTCAGAACTCTCCCCTCTGTAACTATAATATACAAAATCTAGTATAATATATCTATAGATAAATATAATCTAAATACCACAACCAAAACATTATGCATTAATTCGTTATATTAACGGAGGTAAAATATGACAAAAAGGATCCGATAACTTGATAACTTAGCCTATCCTTTCAAAAGGTTACATATACTCCATGTCAACACCTAACCGTATTGATTAACAACTCTACGTTCCCCTTTGAGCTGAGAAGGTTAAAACAGTTATAACTAAATACGTATTGTATTTAGACCCTGTCTGATTGGGGTGTAACACCACACTTAACAGATATAGCTACAGAACTCCCAAGATCACTTATTTAGTAAATAGTCGACAACGAAGGACTCCAAAAAAAAAATCCCGGCCTAGGTCAGTAACAAATTTTTGTTTGTTTTTTCCCCCTGGTCTTAGGTATCGTTATTTTACTACTCCAATTATTTTCCTGGTCATTGCCATTTGCTTTTAAAGTCCCAAGTGACTACAAGATCTTCAACTGAAGTTCATTTTATTTATGAATACTAAAACACACCAGCACAGGGAAAATCTTATGGTCTAAAAAAACCATGAAGACAAGTTTCTAATTTTGTTAAAAAAGGGTATATCATTTAGACCTTTCTAATGAATCATAAGTTGTTATAATAAACTAAAACCCAGGCCAAATGGCATAAAAGAAGTTTACCAAGTAGCTGAAAGAAATAACTATGAAAGAGGAAACATTGGAAAGCACCTTTTTTGCATCATTCGAGAATAAAGCAAATTGTAAATAAACAAAGCACTTAGAAATAATGTTTTACGTACTTATAAATTAAATCCACTAATATAGTAACCTGAGCTGTCAACATGTTGAAAAATTAGT
Organism: Lepidochitona cinerea; assembly: GCA_963971465.1. Classification (NCBI taxonomy): domain Eukaryota; kingdom Metazoa; phylum Mollusca; class Polyplacophora; order Chitonida; family Tonicellidae; genus Lepidochitona; species Lepidochitona cinerea. The sequence continues at coordinate 23,391,743 of OZ020557.1, forward strand.
GCTGAAAATGTTGAAACTCTCTGAGATTTTATTCAGCAATACCAATAAAAAGCTATGTCATAAAACTAGTATCAAATGCATATATGTATGTTATGGTGGCAAGAGCTGCCAAAATGTTGATATTTTGACGTTAAAACAGAATGTTGAAATTATTGGCTATTTTTCTCAAGATACTGTTGTGACGATCGGAAATTATGAAAAAAGTGTGAATTTTGGCAGCTCATGCAACTTTAAAGAAGTTTTTTGGAGAGCATCGTGCTGAACATCAATGAATGTTTGACACAGGTATTTAAATTTTGTTTACCTTTCAAACACTATTTTGCCTGGCCAGACTGTATGGATATATATCATCGTCAATCATTGAGCGTTTAGATGAACTTAAACCCTCATATTGTTAATCGAAAGTTAAGAAAAAAGTGTGAATTCTGGCAGTTCACGTTGAGCCACAAGAAGTCAATTAAAAAAATTATTAAGTCACTGTCAATGAAAGTGCCCCTGTAAACTCCATACAAAGAAATGAATTTCGTGTGAATTTTTGGCAGTGATTTGTTTCATGTTTGAATATTTTCTACAGAAGTTTGTACTAAGTCAGTTAAACATCACAGAATGATCAACAAAGCTGTCCAGACAAGTGGGTACAATCACCACCACCTAAGTACATTTTGTGTAAACCCCTGCCTCTTAATTTTTATATAATCTGACATTTATCCGTGTGCCATGAGTCACATATCAGAAAAGGGAAAAGGGGCCTGTTTCACAAAGCGTGTAGCGTGAGTTTTTTGCGTAACTGTCATGGCAACCCAGAACATAGAGATACGTTGCTATGAAAGTTAACGTTGCTATGAAAGTTAACGTTGCTATGAAAGTTAACGTTGCTATGAAAGTTAATGTTGCTATGAAAGTTAAAGTTGCTATGAAAGTTAACATTGCTATGAAAGTTAATGTTGCTATGAAAGTTATGCAAAAAAATACATCTATGCTGTTTTGTGAAACAGGCTCCAGGAGGTGCATAAACTTTTTTTTACCTTGTAGAGCTTCCACCAGAGCTCTCATCCACATCCCCCACCCTTCCCCCAACTCCTTCAGGAAAACAATGATATAATTATTATGCTTCTGAGGCATTTGATGCCTCTCAGGTACGGATGACAGTGGAATACTGGGATGGAAGCGTGAACAATTACATATAGCACTTATATATATATATATACCTCCAAATAAATCCAGACTTTACACTATTACCTCCAAATATACCATCAGACGCACCATATCAATTAAAATATCTCCCAAACTCCAACAAATTATAATACCATTATGTCCAGCATATAAAGTAAGAATTGACCTGTCTACCAGAGCCATGTGTCCAGTTCAAATGTTCGGCCAGGTTGGACACACTCAGCAAAATAGCCTTGTATCGTCATGATACTTGTAGTTGTACAATGATAAAAAATAAAATCACCACGTAGTTAGTTGTTTGTGAACAACACGAGCTTTCAACATTTTTTATCATTAGTATGGAACTCACGCTTAAAGAGAGTTTCAAACATTTCTTACATGATATTTGTAACATCACAATGCTAATTCTCTGGGTTTGTTTAACCTTTCCGAATGTTTGGCCTAAAAATGTGGCTCTGATGGAGAGGTCAATTTCAGCTCTCGCTATCGTTTCACATCAAAAAATCGTTCTAAAATAGTCCATATAAGTTTGTCACGAAGCTGTGACTTAAAATTTTCATACCAATGTATAATGTCCCGTCTACGGGCGGACTTTTGTTGTTGAGTTAATTGGCGTTCATTGTCTAAAAGGCCACGAAGTTCACTCCAATTTTTTATATAAATCACAGGCGCCTTATATTCTTTCAGGAGACGGAGAGGAACGTTTGAAGACATTACGGAGGAGCCACAGAGTCCCGGCGTCATTACATCCTCCACCACGGGTACGGAGCCATACGACATGGCTTCATAAATACGGTAACACTCTGTGTTCTGACCTACAGGGTTCAAGGTCATGTCACTTTGAGCGAGGGCACGGAGATAATCATCCCGAGTGTCTGTGGATTCCTGAGGCAACCATCTGCAAATACAGAAATACGTTTATCAAATGGAATTCAAATCAATGGATCTACATGTCAGGGACTGATCCAGGGAAAATTTGGGCATACCATTTCCGTTCAAAATGTTCCAACAATAAGACAAAAACAACATCTCTGGCCCAAAATTCAACATTAAATGCTATTTTGACATTAAAATCTGTTGGTTTTAAGAATTTGGGCGGATTTTTTGCTTTTGAGTTTGGGCGCCCATACCTGTATACAGGTATCGAAATGTCTCTGGATCTGTCTATGCATGTAAACGCAACATTATTTGCTTTGGGGTTTAATTGGTAGCTTTTCACGAGCTCAAATTTATTTATATGGTAGAAAGAATTTTGTCAGCATTATTTAAAGCTGAATGTTCAAAGGAGAATCTCATGCTGACGTAAGCCATCAATATATACTGTATTTCTTCTAAAGATTTGGCCACCTTTTTCCTCATAAAGATTAGACCATTAGAAAAGAAATATGCTAAATGTGACCAGACAAATTTGCCCATTAGACGGAATTTAAGGCAATACAACACGTCGAGCAGTGGGTGAAAATGGTTATCCTTAAACACAATTCCATGTCTCTGTTTTTGTCGGACTTTCAAAAAAAAATCATTGGGTGGAAGGGTTGCTGGGTTCCACCCAAAGGCCAGGTGTTTAGAGCCACTAAATCTTGCAATGTGGCAATATCAAAGAAATGATCATGAGTGAGACATAAACAATCAATCAATCAGTGTAAGACATGGGGATGTTCATAATCAATCCTGTACAAAGTGTTTATCTACAGGAAACCACATACAGTATCCAAACAGTTATTGGCTTTTGACAGCCACCTCACATTTGGGGCTGATTTTTTTGTCCCTTCTAAGGGTTTGGACATCTTTGAGCTTCGGTGTTCTAGGGGTTTCAGGCGATTTTTAATTCTAACATATTTTTCTCGAAAACATCACTAGCTGCAATGAGCTGGTAATGTAGTTTGTAAAACACTTTTCAGAATGAAAATCGGTTCACTGGTTTTCAACCAGCAACCCAAAACGTTGCCCAAAACAGGGGTTATTTTTAGAAATCCTTTAGCATGGAGTGTATAGCGACGTCATGGCACAATGCCCTAATGTTAATTGATAGGGAGAAACACTAAAAATGGGTTTCAGAAAAAAATAATGATAGCAAGTTCTTAAAAATTGGACTGTAGACTAATTTTACCATGCCGGATTTAGTGCTGGAATTTGTTTTTATTAAAATTAATAACTTGTACCTCATTTGCATAAAATTTACATATTTATGTAAACACTATCAACTTTGGTGGTCTGTTTTTATTCTCCAAATAATCCTTTTCAAATACATTTACAGCAAGTTTTCATCGATGAATTATATAAAATATTAAAGAAAAAAAAATTGTTAGATTTGTCACGATGTAGCATGAATATTTATTAGCTAATTTGCATATTTTTGAAAATTTTCGAATTTGTGCATTAAAGAGCATTCAAATATTTTTTTTCAACAAAATACAAATACTGGATTCAAAATAATTTATACATTTACATATAAATTCAAAGTTAGCGTACCTTAGTGCAAAATGTGAGTTAAATCCAGTATTTTCATCTTTTGCCATATATGGTAATATTATGCCCATATATGGTAATGTCACATAAAAATGTTTAAAATTTGACCTTTTTGTAATTTTTTCCCACCTCAATTTGTCTTTCTTTACGTACTAATTGGAATAGTCTCTAAAGAATACATCCCCTCCTTTAACTAAATAAAAGGAGAAAATATTTGTTGATTTAATATAAGGGTATGATTAAAGGATAATTGCCAAGTTCTTTCTGAACACCTTGTGGTTATGTGTTATTGTAATTTCAGTAAATTAAATATGTATCGAAAAACATGATGTTGAATCAAAACAAACTCTCTGTAATGTCTCCGGGTGTCAAAGAAACAGCGATTGAAAATATGCATATCTACTGTCACCAATCGGAAATACATATGTACATGTATCTTCGTTTTTTAACGCTTTCGTTGTCATTTCACATAACCACGAAGACCCCCTGGTCCAACGTTGTTTGTGTATGATGTCCCAACAATAGTAATGTACATGTCAGATGTCAACTATGACATCACAGCGCTATAGCTAATTAATTTCTGTATCTAGGCTGTAGAGAGAAAAAGAATGCCTTGAATTTTGTAGGTTTTGTGCCTGAAATCTCACTTTGCGTGTGCCTAAAAACAAAGATCTAGCTGAAAAATTGTAATTACATGTATACTTCAAGTGAATATAAATAAAAATCCATTTATTCAATTTTTGTGTGTTTAGTTTTTTTTTTTCTGTTTAAGGCTGGTTCGAAAATATGGTCTTTTCCATTTATGGCAACATTTGACTTGTTTTGTGAAAATCCAAAAGACGATACAGTTAATTTAAGCCTATTTACACCAACACGTATCTGGGAAAGAAAAACAAATTATCGATTTAGACATGCAGATGACAATTTATCAAAGTTAATTAATAAGCTTTAAGTTTTTGATACAGAAGGAAATTGGATATACCGTCGGTTTGAATAGTGCTTGATTTATCAAGGTGTTGTTATACTAATACACAGGTTTCATTGTAATAAAATTATTTTTTTGTCCTACTTGCATGAAATTTGTATGTTGAGGGTGCCATCAGTATAAAGTTTTGTCTTAGAATTACATCTGGGACTAGACATTCAAGTTTAAAGACATTAATAGATGGAGTTTATAACCTTGTTGTTTGCTGGTTTTATAGTTTTGTCTGTCCCAAAGGAGGGGGGGGGGGGCAAAATTATTGGGTTCAATCTCAGTCTACTGATGTTCTTGCCATAGTTAAGATGCGTAACCATTGTCAATGTGTTACAAAGGGATTCCAGAAATTCTACTTGTCAGTCGTCAACCTAATGAAATATTATAGGTTTGGTTTGTTACAACAATTTATGGGGTGTAAAGGTCTAAATGATATACCTCTTTTTAACACAATTAGAAACTTGTCTCCATGGTTATTTTAGACAAGATTTTTCCTGTGCCCGTGTGTTTTAGTGATCATAAATAATTACTCTGCAGTTAGATGTCTAAAAAAGAAATCAACATTGTTTCATCGCAAGTGAAGTATTATATGTATTTCAAGCAGTGACTGAAAATAAAGATTGTTTTTCAAACTTTTTTAATTTGGTCTTGATTTATTTTACGCCATGGATTGATTGTTTTATTTAAGAAATAAAAATATTTATAAAAAATTATAAAATATATGTTTCTCAGCTAAACAAAAAAATCTGGGCTGATTATCGTCACCTTTGTATATTGTTGTCACCAATGGTCCTATAGTATTAAACTGGGGAAGCTAGCTTTATTGTTGACCACTAAAAACTGGAAGTTCATGTTTTAATGACAACAGTTGCATATACACAAATGCACATATGAATATTTCAGTAGGCACATAGGACAGGTATTTAATAAATTTTGTTATTGATTGAAATATCCTAATTTTACACATGAATTTAAAAAAGAAAAACTGAACGAAGACAGATGGTGAAGTTTTTATCTTTATCAAAACTCACTCTGCTGTGAGTGTGAATAAAAATAAATAAATCACTTGAAAAAAATAACGCTAAAAAGTGGGCAGTGGAAATAAAAATCATAAAATAGATAATTAGAAAATTAAAATATATTAGATTTCCCTTAAGTTGGTTCAGATATTTTTAGTTTAATTTAAAAAAAGAAAGAAAGAAGATAAACGAGTGAGCAACAAAAAATGTGGTCAAACAGTAAACTGCCCATAAAAAAACGGCTGTCAAACGTGAATGACCTACATAAACGTAGTTTCAAACTTTCAGTGCAAGCGATTTATGCGACAACAACGACGTGATTAAATAAGACAAATTAGAACATTCTAATAGGGGGGAATCAAAGTAAATCGCTATTAGAGGCTTGCTTGATTTGGAAACAAAGGGTCAGTGGTCAATTTTGAGAGAATAAAAGAGAATCAAACAGAACTGTGCTGAGCAGTAGCAGAGTACGGCAGTCAGATCGGCAGCCGGCCTCCACGTGGAGTGGCTGGCTGGCCTGACCAGGCAGTTTTAACCTAATTTCCGCGTAAATGTACTGGGGGTACAAATCCAAAACTTTTACCACATATTGTATTTTTCTCTCAATTTTACAGTCCCCCCTGGGAGGAGATGATACCGGACGAAAAAAATATGTTTTTTTACAAAAAACATCGAAAAAAATGCTTCAAATTGATCTAAATTTTTAAAAAATCAATAAACTTTCTTCTCCCACCGCGGGTTTAATTTTTCAAAATGTGGTTACTTTGAAAAAAATTACCTTGAAGCTGGTCACCGCATAAATTCGTGCGGAAATTTGACCAAAATCAGGTCCGCAAAAGCCGTTTTTCCCGCCAAAATTTGGTGCCATCGTGAAAATGGCTTGCTCTTCCCTACACTCCGGACGAAAATCGGTCGCGATTTCATAACACTTTTATGGATTACTCTAATATTTCACACAATTGACGGTGAATGTCACATCAGTAAGTGTGCCAAGTTATATCTTTTAAAAATCTTTACTTTTTCCGCTAGCCAACATTACGGCTGAAGTTTTAGGTGAAATTCCCGTAACGTCAAAATTTCGAGACGTGACGTCATTTGACTGAAACCCCTACTTTCACATACATAGATTGAGTGAGTGAGTGATTTGGGTTTTACGTCCTGCTCAACAGTATTTCAGTTATATGAAGACGTCTCCCTGTTGAAGGGCGGATTTCCACCGCTCTTTTAGGTGCTGCCTCACCGAGACGACTTGCTGAAGACAACCAGCAAGCCCCCTCACAGTATACTGACACCGGGCCAACCAGTCGCTGCTCTAACTGCTACTGCTGAGCGTCAAGCGAAGCAGCAGCAGCTACCACTGTTTAAGTCTTTGGTCTGACTCGACCCAGGCTTGAACCCGGATCTTCCAGGCCTGAAGCGGACGCTCTACAGACTGAGCTATCGGGGCTGGTCATATAGAGATTGAGAACCAGGCTCTTAGCCCATCAGAAACTCCCCACCTTTGGCGAGTATCAGCAACTCTTCAACGTACGACTGCGGCCCCCTTTAATCTATTGGGCTATGATATGATAACTTACATGACAAACTTCATGATGAAAGGCTGTGTACTTACTCATATCGCACTTTGAGGTAGCAAATATCTTTATACTCTGAATTTTGTAATATCTGTACAAGGCTTTCTCTGGAAGAATTTTTATATATTGTTCCTAAAAAATTACAGCTATATTTTCTCCTAACTTCTATTGGAAGATGGGCACTATCGACTTTGGGAAAGTCACGATATCTGAAAAACAATGAAAAAACACTGGTCAGGTTAAACGTAATAGTCATTGCATGGATGTGCGACTATTATACATGTAGGTTTTATGTCTAGAATGGTCAAGTGTGTGCATGCTATAACATTGATTGATGTTTCTACCCACAACTCAAGATTATTTCACTTATGGCGGCGTTGCCAGGTTTAGTGGGAGAGGAAACTAAGATCATTGTCCTGAGGTAACACCCGACCTTCGGCAAGTAGCTGGCAACTCTTCCACATATGGCGATCGAGTGAAAAATCCACTCAGAAATAAGCTGTTTTATGGATAAGAGCAACTGAGCTTGATTGTACATAAACTTGTGAATTCCATTAAGTGATAATTTATGACATAATAAATTTTAAAACCATTAAATAATTAAGTAAAGCAACTTTCAAAAGATACAAATGTACTTACGTGGCAACACCCAAAGGCCATTGGTAAAAATTCACATTGTCAATATCGGGACTGTCATAAACTAAATAAACAAACTTAACAACTCCACCCATCAATTCCATATATGGCTTTATCCAATCATTATCACACTGCTCGTTGCCCAATAGGAAGACAGCTATATTTTTCAAACGACGGAAAGTGGAAAGATGATCCAGCCATAGTTTGGCAAAATCTATTTTTGAAGGTTCTCTACCATTTAGCACCAGTATTAAATTTTCTACATTTTTGGGAACTTTGCTTGGAATAACACCCGGGCCAGTGCGGAATCTGAAATAACAAAGGAGAAAATAAGTATAGAATCATCTATCACAGATACTGTGTTTTAAAATAATATTTACAGCAAGTCTTTTTAGTGGCCTCAGCTGCCAAAATTAGGATTTTTCATCATAAATATCGCCGGTAGGGGATTATAAAGAGACGATGAGCCAGACATTTACTCCAAAGGGCAGATGTTTGTCAAGGTCATTTGAAAATGAATAGAAAACGAGAATAAGGTAATTAGCCACAAATTTTGAAAAACATCATTGCAAATGAGAACTGGAACTTTATTCTGTAGCCTATAGCATCACAACATGTAGTTGACACTTGAGCTTCATATTAAATGCCCCTTTCTTATAAAACTTGCAAATCCAACCCTAAAAATACAGTACACTGAGCTCTTTGATACTATCTCTAATCTGCTGTTCATTGTCTACATGTATGAAGAACCAAAAATGACACCTTGGAAGCCCTATCCAACTTTTCTTCTACATCTATGTCATTATCCTACACGATTGCCTCTGCCAAAACTCAGATTTTCTAATACCATTTCTGCGGGGAAACATTTGATAATAGCTTTGCAAATTGGTACTGATGATAAGAGGTGTGGACCAAGTACAAAGATGATGTATGTATACAGCTTATGACAGCTGTAAGGTTCCAATAAGTGAGTTAAACAAACACATGTTGTGTAATCTACATGAGTTATTATTACATGTGACAGCTGGGTGTCATACTGCGTTCTCATACTACATGTACTGCCTTACATTGTCAGTCTTGAGAAACATGTAAGACTTCTGCTTTTCCCCCCAATAATTCTGCTTAACGGAATTCATTTATAGGCGAAACTCACTGACGTACCAGATTCAATACTAAAGTTATCCTCAAAAGTTTCTAATGTACATGTATCATTGCTGCATGTAGTTGTAAGTTGCTGACCCTTCTGCATGTACATACGGCCTATCTACCGGTAATTAACCTCTCTCCCAGCGCCATATGTACAGGTCAAACGCTCGAACAATGTTCGTCCAATTCAGCTTGGCCGCGTGACGCTACAAATGACATGATATCATGTTTGATCAGGTCACATGTCGCTGGCCAAGAGGTCAATTGTTGGACACTTCCTAAGAATTTCATTTTTATAAGCCTGCTCCTCCAAAAAAAAAAAAAATGTCCAGAAACGAAAGTAGGCTTATATAAGATAGCTCCTCATCCCCCAAATTAATTCAAACCAACCCCTCCTCTCCAAAAAAACAAAAAAGAATGAAGACCATCCTGAAAAGAAAACTGAGGCAAAACAACAACAAGAAGGCAGTGATGAGCCTCCATTAAGCTGACAAGCTGACTGCATTATGGAGATTAATGGGCTGGGGCTAAAGAGTTACCAGATGTGATGAAAGACGGAATAACTGAAAACTATTCACATAACTCTATATATACTACATCAACTAAACCATGTAGGATACTTAACATTTTAAACATAATCAAGGCAATTTGCTAGAAAACTCAATTACGGAAGACTATAATGTATATTTACTATGTTGCATTGCAAGATTTCATTGGGGATCATTCTTTTAATTATATCATTTATTTAAATTATTTACTCTTTCAAATTAAAGTGAGACGAGCTGTAAAGTATAAGAAAATTTTCATTTTTATCGCTAAGTACAAAATGAGAGCCTTTTGTTGATACATGCACCAATCTCGAAGATTATTGCTTTAATAAATAAAAAATTACAGAAAAAAAAACTCATAAATGTACAATGTAGATATATGTACAATGAAAAATAACTATGAGAAAAGAGATGTACATGTATGAGGCTATTCAAGTTCACAACCATCTCCACACATGCTAAATGCAGTACTGTAACAAATGCAATGTCAGAATGGAAACACTCAATTCAAGAGGGCAGAGTTCCGGGAACAACAATAGGTTTGGTAAGAAGAAGTAAACAATAGACATGTGTTTGTACAGGCAAATAGGTCAATGGTCAGTAGGAAGTTTGGTAAAAATATGTGGCAGTGAGTTAAGAAAAAGTATTCAGATAAATATGTTAAAAGCCTCAAGGCATAATGCCAATTCAAGACTCGCAAAACACAGCCGCACAGGGAAAATCTTCTTGACTAAAATAACCATGGAGACAAGTTTCTAATTGTTTTAACTGATAGGAACTTTGCCTAAGTCAGTAAAATTTTCTGGGATATTTTGTAATATATTGACAATGTTATACGGATCTTCAGCAAGAAGTCGAGTAAAGTTAAATTAAACAAAATATGATAATGGGACAAAAATGTGAAAATACACTGCATCGGAGCATGGTACATGTATTTGGGGCGCCGGTAGAAGACAGACAAGGGAGTTTAGGCAGGACTAGAAGATTTTTCTCTAAACTTGAAGAACTCTTATTCTTTTTATAAAGAATGACTGGCCGTTGGCTCAGAGGTCGAGTCATTTTAATCTTAAACAGTTTGCATTCTTCTGTTATAATCTGGGCCATATTCTTGCTGGCCTTATTATACTGAAACACAAATGGCATAATACTTTTGTCCTTAAACATGTATGTTCCAGAAAATTCATGTTTTGGGCACCCAATAGGCCTCAGCTAGGCTATTAAAATGATTATGATGTCACCCAAAAAATTACCAAAGGCCTACATTTATATATACAGTCAAACCTGGTTTAAGCGACCAACTAAGGGAAACGTGAAAAGCGGTCTCTTAAGACAGGTGGTCTCTTAATCCAGGTTTTATGCAACCGACATCTCGATAACCTGTCTTCTTTTCTCCTGAAAAATGAGGGCTTTGCCAGTCTTAGGCGATTGCATTTTGACTTACTTCCCTAATTTTGGTACATCTCTACGATTTGTATAGGATTAAAAAGGAACCCAACCGCGATATATCTATTGGTACTTTTATTCGAGATGTTTTTTTTGTCAATTCTGTTTAGTATAATGCAATTCACAGGTATAATACAAACGGCTAGTGTCTGGATTTAATTGTAGACTTTAGTTATTACGCCAATCGTGGATTGCCTGTTACAGCTGGATTAAGCATGCGCCGTTTAGCCGCGGTTTTTGTTTTTTAAGACCACGTGGAGCGTTTTAGCGATTATAGAACCAAGTTTTGGTCGTTTCATACAGGGTTTGTGTATACTTTATCAGCTTCACAGCTGGTCGCGGTCGCGTTAGACAGGTGGTCGCTCTATACAGTGTCTTAAGTAGGGGATTTCGTTCGGGAGCGTCGTGGGGTGGCCGCTTAAGACAGTTGGTCGCTGTTTACAGGTGGTCGCTTGTCCAGGTTTGACTGTATATATACTTTTCATGGCAGGATATTTTCTGTCAGTCATGTTGATCCCTCGACGATACATTCACGTACATTTGTAGATATACTAGTCTCTCTAGAAAATGGGAATTCATGGCGAAAAAAAACAGTTTAGTATTTTTTTTTAAAAGAAAGCTTCTGCATTGTTCATAAAAGCTTTCTTTGTAAAAATACTAAACTGGTATGAAAAGTAGATTTTTCTTGCCATGAAAAAACATTTTATAGAGAAAACAAGTATCTTAAGTTTGTAAGATCAATTTATACTTTTGGTTTAAAATAAATTTGTAAACATACATTTCTAATTTGCAATATGTGCATTTCTGTTTCAATCTAAAATTATACAGACTGCCTGAACCTAAAACAATCTTTAGAAGTACTTGCCGTAATTTTAGGTTTCCAAGTTTTTTAAAGCCATAACTCCAAACTCCGCCCATTTTTCTCTCCAGTTCTCCATTCAATATATGTTCCCACAAATACAACCCTGCAAGCAAAGAACAATAGAAAACATTTGAATTCAATTTTGGAGACCAAAGAAGGCTGAGAATCAACTTGTGCTGATTGCTTTAAAGTGGCATAAGCTGCCAAAATATTGATATTTTGATGTTAAAACAGAATGTTGAAATTATTGGCTATTTTTCTTAAGACGTATAATTCAGAAGCCTTTTTGTGCTTCTAGTCTCGAAAATGTACGATAAAGTATTGTTTTGAACTAAAAAATATTGATATTTTGATGTTAAAACAGAATGTTGAAATTATTGGCTATTTTTCTTAAGACGTATAATTCAGAAGCCTTTTTGTGCTTCTAGTCTCGAAAATTTACGATAAAGTATTGTTTTGAACTAACTTTGGCTTAGAATGAATGAATTGTCGTTCCGGTTTATATTTAAATACTGTTTACTTTTCTAACACGTTTTCGGCTTGTACAGGCCACATACTGTATGGATTTTCCGGATTCCAACGTCAATCATTTAGTTTTTCGATAGCCTTCAAAGCCTCCTACTGTCGTGACGATCCGAAATTATGAAAAAAGTGTGAATTTTGGCAGCTCATGCCACTTTAAAGAATTTTTCTCGTTGTCAATATTTGTCTTTTCTCAAAGTGAGGTTAAAAGTACACCTTATTTCTTCACTAGTTTGTTTTTGTTTTCTAGTTCAAAATCAGCCCTCAGCCCTCAAATTTAAACTGTTGAAATCCAAAAAAAATGGTGACGTTGTTAGGTTTAGTAGGTGAGAAACTAGGGCAAAAACTCACAGCCTTGGGCGCATACCTGGCAACTCCCCTGCAAAGGGCAATTAAATCAAAATCTCATTCAGATATTGTTAAATTTTCGTTTGACTGGGATTAGAACCCGCGAACCATAGATAGGAGGCTTGGTGTTACACTAAGAGACTATCACTATGCCCACTCAGGCACCGGGACCCCAAACAAATGTCTATGGGTAGATGCTTTTAACAAAAACCGTGAAATGTGTCCTGTATTTCTGGGATTTTACATGAATGGGGTTTTAGAATTGGCCAATGACGCTTTCAGTGATATCACATGTATGTAAGAAAGGAATAGTAGAAATTACTTCAAAGTAAAATGGATCGACATGTGATCCAATAGCCAATCATTGCTTATAAAATGAGTGAGTGATTTGGGTTTTACGTCCTGCTTAACAGTATTTCAGTCATATGAAGACATCTTCTCCGTGTGGCAGGGCAGATTTCCACTGCTCTTCTATTTGGTGCTGCCTCACCTAGACGACTTGCCGAAGACACTCAGCAAGCCCCCCCCCCCCCCCCCTCTATTGCTGAGCGCCAAGCGAAGCAGCAGCAGCTCCCACAAGTCTTTGGTCGGACTTGACTTAGGCTTGAACCTGGATCTCAAAGCCCCGAAGCGGACACTCTAGCTTATTAAAAGAACAAGTGTTTGAAAGATCTACTTGTCAGGGCTGAACTCCCTTGCCTATCTTCTACCTAGGTATTTCTAGGGGAACCAAAATTCTAACTTTCTTTTCCTACGATCCTATTGCGTTCAATCTCAAGTTTAGCGCTATTCTTGCCATAAAAGATGCGTTAACATTGTCAATGTAATACAAACTGGTCCAAAAAAAGTCTAGTGGCTAAAGCTAAACTCCTGTCTGTCATCAAACTAATGAAATATCACAGGTTTACTTTATACAACAACCTATGATTGGGTATAACGGTCTAAATAATATAAACCTTTTTAACACAATTAGAAGCTTGTCTTCATTTTGGACCAGAAGATTTTCCCTGAGCCCGTGTGTTTTAGTGTTAATAAACATAACAGGTCTCGATTAGAGCTGTACATCAGATGACCAGATTTTACACGATGAAATTCATAGGATTTTCCCCCACAGAGTAACACTTTTGACAAGAGATTTTTAATATTGTAACTTGATGAGGATAATCTGGGGTAGAAATTTGGTAAAAGGAATCTGGGTAGAGGTCTTTATCTTATAACATGTTCACTACTGGTTAGCCCTGTAATTTAATCAATGTTGAATAAAGAACTGTTAATTAATACATAGTGAGGTTCACATCCTTAATTTAACAGGCTTTTGGTCGTAATCATGTAGAGAACTGAAGCACATGATGATGGTACAATGAAATTGTAATAAGGCCTGAGCTTCCCAAAAAGGGGAGATTATATGAGAAAAGGGGTCTCAGGATTAAGTGGTGAAGCTGGGTATTTTAAAGGGGAGTGAGTGGCGAGTTTGGAGGGAATAAATGGCTGATTTGTTGTGATGGTTTATCCTAGATGCTGAAGAGGAATATTGTCCCAGTGTATCAATACTGGGCGGTTCTTAAAACTATATTTGCTTCACGTAACCCGAAGCTCTCTTTTTTTTTTATAATCTATGTTACTGTGTAACAGAATAACATCCTAGGGGCTGTTTCTCAAAACACTTACGCCCGACGTAAGTACAATGCAAGGCCTTAAACTGCCATGGCAACATATACCTTCAACATTACGTTAAGACCAAGTTCCGACCGGCGTTGGTGTGTTGAGAAACAGTCCCCTGGTAAAGGTGTAATTTGTTTTTGTGATTATTTCAATAAATTAAATAGACGGAATAAAATTTCGAACAGGGGCAAATGTCCATCCATTTCTTTACTATATGCTTTTCCTCTTGGTTGTTTGAAGGAAAAAAATAAGGTAAATAAACTTTTGAGTAAAGAGAATTATGCCAGGGGCAGGTGAGTTATACAAAGCACAAATGTTTTTAAGGACGGCCCTGTCTCTGAAACATTCTGGAGTAAGCATTTATTTTATACCCACATGTATATGTATGTATGTACTACATCATGAAGACGTTAGGCCATACTCTGATCATAGTCCACGACTAATGATAGGGAAAAACAAAAACCATAAGTTACCAAAAAAACCTCATTAAAGCCAAGAAGAAAAATAATTTCATGAAAAAAAAAACAATCTCGTTTGTTTATTAATCCAAAAGAAATGAGATCGTAAAAAACTAGAATTTCTGGAACAACTGCGAGACATGTATGCATATAAAATGAAGGTACATGATTGTAAATGGATTAATGCATGAGAAGATGAGAAGTAAGGAGATGAAAATACACAAAAAACAGTTTCCAGAAAAATAATCTCCATATGAAATTAGACGACCCCAGTGACAGGTGTAGCTTAGGAATTACTTTCTCCGCGAACTTTTCCATATTAATTCTGTTTAAGGTGACAAGAAACCTGATAATGTTTCTAATTCATGTGCTAAGAGGCGCACAGCTTGGAGGAACGCTAAGTACTATAATTAATCCGAAACGCTGTCTCAAAAGAAACATAATTCATTAGCTAAGTATTTGTACGAAGAAATTCCAACATCCGAATCAACATAGTCTATAGAATGATTCATTAATATTTTACAATTTTTTCATATTTTGGAGTACGTTATGGGGCCTGTCTTACGAAGTATGTGTAAGGATGTGTATAGACCTACAATATGCACCAGTTGTGATCTGGGCACAAGTTTCAGTAGAAATTTACAATCAAGGTAACATATAAAAGAGGATCAGTAAATAACCTGTAAGGGCCCTGGAAGATTGCGAATATTTGGGTACCAATGATAATGCATAGACACGAGGGTCAGTCATTCATCTCTGTTATAACCATGATCAAATATCTGAAAATGTACATTCAGAATTACAATAAAAAATTTACAATAAAAAAATTTACAGAAAGAGATTCAATGAAGGCTTAGTTTTTCAAGGTTGTAATCGTAAATTTTACACATACATACATGTGTGCAAGTGCTGATGTGCCAGGTTAGGGAAATGTGGCAAGGGCGAGGGGGTAGATGGGGGGGGGGGGGGGGTATCCTTTTTTTAGAAGAAAACTGTCGTTACAAAAGAAGAAAAAAAATCTCTGAAATGTACAATGTAGATATTAAAAAAAAGTTAATTATTAGGAAAAGTCGGATGTTAAAATAGCAAAATCAGGCTGTTCCTTTAATTTGACAGCTGTTGTCTTTGAATAACTTTCTACAAGACCTACTTCATATTAGCTCTGTTAAAGGTGACAGGAAACCTGATGATGTTTCTGTCTAATGTGCAAATAGCTCTGGGAAAACTACTCAATTATCCCGTCTGACAATGCAATAATTTGGTCAGAATCTTGTGTGAAAAGAAACACAATTCATTACCTAAGCACGGAGAGATCCAGTGTGACTATGTACGTTATTAAGATCAATAAAGTCAGTAGAATGCACAAGGGTAATTGGTATCATACATATTTAGGATCTTGCTGATAGACAAAAGATGAAGAGCGAAAACAATTTATCAGTCTTATTTAGAACATTTCGTAATCAGTAATTCAAGGCAAAATAAAATGATCAAATCAAGCAACACAATAATTAGCCAGTCTTATCAAATGTATTTCCTAATAAGAGATTTAAGCCAAAAACCAAATTATTACTACAAGAAAAAAATGTCACAGTACACGAAAGAAAATATTTTCAGAATCCCATAAATTGTCTGTGCTATTTGGAAATAATACCGAAAGATAAAGATTCTAGTATAGAAATTCTGATTGCTTTTCTTAATTATTCTACGGGTCAATAAATGTTATAATCAAATGAGGTCAGGGAAAGTTATGTCAAAGGAAACACAATTTATTAGTTAAGCTTGGGTACATTTCTGACAACTACAACACTGCCAGTATAACGATCGATAAAGTCAGCAAAATACTTAATTAATTTCCGCACATAACAATTGAATTCTTATCCTTCAGTTCTGCATGTACCTGGTGTTTGTCCCCAAGGTCATAATACTGAATCTTTTGTTAATGAGTTTAATCAGAAATAATGAACCAAACCGCTTTTGTAATTCATGAAATTATTTTTAAAATAATGGTTATCATAAATGTCTAAAATCTATAAAAAAA
Organism: Lepidochitona cinerea; assembly: GCA_963971465.1. Lineage (NCBI taxonomy): Eukaryota > Metazoa > Mollusca > Polyplacophora > Chitonida > Tonicellidae > Lepidochitona > Lepidochitona cinerea. The sequence continues at coordinate 23,408,617 of OZ020557.1, forward strand.
ATATTAAGAGTATCCACAAGATATCTTAGATGTCAATCATATTTTTTTTTTTTTTTTTTACCATTCGCACAAAACCTCACGTCGGAACTTGAGTGTAACTTTTAATTTTTAATGGAGTTGACCTCATAGCGATAGTACATTAAATCAAGAAGAACAATGGAAGAAACAAGAATGTGATCCTGTCAGAGCAGGTCCTTAAGGCATCAAATATTTGAAAGAGGGAATTAAGTGTTTAACAGCTTCCAGACACCCTGAAAACTGAGAGAAGGTTCGTGAGACCAAGAGGCCTGTTGTTGTTGAACTGAGCCCTCATCAGAGGCAATCAGAGTTTCCCAATACCATTCTGTCTGATGATGATTTCTCCCCCTCGTCCTGTCACATAGGGAGCTGAAGCAATCTGCTAGAGATATTAAAACCAGGACAAATTACAAGAAAATTGACTGCTTTTAGAGAAAACCTGCTCAAGTCCTGGTCTTGTTTGACTCTAGTGGTGCGGAAAAGGTGTTTAGTAACAATTTGGCGGTGAAGTAGAGAGTACATATTGACTGAGGCGTGAGGACCAAACTTAATCAATGCCCACAGATGAGAAGTGTAAATTGTCTTGTGTGAGGGAAAGAGTTAAACAATGAAATACTTAAACGTTCGCGTTGAGAAAGCAATTATGGTAAAGGTTTTACAGAGACCTGACAACGACAACGATTACAGCTGTTGTCTCACAGATTTTGGATTGAGACACAGAAGCTGATCGACATTGTTTCTTTAAAAAGTGGCTTTTCAGAAGAAAGAAAAAACTCATGTTACACTGATTATTCTTCTCTCATTATGATTTCTGTATGCAGAGAATGGGCATGCGTTTAGCGTTTGACAAAAGCATTCAATTTCAATACTAGCACAAGACCGTGGATTTGACTTGAAAAATTCGTGCTCATTTCCTTGCATCAATAAAACCAGCTTAGGATAGTTTTCCAGTCCTCAGATATAACCTTCTTATAATCCTGATGGAGGTTGTCTGACAAAGCCAAGACTGTAATGCTGATTACAAACATTGATTATATGGAAATTCTTATAAGAAATACAAAGGCTAAGAAAGAAAAAAAAATAGGAAAAAAACAGAAAAAATACTATTAATGGATTTTTCAAAACAAGCACTGACAATTTCGTCGATTCAAAGTTAAGGTATGTTCATAAATATTCATGTATTTATGAGCAATAAAACACCGGGCACAAGGAAAATCTTGTCAACTAAAATAACCATATATATACAAGTTTTTAATTGTGTTAATTAGGGGGGTATGTCATTTTAATCTTTAAACACAATCCTAGGTTGTGGTAACAAACCAAAACCCATGATATTTCATATATAGATATTCTTTTGTGGATGAATTTTTGTTTAAAAATAACGGTCATTTTAGTGTTCATATGAATTGCATCTGGACAGGAAAGGCGTTGAAAAGAAATAAGTGATTGTGTGCGTGATGATCTAATCACAAATGGTCTAAACTCAATTTTGAATCATAAAAAAAAACAGTATTTCTTTTAAAAAAAGTACTCATTTAAGCCTTCAGGAGTTCTATTAGATGATGTCATTTAAATTAATTAAAGTTTTAAAAACTCTTGGTAAAGTTTCCATCAACAAGTGTATCATATAAATAAAACATTTTACAACTGTTATACATAGTCATTACTCTATTTTCAAAAAGATATCAAATAACAGTCTAATAATGACTTGTCGATATTTTATCATACAGTATATATTTTACTGGAACTCTTCTCCATAGTTATTTTACTCCAAAAATATTTTATCACACAGTATACGGTAAGAATTCCGCTAATTCAAGTACTCAAAACATTACGAAAAGCACTCTAAAAGTTTGAGACTTTTCGTTGGGTGTCTTACCTCCTGCATGGAGCGACTGCTAATCCTATTGAGCAATCGCTATTGTTGTTGTTTTAGACCAAACATGGCAGAAAGCAGTCTAATAATTTGATTTCTTCACATTGCTCGTCCTTGAATTAGCAGATTTCTTACCGTATATTTTATTGGAACTCTTCTCCATAGTTATTTTAGTCCAAAAATATTTTATCACACAGTATATATTTTATTGGAACTCTTCGCCATAGTTATTATAGTCCAAAAAGTACTCCCTGCACTAGGTTGTTTTAGATTAGAAAATATACTGTCGTAATTTAGGTATATAGAGCACCACTAAGTTTGATTGTGTCCACAGTATTACCATCAAAGACATGCTTGAAGATCTCTCTACCTGACTATAGAGTGAGTAAAAAGTGACAAATTTGCCTGTGTAGACTAGGTCATGTGGCCGGTTAAGGCCGAGAGACGAGAAGGGGAGCTAAGTTGACTGCGTTCACAATGTTGTAAGAAGCCTATAAGCTTTTACCATAATTGCTTTTTCAGAGGAAATTTAAGTGTTTGATCATTTGACGCTTTGCCTGAAGCAAGACGTTTTACTATCTCCTTCCAGTTCTGATTGAATTGTCCCCGTTTCTATTACCCTCGGTTCCTCACACTTCAATAAATCTATTCTGTTCTCCAAGAGGTTCCAATGTTAGGTTGTCATTAAAAGGTTTTTCCACATCACTGGAGGAAAACAAACACCTCAATCAAGCTCCTTCCATATTCTAATACAGTTCATTGTACAACAGACTAGATACTTGAAAACTAAAGCTAACAGGCTAAACACTTGTTTGACACTCAACCTGTTCGACTGGTTCAACACAGATTACACATGTAATGCTAGAATTTCTATTTCTCAAACATATTAAACGGACATTCATGAGCTGTCAAAATTAAAACTTTTTTCATAAACTCTGATTCTGGTTTCTAATTCATGTGTTAAGAGGCGCACAGCTTGGAGGAACGCTAAGTACTATAATTAATCCGAAACGCTGTCTCAAAAGAAACATAATTCATTAGCTAAGTATTTGTACGAAGAAATTCCAACATCCGAATCAACATAGTCTATAGAATGATTCATTAATATTTTACAATTTTTTCATATTTTGGAGTACGTTATGGGGCCTGTCTTACGAAGTTTGTGTCAAGATGTGCACAGGCCTACAATATGCACCAGTTGTGATCTGGGCACAAGTTTCAGTAGAGATTTACAATCAAGGTAACATATAAAAGAGGATCAGTAAATAACCTGTAAGGTCCCTGGAAGATTGCGCATATTTGTGTATCAATGCTTAGACAAAAGAGACAGTCATTCATCTCTGTTATAACAATGAAAATGTACATTCAGAATTCCTAAATTTACAATAAAAAATTTACAGAAAGAGATTCAATGAAGGCTTAGTTTTTTAAGGTTGCAATCAAGGTTAAATACATGCCAGCGCTGATGTGCCAGGTTACGGAAATGTGGCAAGGGCGAGGGGGTAGATGGGGGGGTATCTTTTTTTTAGAAGAAAACTGTCGTTACAAAAGAAGAAAAAAAATCTCAGAAATGTACAATGTAGATATTAAAAAAAAGTTAATTATTAGGAAAAGTCAGGGGTTAAAATAGCGAAATCAGACTGTTCCATTAATTTGACAGCTGTTGTCTTTGAATAACTTTCTACAAGACCTACTTCATATCAGCTCTGTTAAAGGTGACAGGAAACCTGATGATGTTTCTGTCTAATGTGCAAATAGCTCTGGGAAAACTACTCAATTATCCTGTCTGACAATGCAATAATTTGGTCAGAATCTTGTGTGAAAAGAAACACAATTCATTACCTAAGCACGGAGAGCTTCAGTATGACTATGGACGTTATTAAGATCAATTAAGTCAGTAGAATGCACAAGGGTAATTGGTATCGTACATATTTAGGATCTCCCTGATAGACAAAAGATGAAGAGCGAAAACAATTTATCAGTCTTATTTAGAACATTTCGTAATCAGTAATTCAAGGCAAAATAAAATTATCAAATCAAGCAACAAAATAATTAGCCAGTCTTATCAAATGTATTTTCTTATAAGAGATTTAAGCCAAAAACCAAATTATTACTACAAGAAAAAAAATGCCACAGTACACGAAAGAAAATATTTTCAGAATCCCATAAATTTTCTGTGCTATTTGGAAATAATACCGAAAGATAAAGATTCTAGTATAGAAATTCTGATTGCTTTTCTTAATTATTCTACGGGTCAATAAATGTTATAATCAAATGAGGTCAGGGAAAGTTATGTGAAAGGAAACACAATTTATTAGTTAAGCTTGGGTACATTTCTGACAACTACAACACTGCCAGTATAACGATCGATAAAGTCGGCAAAATACTTAATTAATTTCTGCACATAACAATTGAATTCTTATCCATCAGTTCTGCATTACCTGGTGTTTGTCCCCAAGTTCATAATACTGAATCTTTTGTTAATGAGTTTAATCAATATAATGAATCAAACTGCTTTTGAAATTTATGAAATTATTTTTAAAATAATGGTTATCATAAATGTCTAAAATCTATACTAAAATATTAAGAGAATCGAGAAGATATCTTAGATGTCAATCACATTTATTTTTTTTACCATTCGCACAAAACCTCGGAACTTGAGTGTAACTTTTAATTTTTAATGGAGTTGACCTCATAGGGATAGTACATTAAATCAAGAAGAACAATGGAAGAAACAAGAATGTGATCCTGTCAGAGCAGGTCCTTAAGGCATCAAATATTGGAAAGAGGGAATTAAGTGTTTAACAGCTTCCAGACACCCTGAAAACTGAGAGAAGGTTCGTGAGACCAAGAGGCATGTTGTTGTTGAACTGAGCCCTCATCAGAGGCAATCAGAGTTTCCCAATACCATTCTGTCTGATGATGATTTCTCCCCCTCGTCCTGTCACATAGGGAGCTGAAGCAATCTGCTAGAGATATTAAAACCAGGACAAATTACAAGAAAATTGACTGCTTTTAGAGAAAACCTGCTCAAGTCCTGGTCTTGTTTGACTCTAGTGGTGCGGAAAAGGTGTTTAGTAACAATTTGGCGGTGAAGTAGAGAGTACATATTGACTGAGGCGTGAAGACCAAACTTAATCAATGCCCACAGATGAGAAGTGTAAATTGTCCTGTGTGAGGGAAAGAGTTAAACAATGAAATACTTAAACGTCCGCGTTGAGAAAGCAATTATGGTAAAGGTTTTACAGAGACCTGACAACGACAACGATTACAGCTGTTGTCTCACAGATTTTGGATTGAGACACAGAAGCTGATCGGCATTGTTTCTTAAAAAAGTGGCTTTTCAGAAGAAAAAAACCTCAAGTTACACTGATTATTCTTCTCTCATTATGATTTGTGTATGCAGAGAATGGGCGTGCGTTTAGCATTTGACAATAGCATTCAATTTCAATACTAGCACAAGACCGTGGATTTGACTTGAAAAATTCCTACTCATTTCCTTGCATCAATAAAACCAGCTTAGGATAGTTTTCCAGTCCTCAGATATTAACTTCTTATAATCCTGATGGAGGTTGTCTGACAAAGCCAAAACTGTAATGCTGATTACAAACATTGATTATATGGAAATTCTTATAAGAAATACAAAGGGTAAGAAAGAAAAAAATAGAAAGAAACAGAAAAAATACTATTAATGGATTTTTCAAAACAAGTCCTGTAAATTTTGCCGATTCAAAGTTAAGGTATTAAGCTGTGTTCATAAATATGCATGTATCTATGAGCAGTAAAACATGCAGGCACAGCGATTGATTGATTGTTTGGTGTTTTACGCCGCGCTCAAGATTATTTCACTTATATGGCGGCGTTGCCAGTTTTATTGTGGGAGGAAACCGGGCTCTATGCCCGGAGGAAACCCACGACCTTCCGTTGGTAACTGGTGCAGGCACAGCGAAAATCTTCAACTAAAATAACCAAGACAAGTTTCTAATTGTGTTAATTAGGGGGGTATGTCATTTAGATCTTTAAACCCAATCCTAGGTTGTGGTAATAAACCAAAACACATGATATTTCATATGTATATATATTTTTGTGGATGAATTTTGGTTTTAAAACAACGGTCATTTTAGTGTTCATATGAATTGCACCTAGACAGGAAAGGCATTAAAAAGAAATAAGTGATTGTGTACGTTATACTCTAATCACAAATCATCTAAACTTAATTTGGAATCATAAAAAAAACAGTATTTCTTTTTAAAAAAGTACTCATTTAAGCCTTCAGGAGTTCTATTAGATGATGTCATTTAAATTGATTTGAGTTTTAAAAAATCTTGATAAACATTTTACAACTGTTATACATATTCATTACTCTTTTCTCAAAAAGATATCAAATAACAGTCTAATAATGACTTGTCACTATTTTATCACACAGTATATATTTTATAGGAACTCTTCTCCACAGTTATTTTACTCCAAAAAGTACACCCTGCACTAGGTTGTTTTAGATTAGAAAATATATTGTCGTAATTTAGGACAAGTATATAGAGCACTACTAAGTTGGTTTGATTGTGTCCACAATATTATCATCAAAGACATGCTTGAAGATCTCTTTACTTGACTATAGAGTGAGTAAAAAGTGACAAATGTGCCGACTGAGTCCTCTGTAGACTAGGTCATGTGACCGGTTAAGGCCGAGAGACGAGAAGGGGAGCTAAGTTGACTGCGTTCACAATGTTGTAAGAAGCCTATAAGCTTTTACCATAATTGCTTTTTCAGAGGAAATTTAAGTGTTTGATCATTTGACGCTTTGCCTGAAGCAAGACGTTTTACTATCTCCTTCCAGTTCTGATTGAATTGTCCCCGTTTCTATTACCCTGGGTTCCTCACACTTCAATAAATCTATTCTGTTCTCCAAGAGGTTCCAATGTTAGGTTGTCATTAAAAGGTTTTTCCACATCACTGGAGGAAAACAAACACCTCAATCAAGCTCCTTCCATATTCTAATACAGCACATTGTACAACAGACTAGATACTTGGAAACTAAAGTTAACAGGCTAAACCCTCGTTTGACACTCAACCTGTTCGACTGGTTCAACACAGATTACAAATATGATGGTAGAATTTCTATTTCTGACATATATTAAGCTGACATTCATGAGCTGTCAAAATTAAAACTTTTTTCATAAACTCTGATTTTGGACAAAATAATAGGTTTTCAAGTTCATGGGAAAACTGATTGCTTCGCGTCCATATAAAGTGACACACTAATTCTAACATATTTTTTCAAGAATTGATGTAGTTTCACTTTTTCATAGATGTGTTCTGAATTCATAACATATACATATATAGCTGCACAATGTGTATATTTTTTATTTATATTTATAGACACTAAAACAAACAGGCACATGGAAAATCTTCTTGACTGAAATATAACCACGGAGACAAGTTTCTCGTTGTGTTAAAAGAGGGTATATCATTTAGATCACTGCATGTACATGCTAGTTGTCTTTTTGTAATTAGTTTAAAGGGACATGTCCGGAAACCAGCGACATGTAGAATGTTAAAATGTATGCTATACGACTGTCATTTATATAAAGATGAGGTTTCCAGAAAGCCATTGGTAACTTTCCTACATGTAGCCTCCGCTGACGGCTGGGTAGGCAGTTTTATTTGGGAATTCCTTTGTCTGCTTTACTGTAGTTAGGTGCGCGGTAAAATAATAAAAATAATACTCTATTTACCAAGGGAGATCAATTGGTCACAAAAAACCAATATTCCAGCAATCCCCCCAACACCCATTGTGGCTGCGAATAGTCGACTTGCAGCCTTTCATCCAAGATTGAACACTTCTTATTTTTGTAATAATCTGAAGTTCAACAGAGAATGACAACAAACTTAAGCAGTGTATCCTTTTAAAGTTTCATGCTTAATGTTGACATGAAATCTACAGCTACAGAATTAAGGGTGAGGTGGGAGGGGCTACCTTCATGCCCAGAGACGATCGTTAACCTGTAGTTAGTAGATAGGTGTACATGTGATGGCAAACATGTCATCGGCATATGTGCTCTGTCAATATTTGCAACTCAACAAAATATACTCAACATAAGCTTACTTCATCTGGTGCAAGTACAAGTCTGCTCTCGTTGAAAATTCCCTTGGGCTGATGTTCTAAAATTGATCTTTTTAAAAGAAAAGCTCTATCATACAACTGAACATTAAATAAATAAAATAAGTGTACATTATCTAAATGGTTTTTGCAATTAAACTTCAAAAGATGGTATTGATTTTTTACATTTAACTGACAAAGTAATACTTTATTACATCTTTGTAAATCTCCAGAAAGCTTCTCTTTATGTTTATATGTCACAGCTTTTCCTTCCTGTAGTTGGCAAATACAGAGAAATCTAAATGTATACTTTTCTCACTCCAAAAGCTGTTAGGTATATAGTATAATCCACTCCATAGCCACATGTCGACTAAACAATGCAAATACAAGCCTAAGTTTTCTATATTCATTTGGGTATTTGCCGAAGGACAGTGGTTTCTTCCTGGTAAAGAGCTAGCTTTTTGTTCCTCACTAAACCTGACGCCGCTATATAAGTGAAATGATCCGAGTGCGACATGTAACATCAATCAATTAAACGTCAATCAATAAGTGAAATAATTTGAGTGCGACATGTAACATCAATCAATCAATCAAACATCACTCAATAAGTGAAATAATCTTGAGTGCGGCATAAAACATCAATCAATCAATCTATAAGATATAGTAAAAGTTATACTACTGTGTAGTCAGTAAAATAGATAGAATTTAGAAATGAAAACTTTTCTCAATTAATAACATGTCAGCAGCTGTGTGAAGATAAACAAGCTAAATGAGTGAGGTAATTATTCTCTATAAGATTAGGTGGTGACCGAACTCCACCTAGCTATGTAATATTACACTGTGTATTGCCTGGATGTTGTGGGAGGCTTACAGAAACTGGGTAGGCTATATGTACAATGTAGGTACAGACACCACCCATTTACACTGATCATTTTTTTAAGTCAAAATTAAAGTACAGTATACATACATATAATTTAATTTCCAGTTGTTTTTAATATCAAGCCATCAATGTATATTGTTACCATTTAGCTAGTAAGTCAGATCAATGAATTAGAATCTGTAATGGATTTAATACAGAAATATATTGTGTATTTGTCAGAGAATACTTTTCCACGGGGAAAGGGGGGGGGGGGGGGGAGACATCTTGTAAATATGATGAACACTCATAAGTAGTTCCAATGCTAACATCATCTTGTGACAGGAGGAAGATGGACAAAAACTTCACTAAAAAAAAACAAATTACAATTCCAAAGGTTGAAATTTCTCCATCCATCAAATTATGTGCTTTGACAGTGATTGTACAGAACAAAAATATGTCTAAACGTTTTGTATACAGGTTTGGTCAAATGGATGATGTTGAACTGAATGCTTTATAAGGAGGAGAGGCAATTCTAGGATGGCAGTCTAGCAAGATGTAATATTGTAGTTTTAGTGGAAGAGCCTGAGTAGATATAGAACTGACAGACAGACCTATATTTACAGCTTACTTAGAATCCTCAGACATAAACACACTGTATTTACTTCTGAGGAAAGTCACAATGTCTCTCTACTTTGATGTACAGCAATGTACCATGGAAATATACATGTATATGGCCTCTATTCTATGACTTCCATACATCAATACCAAATATACCATTCTGGCTTTATCAACCCAAGCAGTGTTCTGACAATCATGTATTAATAAGTTGTCTATCAGGACTTCAACATTATAAATTCAATGAATAAAACACTGTTTAAATACATTGTAATGTTGTTTTTTTTAAGAAATATACGAACCCAGGGAGGTGGGGGGGAGAGAAGCGAGAGCATCAGTTCATTACATATTCATATAGTATAATATACTTTTAAACGAGATTGATCATTCCGTATTTTTCTAATAATCTGAAGGTCAACGGAGAACCACAACAAACTTAAGCGATGTCTCCTTTTAAGGTGTATTTCAAACTGTGATACACTCTGATTTGTCTCATTTAGGAGACTTGGCTATTCTACTTCGAGTCAAGTTGGCTTCCTTAAAGGAGGGGAAATCTCTAGAAATACATAGGGATTATCGTCGATAACTACCTTCAAAGTGCTTAAAACATTTCACGTCAATTACCTCCAGTGACCCTCAAGCTAATAAAAACAGACAGAAGTATGTCCTTTCAGTGGCTTATCTGTGTAGCCATTTTTCCGTTTTAGGATGACGTGATGTTGGTGTAGCTATTTTTAGATCAATAATGACGTATTTTTACCGCTTTCTAATGTATAATGGTAGATTTAGGTCCAAAAAAAAGTGGGAAGATTGTCTCCGAATATATAGGTCAGTATGCAACCGCACGCCATTGCTTAGCCAGCCATTGGCTAAATTGCATCACATGACTACTCTATAACGCACTTAAATTTTAATTCAACAATAATTGGATAAAACTAATGAAAAAATGGTGGCGGCCTTGTGAATGGCCTATGGAGCTCATTCTCTATTGTAACGCCACCTTCAAATTTCAATTATTTGCTTACGAGGGGATAAAACATACATTGGACAGTTGTTTTGGACTAAATGAACTCTACTCTTTCCATCTAAACTAGTCTAAAGCTGTCATTTGACCAATCAAATTCCGCTTTATACAAAAGGGTATTTACTTTTTTACAAAAAGAATGACAGATTAAATAACTGCTCAACTGGCAGTGAAGTATACACTGAATTAGTAAATAACCGACACTAATTGACCCGGAAATAATTCCGGGCCAGGGTGAGAATCGAACTCACGACTTAGGGTTACCGTCCCACCGCTCTACCAACTGAGCTACCCAGCCCTGTTGGGAACGACACAGGATACACGTATGATACATGTAAAAGTATCGAGCAATGTTCAAGCAGAAGTGTTTGAATGACTTTTTTTATTAAAGCATTCTAATTTTTGTGAAAGTCTATATCAAGCCAATGCCATTTAAACTGTTTGATAAGAATTGTTATAACTACTATAATTAGGAAGAAATCTGGTGTCATTTAGTCTTTATCGTCAAATAGAATAGATAATAATTCACAATGTATGTTAATTAATGTCAAAAGCAAACATAATTCCAGGCTGACTCTCACAGTGACTATATTCTGGCTAAAACAACGAAGTAATATTGAAATAGGTTTATAGTACAATTATACTGAAAAAAAGAAATATATAACCTTTATGTTTGGCTAGTATACAAAAAAAATGTGTGAGTTTAATTAGTTGGTGTCTTTTAGAAAGTGAGTATAACAATATTGTCGTTATTTTGGGATGACAAAATGTGCATTTCATTCCATTGTAAGTATAGTGTGGAAATTAAATTACATTTTCTCAAGGACAAAATTGTTAACTGAAAGAAAATGATAAAAAAGAATTTGTTAGGATTGCGTTTTATTTTGACAAAACGGTATATAACAGAGCAGCCGCATGTACATAAAGAAGAGACTTGTGAGGCATTCGTTGATATCCATATAAAAATGATAACTAAGTGATAACAAATGATTTATTTTAATCCCATTTTTCCTGACCACTAATCATGGGCTTAAAGTAATTCCAGTGAGTAATGGGGTAAGGGGCCTTCCACCTAATGGTGAATGTAACTAAAGATTTGTCTGGCTGTTTGCCACCACAGCTACACGATTACAGTTACGCTGATTTGTTTCCACTAACAAATCCTATACTCGGCAAACAGAATTATTCAATAGAGTCCGGTAATAAAAATAAATTTCCGAGAACAATTCTGCTGTAGTGATTTAGAACAAACTGGGGAATGTCATAGATGCTGGACAATAAAAGAGTGTTCTGCGCCATGAATGATTATTTATAGGCCAACCAAATCATCAGGTGAACAGCTCTTTGGAGAATTTACCTCTTTAGTCCGACCCTTAAAAACAGGAAAAATGCGAGTGGAACTGATAGAGTATCTAGACTCAACTCTCTCTTGATGGCTGCAGTAAATCGTGAGCTTCCAAAATCATGACCTTTTACCGCCAGAGAGCATGAAAGTCTTCCCATAAACAGGAGAGAAATCACCAATAAACAAGAACAAAATGTGGCTTATTAGATAAAGAACCTTTCAACGTGGCCACTTTATTGGCTTCCTAGCTTTTTTCTAGAGTTTTTAACACTGATCACAGAAACCAAAAATATTAAAAATCAAACAAGACACAAAAGAAAATACGGGATATGTAATATCTGAAATCTGAAAATTAGCTACAGTACAAATTCAACTTGATGTACACTGTACATGTAGGTTTTATTCAGAGAATAGCTGTATTGATTTCGTGAAAAATCAATAAATTTTTATTTTCCAAACACAAAGCACCAGAAACACCCTTTCTTAATAATAAACAAGCAGCTAGATTCTGAAACAATTTAAATGTGTGGAAATGATTCATAAACAAATTGAAGAAATGGGATTTGACCAAACAATCATTTTAGCACTCTATACATCGTAACGGAATTCAATCTCCACATCAACACAAAACACTAGAGACATTTAGATGATGAAGATGAAACTGTGAGAAAAAAATGCTATAGAATAGATGAAGGAATGAAGAGAAAAACAGACCCGGAACAAAATCTAGCATTGTACTAAATGAGCTCTGGAACTAATTGGCACCTAGACCTAAAAGCAGTTCCAATCAAAGGTACATAAAACTGTGTGAAAGAAAGGATGCAGGAATTGACCACAAGGGGGCTTGGTTAAGTGGCTATTCAAGGAATGGTATTGTCCACGCTTATAATTTGAGACAAGTTGATGGGATGGTGGTCAATGCCTCGAGCCACTGGTCAGTTGGGGTAAAAATGTCCTGTGGCATCTGTATGAGTTACAGTATGCCCAGTGTGCTGCGTTAGAGCAGTAGTGACCTGACCAGCAAATCTATCATGATACAACTAGCCCCTGGCTATCTAGTCTCATGTTAATCCAATCACAGGCCGCCCTTTAATCAGACTAACTTGAATTACATTGATTGCTCATCAGATATCTCTCCAGTAGTGTATAGGAGATGTTTTCATACTAGAGCTAGTTACAAGTGTATGGTCAGACTTTCTGGTTCATCAAGTGTAGCTCAACATACATGTTCAAAAAACGTGTTGCACCCCCCATACTTTTTGCATGGTACATGTACTGTACTATTGCAGAAAGAGTTTGAATATTTGAACAAGGTGTCAAGAAGTTCATGGGCAGAAACATGAATGTATATATGAGGAATACCAAAACCTTCTATTGAACATTTTGCCAAAAAAAATTCAAGAAAAAAAGAACTCAATAAGTATGGTGAAATCTCAAAATTGACCTTCCATGCGGCATAAAACCTCTATCAATCAATCAAAATTGACAGAATGGTAACAAGAGGTTAAAAGTCCCATACGAAGACGATAGATGCCGTTCCTCAGATAAAGCTGCTTTAACTTTGATATAATTTGATATATCTATTCACCAATCAGTCAATAAGATGATTATAAATTATATTATAGCCTAAATTCACGCAAATTTTACAGAGAAGGATATGGAGATAGAATCCTGATCACCAAAATGCCCCACACTTTCCAAGGGATTCAGAACCGAGCATATCGCTGACCATGGAATGTTCTGGATAGCATTGTTTTGGATAAACCGAGTCCTATCATTTGACCAAAGGGGCTTAGAATAGTGGTCTGGTGGCTAATGGATCATTATCAAAATGTGAAACGTCAACTGGATCGAGCACTTCCTAGATGTAGGCCTACATGTAGCAAGGCCCCATCAGAATGCCTTGTATGGTTACAAAATCCAGCTAGCAGTCAAATTAAAAACATCCCCATACCATAACGAATCCAGCATCATACATTGTAGTTTGCGTGTTTCTTGCTGCATGCGTGACAGCGAAAATGGAGCCGTTTTGAAGAAACTCAAGACATTACATGTTATCAAATTAGAGACATGTCAAAGACTTTATAAGAGAGTATTCATTATCCAAAATTCTACCAAAGCCAAACACCTGAAGGTAGTATGTACATAAAAAGTTTAACTTTTTTTAAAAAGGAGGGGAAAAGTCATCTGATTAGTAAGTCTAAATAATGCATATTGGAAGAAAATACAATTCCTTAAGAGAAAAATAAATAAACTTTTTTTAAAAAGGAGTTACTGATTAGTAAGTCTAAATAATGCATATTGGAAGAAAATACAATTTCTTAAGAGAAAAATAAAAAACAGTTGCAGAGAATTAGATTGAAAAAGCGTAGAAGTGAACCAAAGGCCAGCAACAAGCCAATATCCAAATAGCCTTGAGCAAAAACAGCTGCTATATTGGTATAATACACATGGAATACCAAGTATTAATAATTCAAGAATCAGCATTGACAAAATCTTTCCCAAACAAAAAAGCTAAAATTGATTTGACATAATTGAATTTCTGTGAATAGCAAATGTCAAAAACACATGCCGCGTAAAAAAACTTTGCAAACTTCTTTCGAAATATCCCTAATTTTATTAAATGTCAAATGGCTGACAAGAAGAAAACATCTACATTGTAGTATGGTCTGATCAACGCGTAAGTTATGAAAATTTGACAGCTGTAAGTTACGGAGAAAGTTGAACAGAATTAAATTCTGTGGTAATATGTTTAAAGAAATTAGTAAACCATATACAGGATTGTATTTATCTTCTTATTTTCTAAAAATACATGTAAAATCATGTTGACTAGCCTAATACTTGATAATGGCATAATTTCACTATTGACGTTTGGTTTAAAGGAGAAGAAAAGGAAAGAACTAAGTAAATACAGTACAGGCGCGACACATTTTCCTTTCTAACGGTACCAAAACCATATTTCTGCGATTTTTCCTCGCCAAACTGTGCTATAAGAAAGTTAACAATCGTTATCAGAGAACGTCTAAACTGACTCGGCAGCCATCTTCACAGCAGAGCTTAGCTGTGTGTCTCGATCGGCCAATCAGCATACGCCTGGCCACCAGTCACTCGCTAGCGTAAGAGAAATTGGTCAACTCTGAAAGTCTGCCATTTAAACCTAGGTTAATTTCGATCATTTCGAGGCGCTAAAAAGAGAAGACGAACACTCTAACAACTCTGAAATGTACACTAGCTAGTAAATCAACCTTTTGGGAAGACGTGACAGGCTGCATATGTTGTCTACGCGACTTGTGGGGATCGTTGTAGAATTTTCAGAAAAGGTAGTCTTACCGCTGACATTGCAGGTTATAACCATACAAGATATGGTAAGCTCGCAAGGGAAGTAATCTACTAATACTTTTTCCGGTCAATTTCAAACCGTCAATGGCGCGCTCCACTGACGATCGAGCACGAGCTTGTCTGGCAGATTCATTTTCATTGTATTTTCACAACGTAAACCACGTGCAAGACTCACACATGAATATGGTCTATCGGAGCCCATTCGATACAATTGCATGTTGTTTTTTTGTTTTCTCCTCCTTTAAGGTTTTGTAAATGGGTATTTTGGAGGGTTGATGAAAAGTATTCTGCCCGAAAGCATATGCGATATAATCTTGAGTACAGCGTAAAACCTGAACTGGGGAAAGTAAAAAATGCCTCGCTTAGACAACCGCCGGTTTCTCAGGGTTATTTAACATGCGTCGCATCGATGGAAAGCCTCTGTCAGACTGAGGGACAATCCCTCTTACCAACTGAGCCACCGAGGCCCCACTGTACTTTGAGAGATGGGTGAAAAGCAGACACATAACACCTTATCCTGTGTTCATTCATATTCTATAGCTCAGTGAACACGGCTTTAAGAGATGCAAATATTTTAATTGTATTCATGAATTCTCAATGAGTACAGAAAATGGTCATTAGAAAGGTCATTTAAAAGTTAAATTCAATTTAAAATTAAAAAATACAAATTAAGTCTAAAGTCATACTTGACCAACAACTGAGATACCTTGATTGAATTTGAAGTTTTTGCAACTCTAAAGTAAACACTACCTTAATTTGTATTCATGAGGAAAAGTATCAACTACATATAAAAACTCCATTCTGATAAATATTGCACCTCATGTCACTTTAAGAAGGACCTTATTTAGTTCAGCTATTTAAATTTGTTTTGTTGGCAGGAGATGCCAAATAATGGGGAAAATTTCTTTGGTACAGAATTAGCAAATTGTTTGTCATTTTTGTAAAGAAGAACAAAATAAGACCTTTCCGCTGATGCGGGATAAGGGTTCAAGACCTCTTGGTTACTCTCAAATTATGAAGATAGGGGTTCAAGGCTTCTTGCTAACTGACCAAATTATGAAGATAGGGGTTCAAGGCCTCTTGCTAACTGACCAAATTCTGAAGATAAGGGTTCAAGCCTTCTTGCTAACTGACCAAATTATGAAGATAGGGGTTCAAGGCTTCTTGCTAACTGACCAAATTAGGAAGATAGGGGTTCAAGCCTTCTAGCTACCGTAACTGACAAAATTATGAAGATAGGGGTTCAAGGCCTGTTGCTAACTGACCAAATTCTGAAGATAAGGGCTCAAGCCTTCTTGCTAACTGACCAAATTATGAAGATAGGGGATCAAGGCTTCTTGCTAACTGACCAAATTATGAAGATAGGGGTTCAAGCCTTCTTGCTAACTGACCAAATTATGAAGATAGGGGTTCAAGGCCTCTTGCTAGCTGACCAAATTATGAAAATAGGGGTTCAAGCCTTCTTGCTAACTGATCAAATTATGAAGATAAAGGTTCTAGGCCTCTTGCTAACTGACCAAATTATGAAGATAGGAGTTCAAGCCTTCTTGCTAACTGACCAAATTATGAAGATAGGGGTTCAAGGCCTCTTGCTAGCTGACCAAATTATGAAGATAGGGGTTCAAGCCTTCTTGCTAACTGATCAAATTATGAAGATAAAGGTTCTAGGCCTCTTGCTAACTGACCAAATTATGAAGATAAGGTTTCAAGACCTCTTGCTAACTGACCAAATTATGAAGATAAGTGTTTCCGGCATCTTGGTAACTGACCAAATTATGAAGATAAGGTTTCAAGACCACTTGGTAACTGACCAAATTTAAATTTGTTTTGTTGGCAGGAGATGCCAAATAATGGGGAAAATTTCTTTGGTACAGAATTAGCCAATTGTTTGTCATCTTTGTAAAGAAGAACAAAATAAGACCTTTCCGCTGATGCGGGATAAGGGTTCAAGACCTCTTGGTAACTCTCAAATTATGAAGATAGGGGTTCAAGGCTTCTTGCTAACTGACCAAATTATGAAGATAGGGGTTCAAGGCCTCTTGCTAACTGACCAAATTCTGAAGATAAGGGTTCAAGCCTTCTTGCTAACTGACCAAATTATGAAGATAGGGGTTCAAGGCTTCTTGCTAACTGACCAAATTATGAAGATAGGGGTTCAAGCCTTCTAGCTAACTGACAAAATTATGAAGATAGGGGTTCAAGGCCTCTTGCTAACTGACCAAATTCTGAAGATAAGGGCTCAAGCCTTCTTGCTAACTGACCAAATTATGAAGATAGGGGATCAAGGCTTCTTGCTAACTGACCAAATTATGAAGATAGGGTTTCAAGCCTTCTTGCTAACTGAGCAAATTATGAAGATAGGGGTTCAAGACCTTTTGCTAGCTGACCAAATTATGAAGATAGGGGTTCAAGCCTTCTTGCTAACTGATCAAATTATGAAGATAAAGGTTGTAGGCCTCTTGCTAACTGACCAAATTATGAAGATAGGAGTTCAAGGCCTCTTGCTAACTGACCAAATTCTGAAGATAAGGGTTTAAGCCTTCTTGCTAACTGACCAAATTCTGAAGATAGGGGTTCAAGGCTTCTTGCTAACTGACCAAATTATGAAGATAGGGGTTCAAGCCTTCTAGCTAACTGACAAAATTATGAAGATAGGGGTTCAAGGCCTCTTGCTAACTGACCAAATTCTGAAGATAAGGGCTCAAGCCTTCTTGCTAACTGACCAAATTATGAAGATAAGGGCTCAAGCCTTCTTACTAACTGACCAAATTATGAAGATAGGGGATCAAGGCTTCTTGCTAACTGACCAAATTATGAAGATAGGGTTTCAAGCCTTCTTGCTAACTGACCAAATTATGAAGATAGGGGTTCAAGGCCTTTTGCTAGCTGACCAAATTATGAAGATAGGGGTTCAAGCCTTCTTGCTAACTGATCAAATTATGAAGATAAAGGTTGTAGGCCTCTTGCTAACTGACCAAATTATGAAGATAGGAGTTCAAGCCTTCTTGCTAACTGACCAAATTATGAAGATAGGGGTTCAAGCCTTCTTGCTAACTGATCAAATTATGAAGATAACGGTTCTAGGCCTCTTGCTAACTGACCAAATTATGAAGGTAAGGGTTTCAAGACCTCTTGCTAACTGACCAAATTATGAAGATAAGTGTTTCCGGCATCTTGGTAACTGACCAAATTATGAAGATAAGGTTTCAAGACCACTTGGTAACTGACCAAATTATGAAGATAAGGGCTATAGGCATCTTGGTAACTGATCAAATTATGAAGATGTTTCAGGACCTCTTGGTAACTGACCAAATTATGAAGATAAGGGTTCTAGGCATCTTGGTAACTGACCAAATTATGAAGGTAAGGGTTCTAAGCCTCTTGGTAACTGACCAAATTATGAAGGTAAGGGTTCTAAGCCTCTTGGTAACTGACCAAGTTATGAAGATACGGATTGCAGACCTCTTGGTAACTGACCAAATTATGAAGGTAAGGGTTCTAAGCCTCTTGGTAACTGACCAAGTTATGAAGATAAGGGTTGCAAGTTCAAATTCTGGAGGAAACCCCCAACCTATGAAGAGTACCTGACGACTCTTCCACATAGACTTAAATTCAAACAACACATAAAGAGCTTGATATGCAAGGATATTATATTTAGTGATTTTCCCACAGCAGACACCTGGTAAACTACATATACTTTATAAATGGTAAACTTTACACCCAGATGAGTTTTTTTCGGTGGCCTCCTGTCTATATTGTGATGACATATAGTCTTATTTGTACAAATCAAGGGCCAATATTACATAATAGTTATCCAGCTGTGGTTTATCACCAGGTAATCCTACCTATGTTGTTGATATTTTCTTCTCACCCTAAACCCTAACACTTATCATATGAACCAATCCCAGGTGTCAAGTGTTTTACTCCTCATTTTCCATTGGATAACAGGCTGCAGCTGTCCAGTGTTATGGCTGGTATGACGCTCAACTGACAAACACAATATATAAATGATTTAATCATCAAAATAAGGTCCCGTGGGTTTTAATACTGCACACCACAGCATATGGCATATATCTACATATATATAGCAAAGTTGAACAAACACTCAGACCCCTCGCTAGGCGTTTTTAGAGGGGCGCAGCGCCCTGCCCCTTATTTCTCCCGCCCCTGTGCCCTTTCATTGCGCCCTTTGTGCCCCAAAGACCAAGTATGACTACCCACTGTCTCCACATCAGTCCTTCCCTGACCAAAATTTATTTAACTGCTGTCAAAAACGTGTACAACACCAACACATTACACACTTCCATTCAGGTCAATTATTCCGGAAATTCAGCTTCCCACAATGCATCAGTCATTGATGCTCTCCTTGCAGACATACGTGTTATGAAACCTTAGAGAAAAACAGACATATGCTACGGAGAGTCAACCTCATTCCCATGGGCCACTTGTTGTGGCGGGTATTGCATCACTTCAACATGTCTGAAAATAGTGACCTCGTTCACCGTAATAATTTACCAGGGGAAAGTGCCTAACATCAAGCACTGCACAGTCTTCAAATGGTGGATAGAATTCACTCAAATAAAAGAAGTTAATAATAGAATTTAGCCCCCTGCCTGGACACAGAAAGCTGCCATTGCCAAAGGTATTCAGTTGAATCGATTGTACAACAACAACAACAACACGATCCTCTTTATCAAATGAAATCGTGTTACAGTTGGAGTTTAAGGCAAACGAAAAAGAGACACACAAACACATTAGAAATTGTACAAAATACTAGAAATAGAGGATAGTTTGGGACATTTTGAAAGAAATTTGACAGTTTCATAGCAATTAGTTTTGGATTTTTGTTATTGGATTGTTACACCGCCAAGTTCAGCAAACACTGTCTACAGCCAGTCAATGTCACATTCGCAGTGTCAAACTTCATTTAAAACTTTAATTTGTACTAATAATTTGTTAAGAGTGTTTTCTGATAAAAACACCCCAAGGCAACTTAGCATTAATGATACATTGCAAAAAATACCCTACTAGAATTATGCCTATAAAAATTAAATAGATTTAAAAAATGGACTTTCCCTGCATTTTTAATTTCATAAAGTGGATTACACAATTTTCCTATTGCCATTCCCTACTCTTGTTATTATCCCAGCAGAAATGGCTTAAGAAGTTTAAGGTATCATAGTTAGACCAAAACATTGAACCTAATGAAAAAACTACCAACGTATTTTTTTTTCTTTCCTAAAAGTAAAATTGAATAAGAATCAATCTGCATGTAAGTGGCTATCAGTTTTGCAATTTCACTACCATATAAATTAAGACGTTCAGTGAGACGCTCAGACCAAATGAAGTAATCGACGATCAGGTGCCCCTTTTTCTCTTAAAGTGCCCTTTTTTTTGGACAGCACCCTGCCCCTCCCAAATCCTAGCTAGGGGTTAACTGATACAAGTTATTGTATAATTTTTTACAATTGTTTTCCTAAATTGTATGTGAACTTCTGTTACATGAAGGATGTGAGTACCAGATCATCCTCATTTAACAAACTTAACTACACAAACAGTCGTTTTCAATATGCACGGATCAAGCACAAAGTGAATATAAAGTTAAAATTGTTGTGAATTTTCTTAGTATTCACCTTATGTGCATGAGTTGCCAGGTGCTCTTCAAAGGTCGAGGTTTCCGCCAGGCAAAGAGTCTGGTCCCTCCCCTAACCCGACTTAACCTGGCAATGGTGCTGTATAACTGAAATAATCTTCGGGATCAATCAATCAATCAATCAATGTTGGCATTCAAACTTTGTAATAACATAATTCTCTTCAGCATCTATTACACACACACACCTGTGGTTAAAATACTGCAGTTACATGTATATGTCAATGGTTTGTTTACGAAAACATTTGAGACCATGGGATTGTCCTTGGATAATGTGGACGAGTTTTATTTTGAAACAAGGGGCGCTTTGATCTGGCCGTTGCTAGGGGCGAAAGGCTGTTGGATGAGCCAAATGAACTATCAAGGTGGGATGACCTCTCAGCAGTCTTTTTCGCTTATGATAGTGACATCATTTTCTTTCAGACTAACGATACGAGGATATGTAGGCCGCGTTTGTTTGTTTTAAATTCTAACAATTTTCTAAATTGAACGCAATACATCCCTGTGCATTAGAATGGATGCGTCCAAATTCGACACGTCACTCTGCATGTGGAACAGTGACAACAGTACTTTGTCCAGAGGTTTTGATGCAATGGTTTTCAACGTTATGAATATAAAGGATAATGTGAATGATTTGTGGAACAGTGACAAAAGTACATTGTCGTGAGGTTTTGATGCAATGATTTTCAACGTGACCAGTATAAGGCAAACTGTCAATGATTTGTGGAACAGTGACAACAACAGTACATTATCGTGAGGTTTTGATGCAATGATTTTCATTGTTACGAGTATATGGGGAAAAGTTAATGATTTGTTACAAAATTTACATTATTTAATTCTAGCAGTAACCTTTCTGGATTCATCATCCTTCCTGCTTCTGTGACTGGCAGTTCCACATCAAGCCTCAGTGTTTTATAAATCCTTGTTTTTGTTGTTTTGTAATTTGTTTATTAGCGATTGAGATGGTAATGAAATAGATGTCAACAAAAACTACTGTTTTTTTCATAAGATTTATTTGACACAAGCCCAGTAAATGAGATCGGAATACACCATTGTTGTAATAGTGAGAGCGTTGTATGTTTGTAAATGTATAGCGATTTTACCATTTTGGAGTTACGATATTGCACAATACAAATACTGTGAGCAGAACAAAAATGTCTACTTAGTGCATGTGAAGTGATACAGACAACAACAATTAGAGGTCATTTAAAATGTTATTATATATACTTTTCAGAGAATACGGTGCAAAAATAACCCTGGGTTCAAAGAAAAATTGCTTCATCAATCATCCTCAGTGGAAGATCTTATTACAGTTAACAGGGGTGAAAGGGCACTTTAAGAACAATAGAACCATCCATCAACCAATCAGAAGTTGTCTGAAGAGCAATAGGAGAGCTGACACCTCCCCTATTCATAGTGACCTATGTCTTTTTAAAGAGGTAGGGATTGGCAATAATTCAATCTCATCCCTCATCACAAGGCAGTAATAATCACTTGACCCAGAAACCAAAGTCCGAGAAGAGCACTGATGGTTCAAGGGTACAGAGTTATTGAGAAGGCACCTGTGAATTTCAAAATTCATAAGCTGACCCGTGATATTAGACTCACAGATGTATGAACTGAAAGCACAGAAAATGGAAGAGGGTAAAGTCTGTCCATGGGGCAAGCAAGATAAAAGGAAGATAGAGAAATAAAGGCATCCAATTTGCTTTCATAAATTGGCATGAGCTGCCAAAATGTGGATATTTTTCTGGGTTTTTTTTTTTTATGAAAACGTTGAAATGATCAGCTATTTTTTCCTATCTAGGTCTCCAAGAAGTGCATCAAAGTAGTGTTTTCATCAACGATAATTTTATTTGTAAAACTTTCAAAACTTAGTATTTGGTTTACTTTCTTGTTGGAGAAGTGATATATGAGAAAAAAGAATACATTGTTAGAGAACCAGACAAGAACAGCATCACAGGATAAATAATTGGGTATAAATTGCCTTTGAGCGTATACTTGGCTAAATCAACAGCCAATCAAGCGTCATTGGCAAGTAACGCGAGAATCCTAAAAAGTGCTTTATCTTTCAGTGACCATAGTCGTATCAAAGACAGACCATTGTATCAAACTGTTGAAGATGCCAAAACAGCAGGGATTGATGTACAGATAATTGTCAGGGGATAGTCTAAGGGTGGAGAATAAATCTCATTTCACAGTTGTACCTGGATGAGAGATGTCATGCTTCAGAGATGCCCTAGCCATTAACTGACATCTGGACAGGGCCATTGACTGATGATAAAAACATTGAATTAAACACCTCATGTATTCTGATGTTTTCTGGAAGCAAAGAATATCATCCATTCAGTACTTTCATGTACTGTCTCTCTTCACTTTTGAAAATCATTAAAAAAATAATCATACCTCCGTGTAGCTGGTTTTTCTAAAACTCAATTAAACTGAAATAAAATAAATCGTGTAAAAATGACTGAAATGCAGTATTCAAACCGAGCAAATATCTATTCCAGCCGGTTTTCAAAACCACAGAATGATTGCTTGAATGATTGATTGATGTTTTACGCAGCACTCAAGATTATTTTACTTATATCTTTTATTGTGGCGTTGCCAGGTTTAGTGAGGGAGGAAACCAGGCTCATTGCTTGGAGGAAACCCTGACCTTCGGCGAGTACCTGGTAACTCTTCCACATACGGCGACCGAGTGAAAAACTCACTCAGAACAGAAGGATTGCATTCTAAATCTAAGGGGATGTTGGCCGAATATCATATTATACAAGGATTAATGACATGAGGAAATTCATAAACAACAGGACTGATAGTCATAATATTAAAATGGAAGTTCACCATGGTATTTGAAATGTAATTAAATTTCTCCATAGGTAAATGTAAAATTATGCGCTGAAGCTATTTGCTGTATAAATGCATTTAAAAAAAATTATAATTGTTCTGCCTTATTTTTTTAATGTTCAATGTTTGATCAAGAAAGCATACACTGTGGATCATACAATATAGATAGAACTTAGAACTTATGATGATCTAGTTGGTAAAGGTCCATATACATGTATTACTGGCGACAAGGGTCATAGACTGGTAATTATAATTGTTCTGCCTTATTTTTTTAATGTTCAATGTTTGATCAAGAAAGCATACACTGTGGATCATACAATATAGATAGAACTTAGAACTTATGATGATCTAGTTGGTAAAGGTCCATATACATGTATTACTGGCGACAAGGGTCATAGACTGGTAATTATAATTGTTCTGCCTTATTTTTTTAATGTTCAATGTTTGATCAAGAAAGCATACACTGTGGATCATACAATATAGATAGAACTTAGAACTTATGATGATCTAGTTGGTAAAGGTCCATATACATGTATTACTGGCGACAAGGGTCATAGACTGGTAATTATAATTGTTCTGCCTTATTTTTTTAATGTTCAATGTTTGATCAAGAAAGCATACACTGTGGATCATACAATATAGATAGAACTTAGAACTTATGATGATCTAGTTGGTAAAGGTCCATATACATGTATTACTGGCGACAAGGGTCATAGACTGGTAATTATAATTGTTCTGCCTTATTTTTTTAATGTTCAATGTTTGATCAAGAAAGCATACACTGTGGATCATACAATATAGATAGAACTTAGAACGTATGATGATCTAGTTGGTAAAGGTCCATATAGTACGGATGACAAGGGTCATAGACTGGTACCTGATGTCATTATGAATTCTACATCAATCAAAATGTCCACTATGCTAGATTAAGCCCAATCTGGAAATCCTGCAAACTGTTTGTTAAACAAGGAGTTTTGACAGCTATATTGATGGATTAGCTAATGTAACACCGCTCCATCATCGAGAGGGTCAGAAAATACAAGGCTCTTAGATTTATTACACCTCAAAACTGTCACCATTTCCCTAAGCTTTATCCATCAGACACAAAAACACTTCACATCTAGAACAAACACCTTTTTTCTCACTGGTATTTCCGTTAGGGCAGCTATGCCGGAGATTATGTAGCTTGTGTCTGTCTACTTTTTAAAATTAGAAAACTTAGTCTATCTGCAGTTTGTTTATAATAAAAGAGTTTGAAAGTATTTAGCCGCTTTTTAAATTCACCTTAAAAAAATAAAATAAAAGTAAACAAAATCAATAGATTTATTTGAGTTTTACATCAGACTCAAAGTTATTTACCTTACCCAATAATCATCAAAGCACCGTTTCTACGAGTTTCAACGATAATCCGAGAGTTGATTTACGTAGGGACTCGCGCAAATGTCAGTCTGTGACTTCACTTGGATTCTTGCAAATTTTTTTCTAAATTCTAGCCCTGTACAAGCATCAACAAATTTCAATTTTTATAAGAAACGGACCAGAAATTAAATGTATGTGTTTACATGGTAACGTAAAAACCTTCATTTGTCTCTAAATCTGACTGATTGGTTTATAATTTGATTCACATATAGAGGATCATAGTGAATGTAGGAGCCAAGGTTTCAGTCATAAAAATCAAGGTTTCCTACGCTAATAAACCAGTCAACAAAAGAAAGCAAGTGAAACCCTGATTCTAAATAAGCCACCGTTCAAAAATATGTAAGTAAATTTAGCAAATGAATGGTGAGGATGACCAAAAGTGTGTGTGCAACCTTTGAATATGAGTGGAGCTGAGTGAGAAGATATTTCAATACCAAAGTCAAGTGTTTGAAGAGAGCCCCAAACGGAGATAATTTAAGAGAAAATTTAAGTGTAATCAAGTCTGCCTTTCAGCCGATGACTTTTGTCGATTCCTGGAAGGATTCCAGTTGTATGGAGCAGGTAACAAATGGCTTTACTACTGACAGCAGCACATTGGTGATTCCACTAGTGAGTGGTCATTTCCGGCCCGTGGAAAGGTGAGCGATTATACAGAAGCTGAACAACGTGAAAGAAAATCAAATCAGATGTCTTTAGAATTTGTCGCTGGCGTTTTGTATGAAGCTTTGATAAATGTATTATTTACACAGATTTGTGTATTCCCAGGCTCCCCTTCCCCACCATTCATTGATATCAATCCTCTGAATGTACAGAGGGAGGGCAAAAACAACTTACAAACCCATTTACTCCAGATACCACAGATGATGAAACACACACACTCCAATATCATTTATCATATACATGTATACATTTATGAACACTAAAACACACGGGCACAGAGAATATCTTCTTGTCTACAAAAACCATGGAGACAAGTTTCTAATTGTGTTAAAAAGGGGTATATCATTTAGAACTTTATAACCCAGCATAAGTTGTAATAAACCAAATCCATATATATTTATGAACACTAAAACACACGGGCACAGGAAAAATCTTCTTGTCTATAAAAACCATGGAGACATGTTTCTAATTGTGTTAAAAACGGGTAACTCATTTAGACCGTTTTACCCCATAAGTTGATGTAATAAACTAAACCCATGATATTCCACAAGAAGATTTTCCCTGTGCCCGTGTGTTTTAGTGTTCATACATATTCCATTAGGTTGACGACTGACAGGAGCTTGGCCTTAATAGTCAGTAGAATTTTCTGGAACACTTTGAAATACATTGACAATGCTTACACATCTTCAGAATATCGGTAAAATGATATTGAAAGTTGTTTTAGACAAGAAGATTTTTCCCTGTGTCGGTGTGTTTTAGTGTTCAGAAATATATATCATTAAATGTTATGTAACTAAGTTCTGTTCTAAAATTTGTGAACACTTTTCCAAAACATAAAATTCAAATAAAAAATAAACTGATTCACCTTGATCTTGAGTAAAGCAATGTTTACACATGCCATATGATGATGTAAAACTTTGGTGTACATGTAACATGTTTTATTCTTTAAAATATTTTGTCCGCGTTAATTATTTCAGCTAAGAATCTCTGTATACATTTGACATTAGGTGTACATGTGCATGAAGTTTTGGTGCATTGCTTAATAGTTTGGTGGGTATTTTTTTATATTTTTGTTAGATTGGAGACAGAACAGGTTGCTGGGAATAAACTGTAAGGAGAGCAAGTATTACATGAACTATGTTTAAATGTCAGATGACTTCATTTTTAAGGTGTGTGAATCAAAGAAATTGTAAATATGAGACAGATATATATTTCATCCACTGAACTACTTAACATAGTAAAGTAGCAAGGGAATTCCTTCAAAATTCATTGTATAATCTCAATATTTATAATAAAGTCATCATAAGGAGAATTATCAATAATATAACATTTTACTGATAACTTAATTAAAATGGAGAGATTCCTTACTACTTTACAGAGATGATTTGATTTATCTTCCCTGTGATAGTCAATTAACAATCTGTACAGGCTCTGTGAAGGTGTATAGCTTGAAGATCATTTTATCGGACGTCTTTCATTTTCTTCCTTCTCAAATGAGAAAACTGTACATGATTTGGCTAGGCTAGTAGGTGCTGTACTTTAACCTTGTGTGTCACATTCCCAACTAGCATCAACACAGACTGCAAAGAGAATCTTTAAGAAAACTTAATAGCTACAATGGCAACATCACGTTTCCATCATCTATACAAAGAAAGTGTTTTGGCAGACATGATTAAGTTCTTCTGTTATTTAAGTGGATTGATTCTGCATGCCATCTAACTAGTTAGACATCATGTATCTATCAATCGGAGACAAACATGCTGTGAATGTTATGTTGTTAACGCAATTCAAGAAAATCTGGAGCCTAATGAGAAATAATGAAGGCATCACCACAAAGTTAGTTGTTGGTGAACAACAAGAGTTTTCGACACCTATACCGGTGTAACATTGTTACATTGGACAAAGTCACCGGTATAGGTGTTGAAAGCTTGTATTGTTCACAAGCAACTAACTTTGTGGTGATGCTTTGATTATTTCTCATTAGTATGGAACCCACGTTTAAAGAGTTTCAAATATTTCTTAAATCTGAAGCCGGTTTCACAAAACAGCATTTCTTTGTGTAACTTCCATAGCAACATATCTCTACAGTATGAATTTGCATGACAGTTACGTACAAACTTACGCAACGCGGCTTTGTGAAACAGGCTCCTGTATTATGAATGGAGTAATTTCCGTGGGAGAAGATTAAAGGTAGCCTTCATCATTATTTCAGTTGTGGATAGAGTTGATCTATGGTTAAAAAAACCAACCCCAGGCTTTAAGTTTTTAGAAAGGTCATCAGTGACAGTCTTTGTTGTCGTTTCTCTTAAGTGCCGTATTTGTTTCACCAGGATAATTGATACCACCCAGGCCAAATGGGCCTCAGAAATATTCCTAATTCAAAGCCTCTAGTAAGATTTACTTACGTTAAAAGCGCAGTCGCCAAGAAAAGTCGGAATACTGTTTATCGGGCGGTTTTCTGTATTTTTCCAGACAGTAGAATTTAAGAACTTTCTATTTTTACCAAAAAATTGAATATTTTAGCATCATTTAATATTTTCAATTTGAAATTAGACTCCGGTATCAGCAATATAAACAAACTCCGAACCACAAAAGCCCCCTAACGTTTTAAACTGTGAAAGCGATCTAAGAGTACAGTATAATTTTTACGTTCTTAATCTGAGTATATAGACAGAGGATCATGTTTGAGGGACTCAAAAAACCTGATGATAAATGTTAGAGTGTAAAGCACAGACAAAAAAGCCTGAAATGAGGGTAATCCAACACTAAAGTTAAATGACACAGATCACTGTTGTTGTAATGGGGCTTCGATTCTTCGGATTCTTTACACCCCAATTCATACATTTTAAACCTACCTGGGCATGTATACTGTGTCCTTTGCTTCATTTTACTGGTGTTAGTTGTAGTAAGCTCGTGTAAATTGGCTATTTTAACAAATGTCAGAAAGGCTATGGTGGCCTTTAAACTTTGAATTTTCCTCTCAATCGAAATATTTGGTTACTAGTGTAAATATAACAGAACCCACATCTTTAAACTTAGAATTTTCCTCTCAATCAAAATAATTTGGTTGCTAGTTTTAATATAACAGAACCCACATCTTGCACATATCAAGGTTGGTCAATCAAACCAAGGGCAAAGATAGGGTTCTAGAAGTTTTTGATTTATTGATCAACCATACATTTCCCCTAAATTTAGAAAAAGGCAAGGTAGATTTTCACCTTATTAAACAGTGTTTTAAAAACTGCTGCAGAAATGTACACGTATTTTCTCTCTGCATACTTTTTTTTTAAAATAAACTTTACATATCCATCAAAGTTCAGGTACAGTAAGAATTCTGCTAATTCAAGGACAAGCATAGTGAAGATAACTGATTATTAGACTGCTTTCTGCCATGTTTGGTCTAAAACAACAACAATAGCGATTGCTCGATAGGATTATCGGTCGCTCTATGCAGGAGGTAAGACACCCAACAAAAAGTTTCAAACTTTTAGAGTGCTTTTCCTAATGTTTTGAGTACTTGAATTAGCGGAATTCTTACATGTACATGTAGTCTGCAACAATGGCTGAGGGCTGTGCTCGTCAATATAAGTAAAATGTAAGTCATTGTCATGCACAGCAAGTAAAAGCAAAATGTTAACAGATATTTCGCCTCTCTACAAAAGATAACACACCACTATAAACAAACAAATTCTTCCTTTAGTGTTATCAAAATTCATTCGGCAAATGTGATTCGCCAAAGAAAAAGTTAATCCATACAAAGCCTATAGCAGATGATTTTTGTTTTACTTTAGTAAGTCTGTGTTACATAATACTGATGTATATACATCATGGTAGAAACTGTTTAGTGTTCCAAGGACAATGCATGTTGAAATTGGAGACGATATGAGGACATGAAGTATAAAGTCTGATGGATTCCAGGGTTTTGTTGAAGTATCAATTAAAGGAATGGCTTTCTAGCTGGATAAACCAGCCATTAACGACCAGGGAGAACTCTCTGGGAGATGTACAAGGACTGACTGGGCATAAAATTTTCCTCTTAGATTCTTAAGTTCCTTGGGATATTATTCAAGGGGGTGTTCGGCTCAGTGCTCAATTTACTCGTTTATCTCTAGCTCTTAGCACCCCTTGAAAGCTGGCCTAACAATGCTTGATTACTTTATCAATACTAATTCTTCATCGGGGCTAGGATTTGATTGACGCTATCCTGTTTTACAATCACAAAATAATTAAGCGGCCATCTTGGTCCCCTCCAACTACATGTAAGATTGCTTTTCACAGTGATTAAGTTTTCCTTCACTTGATCAGGAATTCCTGATAAGCCATTAAGAAGTTCAGTTTAGGTCCTGAATACAGTCCAAGGAACCGGTTAAGTATTCCATATACTGGTAACATGCTATAAAAGCTCTATAGATGTTTTGAACCACTTTATTTCATTAGAGACGATAGGTTACATGATGTACTCCATCCTCGGATACCCAGGGTTAAATTCTCAACAAGCTCACCTTTTACCCCTGGGACAACTGAGATTGAAAGCCTCGTTTTCTGGGAACGCCCATTTACTTTCGGACCAATCAAAAGTTCTCTTATAAACGTTGTAACTCTTCAGTTTGGAGACACAATGTGACATTTATCGAATTGAAGTGTAAACCGAAACGTCGTCCATCTTTGTTTTGAACACTGCATAGATGCTTACGTAACGCGGATTCTGATTGGTGAAATTTCCGCCACAGTTTTGTGGCGGAACCAATCAAAGGCAACATGCATATTAAATTAGAAACGACGGATCTGCTTCCACTTGTCCCACGGGTAAAGTGAGCGTGAGCGTAAGTTTTAATCGTGGGTTCCGACGATGGATGTACTCATAGTTCGTGGCTCTTGAGTTGCGAATAGTCTTACATGTATGTATATTCATTTCTGTAACGTGTGATATTTACATGTACACGTGAATCTCATATTGTAGAGGATTGTTCCCTAAAGCCAAGCGTACACGAGAGGATCGGGTTGAGCTTTGTTCAATAAGCCCATTTCGGGTTTGGTCGAAGTCCCACGAGATCATGCGAGGCCCAAGTTTAGGGGTGTAACTTTCACCGATCGGTTGTCTGATTAACATTAGTGCTTATGGATTTCAGCTGTAACCCTATTGTTTTGTGATCGCTCTGGATTTTAGCCAAACTCGAAAGGGGGAAAATAAGGAAATCTGAAACAATTTTTAAAATGAAATCAATTATTTCTGTGAATTGTTTCTGATATTGGATGGGGGTTGGAGTTCTTATACTAAAGAAAAATTGCAATAGATTATATTTTTTAAACCATATTTAAGGTACTTTGTTTGAAAAAAGTTTTTTTTTTATATCACAAAATATTTTATAATTCATTATGATAGATGATTTGTCCCTGATTACTACATGTATATTAAGCAATTTTTCCCTCATTTACATTTCATTTAACTTTTTAATGTCCCAAACACAAAAATCTATAAGTTTTTAAGTTTCTCCTATTGAACCCCCCCCCCCCCCCCCCCCCCTCACTCAAAATAAATAAATTAAAAAAAAACAAAGCTTTTTAGGACAAGATTTAGTACATATAGCATACATACATACATACTCATATTACATTTTATCTAAATAAAAAGAAAGAGATTTGAATAGTTTAATGTTTTAAATTTTCACTCTATTCTGAATCAAACAAACTTTTATCTTGGTGATAAAACCAGTGAATTGAAATAGAAGAAGGGGTTGCAGGGTCAGAGGGCTATAAATAAGCAATACCAGCCCTGATTTATGACACATCAAAGAGACTATATATATCAGTGCACTATTAAGGTACTTGATCAAATGTCTCAAATATATAAAAACACAAGCTCTGATCAACCAACATAAAAAGCAAACACTAACTTGTATTAAATTCTATAGAAGACAAAGACAACTAACATCAAATGAAGACCCAGGACCTATGAGAAACAAAACACGTATTAAATAACACAGACTGTTTTGTGTTACTTAATTAGGATATAATTACAGGAGGGTAATGATAACAAGCATATCACATACATTGTGTTTGAATACACCCTCGTTAAGCTAGTTGGGTATGGAATATCATTTCTATCAAAGATACAGTATCCATCTACAGCATAAACTGGTTATTTTAGACAAGAAAATTTTCCCTGTGCCCGTGTGTTTTAAATATACAACATAAACTGGTTACGGTAAGAATTCCGCTAATTCAAGGACGAGCAATGTGAAGATAACAAATTATTAGACTGCTTTCTGCCATGTTTGGTCTAAAACAACAACAATAGCGATTGCTTGATAGGATTATCGGTTGCTCCATGCAGGAGGTAAGACACCCAACGAAAAGTCTCAAGCTTTTAGAGTGCTTTTCGTAATGTTTTGAGTACTTGAATTAGCGGAATTCTTACCGTAGTTTCACTTTGCTTGGTTTACTCAATTAAAAAAAACAAAATCAACTGAAAGTTGTATCATAAGTTTGAGGGATTTAGGACAAAGTTACTTGGAGAAAACATGAACATTATAAAAATCAGCCTCACAAGATGTATAAAGATTGCCTCAAGACAAACTTCTCAAAAAATTTAAAGCGACACAAGCTGCCAAAATTCAGATTTTTTTAAAATAAATTTTGATAATCAAGAAAAGTTCACCATTTAAAGTACATTGAAAACTTAAAGTGGCATGAGCTGCCAAAATGTTGATATTTTGACTTGAAACAGAATGTTTCAATTATTGGCTATTTTTCTCAAGACGTATAATTCAGAAGCCTTTTAGTGCTTCTAGTCTCGAAAATGTACGCTAAAGTATTGTTTTGAACTAACTTTGGCTTAGAATGAATGAATGGTCGTCCCGGTTATTTAAATTTTGTTTACTTTTCGAACACATTTTCGGTTCGTACAGGCCACATACTGTATGGATTTTCCTCATTTCAACGCCGATCATTTAGTTTTTCGATGGCCTCCAAAGCCGCTTACTGTCGTAACGATCAAAAATTATGAAAACAGTGAGAATTTTGACAGCTCATGCCACATTAAGGATTGACGCTGAAATAAATAATTTTAGTAAAGTTATAAGCCCGTACGAACAGATGATGTGTGCAAATAAAGAACAAAATCCAAATAACTGGGATATCTGAGTTAAATTTTTGTGCTTTGTTGCTTATAAAACTACCTAAACACACATTAAATAATTAAAAATAATGAAATCAATATGATAGATTATTTGTTTGGTTGGTATGACAAATTAATTACATATGTGGAATGGTGGTCACAGCCATGACCGCCATAACTGTGAGATGATTTTGGTTGCCTAACCAACAATCTGTATAAAAGTTGCATTTTGAAATAAATAAATAAAACGTCATTAACACGGACATA
This sequence comes from Lepidochitona cinerea, assembly GCA_963971465.1. NCBI lineage: Eukaryota > Metazoa > Mollusca > Polyplacophora > Chitonida > Tonicellidae > Lepidochitona > Lepidochitona cinerea. Next base: position 23,441,753 of record OZ020557.1, read on the forward strand.
TTGGCCGTGGGTTGATAGCTTAATTCTTTATTTCCCATCATAAAGTCAGCTAAAGATTGTAATGATCGTTCGTGAAAACAGAAGATTGTGGAAAACTTTATCCGCATTATAGAGAACACTAGGGGGGGGACAGAATAAAAGTCGTGAAGCACCACAGTGATGAAATCATATTCCCTGTATGTAACGGTCCAGTGGGTTAGAGTGATCGTCCCACAGTCCCACACAGACCTTTCATCGATGTGGCACGGGTTCCAATCTCACTCAAACCAAATAAAACATAGACAAAATTCTGAGTGGATTTTTCACTCAGTCGCTGTATGTGGAAGAGTTGCCAGATACTCGCTGAAGGTGACGGTCGGGGGTTTCTACCAATGAGCCTGGTTTCCTTCCCCCCTAAACCTGGTAACGATAGACTGATAAGCTCACCAATGGGAGGTTACCATTCCATGCATGTATAGTTGACTGGGTATAAATCGTTTCTGATATAGAGAGTAACATGTTTATTGGGGAAGAAAACTACATGGAGCCTTTTTTCCTGGAGGCAATAGCTCAATGTCCGCAGTCAGATCTCCCAATAAGTAATTAAAAGGACAATGTTGGTAAAGCGAATGTTGTACATAAACACAATACATCACCAAACCCAGTTAAAGATATCCCCTTGGATACAGAAATTCATTGATTTCATTGGATTCAAATTTGTATCTCTCTTAAAACATACATCCAGGTAACAAATTTGAACATTTGGAATATGAACATATTTTCACAGCGACAGTACAACTTGTTTTGCGAAACGAAAAGATTAAATGTAATAAATAGTCTGGAAACTAAAACGCGATATCCCCTTGGTTTCCTGTGAATACAGAAATTTATTGATTTTATACATGTAGATTCAAATTAAGATAATTTGTATCTCTATTTTTAAAAAAAGTACACACAGGTAACAGGTTTCTTGTAAGCTATTGGACAGCTAATAAACCCTACAGCACTATGTTTTCATTCACGTCAACATTTTGTTCAAGTATTAAGTTTGTCATTTTCTGAATGTAAGTATTAATATTTATTTTTTTTTTTTTCGAATATTACGTTGGTCAAATTGTTAATGAAAGTATTTCTTTTGTTTCAATTACTACGTTTGTCATATTGTTAATGAAAGTATTTCTTTCTTTTTTTTGTTCAAATATTACGTTTGTCATATTGTTAATGAAAGTATTTCTTTCTTTTTGTTCAAATATTACGTTTGTCATATTGTCAATCAAAATACTTCATGAATATTGATATATCCCGTTCAATAAGACATGAATAATAAGTGTGGTCAAATAAGGTCAATCGAAGTCCACTGATTTGTGATTTACACAGGCTAACAAATGAAATTTAAGCTTAAAGTGACCAATACAGGTTTAACTAAGCTTAAGGTACCTTTATATCTACCTGTATTTCCAGTCATGGAGTGTTTAACATTTGCTTCTATTTTTTAACTAGTCTCCAATGTTATTTTAGTTTAGAGGATATTCCATGTGTTTTCAATTTTATAATAAAAAGTGACACCGATTATTTTTTTCTTCCAATTATTTTTGCAAACAAAATTAATATGTTATACTCACATTCTAAACGACACCAACTAATTAAACGTATACAATTATTATTGTACATACATGTACAATTGATGAACAAATATTTCCGATAATGTAGAAGCTGTTGCTATCAGTTTTTTTAAAGTATTGGATAATTTCAGGCAAGTGTTTGCAGGGTGAATATTGCAATGATTGCCTGCTAAAGCAATGAAGGCATTTTAAATAGAACTGGCAGAAAAGAGGTAAAGCGTGACGGTAAAATGGTGTAAATGACTGGAGAGGTGCCAGGCGTGAGAGAGATTTGGCAAATAGTGGAAGCAGCACGCCATCTTGTAGTTTTGGTTTAATAGTGATGAGAGGTATATAGATACATGGCAGTCAGCCAGGCTTCACTTCTCCGCAAATATTTCTCCGCAGGTGTTCAGGTATGCAGTCAAGCATGAGGAAAATAATGGCTATATACCAAAGTATCTATTTATGGACAGGTGATATCCTCAGGAAACCATGCCTTAATCTACAGGATAAAGCTCAAGGAGATGTTTCCCACACACACCTGATGACTAATTATCATATCCCTGCTGATCAGCATATAAATACATGTAATTGCTAGTGCTAAGTGAACAATAAGCAAGTGAACAGATATAAAACTTTTGACACTGGTGTCCGTCTCTTTATCAAGTGCAATAAATACACTCAATTGCCCTTGATTAAAAAAAAACGGCACAGTTGTCAAAAGATCCTGTTGTTGGCAAAAAAAAAACTTCATGGTGATGCCTTAATTATTTTCATCAGAATGGAACTCATGTTAATTTTAAGCCTTTCAAACAGTTTTTAAAATTTGATTAGACTTATGGATTTTGATATATCCAGTGTATTCTGGGCAGATCGGCTTGAATAACGGAACACAGCAAAAGGACTGTCTAATCAACCGACATGTACTACATATCAATAAAAAAGCTACTCCTCATAATTAGCTTATAGTAATTAGAAATATGCATGTAGATATTGACAATGATAATCTGTGATTAGGAAGACTTACATGAGCGTGATAATCGATGGATCGATAACAACTTTATTTTAGGCGTAATTTGGACTTGGGTGCACAAAGGATGCAATTTGATTATTATTATGAACTTTATTTATAGGGTTGAAAAACTAAACAAAAAATGGTTTATCATTTTACTATACAACTCTAAAAGAAATAAAAAATAAATGGACCAGTTTACAATAACAAAGTAATTTCAGCCAAATGAACATTGTCGTTACCTATATCAACAAACATAAACCTTGATGTCTGCAGGGTTTAGCCTTTAAAAGGGAACCGTGCATATGAGGCAAATTAAGGACCCAAAAATTTGATTTGCACAGAGAACAGACTTTCTGGATTTTCATCATTTCAATTTAAGACATTTAGTTTTTTGATGAACTAACTTTTTTCAAACCCTTTTAATGTTTTGACAATTAGAATTTATGAGAAAAAAGCAAGAATTTTGGCAGCTTGTACCAACTAATCTATCAACAATGACAAGCTCTCCCTAGTACAAGAAATACAGCCTTGGTTTAGTAGCCGCCATTTTGAATATGCAAATGAGCAGCGAGTGCATAACAAGGCCATAGGGTTAACCTGCGTATAGCATTTTATGAACATCCTTTCATTACTTTAGAACAGTGATAAAAAAATAATGGCCAGTGGTCGCCATTTTGAATATGCAAATGAGCAAAAAAGTGCATAGTGCGCAACGAGACCATAGGGCTAACATGCGTAAATTAGTTTACGAAAATCCTAACCTTTCTTTACTTTAGGAGAAAAGTGACAAAAAGAAGAAAAACAAAACGGTCGCCCGGCGGCCATTTTAATATGCAAATGAGCAAAAAAGTACATAGTACGCAACGAGGCCATAGGGTTAACCTGCGTACAAAGTTTTACGAAGATCCTCTCATTACTTTAGGAGAAAAGGGATAAAAAGTAGAAAAACAAAATGGTCGCCTAGCGGCCATTTTGATATGCAAATGAGCAAAAGAAATAAATGTTGCACAACTAGACCATAGGATTAACGTGCGTGTGAAATTTAAAGAAGATCCGAATAGGACTTCTTCTTGGAATCGCGGTCACAAGAGAGAAAAGCGATAAAAAATAGAAAAACAAAATGGTCGCCTACCGGCCATTTTAATATGCAAATGAGCTTCGAAAAATAGATGTTGCGCAACTAGACCATATGGGGAACCAATATTAAAACATTTCATCAAGATCGGCCTGATGGATTTCTAGATTCCGCGATCACAAACTATGTAGGTAAAAATCAGAAAATGGCCGCCAGCGGCCATTTTAATATGCAAATGAGCAAACAAACTAGATGTTGCACAACTAGACCATAGGAGGAACGTGCGTGTGAAATTTAAAGAAGATCCGACTAGGACTTCTCTTGGAATCGCGGTCACAAGACAGAAAAGCGATAAAAAATAGAAAAACAAAATGGTCGCCTAGCGGCCATTTTAATATGCAAATGAGCTTAGAAAAATAGATGTTGCACAACTAGACTATATGGGGAACCAATATAAAAACATTTCATCAAGATCGGCCTGGTAGATTTCTAGATTCCGCGATCACAAACTATGTAGGTAAAAATCATAAAATGGCCGCCAGCGGCCATTTTAATATGCAAATTAGCAAACAAAATAGATGTTGCACAACTAGACCATAAGGGGAACATGTCTGTAAAATTTGATGAAAATCCGACCAGTAGTTCTCTTGGAATAGCGATCACAAGAAATGTTTACAGACACCGGACGACAGACGACGGACGACGGACGACGGACGACGGACCACGGACAAAAAGCGATTTGATAAGACCACCATGAGATCATGGTGGTCTAACTAGAAAATGTAAGTCACATGTGTTTCTGTGTGAGAAATTTCTAAAACTAAAACTACTTATATATATGGAACCATTCTTCTGTAAATTTGAACAAAAGAGGTTCGTTAATACATTTGTTATACAGAGATTAAATTCATTTAAAATGAAATCCAGACAAGGAATAGAGTACATGTAGGTATCTAGAACACACATGTAACATAAGCCTTGAGACTGTGACCCCCAACTGCTCTGCCCTTAAGGGCACTGGGAAATGACCTGCCATGACCCCACTCCACTCAAACCTGAGTATGGGAGGTTACTTTCATGTAGTATATATCAGGTAGGTGGGACTTAAAGAGTGTAAATATAGACAAACACTTTCAATGTAGTGTGAGATTTGTTACCCAGTTAATTTCACAATAAAGTTACCAACTTTGCAATACCAGGACTCAAGTTTTGAAGAAAAGCAATAAAAGATTTACACACAGTTTCTAGATATATTTATGAATACTAAAACACACAGGTACAGGGAAACTTCTTAAATAACCATGGAGAGATTAGAGATAAGTTTCTAATTGTGCTACAAAAGAGGTATGTCATTTGGCCCTTTATACTGAAACTGAAAAATATATTAGTAAAGCCAATAATCCGACCATAATGAAGATGTCTGCTTACAACGTAAAAAATAATCAAATAGCTGGGATGTACGAGTAGGGCCTACATTTTAGGGTTTTTGTTGCTTATAATATTAGACATAACAACTAAATCAAAACATTTCTGGGATAACGATAAGACTCTGACTGCATAACAAATTTAATACGCAGGAAAGTCAATGTAATTCAATAATTATATTTATGAACACACGCACGGGCACCGGCAAAATCTTCTTGTCTAAAATAGTCATGGTTTCTAATTATGTTAAAAAGAGGTATATATCATGCAGACCTTTATACCTAATCATTGTTGTTGCAATAAACTAAACCCATGATATTTCATTAGGTTGACGACTGACAGGAGATTGGCCTTGGTCAGTCGAATTGTCTGGAACACTTTGTAATACAATGGATATCAGGTATACATGTTTTCAACCTATCAGTTTTGAAATATTTCAGATTTCCGGATCAGAAAAAATTTACAGATATAAATTCATTCATTTTATTTTTTTAAAGATTTAACAAAAGTAAGACACATTTTTAGAAGATTTACTTTCATTTCATATCAGTGGGGCTCAAGTGTAAATGTCTATAAATATTTAGGCAGTACCAGTGAATGAATACAAACATGGCTGGAAAGGAGGATCACTGTCTATAAGGAGTCTATTCTAAACAAACTAACAGAAAACTTCACAAATATTACTAATAGATCAACATCTCTAAGACAAACACAAACTTAACAACTGTTTATATAGGGATTCTATTGCATTTACCTAAAATTAAATAAAAATTAAATGCCTGCATCTGACTTGGCTACTTGACGTCATTGTCTGTTTGAATAAGGGATTCTATTGCATTTATCTAAATATATTTAAACACCTACAGAACCCAGTGGACGGGGGAGGGCAACAATTATTTAAACAGACAATGTCGTCAAGTAGCCTATAGTCAGAGGCGGGCATTTGGATTTTACAAGTTGCTCTTTTTTAAAATATTGTGTGTCCCTATTTTTCATTTTCCTATCCCGAAGGCATTCAACTGCCTGGCTACATTGGTCTTCATATTAATGATATCAGAAACCAATCAATCATATCATAAGTGGAATATATAATAAACATTATTTATAATGAATTTAGAATTCATGATATCATAAAACCAATTTTTAAAAGGCAAATGTTTGCAGATATCATAAAATGATATTCATTGTATTCAAAAGAACATTTTTGCATAACATAAACTTTGGTGAACATAACCAAAACAAATTCATGATATCACAAATTCTTCAATAAAAAGTAAAGCAACTTGACCAATTACAGGGAAAGATAAACACCAACTTTTTTCTACATGTATACCCAAAATGCCTTCTATGATTAACTGATTCCATGTAATAGACAGATGTTTCAGGACTGTTATGCTACATTGCAGATTTACATGAATAGTTCAGCAAATATGGTAAGAATTCCGCTAATTCAAGGACGAGCAATGTGAAGATAACAAATTATTAGACTGCTTTCTGCCATGTTTGGTCTAAAACAACAATAGCGATTGCTCGATAGGATTATCGGTCGCTCCATGCAGGAGGTAAGACACCCATGAAAAGTCTCAAACTTTTAGAGTGCTTTTCGTAATGTTTTGAGTACTTGAATTAGCGGAATTAGTGCCCAGTACTGGATTGTCCTATAATCAGCCTGGCCTGAATGTGCCTAATAATTATAAGCATTATTTTAATTTGGATTACCATTATATTCTCGCCAAATTATTTCACTGGAAACGAAAAACAAACCCTACATGTGTATGTTATGCATCATAACAAATATTACCATTATATTCTTGCCAAATCATTTCACTGGAAACGAAAAACAAACCCTACATGTGTATGTTATGCATCATAACAAATATTACCATTATATTCTTGCCAAATCATTTCACTGGAAACGAAAAACAAACCCTACATGTGTATGTTATGCATCATAACAAATATTACCATTATATTCTTGCCAAATCATTTCACTGGAAACGAAAAACAAACCCTACATGTGTATGTTATGCATCATAACAAATATTAACATCTATAGCAGCACAGTTGTGCTCTTACGCAAATTAAATTTTTGTAACTCTTCTAGAGAATTTTACTGATTTAGGTTAAAGTGGGCGAGTTTTGTTTTTGAATGAGGGGGCCCAATTTCATCAATTGTGAAACTTGTCCGCTTTATCTATCCTTAATTCCACGACAATGACTGAGAACGAAAAAACATTCCAATATTTCTATTCAATTGCTCGTCAAATGTACGGTATTTCTTAAACGGTTTTGTTATAAAAGTCTGGATGCCATTAGCTGAAATAACCGACAGTTGATATTGTCCACGCAGGATTTGAATGTTGCTTCTGCAAGTTGTTGCCTCGACAAATCGATGTGGGCTCATTCTCGTTATACTTGGATGGTGACCGCTTCAAGGGGTAAAAGGCAGTTAGATGAGCCAATTGAACTATATAATGACTTGATAAGTCATCACGTTCAGATCATCACCTGTGATTGTGACATAACTTTGTTGCTGACAATGTTGACGTATAGCCTAGCGCGCATTTGTTTGTTGAAATAACCAGTAAGTTTCTACATTGAAGTAAATCAATAAATCCCTGTACATTAAAATGAATACGTTCAAATTTGAAACATACGTCCGCATCAACAATGTTTAACAGTGCATTGTTGTGACATTTTGATGCAATGATTTTCCAAGCTACAAATATTAGGGGTAGAATGTGTGATAGGAAACATTAACTTACCAATGGCAGCCTTGCCCCAAATTTCTATCTCAAACTCCTGTGATCTATTAAAAATGAATGGATGTCCATTGGTTTCTTCATCGTTGTTGTTGGTATTCTGTTTCCATAGAAACTGTGGTTTTTCAAATTGCTGGGGTTGTTCCTCCTGATCGAACTCTTCACCCCAAGGGTTCCAATCAGAATCATCTTGTTGAAAATCTGAACAAAATTAAAAACACAATGATGCATTTCAAATATTATAAACATCATGATATCTCAACTGACAGTGCTTAGAAATATTTCAAAAACTTACTGTTACATAAATGTATATGTGGAAACAAGGTAAACAAATTGCCAATCATTGTATATCCTGTTGGCTTTAATTGAACCCTGGCCCTTGATTGATTGATGATTATTTCATTTACATGTATGCTGACTGGGTTTTCACTCGAACGACCTACAGTATGTGGGATGGTTGCCAGTTACCACCGTAAGGTCGTGCGTTTCCTCCGGGCATAGAGCCTGGTTTTCTCCCACAATAAAGATGGCAACGCCGCCATACTAGTGAAATAATTTTGAGCGTGACGTAAAACATCAAACAATCAATACATGTATATGGCAGTGTTACCAGGTTTAGTGGGGGAGGAAAATCAAGTGAAAAATCAATCATTTTTTGGTCTGAGCAGGATTTGAACCTGCCGCACATCGATGAAAGGCCAGTGTTGGACTGAGGGACAATCACTCTAACCAACAGCCACCAAGCCCCCCCCCCCCCCCCCCCCCACCTCTCTGGCCCTTGAATGTAGTTTTCAGCATGCAAATTACTTTTTAAATTTTTACATTTTACATTTACCAGATGAGGTTTACTGATTAATGCTCGCTCTCAAGATAATTTCACTTAAACAGATTAGGCTAATGTATACATTTTTTTTTTTCACATTCACACAGCAAGTTTGAAACTTTTGATTGAGGGACATTTTGCCAGCCTCGGTCGCTGGGTTTTCTGCAGGTCAGTGTAAGCTCCTGTCAGTCGTCAACCTAATGAAATACCATAGGCTTGGTTTGTTACAACAATTTATCTTTTTAACACAATTAAAAACTTGTCTCGATGGTTATTTTAGACAAGAAGATTTTTTTATGTGCCAGTGTGTTTTAGTTATCATAAATATATGTATCAATAATCACACATGCAAAGCCAAAATAAATGGCTTGTTTAGACCTTGTTTGCTTAGAATTTGTTTCCAATAAGCCAACAATTCGCCGGGCCCAGAACTCAAGTCAAAAGTCATTTCAAAATATACCAAATAATTTGATATCAATAAAAGTTTGGAATGAAATTTAACATGTTTGTCATTGTGCCCTTTGAGCACGGAATTTGTACGTCAGGTCAGGAAATCATTTTAATATCCTCCAGAATTAAGACATTATAAGATATATCTATGGCTCTGGGCAGGGTGATTATTGTACTAATAATAACATCATTGGCAGACTGTTGACAGCATCAATACATCATTGAATGATTTTAGCCTTGTTTTTTTTTATTTATTTACCTGATGGTGGACTTTCTGATTGATGGAAACTCATGCATATTAGAGATTTTAGAAACCGCAGAATTTGTTAACTTAAGGGTCATTAGCCAATTACCCATTATAAATAAATAATGAAACGAACTCAATTATTTATTGCTAAGCTTTAGTTAACTTTGTAAATGTATTTTTTTTAAGGAGGGTTTGCCTTTGAAGCAAAGTGTTTCATGCAGCCAAAAGGCTTGTACATGTACATTCCAAGCTTGAATTTAGGCAGGTCCAGTTCCTTGTCATTTATATATTTATATTTGTGTGGTATATTTTGTTACGTCACCATGGTTACGGGTACACTCAAATATAAAATTTGAGCATTCCCCTGATAGCGCTTAGAAAACTGTCTGGAAACTGACATTTCTAAAAAAAATTCAACAAATGTAATTTAAGTATAATTAAGTCTACATCACCTTACTATTCTAAAACGCATCTAGATTTATTATTCATCATTGATTGGATAAAACTAATGAAAAAATGGCAACGGCCTTGTGAATAGTCCATGGAGCTTTTCTCTATTGTAACAGCCCATTCAAATTTCCATTATTCACTTAAGAGAGGAAAAAGCATACATTGGACTTGGACAAGACTTTTAAACTACTTTAACTGTACTCTTTCCATCTAAAACTGTAGTCTAACATGAAAATGTTCTGTCTCATCAAGCATCCATAATGATCCATTTTTAACACAATGAGAAACTTGTCTCCACGGTTATTTACCCTGAGTGTTCATAAACATAGATAGCTTATAAAAGCTATACCAAACTCATCTTCATATAATAAAAGATTTACATGTAATCAGTATCCAGTGTCACATTAAAATTCTCATTAAGGTAAAAAAAAAATTAAAAAATAAATCAGGGTAGACAACTGTTGTCTAAATGTGGGTCATTTCCAAGCATTTTTATGAATGGTATGTGTACATTTTTTCTGTTCAAGCCACAAAGAGCAAACGGAGTTCATCAAAAGAGCCCTGAAAAAAATATACAAACTAGACTTGTTGCTTTGTAAGCTTGTAACTGTTGAGACTCCAGTCCTGTATGTTTTTTAACTGTAATGATTGATTGGTGTTTTACGCCGCGCTCAAGATTATTTCACTTATATGGCGGCGTTGCCAGTTTTATTGTGGGAGGAAACCGGGCTCTGCCCGGAGGAAACCCACGACCTTCCGTTGGTAACTGACAACCATCCCACATAGGTTGTTAACTGATTTTTGATTACACTTGTCTTCAACATGCAGGTACATTTTGTGAAAATTTAGATTTAAAAGGAAACTGGGTGACCATGACAACAGGTAACCTACATTGTAAGTATTAAACTTAAACCAAGTGTTAATGAATAATGGTACAACTGACCATTTCGTATAATAATGGTTCTGTGAATAGTCTGATGTGCTTAAAATATCAAACTATAATTTAAAAAAAAATAAAAACAGATAACATGATTTACATGTAAATTTAACTAACTTCCATATTATTTAAAATGTAACGTTATGGCCGTGGATAAAAGAATATCAGATTATATAATAAAACAAGTAGGTACCTTATCATATCTACTTAGGGGTTGAAAATAAATTTACCTGTTAAGCTTCGAACTCCACCAAATTCAAGCTTTCCTTTAACCTTTGCAAAGCGTCGCCTGATAAGAATGTATCCAGTGTAACAAGACACAAGAAAATAAAGCCCCAAAACAGTGTAGGCTATTTTCTTAAAGGAGAGTCTCCACCTCATTGGACTGACGCTTCTATCGTTGGGGTGGGATAGAGGAGCCTGCTAAATCATAACGTTTATGTTAGTATTTAAGCCCTGGTTGCATTAAGTTAAACTGTACACAGGTGAAAATGCTACACAGGTAAATCCCAATGCCCAGCTGCCAGGCTAAAATTGTGACAATTTTTATCCTAATCGACGATCAGTCAGTGTCTATTACAGTACTTGTGTACGATGCGAACCGCTGGGGGAAGTAGCACCGTTCAGGCTGAAGATGGACCGTCCTTTCGATTTCCGAAAGCCTAATGCTTTGAGTTTCAGTCGATAACTCCAACTTGCTGTACACGCGCGCAGATCATTCGTTTCTCAAGTTTGGAACAACATGTCCAACAGTGTTGGACCTCAGCATACGGTTTGTTAAAACAACGATACAACACAAGACGGAGACAACAGGAGTGACTAGGAACAATACGCTATTTACAAAACATAACACTTTCCCCGCAGACCTATAACAGATGAACAGACAACAACAAAGTCTGTCGTTGGAGAACTAGTTCAGTATAAGCGTGATCATACGAGATCTCGCGAGACTTCATTAAAGAAAATGGCGACACCCTCGAATCTCAACGTGGTAGGTGAAAGTGAAAGCGAAACCTGTGAGATTGAAGCAACAGTTGTAACAGGATTCGAGAGTGTGGCACGAACAGAAGCGATACAAAAAGTGCCATACTCTAAGGTGAAATGTGAACGGGGAAGGATCTTTATAACTACTCGTCTCGATGGGGTATCAAAGGTAAACAAAAATTCAAAATAAAACATGTTAGGGAAACCAGGGGGGAACGTCCCGATCGGGAGAAATACTCCCGAACGAGCCATAGACCGCACGCCTCATGCCAATTAACACGAAGAGATACAAAAAGTACTGTAAATGTACTGACTACTATACCGTCTAAAATTTACTGTTGGAACTGTGTACAAAAAAATAAATGTTTGCATAAAATAAAGTGAAAAAAATATATTTTCCATATGAAAGAGTTTTCAAATTAGATAAAAACGATGTGTGCCGAATGTAACGATGGCTGCTACTGACCACCGTAGGCCTATACTGACTGATTGGCATGATTTGAAGACCTGCAAATCGCTGGTACAGTGGTAGCTGAATTCAGGTATACAAGCATGTCAATACTCTCCTAATAAGATGTGTGTATGATGAAGGCAGTATGCTAGCAGTTATAAATGTAGGCTATTTATAATAAGTTATATTTAGTTATGAGCATTATTTATAAGCCCCCCCCCCCCCCCCCCACCTTTCACTTGATCAACACATGTGGGAGAGTTGCCAGGTATTTCCCAAAGGTAGGGGTTTCATTCAAGCAATAAGCCTCGTTTCTTGGATGTTGTAGGTATTGGGGCACATGGCGCAACCTTGCTTCAATATTCAAAAAAATTACCATGGACAAGCTGGTTTTCTACAGCAATATATTATATTATATTTATTGGATGTTGTAGGTATTGGAGCTGTCATCAATTGACAACTGTTATGTGGTGATGACCCGTTTTAGTGATGTCGATTTAAAACAGGATCAGGTATTTAAAGGCACACTTGCCGCGAAAATCAGGAATATTGTTTACATTAAAAAAGAAAGACCGTATTCTGTATTTTTCCCAGACAATATAAGTTAGGAACTTTCTATTTTTACCAAAATTTAAAAGTTTGGTTTGTCACTTTGTATTTTTAATTTGAATTTGAAAATTTGAATTGTTACGGACCCGGAACGTAAACAAACCGATCTGCCCCCTATTGGCGATTTTATGTTTCAGTCGAGTGAGTGAACTAACGGCACAGAGTAATTTTACGTAGGCCTATTTATCTGAGAAATACAGACTGACGATCGGTTAACAGCGACTGGAAAAGCCTGCTGATAATTGTTTGAGTGTAAACCACAGATACAAAGGCCTGAAAGGAGGGTAATCCAACACGAAAGTTGACCGACACTGATCGTTGTTGTTGTAATCAGGCTTCGATTCTTCGTTTGTTTTTCACCCCATTTTTACAGTCTAAAGCTAACTAGACATGTTTTATGTGTCCTATGTTTAAGTTTAGTGGTATTAGTCGTAGTAAGCTCATGTAAATTGGTTTTCTTAGCAAATTTAAACAGCCTACGGCGGCAAGTGTGCCTTTAAGGTAAACCAAGTCATTTGAAATTAGGCTTTGGGCCTCGGTGGTCCAGTGGGTTAGAGTGTTCGTATCTCAGTCCGACACTGACCTTCCATCGATGCAGCTCGGATTCGAATCACACTCAGACCAAATAAAAATGGAAAAATTTCTGAGTGGATGTCTCACTCGGTGGAAGAGTTAGCAGATACTCACCGAAACGTTAGGGGTTTCCTCCGGGCAATGAGCCCATTTTCCTCCCCCACTAAACCTGGCAACGCCGCCATATAAGTGAAATAATCTTGAGTTAGGCTTTGATTCATATTGATAATATTATTCATTAAACAATATTCACCTGTGTACAGTTTAACAAATAATATTGGTCTACTTACTACATGTATGTAGTTCTACTTGTATAAATGTATAAGGCAGCATTATGAAGAAATGTAGTATAAACTGGAGACAGACGTTGTCCTCTCAATAAACTTTATGTTCTCTAAGCATACAAAACAAGAATAATGTTTATACCAACACCAAATGTTTGCTAATCATTAATCTACTCATCCAGTTGTGTCTGACTGGGTTTTTACTCAAACGACCTATGTGGGATGGTTGCCAGTTACCACCGGAAGGTTGTGGGTTTCCTCCGGGCATAGAGCCCGGTTTCCTCCCACGATAAAACTGGCAACGCCGACATATAAGTGAAATAATCTTGAGCGTGGCGTAAAACACCAAACAATCAATCAATCATCCAGTTGTGCTATGATGTATAAATAAAGAAATAATAAAAATTTTGTTTCCTGCTTTTTAGCTTAAAGCTATGGGTAAAATCCGACAGATGGTGAAAGATGTCAATTGGGAGATTGGCTTGAAAGCTTGGCAGCAAGTGTACAGTTTTCCATATCCAGTGATATACAGACCTGACTCTATACCTGATGACCTTGGGGAACCAGTCATCGTCAGTCGTCCTTCTGATAACAAAAAACGAAAGCTGAATCAAAACAAACAGAATCAAGACGATCAGAGCGAAACGGAAAAACATGTTTCAGCATCAACCCAAGAGGACAATCTGACGGTGAAATCAGAACTCGCCGTCAAGTCAATTTCTAATAATGAGAATTTGGAAAATAAAACATGTGAGACGGATCAACGGACAGACGAACAATCAGAAAGAGTTCGCCTCACCTCACATGATCCTTCCAAGTTAACTTTTCGTGTCACGTGCAATCGGACAGGAAACGGCCATTGTTTTCAGTCCATGTGCGCAGCGGCAAATTTTGGTGGAGCGATCCACCAGTATTTCTCTTGGAACATAGACATGAAAAAATTTGACGTGGAGGTCATTTTGAATATTGACAATTCTAATGTGTACATAGGTTTAGCTTTAACAAAAGAGAGTCTTCATCGTCGGAATATAGCCCACTTTGGACCCACTACTCTTCGACCAACCATTGCATTCAACATGCTCAGGTAATTATCACAATTTTATTTTTAATTATATGTCCACATGCAATCGTTAGTTTGGTGTTTAAAATAGCATGATAAAAGTGAATCCGTGGTAATGGTGGGAAAGGACTACATGTCAATCAATCTGTGTGAATGGACTAAATTGTTATACATTATTGTTTAGAATTATAAAATTACCTCTTTACATTATGACTGTTCAGCTGAGCTCAAGATTGCCAACAGACATCTTTTGGGTTGTAGTTGGGTACTATTCCACCAATCCATGTCTGTCAAAAATTTGGGATTTACTCAACATTATTGGGTTGTTTGCAAAGTACCAATTATCAGTACCAATTAGAATATGTTGATATTTTCCTATTTGACTGATTGATGTTTTACATCACACTCATACATATATGGCAGCATTGCCAGGCTTAGTGGGGGAAGAAACCATGGTCTTTTCTCAGAGGAAACCTCCGGCGTTCGGCGAGTACCTGACAACTCTTCTCTTTGACATATAGCGACCCAGTAAGAAACGCAATCGGGAATTGTTCAATTTTATTTGGTCTGAGTGGAATTCGAACCTGCGACACATTGATGGAATGCCTTTGTCTGACTGAGGAACTACATGTATCACTAGACTGACTCCCACCGGATTGAAAGATGGGTTTTCATCTGATTGTACCTGCGATGATGCTTGCCAGGTGCATATACCACTAACCGGTTTTCACTGAACCTATCGCAATACATAAACGTCTCTATACGATCATCTGATGATATCAACTCACTAGGGATGAGTTTTGAGAGGATATAATCTGGAGACTGATAATATAGTATTATGAACAGTTTAATCGTCTAAAGATTTCCTATATCCAATCTAATTTACTTTACCAGTGTATTGTTTGTGTTAAATTTAGCCTTATAAGCAGCCAAATATCTAGAAATTTTTGTTAAACAGAATTAGCTAAATTGTTCATCATTTTAAACAGATGTACGAAACACTAGCTTTCAACTGATACTAATCTCGGATATACGTTTTATAAGCAAAAAAAAACCCCATGAAAATCTACTCCTCCAATCCATCCCTGCTATTAATTTGAATTTTAATGATGAAAAAGTTCAGACATCACCACGTAGTTAGTTGTTTGTGAACAACACAAGCTTTTGACACCTATAGCGGTGTCTTCGTCAAGTGTAAACATCGGTGACAAAGACACCGGTATAGGCGTTGAAAGCTGGTGTTGTTCAAAAACAACTAACTACGTGGTGATGTCTTAAGTTTTTTATCATTAGTATGGAACCCACGTTTAAAGAATTTTTGAATTTTGTCCGTTATTAACGCACCTCTTCAGCTTGTACGGGTTAGTAATTTTACTCTTTTTTATTTTGTCATCAATCCTTTAGTTTTAAAGGGGTTTCAAACGCTAAACTTCTCTTGACAAACACAATTTATGAAAAAAAAGTCTGAATTTTGACAGATCATACCACTTTAAGGATAAGTTAGAGGGTTATCTTATTTGCCTCAGTGTAACCAATTCTGTCTGTTCTCTGTCCACTGAATGGTGTATTGAAATCAAGTCTGACTGGCTTTTGTTGGTTACTTCAGATGGTATAGTCCCTGATATTGGCTGTTTGTGTCCACTATTCATCACAGTGAACTGACTATCATAGGTTAAGGGATAGTGAATTTGTCACTTCACCCACTCAGGGACTACAGAGTCTACAGATTTCAGTCTGATTACTGCTAAAGTAGATTTATCTGTCTACTCATTTATACACAACTTGGCAACTTTCAATGCAATATCAAAGGGAACTCTTCAAGAACATTATTCCTTTTATCCCACATCAGACAAAATACTTGCATTTGATTGGATATCATCGATCACATGGAGATGTGATATTTTTCCGTATCAGGTAGACGAGTTCATATCAGGTTACCTAGAGCTACTTGCCCTTGAACACATCGCGTCACCATGTAAACAACATGTCGTCTGCTGAAGGGAATCAACATAATTAACAATACAAACAGAACATATTTATGTGCATGGTTATTGTTTTGGGTATTAAGGAAACCTTTACCAGATAATGATAAGGTAACCATCCCAATATCTGCCAAAGATAGCTTAGTGTAGTGACCAGTGCTGGGTAGACCAATCGCCTGTATCGGATGAGTTGTAGTTGTAAAAATTTTGACTAAGTAAAAAACTATCAACCAGACGACCGTCTCTTAAATAGAAAGGTCTTCAGCGAGATAAAATTCATTACACAGTTGTTAGTGACCCAATACGAAAATGTATGGTGTAAATAAAATGGCTCGGCAAACACATCTCCCTATAAGGATTTTACTAACCCCATATTTTCTCGTTTTGGGTCACAAACATACTGTGTAAGCAGTATTATCCTTACCTAATGAATACTGAACACATGTAATATTATTAGTTACAGGGTTTGTTTAAGGGGGGATAGGGAAATATGTGGGGTCAGTAAACGAATATTGGGCGAGGCGTTAGCCGAGCTCAATATACTCTTATGATTACATTTATATATCAACAATTTCATTTGAAACCGTTTTTTACAATGTACATCTATCATACTGTATCTTAAAAGCTGTTTTCCATAAAAAGAAGTTTGATAGCCATAAATTTGGGGTACTTCTCATGTTAAGATTTCTGGTTATATATCTGCCTCAAAATGAGCAGAAATACTCAATTCAGTCCAATAAAAACTGAATTGCAGTTAATTTAGTAGAGAAATAATTTAATTTCTGGCAAGTGGCAACTATTCTAAAATACTCAATTCTACTTTGAAATAACGCAATACCTAAAATGCCTAACAAATTTGGACTTCTATGAAACCCTCCATACTTCATACTTATTCATACTTTTATTTAAATTTTTTTTCTCGACAAAGTGATCGTTCAGACTGTGTGATTTTATGATTTATCTTCTCGAACTAAATGTTTTCTTGTAGAATGTGTAATATCCGTGCTGGAGACGTGGTTTGTGATCCAATGTGTGGTGGCGGCACCATACCTATAGAGGTAAGTCAAAGTTGACTGTAATAGACGGAAAGCCTAATGACATCATTCGAAACAATTATGGTATGGAGTAGGGAAATATTTGGAAGTGACCGCTTTGTTAGGCCCTAAATACTGACACGAATGATGGCTTATCTATAGTTTTTCTGGGCAGATTAAATGTCATGCTATTCTTTCCCTCATGACATCATTAAGAAATTGGACTATTGATTTAAAGGATAAAGCTGTCTGAAACAGTAGATAAAAAAATATTCATTGTTTTGGTTCTTAACTGTACATGTCAGTGTATTGGGTCAAGTCAGCGTCACATCTGTGTAGTCCGTGATGTAATAATTGTCACGAGCGCTCTTGTATGTTCTTGTAAGTGCTGAGTACAAAAATCCATTTTAAACTTAAGTTCAATCCTGTGTACATGATGCCAGCTCTTTGCCTCATTGGTACTTTTGCTTTTCGTATACTGTTATTCAACAATAAGCTGTCCGTTCATTATTTTGGTTAATTGTTTGATTTGTCCTTGGCGCTCAAGATTTTTTCACTGAATTGACACCGTTGCCAGGTTTGTTTAGTGAGATAACTAACCAGACTCTCTTGATCGGTGGTGACCACTTTGAAAGGAGTGATCAAGTGAAAACGCCTCCAGAATTTATTTCATTTTTTTTTTCATTTGGGACTGAAAAGGGTTCATCTGTTGATCCATTGGTGAAAGTTTTGTCCATACTGCTGAGTCACCAAATTTTGTCTTTATATAATATATATCTGATATAGCATCTACAAATCACAAGATATATTACCAAATACATGTGGAACTATTTGTCTACAATAGACCTTTCATATTTTATGTTTGTGGGGGCCTCAGTCAATTAGAGTGATAGTCCCTCAGTCTGACACATAACTTCCATGGATGCTGCGATCGCAATACGTGGAAAAGTGGCCGAAGGTCAGGGGTTTCCTCATGGCAAAGAGCCCAGTTTCCTCCCCCACTAAACCTGGCAAAGAGCCCAGTTTCCTCCCCCACTAAGCCTGGTAAAGACTCTTAGAGCCCAGTTTCCTTCCCTCCTAAACCTGGCAAAGAGCCCAGTTTCCTCCACACTAAACCTGGCAAAGAGCCCAGTTTCCTCCCCCACTAAACCTGGCAAAGAGCCCAGTTTCCTCCCCCACTAAACCTGGCAAAGAGCCCAGTTTCCTCCCCCACTAAACCTGGCAAGGACACAATTCAAACGACACCCCCAAATGAGTTAATTTGCTTACGATTAAGCTGCAGTGATTAGACCTTTTTAAGTTTTATTGAGATTCACATGTATGTGGAAATTGGTTATGTGTTCTCAAAGTAATTCTGTGACAAAGTGTAGACCAGTGATCAACCATAGCCTCCATATGTGAATTACCACAGACAAATAATGAAGTCCAAAGAAGAGCAGTGATCAACCACAGACACTAATCGTCATGTATTAATTATCACAGTAACAAGATGATGATGAAGGCTCAGTCTGATATTGACATAAAAAACATTGCTAGTCCATGTTCCTCTGTTATTGAACTGCATAATGGAACAGGTCGTTCAACGTTTTCCCAAATTTTCTGTCCATTATTTTTTAATGCTATCCCAACGTCCTACATCAGGCATTTTCGTTATGAGACTCAAAAATCAATGCGGACAATTTCCTGTAGCAACTTCTAATGTTTATAAAGATTTCTCTATCAATTGGGTATTTGACGTTGAGGGAAATTGAACAAACACACATGTTCATTTCGGGTTTCCGGTCGTCTGATCTGGTCAAATCTATTTATATACATAATATTAGTATTTCCCCTTCTGTTTCGTCGTCAATCCAAATCTTGGATTTATTACTAGAAAACTTGAAATCAAATGTATAACCAAATGCCTATAATTTCATGTTCTGTATATTGGATATGAACGGGAAAGTGTGAAACGCCCCACTACACCAAATTCAGGGCGTTGACGCCTTCAGCCTACTTATAGTAAATTATGTGACATTTATGCGTGGTAGATTTTAAAATTGTCAGTTTAGAGAATGTATTGGTTCTTCAGAAACTTTAAGATTTTCTCCATCAAATACTGTTGTCACATGTAAAACGTTTGCCATCTTTTTTCTGATTCATCCCAAAAGTTTATATGTTTGGATGATGCAGTTTGTTTAGTTTACTGGTGTTATTTGATTGGTCAACAATTAAAACATGTTTTCTTGCAGACATGGGGAATATTTGACGACATCATAGTCACTATACAAAGGGAGATAATATTGACCAAGACAAAAGGCACAAAACAAAAAAATCAATCAACCAACATTTAATATGTGCCTCAGATTGTTCCCAGTCAACGATTTACCTTTTTCCATACAAAGAACTCCTTAAGCTTCCAAAATCACATTAAGTCCAAATAAGATAGAAACATTTCGAAAAACTTCTCAAAAGTGACATTATACACCATCTTCGATGTGTACAAACTGCCATGAAGATGTCATTAAGATTATTTACTTTCGTAAGCATTGTAGAGCGGCAAATATAGCATTGAATTTTGTATGTTCTGCACCAGCAATTAAAGTTTTATTTTTTGGTCGGACTTGTAACATGCAGTTTTCACAACAGACTAAAAGCAAATTAGAAGGTTTTTCATCAGAACTTTTAAGAAATATTACATGAGTGTGTGAATGGCTTTGTGACGTCAGTAATGTCATGACATCACAGAACCGTTTGGTTGAATGCGCTTACAGCTGGTGAAATAACACTGTCAATCACAGTATGATTTGTTTTCCAGGCATCTGTCAACTGGCCCCAGTCAACACATATCTGCGGAGAAATCCATGAGTTAGGAGTAAAAAGGTGCAGAGAAAATATTGATGATTTAAACCGTAAAAGACGAACCAAAGGAAAGTAAGTACTGGGTAGGCTACGATATATCATATTTCTGTCAAGTCTGAGCTAATCAAAAATAAATGATTAGTATTTTTTCATTTTACGTATTCAAGGCAGGACATTTTCTATTTATTACTTGAAGATAGTTGCATGAGTATCGTGTGCTGTAATAACATAACTATCATATATTGTAATTAACATGCCTATCA
The DNA here is from genome assembly GCA_963971465.1 of Lepidochitona cinerea. NCBI lineage: Eukaryota > Metazoa > Mollusca > Polyplacophora > Chitonida > Tonicellidae > Lepidochitona > Lepidochitona cinerea. The sequence continues at coordinate 23,462,601 of OZ020557.1, forward strand.
TGTGATGAAATTAACATGGCTATCATCTGATGAAATTACCATGACCACCATGTGATGAAATTACCATGACCATCAGGTGATGAAATTACCATGGCTATCATGTGATGAAATTACCATGACCATCATGTGATGAAATTACCATGACCATCAGGTGATGAAATTACCATGACTATTATATGACATAATTAACATGCCTATCATGTGACATAATTAACATGCATAGCATGTGACATAATTAACATGCCTATCATGTGATTAAATTAACATGACTATCATGTGAGATAATTAACATGCCTATCATGTGACATAATTAACATGACTATCATGTGACATAATTAACATGCCTATCATGTGACATAATTAACATGCCTATTATGTGATGAAATTAACATGACTATCATGTGACATAATTAACATGCCTATCATTTGACATAATTAACATGACTATCATGTGACACAATAAACATGCCTATCATGTGACATAATTAACATGCCTATCATGTGACATAATTAACATGACTACCAGGTGACATAATTAACATGCCTATCATGTGACATAATTAACATGACTATCATGTGGCATAATTAACATGACTACCATGTGGCATAATTTACATGCCTATCATGTGACATAATTAACATGCCTATCATGTGGCATAATTGACATGACTATCATGTGGTGAAATTAACATGACTATCATGTGACATAATTGACATGCCTATCATGTGACATAATTAACATGACTATCATGTGACATAATTGACATGCCTATCATGTGACATAATTAACATGCCTATCATGTGACATAATGAACATGCCTAGCATGTGACATAATGAACATGCCTATCATGTGACATAATGAACATGCCTATCATGTGACATAATTAACATGACTATTATGTGGCATGATTAACATGACTATCATGTGACATAATTAACATGCCTATCATGTGACATAATTAACATGACTATTATCTGGCATGATTAACATAACTATCATGTGACATAATTAACATGCCTATCATTTGACATAATTAACATGACTATCATGTGACACAATAAACATGCCTATCATGTGACATAATTAACATGCCTATCATGTGACATTATTAACATGACTATTATGTGGTGAAATTAACATGACTATCATGTGACATAATTAACATGACTATTATGTGACATTATTAACATGACTATTATGTGGTGAAATTAACATGACTATCATTTGAGATAATTAACATGCCTATCATGTGATGAAATTAACATGACTATCATGTGACATAATTAACATGCCTATCATGTGATGAAATTAACATGCCTATCATGTGACATAATTAACATGCCTATCATGTGACATAATTAACATGACTATTATGTGGCATGATTAACATTACTATCATGTGACATAATTGACATGCCTATCATGTGACATAATTGACATGCCTATCATGTGGTGAAATTAACATGACTATCATGTGACACAATTGACATGCCTATCATGTGACATAATTAACATGCCTACCATGTGACATAATTACCATGCCTATCATGTGACATAATTAAAATGCCTATCATGTGATGAAATTAACATGCCTATCATATGACATAATTAACACGGCTATCATATGATATAATTAACATGCCTATCATATGACATAATTAACATGCCTATCATGTGACATAATTAACATGCCTATCATGTGACATAATTAGCATGCCTATCATGTGACATAATTAACATGCCTATCATGTGACATAATTAACATGCCTATCATGTGACATAATTAACATGCCTATCATGTGACATAATCATTGTCGGTTCTATCAAATGAATGGGGTTTCCTTACAAGTGTGAACCAAAGTCCAACTCCAATTATCATGTCAAATATGTAAAAAAGATCATACAAATGTACAAACCTTAAATTACAGAAACAAAGTCATAATAAAATTGATACTGCACATAGTTTGAATTGTAAAAAAGAATTATATACTAAAGAAATAGACAGGAAAACTTCTTATCAATAATTCAGTAAAACATTATCAATTTTCTCCACAGGCCAACAGTTCCAGTAGATGCATTGAGATGGGACACCAGTTATCTACCTTTAAGAGACTCTTCTGTGGATGTGTTTATATCTGATTTGGTACGTCATTTGATATAACCAAAGAGAGTAGATTGACAAGAGTGGTCACTTCGTCCAATCAGCATTGCCGGCATGTTCTTCTGGCCCCCTAGCAGAAGGGTGTTCCGACTGTACACTATTCGACTGTAGGGCGCCCCCTACAGAAAGAAGGTTCCTAAAAATCTAATCGTGTCAGTTCAAATTCAACATGGCGCGGACAAAGTGACTACTCTTGCCAATCTACTCTCTTTGATATAGCTGTTTATTAGCTATATTCTTTTTTCTTGTTTATCCCTAAAAATACGTTATGGGTAGATAGTGTTTTGAACTATTTTTTGTCTTCACGGTTGCATAATATGATTTTCGTATTGAATTTCGCAATATACCCTTTCCCCCATGACTTAGAGATACAAGATCCACAATTAATGTGTTAAAATACATAATGTACATGTATACTTTAATATTTCCCAATCAGATCACCAGTGCCTTGGTGGATCAGTCGACAGGACAATACTGCCTAATAGTCTGACACTACCCTCCCAACGATGGGCCACGGGATCAATTCTCATGAAAAATCAAACAAATTGCTGATTGATTTTTTATTTTATTGCAACATGTGGGAAAGTTGCTATGTATTTACCGAAGATCAGTGGTTTCCTCCGGGCATAGAGCCTGGTTTCCTCCCCCACTTAACCTGGCAACACTGCCATATTAGTGCGACGAAAATACATCAATCAATCAATCAAATCAAATAACAATCAAGTAAACTTCCATTCTTTATTATTGTTTCAGCCCTTTGGAAAAAGGTAGGACTTTATTTAGTTTACCCAGCAACAAAATATTCATTAATTTAGTAGACTAGCAAAGTTGTTCTGTGTTGTCTAAAAGGTCACATTTAAAAAGGCCTTAATTTTTAACAAAGTTTATTTTCTTATATAAAATTTATTGAAAAGTTAAAGATTTGCGACGTGTATACTTTAAGTGAAAATGTGGAAAACGACTTAAAATGTCGCACAATCTACTACATCCATTTATATTTTGATTCTGGGTTATTGATGAAAGGAAAATGAACATTTTAGGATTGGTCACAAGGTAGACAATTGGAAACTCTATCCAGCCTCTATGATGGAGATGGCGCGTGTTTGTCGACCAGATACGGGGAGGGCCTGTTTCCTTACTCACGATAAGAGATGTATGATAAAGGTGTGTTATTAGCAACGTTTCTATCCTTCCTATCTATTTCTATCTATTGATCAGTTAACATGACTATGTGTGGAAGTGAAACAACAATTTGGAATGGGCCACCAAACATATTTATGTTATCATGTACCAAGTGCTGGGTTTTTCTGTGGGCATATTTCAATGTACGTTAAATGACGGACGAATCCGACCACGACTGAATGATGGCCGTTTGTTTGGGGCCACTTGTAGAGTCACTTTGGGTTCAGTTAGAATATTTGGTTTTATATAAATATATAATCACCGAACAAATGAAGTTGGAAATCAGACTACATGTAGCAAATTCTAATGTTTATAAAGACTTCTCATTACTTGGGTCACCATGGTTTTGGGTGTTCCTTGATAAGTTAACGTGACTACGTACGTGTCGAAGTGAAACATCATTTAAAAGAATTTGGAGTGAGACACCATGTACCAACAGAAGTGCCAGGTTTGTCTGTGGGCATATTTCAACGCAACTGATAGCTTCCAGTGGGATTCACAAAAAGATTTGGATTAAAGAAATGATTTAGAAATAAAGAATCACCAATTTACCATGGTCAAGATACAAAGTACATGTGCACGTAGACCATCTTTGACAGCCACTTCTATGGAGGATGAGGAAATAGCTATTTTGGACATTTCAAGATCGTGCATAATATTTGCGAAAGCATATAGACGTCCTTTAGAGTTTAGAGCTTTACGTGTATATGTGTTAAATCAATCTCTGTTGTAATAAGACTGAAATAATACTGAAACCAACGTTAAATATTCTCTCAATCCCTCTGTACCATCACATGTATCTACATGGAGGTGCAGGGGACAATACTCTAGCTTACTAAATTTCCATTGCAGGGGACAATACTCTAGCTTACTGAATTTCCATTACAGGGGACAATACTCTAGTCTACTAAATTTCCATTGCAAGGGACAATACTCTAGCTGACTGTAACGAAATTGTGTAGACCTATGCACTCTGAAACTTAGGGGATTTACGTACATGAAACTTCTGGGATTTACGTACGTGAAATACCCGCGTGTCAAAGCCGACCGGTAGTGAGCGAAGATAGCCAAGGGTGTTCCGACTGTAGACCTATGCTATCGCTTCCCTTGGGTGAAAGTAAAAACATCCCATTTTCCGGGCCCAAGTTTCATTGATTCAGTAGCGGAGGGCGTATGTTGAGTTTACTAAAACTCTTGTTCCCCGATGTCTTTATTTTGGGTTACATATAAATATATACATGTATATCTTTTTTTCAGACAATACATGCGTTGAAGAAGTTTTGGCGTCAAGTACGTAATGTGACAGTGAATATCGGAGGGTTATCAGCCGTTGTGTTTTTGATATATCGCACTAGTAACTTAGTCACTTCATTGGACAAGGTTCCAACTGCAGACGTCTTGCGAAAACTGTCAGCCAACTTGCCTCCTGAAAAACAGAACGAATAAACTACACACATATAATTTTATTCTTTGGCGCCTTAATTCTGTTGAATGGTGTGCGCCACGTGAATAAACTAAATCCGTATCTGGATTTGAATCTTCTTCCACGGTCTCCAAATAATAAATAAGTGTTATTTTATCAGTGTTGGCCACAAACAACCTACTTGGTGGTGATGCATTAATCATTTCTCAGTAGATTGAACTTGAGAGTCACCTAAACCATAATTCATACAACCAAAATACAACAGATGTTCACTTAATATTTTTAGAAATTTGTTTTTTTTTTTGTTTTTTTTTGCCATTAAAGCCATTTCATTTCATTGCATTGCAGTTGAATTTTTAAACGCCCGCTCTTAAAGTGGGAGCACGTCCGTCCCGGGTTCGTGTCGGCTCCATAACTTTAAACCTATTCCCTGTATGAATTTGTTTCCCTCTGATATATGAAGCTTATGGATAGACAATGTGTCACGTTGGTCTACCAAAATTAAATTGGGTGTTCGCTATTTGTGGCGACCAAAAGAGTCACCTAGCCTTTTGGCAGTCAGTAACTCTGGAACTAGGCCTATTGTATTTTTTTTTTTTTTTTACAGTTATGACTAGCTTATCAGTTGACGATGTGTTCCGTACCAAAAGTAAATTGCGTTTTCGCCCCCTGAAACCCCCCGTTTTATTCATTTCTTCTAGAACTTTTGACTAATTTAGTATTACAAGCTTAAAACTAAACTATCCCTACTAAAAGTTAAAAGAAATAACATCTAAAAGACGAATTTGAAGAGAAGTTAAAAACGACGGACATATTCTATATTTGTACCCCAAAATTCAATTGGGGTCTCGCTGTATGTGTCGACCAAAACAGTCACCCAGCCTTTTGGCATTCGGTAATAGAGAAAATGTTTGTTAATCGGCCTTTGGTTTCACGGTAGAGCTTAATTGTATCCAAACAACTTTTTGATAACCATGTCGCGAAGCACCTTCTTTGTTTTGTTTTATCGGTAATTAAATGAAATTGACGGTTATATGCCTATGTAGTGTAGACACTTTTGCGATTAGCTTTGGTGACTACAGATGCCCGTCTGTACCAATTACAGTTTTCAGATATTGGTAGCTTATAGGTAGGCGATGTGTCAAATACAAAAATTTGTGACCAATTAGGCCCAGTCTTTTTAGGTGACTGAAAGATTCTTCTAGCCGAAATCATGTTTAAAGCATGTCTTAAATATTGAATATGAAGATATTGTCCTACAATGGATTTTTGTATCATGGTTGCGGCGTTTTTCTTTTGATGAGCAGTCTTCGACAAATCCGATACCCAGTGGACACAGAGTAATTTTTGTTTTCCTCAATTGACACAGGGGTGGGGGTCGTTTTACTTGTCTGCGGCAGTCACTGAATGTTGGGGGACTGGCTGTGTCTCGAGACATTTACTCCCCGCGTAAGTTGAATGCAAGGACTAATTGTGATGACAACACATTTCTTCGAGTTTACAGAGTATATGAACAAACTCTGCAAAGCTCTGGTGAATAAGGGGTTACGGGCAGTCAAAGCATATCAATTTGTTTTTATTCAAGGGAGCTTGATCTGCACACAAAGCTAGCTGACTATAATGGTCGAAAAGTAAGCCGTATTGTATATCGATGAGTGTATCCCCTGTTTAGTTGCAACATCGGGTAGAAATGCTCAGACGCGGACCCGGCTGGAAACGTCTTCGCATGCTTTTGTACTAAAATGTGGTTTTATTGTCTGGCTACAAGCAGTCAGAATGACTGGAATGTCAAGCTGTATATTCCTGGAATGGTTTACAACTCCTTTCTAACCGGGAGCTCGCAATGCAGTTTCAATTTCAGAGAAGTGTTTATCTGTTTAATTCTGGGGCTCAGTATAGGTAGAGAGTTGAACGCTCAATCCGAACAGCCTTCCACCAATGGGTCGCGTGTTCGAATCCCAATCTGCTTACAACTGGCAATATGATTGGTTTATTTGACCTAAATACACCAATAGCAGATTAGCATACCAGGTGTGCACATGTTTCAGTGACATCCAGTCACCTGAGAATAATTAACCATAGCCTCTTGTAGGAAAGTCATAAAAATAAATAAACCATGTTTTGGGACCGGGTAGATAATGTCTTTAAGATGAAGTATATTATATTTTACTTAATGTGTTCACTTAAACAGCAAGTAATTGATACAAAGATGTATTTCTCATTTGCTTTAATACATTGCACAATTTTAAAAGCAGCTTCGATTTGCGATGGTGACAACACGATATAATAATAAATAAGATAACATTATATAATTACATCAACAATTTCTTAAATCAATCTCAAAATTGAGCATTTGCTCAAATATCATTTAGCAGTCTTTCGGTGATTAAACTTTTACCGGACTAGTATAGTTTCGGGGTGCTTTTCAGCGGCCAGAGTTGGCGTGTGTTCAATATAAAAGATCCTGTTGACCACTTGCACTGACGTCATAGCTTTATATCCTGGGTAATATGTACGCCATTTTGAAGGTCAAGCTAATATAATGTTTCTAATGGGCCAATATCACCCCAGCTGTTTTATGTGGTTTTTAAAGCACCCCTCTACCTGTGTTTGTGAACAATTTGGCTCACAAAAACAGTTGGTGGTGAAATTACAATGAATTTGGATTATAGAAAAATAAGTTGATGAATATGATCGTATTAAGAAATTGAACACTGATCATTCCAACAATTTAGAATAAATAGATAACTGATAACAATTAAAAATTGCCCAAACGTCCATCAGCAATCGATTAGGCCTAAACAAGTTCGATTGCACTCACAGCTCTGATATGTTTTCTACTGCACAAATGTAGGCCTATAAAGATCACACAATCTAGCACAGTTCTTGTACAATTAAATTGTAACATGTACGTAATAGCAGAAGAAAATGCCTTTCATTTACATCTAGTAATAGCCAATGAAAACCCAGTTGGTCTATGATAAATAAAATATTTTAATACTCGGAGGGGTTGATGTAATAAAAGGGCAATAGATCTGTTGACCCGGAAAATGCCTTAGATATATCTCAAAAATATATATGATAATTTAGTTTTACATGTGTGTGTTTTTAGTCTATGGTGTTATCTCGGAAACGAAATGTCCCGTTTATTCAGCATGCAAAACAAATTGAGGGCGTGCACCTCTTGGTATAAATTTACATTTTGTCTGTAGAATGAAATATCTGCACCGCCAGCAGATGTTTTTGTTGGTTGAGTTGAAAATGACGTGCAACCAATGAACGGCTGTGCTCAATATTCAATTTGCAAAATGAATGTGTGTGACCAGGAGCAGTGCTGTAAAAACATCGGATGGCCTGATCATGCGCGATGATGCCCTTAGCCGTAACTTTACTGCCAGACCCAATTGCTTTCATTCGCATACACGTGAGGCTTGGTGTTTTCTGACAAAACCAATGTAGGGAGTCTCGTAGGAATTCCACAACTTTCCTGTCACCAGTGCTGCATTGCGCATTTGGCTGAGCATATTTCGTCCTAACATGACGTATCTGGCGAAAAAGAGCGAAAAACGCCAAATGGAATTGCAACGTTACTGCATCTGTCACCGAATATCACTAAATCTTAAATCTTCTTACGAGACTTGCGGTCCCTACTGCCAACCCATGATTCCGGTCAGAACAACATTGGCCAAAATGCCATGAAGTCAATTCTTGAATGTCCTGTAACATTTTAACCATGCTGCGAAGAACATCGAAAAGTCCACAGTCTCCCGCAATGAGTAGGCCTATTCTGTGCTGCTTTGTTGTAACCGGTAACGGTAACGAATCTCATCGAATAAAATCGAAACATGTCCTATACAAAAACATGCTTTAAGAGGTTGTAGGGAACTATCAAATGAATCCCAAGTCTTTTAATATTTTTCTACGGGATTGTCAGAGCTGTCGATAACCTTGTTTTTACGCAATTTCCTTAGCCGTCTTCGGTTGAGGATAATGGCTATCACAATTGGCACACATACAATAGGAGTGACAATTAGTAAAATTCCTACAGCCAGAATAGAATCCGAATCAGCATTCGATGCATAAACACTCACAATTACTCCTGCGAAAGAAAAAGAAGAAACATTGAAAAACAACTGTTAATGCCAAAGAATTAATTATGTAAGATAGAGATCACGATGATATTTATATACCGGTGAACATTTGCTAGACATTTAAAATTCTAGTGAGTGATTGGTGGGTACCATGGTATTCTCGCGCGAGAATATCAGTGTGGCCCGAGCTGCCAGCTCATTAGATTGATTTATGTTTTATTCCATACTCAAGATTATTTCACTTATATCAGGTTTAGTCGGGGAGGAAACCGGGCCCATTGGCCGGAGGAAACCCCCGACCTTCGGCGAGTAATTGGCAAAATTGTACAGTTTTTATTTGGTCTGAGCCAAGCTCATTAAGACTATTAAATACAAATATGCTTCGGCTAGCAACCGAAAAATTGACACTGACCTGCTGGAATAACGAACAGAAAGAGGAAGACAACGACTGTCCCCGTAACACACCCCTCCAGACAACACAATGGCTGTGGATCGTCATCTGCAATATAAGAGCATAAAACATGTTAACTCTAAACGGAAGCCTAAATGTTTGTTGTGTTTGTTTAATGTAGAAGTTAACGAAACTAAGGTGAAAGTATTTGCGTTTAAAGTGGAAATGCAGTTCGGTACGGTATCTCAACATTTTCAGACCAGTAAATATATTCAAGGTTCCAAAAACAAAATATACAAATTTTAATTCCACTTATCAAAAAGTAAAATTGATCATAGTTGTGCATAGGGGCCTACACATCTAAATTCTTGAATGGTATTAGAATACGCTATTTCTGGATATTTTATTATGGCGATGCTAACGCGATTAAGTGGCGACGGTCGGTCTTAGTACCCACACTGAACCAAACGAAACTAAAACTGGTACAAACGAAACGAAAACCACTCAAACGAAACACAAATTGAAGGAGAACCGTCAGATTTATATGAATGAAATAAGTTTGAGGGCTTTTAACTATGTTTGTGGACAGATATTGGACAAGATTGTCACGTAGGCCTACTATCAATCTAAAAGACCAGCAGTCACTATCTTAAAAGTTCCGCATGGGCGTTAACTCTAGAATATTCAATGGTATTCCTAATGGCATGGCCAATGGAAGTTAAATCTTTCATAGGCCTATATTTATGAAAACTAAAACACACGGGCACCAAGATGGCGACTCTGTCTGTCTTTCGGATCGACAGATGATAATCGCGCAGAATATCTGTCACCAAACATTGTGAAACCCTTCAAATTATTAAATTCATATAAATAATACGGTTTTGCTTTTCGTTTCGTTTGTAACAGCTTTAGTTTCATTTGATGATACCTGACTATGTTTGCATTTATTACGCCACCACGGTCGCTTATATAATAATAATTGCCAAAAACTCTATAAGTATTCGGTCAAACTTTTCAGTGAACAGATAAAGAGAATGATAATCAAACCTGAGTAAAAGTAAGATTCCTGCCGTTTCCCAATGAACATTTCGAGGAGATCTGCTACTAATCTATCATCGGCTAAATATACAATGAATGGTGACTTCTGATACAACTCAATCGGAAACCATTAACATATATCCATGCACTTTAAGAAAGTGTCTTTACGTTATGTATACATCAAGGTATTTGATAGAAACGTGTAACAAATAAAACCAAGTGGCTTTTCAGTCATGCAAATCTGGTTTGTGATATCAACGTCATAAACGGATTAGTCCTATTAAGATTAGGCCTATCCAAACATGTTGGCACGTGTAGACGTTATAGGGAGAACCAGTTCAGGAAAAACAACCAACCCCATGAGGTTTGTCACACAAAGACTCCTGTATTTCAAAGACAATCACGGTTGGCATTAAAGTGTCATGGGCTGGCAAAATTCGAACTTCTTTTTATAGATTTTCATTGTCTCGACAGTAGGCTCATGTCATTTTAAAGCTGGTTCGCGAACACTTCCAAGTGTAGCTCACTTAGAAAGTGGCTAAACGACATGCAAATCCCCATCATAAACAGTGTGCCACCGTGTGCCCCTCCCCAAATGTGGTTTACCAGTCTAGCTGACAATTTTGCAGGTTTCCAATGCTTTATATAAAATTCGTTCAAGAGATTTTAGAGTTTATTCCTTGCTGAAACTTTCTATCGACACAGCTCAATAACCAAATAAAACAAATCTGCAAAAATTACAATACAGTATCAAATCCCTATGCATGCTTCTATAGATATACATGCAGTGTATCGTCGAGCAGCCCGGCGTCATAATTACGCCCACTCTGACTGAAATGGAGATGTTCATGTTCATAGTCGAGATGTTCAACGATTATCTCGAGTTGAACATCTCGACTTAAGTCAGATTGAATTTCGCCTGACAGTCATGCAAAGTTCGTAATAGATAACTGATAACAATTATCTAAAAGCTGTTTGATAAATGGTAAAAATGTTGTTTTCAAAATGAAGCTTAACGTATTTTAGCTCAAGTTTCCGCTTTGATATGTAACTGTGGGTTCTTGGTTGACGTAGGCTATAAGGCCTACATGTAAAGTGACACAAGATTACCGTATCATCGAGTTGCGTATCCTGCACTGCGACCATGAGCAAGTTCCTATAAATCATAATATATTTAATGTACATTTACGACAGGCGTTCTCCTTCGTAGTATTGTTTTGAACTAACTTTGGCTTAGAATGAATGAAAGGTCGTCGTCCCGGTTATTTACTTTTCCGGTTCGTCTCTATAGGCCACATACTGTAAGGATTTTCCTCATTCCAACGCTAATCATTTAGTTTTTTGACGGCCTTCAAAGTCTCTTACTGTTGTGACGATCAAAAATTATGAAAAAAGTGGGAATTTTGGCGGTTCTAGCTATTTACCTCGAACTCCAGTTGCATCTTGGCTCATCGTCTGATAATTGTCATTTAGAGATTGTATTTTAGTTACAATAATACCTTCAGTTATAATTTGACAAACTCTGGAGGGCGACGACAACGCAAAGTGACGGCTCTTGACGCGTTTCAGATGACATCACGATGACAATGTCATTTATGTGAGTGACGTTGTGACGTAATGCGACACCGTAGCACCGTAAAAGAGAGTTTACTAAAATAACGTTTTGGGTATAGTATAAAATATTGGTGCTGATTTAACAAGTCCTAACAAGTCCCCCCACGCACACTTTTAAGTTTTTAAAGCAGTCTGAATATCTATTTTCTCGATTAACAAAATATTAAACCTTGGATCTACATTCTCCTAAAAAAAGGGGTCATCTTAAAAAAAAAAAGTGCGCTTTCATCACCCAAAAAAAAGTAGGCGTAGGCCTATGTCTATCATCGTATAGACGTATACGCCACGGTTGCCCTGAGTCTGAGATAGTAAGCAAGATATAGTGCCTACTTAGCTTTAAAATACATTTTATAAGATTTAACAGTTTAACGGATTCGGTCTCTTTTCGGAGGTCATAAATTTTGATTTGCCATTCTGCTGCATTTTCACATTGAAAGTCGCAATTTCTTCGCAAAGCTGGTCATTTTTTGTTTTGTTCATTGGCTCTAGAAATTAAATCAACTGCCCCCCCCCCCCCCCCCCACCCCCACTGCCACCCAACCAAAAAAAGGTTGCGAGTTTTTAGTTCATTGCTCTGAGCCAACCATTTTTTTAGATTATTTATAACTTGGAGCTCTTTAGGTCGCGGAGGTGGAAAAGAACCCCTACTGTAGCAGTCGACATTTGTGTGCGAACAGATTGTTTTGCAAAATTCAAAGGTGTGAGTTTGAAGAAAGACATTCTTTTCTTTGTGTTTGGGACTTACCGAACTGGTTATGTAATGAATGTAGTCTTTAGCAATATTCAATGACGTTATATCTAGACAAATTAAGTATATTGCATTGGCAAGGGTCACTTGTTTTGCACAGTGCACTGTTTTGCAGGTGGAGGAAATGTCACGATCGGCAGTAAATTTTAAAGGTGTATTTATGTGAGATAGTATTATTTTTACAGGACTTTTTGCATCTCTCCATTAGTTATTTGGGACAGGATATAGAATACGTCCGTCACTTTGAAAACTTCTTATGTCAACAAAAAATGGTCGGTGATCGTAAATATTTTATGATAGCCAGGGGGGAACCCCCAAAGTTTTCTTTTTCTTTTTTTCTGAATATTTAATAACGAACAAATTGATAATGAAATAACTTGAAGACTGAAGTCACAGTAAATAAAAATGCTGAAGTCGATATAGTGTTGATGTTAAACAGTATCGGCTACGTTGAAGTTGAACACTGACGGAAAGACTCGTATTTAGGCAAGCTCGTACATTGTCCTGTCTCATACATTAAATGAAGCAAAGATGGCGAGACAAGTGTTTGGAATTGCTTGCGTGTAGTGTGAAATAGGCGAATTTAGTAAATGTAGGCGAATTTTGTGCAAGTAAAGACGGATTTTCCGATTTAGGAGTTCCTTAAGGTATTGTACAGAATATTTGAAAGGAAACTATGTGTTTTACTGTAAGTTCCAGGTGACGGACGTATTCTATATTAATAATTTGCACCGTTATTTGTTGAAACTTTTATTTTTCGTAAACTGTGTTAATGTATCGAATGAAATCATATTTGATTCTAGCTCCGGCATGTATAATTCAACAAAAGTGAATTCCTTATCTGCCTTCTTGTTTAATAATCTGATATTCATTATGTCATCAGGTTAAAATTCACTATCCGCCATTAGTCAACCGGTAATGGTACAGAACCAATTACAGACGAATGGGGGAATGGGTTGTCAAAAAAGCAGCCTTCTTTGCATGACCAAGATTGGTTGCCATGGTTGACTTCAGCTGCCCCAATGTTCATACTCATAGGGGGTTGAGGCTGATTTAAAAGGATGTAAAAGTAAAATTACCTAATTTGATTAAAAAAAAAAAAGAAAAAAAAAGTCTGTGATGCCATCTTGCATTTTGGCAGCCACATGGTATCACCTGCTTCAGTGATTTATGAGACCACTTGAAAGTGTGCAACCATCACGAGACTGAAGTAGACAATTTCCTACCTCAAATAATTATTTTGGTTTGACGGGTCGTTGTGTGTGTGACCATGTTTTTTTATATTTTAAAGAAACAGATATAAACGACCGGTAGCAAAATAAAAAATATTTCCACAATTTTACCGATAAAGACCACTCGATCACTATTTCATGTCTGTATTTGTAGACTCCGCATCTAAAGTAACGGAAATCGCAGCCTTTGGGGTGGATTTATCCGATAATTTGGCCAACAAATCATCAGTATTTTTTATTAAGCTAGGATGACGATGCGCTAATGGTTTTAGATAGTAATCAGATTCAGTTGGCTCTGATAACAAAATCCAAGATAATAAGACGCCCTTAAGGCCATTTTTCAATGGGTTTGTGAATTTTCAGAAGAATGTGGAAGACCCTGTTTTTAGACTTAAAATCATATTCCAAATAAAAATGTATGTAGGCCTAATGGTATCTTGTTGTACCAGGGTGAGACTAACACACAAATAGTCAAATACACCATATCAAGTTCACAATTAATTAAACCACCATCAAGAGAAGTACACATAAACTTGTAAATGATGCCTTTATCTCTATCTTGTGATTAGTATTTTTTTAACGTGTGCTCTTTGAAAGACTTGGTAATAACTTTAAGACGACGGAAAGGAAAGAAATTAGATAATACAGCACAGGTGCAGTCAATTTAGCTTTCGAACAGTACCAAAACTATATCTCTGCGATTTTTTCATTCCAAACTGTGTTACAAGAAAGTTGAGAATGACTTGCTAACTCAGGAGCCATCTTCAGAGCAAAGCTTAGCGTTTTCTGTTCAGCCAATCAGCATACACCTAGCTCACCAGTCACTGCACTCGCGTAAGAGGGATTATGAAAATCTGCCATTTATACCAAGGTAGTTTCGATCATTTCCTGGCGCTGATACATGTAGCTAAAGACAAATACTCTTATTAAGTACTGTGGCAAATCAACTTTTGGGGAAAACATGACAGACATGCATTTGAAGTGGAAATAGCTATTTTTGTGAAAAGCAAAAAAACTATTTATTGATGTTGTGTATATGTGTTATTTTTCAGTCTTACATTGCTGATGCCTTACAGAGGGTTATTGAAATTAGCTGTGGGTACACTGACATTTGCACTGCCTGTCACTGTTACATTTCTGGATGTAGTCGGCTATGTTGCCAAAGTTGAGGGAGCCTCTATGCAGGTACTGATATTGAAATTTCTTGAACTATTCTATTGCTTTTAGGTTATCTGCGGAGTTCTTATCAATATGAAAAGATTTACATTTGTTTTTTGTTTTTTTTTAGCCTGTATTGAATCCAGTTGGTCAACGCTCAATGGATTTTGTGTTATTGAATAAATGGGCTATAAGGAATTATGAATTCCGACGTGGAGAAATTGTATCTTTAATGTAAGTACATTGTTTTGCTTTTAGTAATAATTTTGCCAATATTTACTCATATTATCTACAACTTCAGACGTTTGGCGGTTGAGTTATTTATTTACAGGTTAATATTGACTCTTGATTGAATTCTATGCAAAAATAAATAAAAATGAATTTTATCACCTTTGACATAATCTCAAATGCGGCGGAGTGATCAACTACAGACGAATCCATTCAGTTGGTGTGACAATAAGTTGCAGACACAACATTCAAACCTTGACTGGACCATTCCAAACGTTATGGGTGGAGTCCCCAGTGAATTAAACTGTTGGTAACCAAATTTTTGTAATAAAACTGAAAACATCTTCCAAGATACATTTGAAGAGTGATAGAGAAGAAATATTAAATGTTCTTAAGTTAACTTCTTTTCTTATCTAGTTGAATGTTAAATTTGGATCATGACAATTGTTACAAAAGACCTTAAAGACCTGTTTCAAAGGGGAATAACTCTAATGGGAAAATTCAATGGGTAGTTTTCCCATTACATATTTGTCTAAGATATTTTCGTTACTCTAGAAGTTACAAGATGTTACACATGCTTTTCTATTGTTGGTATTCCTTTTGCAAGTAATTGACTTATTTAAACTAGAACTGGACTAATTAAAATCAACTGTTAAAATTTCCCTAAAAGATGTTGAGTTTGATTGATCGGGCTGGGGGTTACAGGGCTTTCATTAATTCTCTATCATGGGTAAGTGCAATATTCACCCTTTTGACAAATTGTGAGTACTGTATTCACCTTCCTCACTAAATTCACGTATTTCACTCGGTGCCATTTGAGGTTGTGAGTTTTACATCGTAATTCCAACACAATAATTGTTCCTGTTTTATGTAAAAAGTTGTTTTCTGTTTCACATTAGATATTCTCTGTTTTTGTCATAAAAAATTATATTTTTGTTCATGTAGAGAACAAACTAAGAAAGAATTGAAAAGTCTGCCCTTTCTGCTATGTAATCTATATATTTTAATTGTAACTGTTGGATGATAACATTTATTTATTCTACATACAAGAAAATCGGTGTTCTTATAAGCTGTAACTTTATTACTTCAAAGAAGGTATAACTTTGTATAAGATTGTATTCTAAGTATTTAGAAATCTGAATACTCTTCTGCAATAGGAATAATGTAAGCAAAATTTATTGAATAACAATATTTGGATTTATCTTGGTATTACAGCCATTCTTCATTTAAAATCATTCAGTCACGTAACTGTTAAAAGGACACCACCTGTCAAAGTTTGTTATGATTCAGAAAAATAAGAAGTGGTCAATCTCTGATGATAGAATGCGAGTCGCTTTTCTCCCCAAAATATACATTTAACAAGTTATTTGGGGAATTCCCTGCTGGTATTGTTTTCTTTATGACAGTGGGTAAACAAATAGCCGAAAATGCAATGCATGTGCAGCCATAAAATACCCTACCATGCAGTGAATTATTTTTACCCCAATAAAGCAGACAAATGAATCCCCAAATAAAACTGCCTATCCAGCGGTCCCTAGGAGCTAAGAAAGTTACAGTGGCCATTGGATACCTCATCTTTATATAAACAACGGGCAAATAGGACACATCTTAAAGTGGCATGAGCTGTCAAAATGTTGATATTTTGACGTTAAAACAGAATGTTGAAATTATTTTCTATTTTTCTCAAGACGTATAATTCAGAAGCTTTTTAGTGCTTCTAATCTCTAAACATGTGCGATTAAGTATTGTTTTGAATTAATTTTGGCTTAGAATGAATGAATGGTGGTCCTGGTTATTTAAATTTTGTTTACTTTTCGAACGGTTCATATTGGCCCCATACTGTATGCTGTATGGAATTTCCTCATTCCAACGCCAATCATTTAGTTTTTCGATGGCCTTCAAAACCATCTTACTGTCGTGACGATCAGAAATTATGAAAAAAGTGTGAATTTTGGCAGCTCATGCCACTTTAACAATCTTTGTTGCGCTGGTCCTGGGCATGTGCCTTTAATTTGTATGGGTTTTCCACCACCTGTCATTCTGATAAAAAACAGGTTTTCATTGGTTCAGTAAATTTCATCTGTAACAATATTTCTGATTGGATAGTCTTTGAGATACCCTATCAAGTCTAATGTAAATATTATTGAGAGCCAGGAATATAGGACATGTTAAGGACTGATGTTGTTTAATTTGGGTCACTTGCCTTAATAAAAAGGCTGTTACTGTTTGTCTAGCTATTGATTATTTCCCTTTATCTGGTTATCCCACGGAAATAATGACTATCCGCTGAACGAAAAAAAAAAGTGTCATAAAATGTTATGATAATAGCAAAAGGTTTTAGAGGAAATAAATGGACAGGTTAAAGATGTGTTCGACTTTTTTAGCCACGAGATATGGATTTGCATTTTTGATGGAAATTACATAATGTATAAAATTAAAATTTTTTGGCATACAGCAATTTAAAGGCATACAGCAATTGAACTGTGTTCTGAAAAAAAGGCATCTGGTCAATATCTTAAATGGGTTGAATTTACTTTATAGACTTGAGCGTTAAAGTGGCATGAGCTGCCGAAATATTGATATTTCTCCCTTTTTCTCAACAAACAATAGGGCCTCGGAGTGTCTCGAGAGATTTCGTGATATCCGGTGACAGATGACGTTTTTTGATGACGTTATCAATTCGTTTGACTTCTTTCGTTCTACAACATCAGAAGTTCTGATGTTGTAGAACGAAAGAAGAACTTAACAAGAACTCAACATTCGAACGATAAAGGCCTCCCGCATGAGCAATGATAGCGCCGGTGAAAGCAAAGTCACGATACTCCCACTTCCTATTCAGTAACTTCTTAGAGGACCTTCAAAGACTGTTACTGTCGTGACGATCAGAGTTTATGAATAAAGTACGAATTTTGGTAGCTCATGCCAGTCTTAAGTAGATAATGCTGATCCAGATCAAATCAACAACACGCATAGTAGTTTTTCAGTGTGATATCAAAATGGCATGTCATGTTTTGCTGTATTTGAAATTCTTACTATGTCAGATTGTCTTTGTCCATTGCCTTATTTTACGAAGGTTTAATTTAACAGCGCTCGGACTACATGTAATATCTGCACATGTTGTAGCAATAATTGATTCTGATGCACCTGTAATAGTCCGCTAACTGAATCATTCTAGAATAACGAACCACACCCATATATTTTTTTTGTGGACTGCGTGTATTGAACGAGGACAATGCTCTCAATAAATACTAGCAATTGTACTCATTCTGCTGTGGGTTGTTTGATTTAGGACTCATGCCTGAATAGAAAGGTGTTTGTGTTTGTTTTGCTATTGATTATTTCTGAGGCTGATATCCCAAGGAAATAGCTGATTTCCACTCAATGGAGAAGCGGCTGTTTAAGAATTGAAATTAAGTGTTTTCAAGTAAATGAACCTTGGGCTTAAGGTTAAATCTCACAACGTCCATTCTCTGTTGGGCCTATTTTGCAATAGAAATGAAAAGATTCAGTAAAATTGTTCATTAAATAAGAAAAAAAAGGTTGCCACGAAAAATCCAGGGGTGTTGTCATAATCTACTGATATCTGCTGTTTCACATGCAACATATTTAAAGGGGATAGCTGTCAGGTACCCATAGAAGATTGAATTTCCTCCAAGTAAAACAACAAGCTTCCTCACCCCTACAATAAACTGAGCAGCAATACTACCTGTGGGAAAATAACCCCGAGTGTGGTGTAAAACATTCCTTTAAAAACTAGCCATGCCTTATAGCTGGTTTTTTTTTTCTTATGTGGAAGAAAATACTAATTTGCGCTTAATGACCATGAGAAGTTCAGAAGTATTGCTGAGAATTGATTCTTTTAGCAAGTGAATATAATTGATAAGGCAACTGGTATTTAGGGTTGACAATAAGTGCCTATCATGCATCACCCAAAAGCAGTAAAGGACTTCCTTGCATTTTTCAAGACAATAACGAAAATGACAGTTTCCAGGACTTTTAGGTTTATGAATTTGTGTAGGAAATCCTGTGTCAAAAAACAAAACAAAAATTAGCATACGATTTTCTTGAAAGTTTACGTTAAACACATCAAGATTGACACTTAGCTTAGGATAGATGTTCATATTTGTAATTTAGGAGATATACCCCTTTTTAACACAATCAGAAACTTGTTTCCAACGTTATTTTAGACTAGAAGATTTTTCCGGTGCCCATGTGTTTTAGTGTTCATAAATATGTAATTTATGAGAGAGTCTCAAGATTTCGGGGCAATAGGGCCTGTATAGGAAGATAGAGAGTTGGCTATTATTGGGAAATAGAGGAGCACTTAGACTTAATAGCCTATTGATCTGGGCTGTGTTTGTACAATTCCTGAAGAGTCCATAAGATGGGTTTTGGTTAGAGAAAAGGGTTTGTCCTTACTAAATGCACCAACTATGCTGGCAGGAAGAAATTCTTGTATTGAGTAACATACTGTGTTTAAAACATAATGTTGAGAAACATTTATATAAATTATATCACTAAATTTGCCTTTGCGATGTTCTGTAGTTTAGAGCCTAATGTCAAAATTTAGATGGGGGTGGGTGGTTGTTCACACGGTACTTTTGTCGCAATATGACCGTAGCTGTTGAGTGTGACGTTAAGTCTTCATTAAGTTTCCATGTTGACTACATCTGTGTTCACATTTTAAAAGGGGGCCTCCGTGGTTCAGTAGGTAGAGCGTTGGACGCTCCAAACAGCCTTCAATCCAAACAGCCTTCCACCAATGGGTCCCGGGTTCGAATCCCACTCTTGGAAAATTTTCTGACTGGGTTTTCACTTGAACGACCTATGTGGGATGGTTGCCAGTTACCAACGGAAAGTCGTGGGTTTCCTCCGGGCACAGAACCTGGTTTCCTCCCACAATAAAACTGGCAACGCCGCCATATAAGTGATATAAAACACTAAGTGATTTGATTTATTAACCAGAAATAAACGGGTACATAAAAGTTTACGATACAACACAATTAAACAAAGCAGGTAAAGAAAGTGATTAGAAAAGTGACATTCTGGTAAACAATCAATCAATCACATTTTTTAAAAAAGAACGTTTAATGTTAGAATATGAAGTGAACAGGAAATTTAATTAGAGCCTGTGTGAAAAGGGGTTGTAATAGCAATATTATGATCACAGATTTAACAAAAATAGATTAAAACCAAAACTATTAAAATTGCCCAACGTTTACTTGTGCGTGTGGAAAGTGTGGGGGCGACGGGGAGCTCATATGATACTAAATCATCATCTGTGTTGCCCAATCCACATTCACGTCACTCAAGTTCAGGCTGTAGTCTTAAATACCAAGCAGGTATGACAAGTTTTAACGTGCTATCGAATTGAATTCTTACAAATTGTTTTTTTGCAATCTAGGTTCACCATTCCCTATTCTAAGATTCCATAAAGGATAACAAATTGGCTTAGTTGTCTCCAGTCATTTTAAAATGGTTTTGGGAATGAGTTTGAAATATTGCCTAGTTATACATATTGTTATCATGGAATAAGTCTCTATGTTAGAGCAGTGTAATGATGATTGATTGATAGATTAGACCAACACATATCTATCTGAAGTTGTTAGGATAAGTCTGTTATGATGAGACCAAAGTCATTTTGCTGGACTGGAGATATCTGTGACTTATCTGGTTTCTGTGTTTATCTCTGACTGAACACTTCAGAATGTCCAATTTGATCTCTGACTTGATTGGCTATTTCTCGTTTTCTCATGTAATCAGTACCGCTTCCCTCTCTAGGATTTCCTTCATCTATCTGGTATTATCCTGTGGAGTCATCGATCTTTGGGTCAAGTAGAAATGGAAAACTCATGTCTGACTTCAACCATTCAACACAAGCACTCAGTTGTTGTCAAGAAACGATTCCATTTGTACAGTTTTTACTGATTGTCAGGTGAACAACTGTCTGGAAATAAATAAATATTGCTTCATTGGTGTTTATTTGTGTATTCAACTTCACAAGTCCTTATAAAACAATTAACTAAATGCATTTACTTTGGTACTTTTATTAAAGAGGCATGAACTTACAAAACTCATACTTTTTTTTTTTGAAATTCTGACTGTCACAACAATTAAAGTGTTTGAATTAAATAGATGTTAATTGAAAGACCCCAAAAAAATTAATTCAGTGTCTGATTGAGAATAGGTCAAATTTTGTATTTCAGTAATTTCCCTTGACAATGATTTTTATTTGTTTTTCTATCGAATTGAATTCTGGCTAATTGTTTTTTTGGCAGCAATCTAGGTTTACCATTCCATATTGTAAGATTCCATAAAAGATGACAAATTGGCTTAGTTGTCTTCAGTCATTTTAAAATGGTTTCGGGAATGAGTTTGAAATATTGCCAAGTTATACATCTTGTTATCATGGAATAAGTCTCTATGTTAGAACAGTGTAATGATGATTGATTGATTGATAGATTAGACCAACACATATCTATCTGAAGTTGTTAGGATAAGTCTGTTATGATGAGACCAAAGTCATTTTGCTGGACTGGAGATATCTGTGACTTATCTGGTTTCTGTGTTTATCTCTGACTGAACACTTCAGAATGTCCAATTTGATCCCTGACTTGATTTGCTATTTCTCGTTTTCTCATGTAATCAGTACCGCTTCCCTCTCTAGGATTTCCTTCATCTATCTGGTATTATCCCGTGGAGTCATCGATCTTTGGGTCAAGTAGAAATGGACAACTCATGTCTGACTTCAACCATTCAACACAAGCACTCAGTTGTTGTCAAGATACGATTTCATTTGTTCACTTCTCATTGATTCTATAATTTATAAAATTTTGAAGTTCACAATGGCAGGTTTTGGCAGGTTATCTAACTTATCCAAAATTCTGTTTAAAATTCATATTACATGTAGAAGTTACATTTTCCCCACAATGGTCTCCATGGGGGCTCAGTAGGTTAGAGTGATAGCCCCTCAGTCCCATGGATGCGGCACGGGTTCACTCCAATTCAGACAAAATAAAAATTTCTGAGTGAATTTTTCACTTGATCGCCGTATGTGGACGAGTTGCCAGGTACTTGCCGAAGATCGGGGGTTTTCTTCGGGCAAAGAGTTTCAATTCCTCCCCCTTGCAATGCCGCCGTAAAGGTGAAATATTTATTACACAAAAAACACAAATCAATCAATCCAATTATTTTCTCATTAGAAACACACTGGCCAGTGAATACATGTACCTTTGGGACTAAATGCTCTAAAGTGATTATAATTTATGACTGTTTTGTTCCCTAAAGGCAGCTTCTGTCAACATTAGGGTCATTTTATATCTTGTTCTTAGAGTTCCTCTGATTAGGAATCCAGACATAACGACACACACAAATGACCCATAAACAATTTGGGTTTAATCAACGAATTGCTTTGTCTTGATGGCATTTGTTTTCTTTGTAACTTTCCTGTGGAATTAATTTTCCTTTGGATGCTGATTTTCAGAATTAAAGTTGTAGAATTGACCTCTACACCAGGGCCAGGTTGTCAGACAAGGCGGAGAAATGGCTCCGTGACGTCATGACATTTGTAACGTCACAAAGCTGCCACGTTATGCTTCGCTTAGCTTTTGTCTGTCTATAAAGTGATGATATACCTCTTTTTAACACAATTAGAAACTTGTCTCCATGGTTCTTTTAGACAAGAAGATTTTCCCTGTGCCCGTGTGTTTTAGTGATCATAAATATATAAAGCGCTGGTCAAGGGTTCATCCACAGGGTTGTCCGCCTTTTTCATCTGATTTGGACACCCAATAATCCAGCAATTTAACATGGTCAACATACAAAAGTACATGTAGGGTATAACGGACACCCAATTTTGTGGAAAATGTGCAAAAATAGCTATTTTGGACACCCTATTTTTGAATCTGGATGAATGTATGGCGCTGGTGCACAAGTCTATTCTTAAGAATAGAGGGTTTGTCATGTTGCCAAGAATGATTTTGAGCTCGAGAAGAAAAGACGAAAAAGATAAAGCTACGGCGGGACATTTTGGGATATTTACTGCAGGAACTAGCAGATTTTATTATTCTGATGAAGATTCCAATCCCCTTGGAAGCCATTTCTCCAGCTCTTAATGAAACACTGATCACTTTTGCCGTCTAAAAAATGTATTTCATTATTCTGCCTCAATGGGTTTTATTCGTCAGTTGGCAGATATCTTTATTTCTCATTTTCCTGTGAAATCATCCCCATTCATCTGGAAGCTAAAGAAAAAACCTTTTAATCAAAAATGTGATAAAAAGCATCCATATTCCTGATTAGCTAGATACCATTTGTTAAGGATGCCACACCATTGTCAATTGGCTTTAAATCTATAAAGAACAGTTTCTCCTTGATTGATCCATCTTATTCCATGCCTGATTGACTGATTAGGTTTATATCTTACAGATTTTAGTTGATATTCATGTCCAAGAGGGTTTGTTTTTCTCATGAAATGGAATTACAGGGCTCTACCAGTGTGCTCTTGGACCATGAACCTTTATATATTTATGAACACTAAAACACACAGCACAAGGAAAACTAAGATAACCATAGAGACAAGTTTCTAATTGTGTTAAAAAGGGGTATGTCATTTAGACCTTTACCTTTATACAATGTACATGTTCGTACAAGCCTTCAACCAATCTATTTTCACTTAATCGCGCCTTAAGGGTTGCCAAGAACCTGCAATGGCCAGGGGCTTTCTCCTTGCAGAGCCAAGTTTTGTTAACAACCAAACCTGGCAGCACGGCCGTATAACTGAAATAATCTTGATTGCGTCAACACAATTCATCAATTCTCCAATGGTTTTCAGGTTAAAATCTCACATTTGGGACGTCTCATCTGGGGCCGGTTGTTCAAAAGTGTATTAGGCTTAATACCAGTATAACTTTGCGACGTCACAATTGAATTTCTTTATTAGGGGACGTCATTTAGACCGGTATTAAACCTAATACACTTTTGAACAACTCAGCCCAGGACAGTTCAAAGCCATTCGTCATAATAGTGTACTTTGATCTAATTACATTATCAAAAATACAACTGACGTCATAAACTCATGCCCCTATCAACGTACTGTGTTAAAAGCCTTTCAGTGATTTTCGCTGAGGTGTTAAACAACTTACTTTAAATACCTAATAATATATAAAGGTCTGATTGATCTACCTTTTTAACACAACTAGAACTTGTCTCCATGGTTATTTTAGACAAGAATATTTTCCCTGCGCCCGTGTGTTTTAGTGTTTTGTTCAGTGTCTGTAGTTTTGCACCAAAAGTTATTTCAGTTCTACAGAGATGTATGTGGATTTATGGCGTTTTTCGCTGTAATAAAATGTGCACTCTACTTGAACTTTATGGGTGAGGGATTCTTATCAATGAAACCAAATAAGCTAAATAATGATCTTGAGTGGAACAAAAAGCATATAAATTATGTTTTTTAGCAACGTTTGGGTTTTGTCCTGTTTGTTTTATTCTAATAAACCTTCATCCTGCTTAACATTATAGAGATAGGAAACACACAGATGTATTATCTGAGGCAATAAAGTACCCCTTGCAGGTTTAAACCACTTTGAGCTATAAATTAGGGGTGAGTTTGTGTAGAATGATCTTAGAGCTAACCCTCTGAGTTCTTAAGCCTTTTTTCACCCAACAGTATGAGATGTTATGTATAGTCTGAATATTTATTTGGCACATGTCTTCATTTTCCACTTGTCTAAGTTCATTGCTAGTAAAGAGACAGTAAAAAATATTAAATCCAAATATGTTTTCGAGATTTGATTCTGTTTTCGGAAAAAATAAGCACAAAAGCGTTTTCCTTGACATCCTGAATTGCTGACATTCAAATGACATTTATACAAATTGGAGTCCCGGACTTGATTCGGTTGATGCTGTGTTATTTCTGGTTATTAGCCCGCCATCATTCTGATGGAGGGCTATTCAAATCGCTTTTCCGTGGTCAGTCGTCCGTCCGTTAACTTTTTGCTTGTTACCTTTATTCCAAGAAAACTACCTGTCCAATTTTAATCAAACTTAACATACAACATCACCCTATGGTCTAGTTGTGCACCGTACGTTTTCATCTCATTTGCATATTCAATGTGGCCACCAGGGGGCGATATTGTTTTTTTTTGTTACCTTTATTCCAAGAAAACTACCTGTCCGATTTTCACCAAACTTGGCTGACATTTTCTCCATATAGTCTAGTTGTGCATCCTACATTTTCATCTCATTTGCATATTCAATATGGCCGCCAGGGGGCGATGTTGTTTTTTCTTTGTTACCTTTATTTCAAGAAAACTACCTGTCCAATCTTAATCAAACTTAACATACATCATCACCCTATGGTCTAGTTGTGCATTGTACATTTTCATCTCATTTGCATAAACAATATGGCCGCCAGGGGGAGATCTTGTTTTCCTTTGTTACGTTTATTGCAAGAAAACTTTCGGTAGTTACCTTTATTCCAAGAAAACTATTAGTCCAATCTTAATCAAACTCAACATGCATCATCACCCTACGGTCTAGTTGTACACCGTACATTTTCATCTCATTTGCATATTCAATAGGGCCACCAGGGGGCGATATTGTTTTTTTTTGTTACCTTTATTCCAAGGAAACTACTACCGTAGTCAGATTTTCATCAAACTTGGCTGACATTATCTCCATATAGTCTAGTTGTGCATCGTACAGTTTCATCTAATTTGCATATTCAATATGGCCACCAGGGGGCGATGTTGTTTTTCTTTGTTACCTATATTCCAAGAAAACTACCTGTCCAATCTTAATCAAACTTAACATACATCATCACCCTATGGTCTAGTTGTGCATCGTACATTTTCATCTCATTTGCATAAACAATATGGCCGCCAGGGGGAGATATTGTTTTTTTTTTGTTACCTTTATTCCAAGGAAACTACTAGTCTGATTTTCATCAAACTTGGCTGACATTATCTCCATTTAGTCTAGTTGTGCATCGTACAGTTTCATCTCATTTGCATATTCAATATGGCCACCAGGGGGCGATGTTGTTTTTCTTAGTTACCTTTATTCCAAGAAAACTATTAGTCCAATCTTAATCAAACTCAACGTACATCATCACCCTATGGTCTAGTTGTGCACCGTACATTTTCATCTCATTTTGCATATTCAATATGGCCACCAGGGGGCGATATTGTTTTTTTTTTGTTATCTTTATTCCAAGGAAACTACTAGTCCGATTTTCACCAAACTTGGCTGACATTATCTCCATATAGTCTAGTTGTGCATCCTACAGTTTCATCTCATTTGCATATTCAATATGGCCACCTGCGGGCGATGTTGTTTTTTTGTTGCTACCTTTATTCCAAGAAAACTACCTGTCCAATCTTAATCAAACTTAACATACATCATCTCACCCTATGGTCTAGTGGTGCACCGTACATTTTCATCTCATTTGCATATTCAATATGGCCGCCAGGGGGAGATGTTGTTTTTTTGTTACTTTTTTCCAAGAAAACTACCAATCCGATTTTCACCAAACTTGGCTCACATTATCTCCCTATAGCCATGTTGTGTACTGTACATTTTCATCTCATTTGCATATTCAATATGGCCGCCAGGGGGCGATGTTTTTTTCTTTATCTTTATTCCAAGAAAACTACCTGTCCAATCTTAATCAAACTTAACATACATCATCTCACCCTATGGTCTAGTTGTGCACCGTACATTTTCATCTCATTTGCATATTCAATATGGCCGCCAGGGGGAGATGTTTTTTTTTTTCGTTTATTGCAAGAAAACTTTTGCTTGTTACCTTTATTCCAATAAAACTATCAGTCCAATCTTAATCAAACTGAACATACATCACCCTATGGTCTAGTTGTGCACCATGCATTTTCATCTCATTTGCATATTCAATATGGCTGTCAGGGGCGATATATTTTTTTTGTTACTTTTTTCCAAGAAAACTACCAATCCGATTTTCACCAAACTTGGCTCACATTGTCTCCCTATAGCCATGTTGTGTACTGTACATTTTCATCTCATTTGCATATTCAATATGGCCGCCAGGGGGCGATGTTTTTTTTCTTTATCTTTGTTCCAAGAAAACTACCTGACATTAATTAAAATCAACATATATTATCACCCTATGGTCTAGTTATGCACCGTTCATTTTGATCTCATTTGCATATTCAATATGGCCGCCAGGAGGGCGATATTGTTTTTTCGTTACTTCTATTTCTATTCCAAGAAAATACTTGTCTGATTTTGACCAAACTTGGCCGACATTATCTCCCTCTGATCTAGTTGTGCACCCTACATTTTCGTCCATTTGCTTATTAAATATGGCCGCCAGGAAGCAATGTTGTTTTTTGACCAAATTTGAAAATGAAATTTATTATCATTATTCCAAGAAAACTACTGACCTGATCTTAACCAAACATGACACACATCATCCCTCTAAGTTCTAGCTGTGCACCGTACATTATCATTTCATTAGCATATTGAAGATGGCTACCAGGTGGCAATGTTGTTTTCAACCAAAATTTCTAGGGGAGCTTAATTTTGCAATTCACAATTTAATTTTCCTCAACAATAGTTATCTCCCTGGAATAAGATTTTTTATGTAGGCCCCAATTCCTATATCCAGTTATTGCTGTAAGTGAAATAATCTTGAGCGCAGCGTAAAACACCAAACAATCAATCAATCAATTTAATATGAATAGATGAACGCGGGCGTTAAGATCCCTTTAAGGGATCTCTTGTTCTTAGAACAATTTTCTGTCTTTTGCTTAGTTACTATACATTGTTTTTCTGTTTCAACTAAAGAAATCCAAAAAAAGCAAACCTGAAGATACATGTAGATCAATAAATATTGGTTTAAATTCTCTTTTCTGAGTAATTGTGCTCCTTGAGTCTCAGTAACAGCTCTAAGGCATCCTTGGGGTTATTATATTATGTCATACTTGAAACTCCAAAGGTTTTTCCCTTGTCTGATTATAGGCTACGTCTAAATGAGCAATTATTACTGATCTAGACAGGGACTGATCCAGGGAAAATTTGGGCATACCATTTCGGTTCAAAATGTTCCAACAATAAGACAAAAACAGCATCTCTGGCCCAAAATTCAACATTAAATGCTATTTTGACATTAAAATCTGTTGGTTTTAAGAATTTGGCCGGATTTTTTGCTTGTGAGTTTGGGCGCCCATACCTGTATACAGGTATCAAAATGTCTCTGGATCAGTCTATGCTAGAAGAAAAATTGATGTAAAGGTTCTGTTGAACTTTTAAATTATTTATGATTACTTCTATATTTATTCTTTTGAAAAAGTTGCTAAAAGTTAGGGCATTTGAAAAAATACCGTTGTTCATTCATCTCTCTCTCATGTCATTTTTTATGCTACATGTACTTTCATATAAAACTTTTTTATGATAGTAAAATAATATTGAGTGAGCCCCCAATGGGACAAGTACAATATTATATATATATATTTAATACAACCATTGGGGAAATCTTCTGGACTAAAAAAACATGGAGAATAGTTTCTAATTGTGTTAATAAGAGGAAGTATGCCCAATCATATACCCAATCATTCGTTGTTTAGTAAACCAAAACCCATGATATTTCATTAAGTTGAAGATAGAATGAAAGGTGCTCGCCGAAGGTCGGGGGTTTCCTCTGGGCAATGAGCCCGGTTTCCTCCCCCACTAAACCTGGCAACGCCGCCATACATGTATACATGTAAGTGAAATAATCTTCAGTGTGGCGTAAAACATCAATCAACCAACCAACCTATAGAATAGATGATAAAAGTAATAACTACATATATTTTAAGCATAGATATTTTAATCTAGATGTTAAACAATACAAAAATATATACAGCAAACTGCTTAATGAGGACAATAGTATTATACAAGATTCAAATAGACTAATTAATTATGCAATTAAATCCTAATCAATTATTAATGAAATATTAATCACACTTTTTATTTTATTGTATTGGCTTTCTATTTGCAAACTTCAGTAATATTATAACAACTTGTAATCACTGTTTATACAATTTGTTATGTGTTGATTTAAATAGGAAACAAAGTATTGTCACTTCAGTAAAACGTAGGCAGAGGAAAGCTTGTATGTACAAAAATCAATTTCATTTTTTTATGAATTATGTTATCTTAAAGTGGCATGAGCTTTGAAAATTTTCTCGAAACAGAATAAGCTTATTGTTTGGTATTTTTATCGAGAGGAACAAAGTTCAATAAAATGTTTGTAGAGAAAAGCTTTGTATCTACAAAGATCAATTTCATTTCTTTTTTAAATTTATGTTATCTTAAAGTGGCATGAGCTCTGAAAATTTCTTTGAAACAGAATGAGCGAATTGTTTGTTATTTTTTTCGAAAGGTACAAAATAAGAGCTTTCCTCTGGTACAAATCTTGGAAATATAAGTTTTGATAGTTTTAAAAACAAGAAAAACCTTTAAAATGTAAACTCATCCATCCGGGCTATTTGACTTAAACGTCTGTTAAAAGCTTGGGTTACTAGGGTTACTAATACTAGCGTTTTTATTTCAAGGTAAATCGTTTAGTTTTTCAAGCTGCTCAAAAGGCTAAGCTTACTTTCTTATAATTTATGAAGAAAGTCCAAATTTTGGCAGCTTATTCCACTTTAACTGTTTAAGAGGCATGAATCACATTTTAATTGATTGATTGAACCGCTATGGCTCAGTGGCATTAATGGAAGGATTTTGGGAATTAAATGTCCCAAATTCGAGGTCTCTAGGCTTTATTTTAGGGGATTTCTTCAGTTGAAACATTTAAAAATCTGCTTATTGATTAGTGTATTGTCTAATAACCCTGTGGATGTATCTAACATTGCATAGATTCATTCTATCCGGTACAACCAAAGGGAAGCATTAATAAAACTTTTTGTTTGTTATCACTCAGTAATAAATTATAGAATTACATCTTAGTATCATATTTTGCATGAAATTTTTGTTGAAATCCAAAACAAATATAAGTTTAATTAAGTTTTCACATAAATGAAATAAGCAATTTGACAATGAAATATTAACACATAAAATGGATTCTATATAGGTTCAAAGTGTGGTTATAATCTAATCGAATGACATAGAAAATGGAGAAAACTTCTGGATTTTTTATCCTGTTCTATAGAATTGGAAGAATGATAACATGGCTTATGATAATGAATGTTTATTGGATATAAAATATTTATAGTTTTTGTATTTTACTTACATTGTATTAGTGATTTTCTATATAGATTTTCATACTTTTTGTATTTTACATTATGATTGATTTTGCTTATGAACGATGTTGATGAATTTTCTTTAATACTAAGATTGCAAATGCTTTAGCAAACCATGGGCATGAAAAGCATATAGTTTGAAGAGTTAAACATATTTCAAAAATTTTCGGTGGGATAATGTTTTATTTTAAGATTTGTGCTAGGACTAGTCGCAAGGACTAGTTGATAGTTTCCTAGTTAAATAACAGACTGGATATTAACCTTTTTTATTGAGACTTTTTAAAAGTGCTTGAATTAAGTACCTTCAAATGGTTTAATTAAGTCTAAATTGTGAGCTCAATCCCACATACAAAATTCTTATCCGATTGTCTTAAGGATATGTGATAGTTTGTGTACTAGATTTGAAGTAATTTAATTCCCTTTTGCCAAATTTACCTTTTTTTATCAAATATTATATTTATATGGTAAAATCTTTGATTTAAACTTTATATAGAGGTTAACTAACGAGAGCCCGTTTGTTACGATGAATATCACTCTAGTCTATTAATTTCCAAAGTCACGAGCCTCTGGCGAGTGACTTTGGAAATTAATAGATGAGAGTGATATTCATTGTAACAAACGGACTCGAGTTGGTTAATCTTTTTCTCACAATACACAAAAATACTGCATTTTATTCTGAAATGCAGC
Source organism: Lepidochitona cinerea (assembly GCA_963971465.1). Taxonomy (NCBI): domain Eukaryota; kingdom Metazoa; phylum Mollusca; class Polyplacophora; order Chitonida; family Tonicellidae; genus Lepidochitona; species Lepidochitona cinerea. Next base: position 23,493,819 of record OZ020557.1, read on the forward strand.
TCCACATCGCATCGTTCAACCCAGCCAACCTTTCTGGATTCTAATGAGGTCAAACGCTTTACCGCGTTGACATGGAGACGGTATTCATTACGCTACACAAGAAAGGTCTCTAAAATCAAACAGTTTTGTTGCTCACGAATTCTTAAGAATAAAGAGATAAAATATTTATCCTACAAATGAATGGCACTTCTTAGAATAAAACAAATATAAACATATCAATAGTTTAATGTCTGTAATACGATGACGAAGTCAGGTTTTGCTGTGACCTCTATACCGACACAAGTACGATAACTAGGTCAATGCATCTTCCTTGAGAAATCTGCGAGACGCCAGTTTTGGTAGATTGATTGATTGAATATAATTATCCCGTGTTTAATTATTGATACAGAAAGTGTCATCGTTTGCAGTTAGGAGTCAATACGGCTATGATATATTCATATTCAATCATAATTTGTTAGAAAAACGGAAGCAGGCAGACGAAGTAGTTTGTTTATGTCAAGATGTCATGTAGCCTACATTCAAAGGCTTTCCTTATATGGAAGTAGCTATGACGTGATCGTGGGAAAATCATACTATTTTGCATAAATGTAGTCCGTTGTATGTAAGCCATAACATGATTGGCTACCGACTCGCATAGTTGTGAGTTATACTGCCAATCACTTGTAACCTAACAAGGATGTCTTCAAGTTATTACATAAAAGGAAAACGAACGTATTATCCCTACGCTGAGAATGCAAGCTTGTGTTTTGATTAGTTGAACTTGGAAAATCATGTTTGTTAACCAATCAGCAGTTAGTTGAACAATAATTTCACTAGTTGATTATGACAAAAATAACACACTGCCTGGAAGTGAAATTATGGGGGGTGCAGTGTGAGAAATAAAAATAACCAAATATACTGTATGATATATTTGTTTGATGTTATATGCCTGTCTCTTATCCAAACAAGTGCTACATGTTTGAAACCGAGATGTTTAAACTTTTCAATGGCATTTAGAAGTTAAACTGTTACAGTACGATAAAGAACTACTTACATGTATGGGTAGCAAAATTGCTATATGGATAAAAATATGACAAAATGACATTGACAGATTTGATACGTCATCAACATTGTCACCCAATAAACCAATAAGTTGTTATCCATTAGTAATTCTTCAATCACCTTATTATGTTTAAAGTTTGCTTAATTTACAAAAGTATAAAAAATTTAATGAGATCTATTATGAAATGCTTTTACACTTCTTTTTGAAATGCACAATAACTGCTGTTGTACTGCTGGGAATTTTATACATACGTGTAGATGGACATTTGGCAAGCTTAGAAAGTAATACAAGATAAGCATTAATACATATCAAACCACACATTCACTGTACACTTTACATTGCTTGACTAGAATCAAGATTTATCGTCATGTCTTAAACCAGACATTTACGGTTTTTTCCTGTGCCCACTAGTTTTCTCTGTCGCTATCCTTACATCATGAACCGACATAATGTCAGGAGTAATGCCAACGAATAAGATTAACAGCTTAGTTTTCTGTTTCAACGTCAATCCTTTGTCTAAAATTTTAACAATACTCCTTTCCTATTGCTAAAAATTGCTCTTCGAATATTTTGAGTGAGTGAGTGAGTGATTGGGGTTTTACGTCCTGCTCGAATATTTTGAATGCTGAGTGTTAGGACAACTGTTTGAAACTCTGTTTAAACGTCAGTTCCATTTTAATGAGAAATAATGAAGACATCACCACGAAGAAGGTTTTTTTTAACAAGACAAGCTTTCAATGTTGATGTCTTCATTAAATGAACTTACCTCGTGGTTTTGCCTTAATTATTTCTCATTTATTGGAGCTCAATCAATAAAGTTGTCTGAGCAAATTATTCATAAAGAAAAAATATATTCACAGAATTAGGAAGTGATTCAAGCTTGTGAAGACGGCAATAAGGAAGTCCTAGATGTACAGAGTGGAGTACTTGGAGGCTGGTATAGATTGTCCAGAGGAATCTGTGACATTGTGTCTCCAGCTTCCCCGCTGGTTGGCTTTTCATAACCTTTTCTTCTCCATCGCTTAATAATAACACCAATAATGCACCCCACAAAACACAAGCTGAAAATTATCACAACCCCTAGGGTAACTTTCTGCTTGCTTATTCTGGTAATGCCTACGGGAAGGTACGTCTCTTGCAAAGTGGTTATGTTGAGACAATGTACTTTATGATAAATTGATGCATGAACGTAAGCGACACATAGTTCATATGAAGTGTCTGGTGTTAGATTTGTGATTGTGTATTTCCTTAAAAAAGGACGAAGATGTATTTCTTTTTTATGGCCCTTTGAGCCAGCTTGATTATAAATGATTTTATAGTCACTGGATTGAACAGTATCTTCTGTTCCACTCCAAGTAAGGGTGATATAATTCTTAGATTGTCTTAAAATAACCACTCTAATATTGCTTGTGTGCACCTTAACAGCTGTGGAACTTATGTCATAGCCTAACTCATTGCTTGCTTCACATGCATAAGTGCCTGCATCCCTAGCATTAACATGTCGGACAACCAGCACGGAATCATCAGTTAAAGAGGCTCGGAAATGATGTGTTGTCCTGTTTACACGATTTCCGTTTGATAAGATCCAGTGGATGTTGGGAGTGGGAACTCCCAAAGCATGGCACTCCAGTCGTAAAGTCTCTCCTACCTCTAATTGATTGCTGTCGTTGAACAAAGGAATGGTGGCGGGGGAACAGAGGGCTGGGATGGAATCAGCTGGAAGCTCTATCAAGGGAACGGATATGGACAAATTTGTAGGATTATCACACATGATTCTGTCTGCGTGAGGAAATCTGATGAATGAGATGGTAGAGTTGTCGTTGGATTGATGAAGCAGCTGTCTTATCCAATGAATGTTACAGTCACAGTACAGTGGGTTGCCATACACATGTACTTCAGACAACTCTGGCAGACTCTCTTCCACTTGCTCAGGCAATGCTGACAAGGAATTCCATTGTACCCTCAACCACTGCAGATGCGGTACATTTATAAAAGAGTTTGGATGAATAAAAAATAACTGTTTATTATGATGCATATTCAATATTCTTAAGTTTGTCATGTTATGAAAAGCCCCTTTCTCTACAATTGTCAGAATTGGCATGTAGCTCAAAGAAACGTTTTCCACATTCATCTCTAAGAAATCATTAGCTCTTATTCTAGGAATCGGATTCCCGTTCAGCGTAAAATCTCTTAAATTGGGCAACTGTTGCAGCAATTCAGTTGGGATATGACTGATTTTATTCCTTGACAAATCTAAGTATAGCAAATGTTCCATCCCAGCCATTGTCTCTCCTGGTAAATCTTCAAGTAGATTGTCTGATAAAACTAATTGTTTGAGGTCCTTTAGAATGGTGATAGTATCAGGCAAAATCGAGCGGATTTTATTTTGATTTAGATGAAGCTCTTGGAGGTGAACCATTCCTTCTACCCATCCATTGTGGAAGGATTGAATTTGGTTCTGTCCTAGATAGAGTTTGTGTAAGTGGTTGAGACCTGCAAATGCATCTTGGTGTTCAATGGAATGTAAAATATTTGACGATAAATCCAATATTTCCAAATGTTTTAAACCACTGAAAGCACCATGGTGAATCTCCTGTATACTGTTACTGCTAAGGTTGAGATGCCTTAGTTTACTGTATTTTCCAAAAATTGGTCTGGAACTTATGTCCTCTAAAGCATTACAAGAGAAATCCATCTGCTGAAGCGTTGACAAATCTGGAAGATTGAACAAGGAGCTTATGTTGTTGTTGCTGAACAATATTACCTGAGCTTGCTCAGGAATTCCACTGGGGATTTCATGAAGTTGACTCCATCTGCAATCCACCGTCTTAAGTTCTGCATCAAAATATTTTGAGAAAACAAGACTACAAGAGCATTCCTCAGGACAGGAGACGTTCCAACTCGGCAGTTGTTTTACGCTGGCTGTTTTCAGGAAAAACAAAGCCAGAAAAAAGATGGTGATTTCGCTTGAGTAAGGATACTGTATACTTCTTAATCCCATGGTTATCCTTAAGCTAAACCATCTTGGGCTTAGAACTTGTCAATCAAAGTTATATCACATCATCCACATTGCTGTATCCACATCCACATAAACTCAATGATTTGAAGAGCAAGTTTCAGTTTGTTATTTCAAATTATGTCAAATACAATAATGGTATATTTCCAATTTTGTCTTTATTCCAGGCTCTAAAAGTTGAGCTAATATTCACACTAATGGATATAGCCATCTTGCACATTCGAACAGGGTAACTTGTTGTCTTTTTCACATTTCACTTCCTTGTGTCCCTAATCTTGCACATCTGATACATTAGTATCAATATGCTGTGTTCAGGAAGGTATTCATACTTCTCTAAACTGCAAAATATTATAGCTCTGGTAGTTGAGATATGTGGATTTTGTTGACTTGACTCTGTTCTAAAAGACGAGGAATCCTAGCCTGTTGCTTGTCCCTCCACACTCCTGGTAACGAAAGTGAGAGTCTATAGCCGAAGGGAATCTTTTATAAGCCTTCCTTTGAAAGTGAGGCGTGTGGTCAAGACAGTTATGGTTTTCCCAATGGCCAAGCTACCAGCTGCCTTCTCAAGTCAATCCACCGCTTCAAGCCTGCTACTTCAGTATGGTTTGCCCAGTCAGTCAGACACATTCGCTCACCAGACAATCCCCTTCATCTGCAAAATCGTAATTGGTGACCCGAGGCCAGCAATTGTCAGTCCACTGCAATGAGAAAAACATCAGTCATTAGATTACGTCTGGCAGCGTAATGGTTTGCTGAAGAAATCAAATTACGGGAAGCATGATCCAATCTTATTGAGAAGTCTGTACCAGACATATTTCAGTCTATTAATCATGCTTATTCATTGATCTTGATTGATAACTCTAATCAATATTACTGATCAGTCACAGTTTTCACTCTAATGATGCTCATTGACTTTCTCAGTAGTGTGCTCTTAGCACTAGAATATATCATAATTAATGATAAAAAATTAAAGACATCACCACGTCCTCAGTTGTTTTTTAACAATAAATACGTGTATGGAACCCACGTTTAAAGAGAGTTTCAAACATTTCTTATATCATAATTGTTTTTAATTTGATGTACTCCCACAAAAACCCTGCATACATATCATGTTTTCCTCAGTGCAGGCATTGATGCAAGTATTGTTATATATCTTCTTTTTTTTTTATTGGAGATGAAATGAAAGAAATTTCAGAGAAACTGAAAACTTAAAAAAGATTAGTAAGACTTAATTATATCAATTGCTTTGAACATCATTTTATAAAATTTGGCCAATATCAGGCCATAGGATTTCACAGTGTCTATTTGTTCCGGTAGCCTTTTGTTACTGGTGTTCCAAAAACTCCAAAAAACAAAATCCGTTACCCATCATGAAAGCTAGTATATTTGGTATGATGTATAATAAAACTATGATAGGTACCAGTTGGTTCCCGGCATTTCAATATACGAAACCAATTCAATGTTTTTAACCATCACCGAAATTATCTGGCCTGCAATATTAAGATCCCGTCCATGATCTGGTTATATTTTCAGTCATTTAAAATATTATAACATATGTTATTAATCAGGATATTCCCTATTGGTATTATAACAGGTACGAGGATAGATCTCGTATTAGCCCAGTCTGTATTGGCCTTGTTTGTTCATATTAACCTTGGTATGAGTGTGACTCCGTATTTTGCCAATAACATTGAAAGTCAATTAATAATGACCTATATTTTTCAGTCACTCATTGAAACGTCTTTTTTAGTCAATATTAAACTTCAATCAGCAATTCAGGTGAAGCATTTTTATTCATATTGAACGGCTTTTAAACTCATGAAATTCAATATTGTGCAGATTGTTCTTTTAGATAGGTTTACTGATATTCAATTTTTTTAGCATATGTCACAAAACGCCTATTTGATTTGTTCTTTCTGTGGGAAATCCATTATCAATCATTCGTCAATATAATTTTAAGAGGGTTTTTGTCGGATTTACAAAGCATCTCTTGTTACAGCTGCACAGCCAGGCTGAAATACAAGCCAAGATATTGATTGGTTTTGGTAGGGACTACAAACTTTGCTGCAAGCTTTAATAGGCAAGCAAAGTTTGGGAACTTGATAATTGAGCTATAATTCATCAGGGAAATTTGGCCCTAATCTCTAAGTTCACTGGGCCCTGAGCCAATGTGTCGCCTGCCTTATCTCACGTCACCTTCATAAGTGTTTTATTTCTATTATAGCATAAGATCATTGAGATAGTCCAAGCTAACAATCAGGAAACGGCTCAGTATCAATCTGTCTCTGTCACTTTATGCAATAACCCAGAAATACATCATCCCTTTTTTTACTTGTCTAATTTTGTTCCAGGAAAGCAGCTCAGGATTTTTTAAATCATTTAGCTTAGTATATTGTGCGGGTCATAACTTTTAAGAACCAATTTAGATTGATTGATTGATGTTTCAAGCCCAACAATATTATTTCCTTTATATAGCGGCTTTGCCAGGTTTATTAGGAGAGGAATTTGGACCAATTTCGAAAAGTTTACTGTATATACTGTCTCCGAAAAAGCAATTTCAATGTTAAAACTTTTGATCTAAAATATAAGCTTTATTTGTTCTTCTTTAAAATGTGTCAACGTGGTGAATACTTTGCTATCGTCATAAAATTATTCTCTCAGTTCTCCCAGTGTGTAACCATCCTTTAGTTAAGGATAAAAAATTACATAGTCACCACATAGTTGATTTTGAACTAACTACTTTTAATCATTAGTATGGAACCCACGTTTAAAGAGAGTTCCAAACATTTCTTACATCCTTTAGTTATATATCAAGTAGTAGTAAGAGTAACTAGATTGTAATCCATGGTTGAAGTCCGTACAAATGTCCGCGTTCCAGACCAGTAATGAGCCAGATCAGCCTTAAGGAACATGTATGGATTTTATAGAGGCTATCATTAGTGATGTTGAGACTTATTGTCACCCTTAGCCAGTAGATGTGTGCCAGTTACCAACGGAAGGTCGTGGGTTTCCTCCGGGCACAGAGCCAGGTTTCCTCCCACACTAAAACTGGCAACGCCGCCATATTAGTGAAATAATCTTGAGCATGGCGTAAAACACCAATCAATCAATCAGTAGATGTGACATTCTCTTTTAGAAAATCTTACTAAATCATTATTCTGTATCATTACCTCCGGTTAGATTCTTGGAAATATCCCTCAGAATAATTTCCTGAAATTTCAAACCTTGGCAAATAAATTTACATATGTTTCCTGTTTATGATAAGTAGATTTTATCCAGAATATTAAAGTGGTTAACAAACTTGGCTAAATAATATTGATTTTTACGCCACCCAAGTTAATTATTTTTTATGCAATGGGTTTCCATATTCATTTATGACCTTGTTTCTTAGAAAAGATTCATCCAGAGCTGTCCAGTTTATCTTAATTGGACATCAAATAATCCAGCAATTTAAAATGGTCAAAATATGCAAAAGTAGGTCATTGAGGACGCCCACTTCCATGGAGAATACTCTGAAAATTTTGCTATTTTGGTCACCCTATATTCAAATCATGGATAAATGTATGTTTCATGATGTCTTTTTATAACGACTAGATGGTAATTGTTTGTTCACTAGTCTTGGGTTCCATACTTGGTAGTACAACCAGGTATTACCAAGCCTATGCAGATAGGGTTATGTATCTTACAGAGGCAGACACTTTTTTACCTATTAGGAAAAAAAATATCAATCAATTCTCAAGTTCTCAATCTCACCTTTTATGGCAGTGCATACATGCTTATGAGGATGCATTCAAGTATTCAGATAAAAGATAAAGCTATTTTTTCAGCAAGGAAGTGAGCTTTCATACCTAACCAAGCACAAAATTGGATTCATGTTTTTTTTTTTTGTATATTGATTGATAATCTGTCTAGATATTCTGTAATATAATCGTGTTAAAAATAGACAAAATTTTACATATTAGTTGAGAATTTATTAGAAAAATATGACAAAATTTTCTTATTACTCCAGAGTCATGGTCATCACTCCGTAGCCAATGTTACAGACTTTTCAGGAATTAAATAATAGACAGAGCAACATGTATAAGAAATAATTGAAATTATGAAAATTTCTACCTATACCATTATTAGATTGATAGCGATCTTAGCACTTAGATCAAAATTTTGCTATGTTATGGGTTTTGATAAATTTGGATTTCGAGTTATAATCTTGATCACCACTTATTACTATAAAATAAGCTGTTTGTTGAGTGTTTGATAAACTTTCACCTGAACGCCTGCCATCTGTTACTCAAGGTTTGCTTTCAAGTAAAGAAAGTACCATATCATATTACACCGCTTATTTACATTTAATACTTAACCAACATTCAAACAGATGGTGATATTGATTTGACAATTATTCTAAATCTAATACTTCACTTTTTACAACTTTTTAACCCATTTTCATCGCTGCGCTAATTGAGCTACATGTATACTCTTGCTAAAAAATATTCCAAGCATGTTGTTTTATTTTATGCAATTTGGAACTTTTTGTCCTGTGTGTTTTTTTTTTTGGGGGGGGGGGGGGAATATTGTGACCACCATATTATGACAGAAAGTGACATTTGATGTATTTGATCCACTTAACATAGTAAAGTACTAAGTGTTCTCCTGACGATTACTTAAAGTCGAAATATTGAGATTAAATATTTACGGAGTTTCCTTTCTACATTACTATGTGACATTATACAATTATTGACTCTCCTGCCAGTTAATATGATGTTATAATGACCTGGACAACTTATATTGACCGATGCCGAAGGCAGAGGTCAATATAAGTTTTCCAGGTCATTATAACCATCATATTAACTGGCAGGAGAGTCAATAATTGTTTTATTATATATCAAGTTAGCGTATATATTTATTCTAAACCTTCGCAGAATTTCAGGCAGATGTTCTATTTACATAATTCACATAACATAGTACATAGGCATTACAAATGCAAAGGGTTAAATTACGTCATGTGGATTACGTTTACGTTTCAAATCTGATCTCATCGGAATGACGTTATAGTAATAAAGCTACACTAAAAACAAATTACTTTGCGCAACAAAGAGAATGGGACGTCAAATCTTATATTAACCAGCAAGTCATGTAATATAAGATAATATTAACTGTCATGTGACCGCCTATTGACCAATGAAATTGCAACACTCACTCCAGTTATATAATAATTCATATTAATACTTTTCAAGTATATATTTACATGTACATTTTATTTTGAAATAAATATTCCTGTTTGGGTAATAGTCATGGCTCTTTTGAATTATCTAATTAAAGCATTCATGTCATAATACACTTTTCAGCGTTTTCTACATGGGTTTCTGAGAATATGACATCTGGTGACTGTCTGACTGCAGCATTAAACACTAGGGAACAACTTTAGTGCACTGAGTTTGTTTTTCTTCCGTGTTTCTTAAGCTGAAATCACCCCGTTTTCACAATTAGACCTATCCGTGGTCAGAAATGTGTTTTACACTGACCTGAAAATATCAGTATGTAAACAGCGCCACCTGTTGGCAACACCATGATATCAGGTGTAAAAACAGGTGAGGCTATCATGTTCTCCTATTGTGTTATCTTAACATCTCATCAACCGTTTTTTTTTTCAGACTCCTTTATCTTGATCCTTGTTTTTGAAGTGTGTCTATTTCTTTCATGTGAAGGGTCTCTTAGCCAAGCATACCTAAACACTTTATCTTAGTGAATATAAATGATGTCAATCTTATTGCTGGTAAAAAATTAATTTAAATTCATAATTTTTTCTGTTCTCATTTTCTTTATTTTGCCTGTGCTATTGATGAAAGTGCTCTACTTTTTATCAATGAAAGGAGCCAAGATTATTTTTTTAATTTTTACATGTTTAATATGGCTGTGTTTAGGTTAATAATATAATAATAATATTCTTTATTTCAAGAGGGTTACATATATGAAATACACTCAATCAGCTGAATAGCTGTTCTACCTTGAGGCCCTCAAAACTGTAAGCATCATGACATAACTATGTTAGTAAAGTATCTATTGAAAGAATCTATGGCTAAATACCCTTTGGGTTTATGAATTGACGCTTGCGCAGGAGTCTCTATGTATGTCAAAATGACGCTACATTGGGTTTTGGATCAATCTGACGTTGAAATCATACTCATTTTGTCCATGACCCAAATGCGATAGAGGCGTGTCACAGCGCTTGCACCAGAGAAATGACGTCAGTGCCATACAATTCAAACAACATCATGAAAAACATATTCTTAGCCGAAAGGGTCTATTGAAAAATATACATGTACATTTAAACTTAATTAACAAAATATTTACTAACTGTATAATAAGCACAAAAGTGATGTAATTTTGACAAACTGTGTGAAGCTTTCTTATAGACCAATAGACCATTTGCCAGTTTTTCGCGCAACAATGGCATGACGTCGTGGCACCAATCTTAGACCGGACAAGCCCAGCTTCCAATTAGACTTCAGCTGTATTCAGTCGAGCCCCCGCTCATGCTAGATTTTTTTGCATTACTTGATTATTTCAGACATATACTGTCACAATATGAGGTTTCTTTTCTAAAATATGTTGTAAAATAGCTGACAATTTTGAGTTAAAAACAGACGGATGCTTTGTCTGGTGCACTACATAGAGCCGTAATTGTGACGTCGATAAATTACGTCATGAGCAAGTAATTGGCAAATCACCTATTGCTAAATGACATCATATGTCACAGAGTTAATTAACTTTCATAACCATTGTAGAGCAGTAAATTTTTCAACTTACTGTATGTTTTATTTTTTTCCATAAACAAACACAAACCAGCTTCAAGCCCTGTGATATACAGTATGAAGGAAGCTCCTATTTCATATTTCTTCACAAAAATGATATACAATTATCTAATTCTGTTTCAACAAAATTCTCCCTATATTTGGCAGCTCATGCCATTTTAAAGTCAATAAGTTTTTATTCAGATTAACTGCTTGAATAAGTATTTCTTGGTTCTGGAAGTAATTCAATAATTCTGAATATGATATTACCAAACATGAAGGTTATTTGAACATGAAGAGAATATGCACACAATGAACGACATGTACGCCTTTTGATTGATGAAAATTTCTGTTTTGACACTTGCTGCTATATTCTTGAGTTGTAGACAGGGCAATAACTCTAAATATGCTGTTTTGACGTTGGTAAGTTATGCAACTGTAGATGTGTACTGTAGAGGAATGTAGGTAAAGTTGCTAAATGCTGAATTGTTTTGCTGTAGTAAAGATACCCCGTCACAAGACCCAATGTTACACAACTGGTTGATGTATGAGGATGGTGTGGGCTTCCAGCCAACTCTTCCCTAACATTAACCACATGACAGAGTTAGTAATGAGAGAATAATGAACTACAGCATGGCTTTTTATCAACTGGAATTTACTATGTACCTTTGAGAAATATGAACTTTCTCACGGTGAACGTTTACTGCATGACTTTAATTAATTTCTGTTTGACTTAGGAAAATTTGTACACATGTATTACTTAACACATGCCTTTTATTCAGAATCGCAAAATTTAAGTACTGTTATTGTTTACGACATATCCGTTCACGCACTACATATCTTTGAACAGTATTTTATAAAAAAGCATTCTTGAAAAAAGCAATAATATTTTGGAATGTCCGTTTTCTTGTCAATTTTGCTTGAGGTCTCTCACAAAAAGTGACAAAACAATTACATAAAAGTTTACCTTTTCACAAAAAGAAACCAGGTGTTTAAATAATTCAGCTTAACCAATTGACCCGAATCCATTTTATGAGTTCTGGACATCAGTTTTAATTTATATATTTTTTTTTCAGGTATATTTATGAACTATACTTTTTTTTGTCAATTTGTGTCTCACTCTTGGTGCAGTGTCTATTCAGGGGTGAATAAGGAGAGTTTCACTCATTTGCTTGGCCCTGATATTTTATCCAACTGTGGAAACATAGTATATTTAAAAAGGAAAATTGGAAACTGGAAAAGAAAGAGTGCGGCAAAATTATTAAAACATATGGCAAAAAGGTTTCATCAAAGTTCTCCTTTAAATCTTGCCCTGCTACCAGACTTTGATAAAATAAAAAACGCTGTGAAATGTAAGATAATCAACACCTTTTCCTGAAGGTTTTCCAACTTCTCACTTAAAGAAAACCGTGTTTCCAGACTACTATATGTAAGATACCTGTGCAAAGCAGGGAGGGTTTAGGAAACGGTATATGTGTGCTGATAGAGGATGTGAACCCTGGCTTATGTAAGGTACTAATTCATCTGTAATCCTGACCATGTGTTTGAATGGAACATCCTTACACAGTTGGCATTTTAAGCAGAGATGAAACAAACTGATTAAACAGGTTTCTCTGGCAATGCTATAACAAGTTCCAGGATGGTAGAACTGCAGTAATTACTCGCATTTCACCAACTCTCTCTAATACTGATAAGCACATGGGGCTTTTTTCACAACTTTATCATCTATCATATTCTTGCCTTCTAGTGGCTTTTTCAGAACCTTATCATATGATCGTTTAAACCACTAACTTGTAAATGCCAAGTTTACTTATACAAAAAAGATTGTACAAAAATAATGTGGATGAGAAACGTAACATGAACATTAATTTGGGGAGAAATAGGGCTGTATTCACCTGTAAGTCATACCGCTTTTTATTTTTCAATATCATTACCCTAATGAAAATGTACCATAATTTACCATAGTTTACTATAGTAAAACTGAGGTAAACCATGGTAAACTATACAGTGTAAAAGAAGACAAAATACATTCTCCTTAAAAATATTCAAATGAAAGTCATCTATTACAACATGTATATATGTATATGCATGCAGAAATATGAAGGCTGCAAGCTCTTTAGTCAAGAAACCCATTAACCAGTGTGTAATATGTCAAAACATTACTTTTTTATGACCCAAAACATTTATTTTCACAAGACTGGATGCGATTTTCTACCTAAATCCAATTAACACCATTAGGTTTTTAAGGGGAAAAATGCCCTACAATCATCCCTGTACATACAAAAATTATATTCTGCTCACATAAAAAATATAACCTTACAAAGTTTCTTAGGGTTATAAACATACATGTAAGAGTTCAGACCTTTTTCTGTTTGTTGTTGTTTTGTTTTTTTTTTAAATGTTTACTAATAAGTACAACCAACCTATTTTTAGAATTCATATTATTTTCCTTTTCAAAAGTCATGGTTCAAAATAAAGAAAAAATAAAGTAATGTTAAATTTATATAACACATATACAACATTATACCTTGAACATTATGTTACAACTAGGCGCAACGTTACGTTGCCTTGGGCGTAAATGTGATGAAAAACATCCCCCCCCCCCCAGCTTATTAACTTGTTAAATAATTTGGTATTTTATGCTCCCTAAAAATGATTCCACAAAAATATTGAGTCTGAAGTCTGAAGAATGTTAAAAGCTCAAAAGCCTTTTAAATTATAATTATTTGCTAAGCAAATTCTTAACCTATTCACAAGAGAATAATTAATTTTTGTTGAGGCTTTTCGTTAATCTCTCTTAGAAAGTATATCTAACATATCTTTTTTAAAAGGTGAATTTTAATGCCAACTAAAAGTTGTTTTTTTTCAGTGTTGTATACATTGTATGTATATGTTCAAAGGGGGGCTAAGAAAGCCTACCGGTACTTGGACATGTACTCAAGTTTGAAAATGGTTCAATGACGAAGCACTCATCTTCAGTTTATGTTAAGTTATACACCTGGACTATCTTCCTCTTTGATCTTACACTAAATACATAAACTCCAGCTCCAGTCTGATTGGTCATGATAATCATTGTTTTCAGCATAAAATATTTTATTCAGAAATTAGCGTTATTATTTATACTTCTTTAACAAGTCAGACTCATTAAACTTAATTATGGATAACTGTAAGCAAACTTCTTGTTGTTTTCCCCAAGAAGGTCAAATTAGGAGCTTTTCGTTGACACCTGTGTTAGGAAGGTATGCTGAGATTAGAGGAAACCAAAAAAAAAAAAAGATTCTGCATCCCTGATTTATCTTTATTTAATGGTTTTATATATTTTATTTTATTTAATATTTTTTAAGGTGGATGTTATTAGAAGCCCAAGCAATCTTGAAAGTACATGGACTTGTTAAACACACAAAGTACAAGACAACTATTGAATATGTTAGTGCCTTCTCATAATCTGAAAAAAGTCTTCAAAGTTCTGCATACTTGTTTAATATTGCAAGTGCTTGCTCATAAAAGGTGATTTATTCATACATGTAACTTCATCATTTTGTTAAACTCAACACATTCTAGTTGTTTATTGAAAGTCCAGTAGTTTAGTGAAACTTTGTGTGATCAGATGTTATTATAGGAGTTTGTGCTCCTTTGAAATTGTTCCAATATCACTTTTAGCGGGGTAATAATGGTGAAAGCCTACTTTTTATTATAAAGCTGCTTTCCATTTGTAGCAGGTGACTCTCATATATTAGTAATATGGATGTATATTTATGTGTTTCTGTGAAAAGCTTTTAAAGCAGTCTGTGAAACTTGGGACTGATGGCTGGGTAGTAACAGTTGGTGCCAAGATTTCCTGAAGGAATGTATATTAATTGCTTGTTCCTTCATGCTGTTTGCAATCCACTTCTATTGTGTTGATGTCTAAAGAACAGGCTTCCTAGCATCTCAGGAACAACTGCTCTATGAGGAGTGCCAACAAAACAGTCCTTTAACCGACTTTCTGTGGTACATTTACTTTGCAAGCTTTTAATTAGTTTTAGGTTCGTGCCAATATACCTGAGGCTGAGCACATATCACTTTCTTTGAAATTCTCCCTCTCTTTAAGCTGCTTTTCCCATTCCCATCCTCCCAATAAGTCTCACAAAAAATGCCACCTAGCTGACACAAATTTCCAAGTGAATTGATTCTGGATAAAGCTGAAGAATCTTGTCAATTTATTGTATTTAGGTTTTGAACCCATGAATCATTGGCTGAAGGCTTTCTTGATTTAGTGGGGCCTGGGTGCCTCTGTTTTAAGTGGCACTATAGAATATATGAAGTCTCTTGTGCTGATACAAGTGATGAGGGATTATTGGGGGTCCAAATCCCATTCAGTCTAAATAAACCTTGCACTAGATATAGATGGGCTGTCACGTATCCTCATAAGGTCCTCTGAGGAAATAACCCACTAAACCTGGCAACATGGTCACACGAGTGAAATAATCACGAATGTTGGATAAAATATAAATCAATCATGATCCAGCATCGGACCCACCATTATGCAGATTTGACATTCAGAAGATATTACTTAATAGGCCTGAGTATCAGTTCTTGACATATGATTGATTGATTGATGTTTTACGCCATACTCAAGATTATTTCACTTACATGGCGGAGTTGCCAGGTTTAGAGGCGGAGAAAACCGAGCTCATTGCCCGGAGGAAACCCCAGACCTTCAGCTAGTACCTACATGTAGCAACTCCTCCACATACAGAGAGTCCTTGACATGTGACATGCAGAGAAAATCATCTTAAGACGGCTGATAAATATGTAGTTGAAACCCACGTGAAACAACTGTACCAATAATGTTGACATTAATTATTTTTTTAAAGGTTTTTGTATTCCACTTGATTACTTTCCTTGCAGAAAATCATGCTCGTTTTTTACAACTGAGAATGTGTTTTGTAATGGTAATAAGTGCTTTTCTAACCTTAGCCGTTTGTTATATATAAGGCATTAGATTTTCCTTTGGGAAAATATGTTATAACTATTTTCTGTTGTTTTTTGTTTGGTAACATTACATACCACAATAGTGAAAAAAGCTAAGAATAATTGTACTTTTTTGATAAAGATTTTGTACTCACCATTGACTGGCCGTGATTTAGAACTAAACAAGCACTTTTGATGTTGAATCTAAATCTCATCGAGAAACACTAGTGTTACTCCTGGGAAAGTTAGACTGTTTACATCTGTGGATACATTCTCCTCACAGGGGTATCTCAGTGGGATTGACTGGCAGAATACCCCAGCTTGGAGATTAACCTACCTTCTAAAGGGTTAACCATTCTAACATCTGTTACATTCAGTTTCTCATTTGCTCAGTCAGAGGTGGTTGGCGGAAACTTTCTACTTCCCCTACGTTCTTGATTCTAAACTTATTTTTTTCACCTGGACTATTCAAACTTCTCCAACAGTCTAAGCCTCACAGTTAAGGTCCTGTGGCATAAAAATCTCCAGTTTGCTCCCATTTTTGCATTGATGTTCTGAGCTTGTTGAGATTTTTTTGGTCGGAACTTTCTACTTCCCATACGTATTTGATTCTAAACTTATTTTTTGCGCCTGGACTATTTAAACTTCTCTAACAGTCTAAGCCTCACAGATTAAGTCCTGTGGCATAAAAATCTCCAGTTTGCTCCCATTTTTTGCATTGATGTTCTGAGCTTGTTGAGATTTTTTTGGTCGGAACTTTCTACTTCCCATACGTATTTGATTCTAAACTTATTTTTTGCGCCTGGACTATTCAAACTTCTCCAACAGTCTAAGCCTCACAGTTAAGGTCCTGTGGCATAAAAATCTCCAGTTTGCCCCCCCCTTTTTACATTGATATTCTCAGCTTGTTGACATTTTTTGGCTGAAACTTTCTGCTTCCCATATGTACTTGATTTTAAAGTTATTTTTTGCACTTGGACTATTTAAACTTTTTTAACAGTCTAAGCCATATATTTTAGGTCTTGTGACATAAAAATCTTTAAAATCTGTTAAGAAAACATGTTTGCCCCCCCCCCCCCCTTTTTTTTTACATTGATATTCTCATGTTGTTAAGGGTTTTTTTGACAAGAAAGCTAATTAGATACAGTTTGTTGAGGTATTTGCTGAAGGTCGGGGTTCCCTTCAGGCAATGAGCCTGGTTTCAAAACCATTAAACCTGGCAATCAAGAATGCCGCCACATGGGAAACAATCTAGAGTGTGCTTGAAAATATGAAAATATCAATGAATCAATCTAAATGTTGTTTCAGTTAATTTTTTTTAGTAGCCTCTATGAATCATTTAGTTCACATGATTAATCCATCAAACCTTTTGTCAAAGAGTCTAAAACATATTCACAAAATTGTCTAACTTTGGTCTTGTTTGGTTGATTGAATTGAACCATTATTTATCTTCTATGGTAGCATTGACAGATTTAATAACAGAGAAAACCGGGCTGTTTGGTAGAAGCAAATTCTTCAACCCTTCCATGGATTTAGAACGATGTTGTAATTCAAACATTGGTGGAACACTTCTTAAGTAGAAAGAAGAATCAAGGGTTTTTCCACAAGCAAATATTCTGGCCATTTTCTTTGCAATAACTAATTAAGCTTTTGACAGAATCATATATCATGTTGATGTGGGTGAGGAAAATCGTTCAAAACCCCAAAAAAACTCATTTAATGGAGAAGATATTATTTCCCCAAGTGACCTTGAACTATGACATTGACCTCCAGTGTAAGCACCTTTTTGACTCTTGTTGATCCTGACAGGTTGAACAGATAAGGATAACCTCTGGGTGATGAGTTTATCTCACTCTGTGCAGGAATCTGTCAGTGCCCTAAACCAGACCCCTCACAATCACCAATCAAAATGTTTCAAAGGCACCAGATAAATATTTTATCAACTGCCTTACCTTTAATACATAATTATGTTATTAACACATCATCTATTAACGATTCTTTTAATTAATTGGATAAGTTTTTAAAAAGCTTTGATTTGTTATGTCCTCAAGTTGGCTCTCAACTCAAACTTTTAAGTTAAGTAAGAAGTAAATGATTGAATGACATTTACTTCTGGTTTAGTATTAAGGAAATTAACTATTTGGAACAGCAGCTTAACTTAAGTCCCTAAACACTAGTTATTTTAATAATAATGATAATAATAGTTTTATTGTCAAGCAAAAATTATTACCCCAAAAATTTTGTATTAAAAGAATTCTTAGGTTCTGAGTAATAACATTATTTCTAAAATATTATGTTAAGGCTTTGTACTAGTCTTTGTTCTATGAAACTTTTTTTCCCTGTCATGACTTATCCTAAAATGCTAAAAAGACTTACACTTAATACATGTTAGCATTCCAGTCTTATATTACACATATTTTGTTATCACTAACACTTACTTCTTTGTTGTTTTTAATGCAATTGTACTGGTTAACAAGGCTTAATTTTTATGCCTGTGGTAACAATTAAATGAGAAACGTCTGGAGGGATCATATGTCAGTGTGAAAACAATTTAAATGTTGTTTTAATCGTTTGTTCTCGTTTAGTGATACGAACAGGCATTTTGATTGTTTTCTTATGTGTTGATGGTTGACCTATTCCTTGAATAATTATTTCATAACTGTAGAAATTAGAATAACAACTGTTGAAGATAGGATTATTTGGCAACTCTTAACTCTTTCATAGTCACTTCACTATAACCAGGCTAAATGGTGTGATCTGGGGGCTGTTTCTCAACACACTTACGGCCGTCGTAACTTTGCGCCTGGTCGTAACGTAATGTTGAGGGCATATGTTGCCATGGTAGTTACACTTGCCTTGGACTTACGTCGGTTGTAACTTTGTTGAGAAACAACCCCCAGTCCAATGAGCTATGTTCGTTTTGGACATGCCAGGAGACACGATTCAAAATAGTTGGCAACGGAGTTGAGCTATTGGACCTGGAGTGAAGACCACAGTTTGAATACTGTATATTCAGGGAAAAACCCAAGAAACTCTACTGATATATTTATTTATGAACAGAAAAACACATGGGCACAGGGAAAATCTTCTTGTCTAAAATAACCATGGAGACCAGTTTCTAATTGTGTTAAAAAGAGGTATATCAGACATTTATACCTAATCATAAATTGTTGTAATAGACTAAAACCTATGATATTTCATTAGATTGACAACAGACAGGAGCTTGGCCTTAGTCATACATATACATTTGGAAATGTCCCTGTACCGTTTTAAGAAATGTGTTTATTAGTCCTCAGACTTAAAAGTTTCGTTTTCTTCAAGATATCCAAGTTTTTCCTGCTAAAGTTGTTTCAGGCTGACTGTGTGAAATATTTGATCAAATATAAAAGCAATAACTTATAACATGGGAGCTGTCCAAACTTAATCATTCTTCATATTGGATTTTTGAAGATAAATTGCTCTTGCACTTGTAAATTTGAATAATGGATCACATTTCTGCTAAGTCAAGTTTTCTCACAAAGCCTTAGACAACAATTTCATCCCATTGAATGGACACATTTTGTTTCAGGATAGTAAATTTTATAGGCAATAACATGGCTTCTTTTGCTGCCTGCTTCACAAGGTGGTCTATCGTAAGTTTCTACATAACAACCAATGTATCCCTTACATGTACTTTGCTTTGACAATCAAATAAAAAGTATGCCTGTTCCCTTGCGAAAATAGTTCTAGGTACAGACTACAGCATTATAAACAGTGCAAGATATATTGTGAGCCTATTTGATTTAAATTTTATTATGGATGGTAGGGGAAGGGATATACTTTGAACTTGTCGACCAATTTCATCTGCAATAATAATGTTAAAACAACTCAACTTCCAAATAAAAATTAAGGAAGCCTACTTATTTCCTACCCTTTTAAAGAATTTTATGTAAAGTATAATAACAGATAGGTCTTGCTTGGATGTCAACACTTTCAAGCATGGTAAACTAGCTCTTAGTCTGGGTGTGTCTGTCTCAACATTTTGTATCTATATTTTGTTTATTTGAACTAAAAATGGTCCATTATATTTGAAAAGGCTGTGTATGAGAAGACTTCTGTCAAACAAATAGTAAATTATATCCCTATACAAATCTTCTATCAGTCATTCATTTATTTGATTCTCAACTTTGAGTGTCTGCTACTGTATATTTTTGTCAAAATTTTGAGACAGTTTTGCCAGTTCTAGGAAAGCAGAAATTGCGCACCAGATGTAAACTCAAATATCAAATTCATTAGTTCTGCCTGATATGCTATGTTACAATATTCAGATATATATCCGCCGAGACACAAAATTGTCCATAACATTGTTTGGGAAAATTACATGTACACAGGGAATTTGATTTCTGTGTTGAGAATAACCAAGACAAACAGGAAATTATTTCTGGTTTGTTGTGCAGAACGATGTTTATGAAATATTAAAGTAATAACGTTACACCATGGGAAATCTCCAGATCTAATGAAGCGGATAGCTGAATGCAAATTTCTGACTAAATTTGACTCGTCTGGGAATGGTCTGCAATCTCAAGCAGAGGCATTAATGTATTGACTATTTTGTGGGATCATTGGAAGGACAGGCTATGGCCATAAATGTCTTGCTCACAGCTGGAACAAAAACAATTATGTACAAAAGACATGATCTTCCTTCCACCACATTTATGATAATCATATCTTGAGTATGTCATTAATTTGAATATTTAGAAACACAGTTCATACACAGTTTAATTTTCTACTGTTGTAAGCCTGACAACGATGTTTTATAAAGCTATTTATGCAGCCATTGCTGAGTGATTTGGACTGAGTGAATGTTCTCAACATACATTTATAAGTAGAAGTTCCGAAATGATTGCTTTTATGCTTATAGAATGTGTTTTTGACAAAAATGATTATATTTTATTTAATAATTAGTTTAAGTGTTGTTCACAAAAAGCCATTTCATGGTGATGTCTGAATTAAATTTCTTTAGAATGGAACCCATTTTTAATCAAAGTTCCGATTAAGTTCTTATGCATGTAGTTTTAACTGATTATTCTCAAATCAACACTAATCTACACTAATTTGTATGGTTTGCCTAGCTTTTATTTTTGGTCAAAATGAGAACAAAATTGAGTTTTTACATGATTGCCCTATGTGGAAGCAGGCCTCAAGTTTAAAGTATGCCCTGGAGGCCAGTGACCATTGTTACTCACCCTTTTGGCCTTCTTGTCATACTTATTTCTCCAGGTTATTTGATACTACCAAGGCTAAAAAATGAGTGACCCAAATTGTACAATCCAAGACGTTTGGGAGGGTACCTGCGAAAGGCCAGGGTTTCCTCCACTTCAAAGGGCCACGTTTTCTGATATCCCCACTTAACCTGGCACCCTGCCAAATAAAGGAAATAATATTGAGTGTAGCTTAAAACATTAATCAATCTATCTATGTTGACACAAGGCTTCCAAATCAAGACGAGGATTACTTATGGATAAACAACTTCTTAATTTATTGGGTGACGACGTTTCGATGTAGTTCTTACATCATTATCAAAGTCAATGACAATCAACAGGTACAAGTTCATTATATAGTGGTTGACAGAAATACAAGTTAAGACAGGTGTGAGAATATCTGGATTAAGTAACAATGTAACAATGGGAATGAGTTAAGTTCGTTGTGGATTATCTTGAAGGATTAGTAAGTCATAGCAGTTGGGTATATATAATCCTTGGTCTCTGTTTATGCTGGGTTTTGTTCTTCTAATCTGGATGGCTTCCTGTAGTTTTCTTTTCTTCCAGTGTTGTTGATTGATGGATAGGGCTGTAGTGGTTTCCCATTTTATGTGGTGGCTGGGGTTGGAGATTATATGTTCAGAAATAGCAGATTTGTAGTCCAATTTGTTAATAGATGTTTGATGTTCTTTTATCCTGATGTTAAGTGGTCTGCAAGTCTCACCAATGTAATGTGCATCACAACTGCAATTGATACGATAAACTACTCCTTTGGGTTGTGTTTGGTTGGTTGGTGTGTTTTTTCCGTTGTGTTTGGTTGGTTGGTGTGTTTTTTTCCGGTGGCTTGGATGTAGTTTTTAAGGGTTTTTGATGATGAAAATCTTGTGTCAATGCCTGTAGTGGACTTGATAAGGCGAGCAATTTTGTGACTGCAGGGATTCATACACGTCCAATTTACTTACCGATATTCGGTTCGTAAAATTGAGTTTAAAACTGAATTTGGTGTTGAAAAACTCAATATTTTCAGTTAAAAATTTCCTTTTGAAAACTAAAATTTCCAAACTCAATTTGGGCGTGAAAAACTGAATATTGTTTGATTGATATCCACTGTTTATAATGAAAAAATCTAAGTTCAAGGGAAAAGTTTATTTCGAAACCGCTGTCAAACGACCATGGCCGTCATTCTCTTGTTGTTGTTGTTTCGTTTTCAGTGTCTCTACAACATGGCTTATTTTGCACTTTGGAAGTCTTTTTAATTACCTAAACATTTCTAAAATAAGCTGATTTTGTTGAACTGAGGAGTTTTGGGGAGTATTACCCACAATAATCGTAATAATTCGCGACTTGTTATATTTATTCAGCTGCTTTTGGTCGTATAGAAAATAAAAGGGGAGACAACTAGTGTCGATAATAAGTTAGTTACCTCCCCTGAAACATAGTTCTCAAATAGTTCAATTCATTTAAATCATTGTGTATTTTTTTATTGTTGCACATGAAGAAGAGATTAGGGATAACTTTGATCTAGGTTTGACATTACATATATATTATAATCATTAGTTTTTTGTCAAACCTGATTTTTTTCTTGGAATTCATACATTAATGAAAAAAAGAAATATTAAATTGGAACGGGTTTGTAACATAGATTTTAACTCAATTTTAACCCTAAAATGGTCGGTAAATTAAAAAAAAACTGAATTTCGCTTTCTAAAAAACTGAATTTTTCAATTTCGGTTCGTAAATTTTGGACTTCTATGAATCCCTGGACTGGTGGATCCTATGTATGGTATGCTGATTCTTATGTTTGGGCCTTCTTCGACTGGTCTAGGCTGTCTGTTTGTAGGGTTGAGGGTTTTATGGATGGTTGAGTTCACTAATTTAGGTGGGTATCCATTCTGTTTGGTGAAGACAGTTTTGAGGTGGGTGATTTCTTTGTTTAATTCGGTGCTACAGATGTCTTGTGCTCTTCTTGTCAGTGTGGCTATGGTTCCTGTCTTGATGTGTGGTGGATGGTTTGAATTGTAGTGTATGTATTGGTCAGAGTGTGTAGGTTTGCGGGAAACTGTGGTCTGTGTTCCTTCTGTGGTTTGTTGAATGAGTACATCAAGAAAGGGGAGTTTATCATTCTGCTGTTCTTCCATGGTAAATTTGATGCGGGGATGCTGTGTATTTAAATGGTCCAGAAGTGTTTTGGCAGAGGTATTGTTGTTCAGTGCGACAAAAGTGTCATCAACTTTTCTTATCCAGGAGATGGGTTGAATGGGTGATGATGCCAAGGCTGTATTTTCCAGTTCTGTGATATAAATTTCTGATAGAATAGGTGATAATGGTGATCTCATAGGTAAGCCGTGTATCTGCTCATATGTTTTGTCTCCCCAAGTGAAATATGTAGAGGAAATGCACATGTGAAGAAGTCTTAAAATACTGTCAGCTGTAAGTGTGGAGATGTTTGGAGAGGATTCTAACTTTGATTTCACTACGTCCATGGCTTCTGGTGTCGGTATGTTGGTGAATAAGTCCACGATGTCATAACTCACAAAATAACAGGGTTGATCAATTTCTAGTAGTCTGCTGCGAAAGTGTTTGGAGTCTTTAATGTAGGATTTAGCTGTGTTGGACCATTTGGACAGGAATTTGGTTATGAATTTTGCTGTGTTGTAAAATACTGTGCCTTGGGAACAAACTAGTATTCTAGCCTTGACAGGGTTCTTGTGTATCTTTATGAGGGCTCGGGCGTATGGTGGTCGTGGGTGTTGTATGATTAGGTGTTTTTGTTGTTCTTGGTTAATTTCTCCATTTGTCTTGAGTTCGTTGAGTGTGGATCTGTGTTGTCTGTCATACTTGTTGGTTGGATCTTTCTTGAGTATTCTGTATGTGGTTGTGTCATCGAGTAAGTCAGATACTAGTTCATCAAAGTGGGTTTTGTCAAGAACAGCTGTCGCTTTACCTACAAGAACAACAAAAACACCTAATCATACAACACCCACGACCACCATACGCCCGAGCCCTCATAAAGATACACAAGAACCCTGTCAAGGCTAGAATACTAGTTTGTTCCCAAGGCACAGTATTTTACAACACAGCAAAATTCATAACCAAATTCCTGTCCAAATGGTCCAACACAGCTAAATCCTACATTAAAGACTCCAAACACTTTCGCAGCAGACTACTAGAAATTGATCAACCCTGTTATTTTGTGAGTTATGACATCGTGGACTTATTCACCAACATACCGACACCAGAAGCCATGGACGTAGTGAAATCAAAGTTAGAATCCTCTCCAAACATCTCCACACTTACAGCTGACAGTATTTTAAGACTTCTTCACATGTGCATTTCCTCTACATATTTCACTTGGGGAGACAAAACATATGAGCAGATACACGGCTTACCTATGGGATCACCATTATCACCTATTCTATCAGAAATTTATATCACAGAACTGGAAAATACAGCCTTGGCATCATCACCCATTCAACCCATCTCCTGGATAAGAAAAGTTGATGACACTTTTGTCGCACTGAACAACAATACCTCTGCCAAAACACTTCTGGACCATTTAAATACACAGCATCCCCGCATCAAATTTACCATGGAAGAACAGCAGAATGATAAACTCCCCTTTCTTGATGTACTCATTCAACAAACCACAGAAGGAACACAGACCACAGTTTACCGCAAACCTACACACTCTGACCAATACATACACTACAATTCAAACCATCCACCACACATCAAGACAGGAACCATAGCCACACTGACAAGAAGAGCACAAGACATCTGTAGCACCGAATTAAACAAAGAAATCACCCACCTCAAAACTGTCTTCACCAAACAGAATGGATACCCACCTAAATTAGTGAACTCAACCATCCATAAAACCCTCAACCCTACAAACAGACAGCCTAGACCAGTCGAAGAAGGCCCAAACATAAGAATCAGCATACCATACATAGGATCCACCAGTCACAAAATTGCTCGCCTTATCAAGTCCACTACAGGCATTGACACAAGATTTTCATCATCAAAAACCCTTAAAAACTACATCCAAGCCACCGGAAAAAACACACCAACCAACCAAACACAACCCAAAGGAGTAGTTTATCGTATCAATTGCAGTTGTGATGCACATTACATTGGTGAGACTTGCAGACCACTTAACATCAGGATAAAAGAACATCAAACATCTATTAACAAATTGGACTACAAATCTGCTATTTCTGAACATATAATCTCCAACCCCAGCCACCACATAAAATGGGAAACCACTACAGCCCTATCCATCAATCAACAACACTGGAAGAAAAGAAAACTACAGGAAGCCATCCAGATTAGAAGAACAAAACCCAGCATAAACAGAGACCAAGGATTATATATACCCAACTGCTATGACTTACTAATCCTTCAAGATAATCCACAACGAACTTAACTCATTCCCATTGTTACATTGTTACTTAATCCAGATATTCTCACACCTGTCTTAACTTGTATTTCTGTCAACCACTATATAATGAACTTGTACCTGTTGATTGTCATTGACTTTGATAATGATGTAAGAACTACATCGAAACGTCGTCACCCAATAAATTAAGAAGTTGTTTATCCATAAGTAATCCTCGTCTTGATTTGTACTTCCAACTTCTAAATGCCACTGAAAGATTTGACAAGGCTTCCACATCGCAAATGATGTCTAGTTGCCAATAGATACCATAGTAAAAAGATGCAACCTCATGCCAACTGTGATTGGTTGCACTTTGCGACAGCTTCGTGAAATGTCCCCCAGGGTTTCATTGCTCAAAAAAAAAGAAAGAATGTACATGTCATTGCTGGACACATTTGGCCCCTTTTAACATTTAAGGAACTATATGCTTCACCAGACAGGTATTTGATGTAGTGTTTGATTTATCGCTGATTATAAATGCTTCATTTTATTTGCTTTTTGGTCGAGTTACCTTTATCACTTCGGGGGGAAATTAACTTAGCTTTTATTACCCTCTAAAATTCTCTGCTTGTTTTAAAGATCAAATTACAAGGTGTTAAAACCAATTCTGGGACGTCACAAAATTGTTATATTTATACAATGGCCTATTTATCAACTTTCTTACTCCTTTCTTAGTTTTTTTTTCTAATTAGATGCAAAAATTAAATGGTAAATATTACAAAACATCTTCTTTAAACTATGAAAAAATTTACAGGTCATCTTGTATCATGTGGTTTTTCAGTTTTTCTTTTTCTCATTAAATTTTTGTTTATATTCTCCAACTCCTAGTAATTTCATTATTGTTTCAGGGCCTCTGGGCAGAACTGACAGAGTTGATACATTGTATTTATCATACCCTTGGTACATAAAGAAATATATATATTGTTCACTCTAAACAGCTATGAGCTACAGATATGTTTTGCAGAATAAATGTCTATTCAACCCTACAAATTATTGTTGAAAACAAAAGATATTACATGTCTCTACATGTAGTTAGTAAAATAGCATAGGTCTAAAGCCAAAAGATTTGACAATTTGTAAAATATCTGTTTTGTGAAAAAAAATGCTATTTTTTATTGCTTTTTTTTATGTTTCCACAAATACATACATGGACTTGAAAAACGCAAAAAAAAAGAAGGAAATTTGTATCTGCTCTGATTAACAGATATAAAATATATGTACCCCTATGTTAATGAGTAAGGTAGGCAATGTGATTGTGTCTTTATAGAATTTTATCTCCATAAATCAACTGAAAGTTACTTTTAGAATATGGAATTTAATATTGTTTTTTTAGTCAAATATATAGACTGAATCTTGTACTTTAAGATGTATATCTTTATTTACAGCTGTCGCTGTAAAGCATAAGGTATATGTACTTTTAGGATAGTTTGGCTTATTGTGAACACATTTGCCACAGGTGGGTGAATTGCGAGTTCACTTTAGAGCTGTGGCCCTTAGAAACTTGTAATCTGCGTAGTAAAGGAACATGACCTGCCAAGAATTCAGATTATCTTTATAAATTCTAATTGTCAAGAGAAGTTGAACGTTTGAAATAATAAATGATAATGTTTTATTTCAGACAAAAAGAGTCCATATAGGTGGATACACAAATATACAATAAGTCGCTATAAGCGGGATGATACTTTACTTTAGAAGTATTTGCCTGCAGTGAGTTCTTAACTTTGAAAACAAACTTTGAAAAACGTAAGGATTGTCGTAACCGAAAATTTGTTCCTATAGCCGGGATGTATTAGTCAATTTTTGTGTTACTACTGGTATAAAAACTACCTTAATGTGACCCATGAAATTGGTACATGTATCAGCGAAAAGTCTGTATTTTGTCCTTGTTAAAAATTACCAACATTAATATAGGTTTATAAGCTTGTTTGCCAATCCCCCTGTTTGTCCAAATGTTTTTGGAGCAAAGAAATATGTTGTTTAAATAAAAAATTACCAACGATTGGCTAATTCTATTACAACGTAAGTTTCCTTATATTTTGCAGCTCATGTCACTTTAATATATATTTGTCAATGTGGAAAGTCCACATGTTGGATTCCACAAGAAGTAGGAGTGAGGGAATTAATTAGAAGGGTTTAGTTTTTACATTGTTAGTTTTATAAATTATTGGAAAAAAATATGCAAATTACTTCTCATAACATATCATATTCAATTGTATTTTTTTCAAAGGTATATATTTAGGAACACTAAAACCCACAGGCACAGGGAAAATCTTCTTGTCTAAAATTACCATGGAGACAAGTTTCTTTAAGAATAATATTGTGTTAAAAAGAGGTACATCATTTATGTATTTAGCTGAAAGGAGCACTGTAAAACCAAATGCTTTTTATGTCACGCATGTCTTGTGAGAACTCCTGTTGAATGTAAACTCATAAATATGTATTACAAAGTGTTCCAGGAAATTCTGCTAACTAAGGCCAAGCACCTGTCAGTCGTCAACCTGATGAAATACCATGGGCTTTAGTTTATTACAGCAACTTATGACTGGGTATAAAGGTCTAAATGATATACCTCTTTTTAACGCAATTAAAAACTTGTCCCGATGGTTATTTTAGAAGATTTTCCCTGTGCCAGTGTGTTTTAGTGTTCATATACCTAAGTATATGATTGTAAGTGTAAGCTGAACAACTGAGAAGCTCGCTTGTGTTTACGTTTATTTGTAACCGCCGCTCAATAACTGTGCACGAGGTGACATGGGTCTAAATTATTGATTTGCCATAATGGCGTCTATCAGTTAGCCTAATGACATACATGTTACGCCTTCCTGAATCTACGGAGGACAATAAGAGCAGGGGACAAAGTGAACTCCACTGATCTTAATAAGTTTACTACATCCAATCCATCAGCCCTTTGCACTTTCATTTTTGAAAGTGTGACAAACATTTAATGCCATTCTATAGATTTACGCTTGAATGCAAAAAGCATGGATTAAAAAAAGCCTTAATGTGTGCTTAATAGTGTCTAGTACAGTTGATTAGATTTGAATGTATTAATCTGTTTTAACTTAACTTAAGTTATGACATGAAACTTATGCTTTTATATATGTATGAATTGATTCATGTACCCTGGAATGCAAAAAGCCTGCATTCAAAAAGGACCAAAGATGTGCTAGATTATTCAAGTACAATTGATAAGATCTGGATGCGTTAATCTTTTTTAACTTAACCAAAGTAATGACATGCATATGATGTCAGATTGAAGTACATGTACCTTAGTTATGCCCTCTTAAAAGGGCATGAAATGGGCCTACCGTACGGTTGACCTTTTAACGTTACGGCTTGGATATCAATCTCATTCTCTGCCAGAAGATAGTTGCAACAAAAAATATGCACAGAAATATAAAGGGGTTAGAGCTGAGTTTCACAGATTTGCACACGGTGTGGAGTTTGCAGATCCTTACAAATCTTAAGTGCGACACAAAATATCAATCAAGCCAAAAATCAGATCCATGTGACATGAACATTGTACATGGAGGACGGTCCATGTCTTTCTGAAACATTATCAAGAGTTTCAAACTAATCTCTGATATAATGTGTGGATAACGGGATCGCACACGGTTTTGCTAGAATCTCTGATATAATTATATGTTTATACTCGAGCTGGCAGGTACTTGAGCTGCATGGGCCTAATTGGTTAATTACCGCACAGATTTGCACCCAATGACATAATGTGAATATAATCGTAGAATATATTTCTTGGAATTGATTAACTCCTGAATTTTAATGAGTTTCTCTCTTGCTATTGCTATTATAGCTCATAATGAACTTTATATGAAGTTTATCAAATACTTTGGAAGCTTTTTTTAAGGTCTTATGGCCGGTTGTCCAAAAGAAAAATTAGGTTAAGTGACGTGACATAACAAAGGAATCCCTTTGGGATGCAACGTCATCTAACCCACCCACAACCCATCCCTGGTGACACCTTGTTTTGTAGAATATTTGTATTTATTTTGCAAAAGTACTACTAGGTATTCCCTGTGCCAGTTGGTTTTAAATGAGGAAATATATTATAACTAGATTATGTTGATGCAATAAAATTAGACTGGTCATATATAATCTTTCAATGGCATTTAGAAGTTGAAAGGTTACAATAAGGTGAAGAATTACTTATGGATAACAACCTCTTGGTTCGATGTAGTTCTTACATCGTTATCAAAGTCAATGAACTGGTCATTACAGGAGAGCGGTTGACATTCATTTTTTTCATTGACCAGCAAAAAAAAAATAACAATTCCAAAAATTTAAAATGTTCAGAATTATCAAATGAAACATAAACAAAAACTAACAGAACAAACTCCACCCCACTAAGAATCAAAAAATTACTAAAAGAGTTTTTTTTAGATTTAAATATATTGCAAAGATTAGTTCATTGATGGACCTTTGAAAATATGGAATTTGAAACATAACATGCAAAATGGACAAATACCCCTGGAGAACTTGTACTCATTTGTGTCACATGTTCTTCACAAGGAGTTTGATTGATTTCAAAAATCTTTAATCTTGCACAGATCTTTAATCTTGAATCTCAAAAAAGTAGAAAAAATAAACATTGGAAGGCATTTCTGGCATGGCTCTTCTGTGTTTAAGTTTTTGAATTATCTTTGTAAGGTAAAAAATTTTATCGCTTTTTGATATTGCAGCAAACAAATGCCAATGATAACTGAATCCACCACAAAAGCTAATGCTTAAGTGTTTATACCAGCCTCAACAATGCAATGGTCATGACAAGACTAAAATAATGTTGAAAGCGACGTTAAATCTTTTCTCCAATACCTAAACAACACAAATTTTATTCTCAATCAATCATATTATCTGCTTGTTCCCATGGTAACACAATTTGGAACTTGTCTCCATGGTTATTTTAGACAAGAAGATTTTCCCTGTGTTTTAGTGTTCATAAATATATTATCTGCCAATGATTGATGATTAATCGAGTGACTACTACATGTTTATTACCGTATCAGAAGAGTTATCAATGGAAAGTTTGATATAAATTGCTTGTATATCTGTGTGCCATTAGTTACTGTAACAGCTGGTCCTCGAGAAACCACCATCGGTAAGTTGATAGTGAATAGATTAGCACATGTGCACTTGACACTTCTACCTTATCATTATCTGTGGATTATTTAACCTACAAAAGTGCATTTTAGTTGAAGGGCGTTTGCTTGTGGGTTAACAGGTCCAATTGTGGTGTGTCACTATATACTATATTTAAAATTTAATATTGATAGTATACTCTCGATGAGGAATAAATGGGTGTAACTGTTTGTTTTTTTGTTTTGGTGCTCCTTTGCAGGCCTGATCATTTTACTAACAGTGTTGCAGACCTTGAATTTGGAATGATGTGAGGCACCAATCTCTGTGGTGGCATCAAATACCCTTAAGAAACAGATTTTCTGTTCCAGTCCACCATAGGTCATGTACCTTATGAAATATCATAGGTTTACTTTATTACAACAATTTATGATGGGGTATAAAGTTCTAAATGATATACCTCTTTTTAACACAATTAGAAACTTGTCTCCGGGGTTATTTTAGACAAGAAGATTTTCCCTGTGCCCGTGTGTTTTAATGATCATAAATATAAACCCTGTTAGAAGCCATACACTGATAATCATTAGAGAAGTAAAAAGACCTTCAATGAAATGATTCATTAAACAAGACTGGATTGATATATACACCCTTACATGTATGTCTTTTAGAATAATCAGCAAAAAATATTGCCAAACTCATTGTATGATTGTAGATACCATGGCCTGAATTTGCTGTCAGTCCAGTAACCCTAATGGTTAAGGGTTTTTTTTATCTTAGTGAGTAAAATATTCGATCTCAAGTTATCCCTCAGAGTAGTTTCTCTGCAATCTGATTGGTCAATTGCCATCCGATAAATATTCGTATTAGGTGTTCTACACACCCGATACGGTAAAACCTCGTTTTCACCCACACCCAATACCGCGTCACGCAAACGCTATTTTGAACGTTTGAATGTTGTTTTGTGACGTCGTTTTATGACGTCATAGTGCGTGGTCGCATCACTCACCTTTTTCAACTATATTGTGGGTGACGGGCGAACGTTATGTCGACGTTTTTTTGGCGACGTCGTTTGATGACGTCGTAGCGCGTGCTCGTATTAGGTCACCTTTTGCAACTTTTTTGTGTGTGTGCGATTGAATTAACGAGAAATATTTTGGCTGATTCTACGCAAAAGTAAAGCTCTTCGAGATAATAAAATCGTTATCATGGTTGGTGGAGGGGGAATACGAAGTATTTACATGGTCATCAAGTTCAAACTAATAGCAAACAGGAGTTAAAATGATTTTTTTTTTAATGATGAAGTAGGTTTTTTTATGAAATCAAGGCCTAAGTAGCCCTACTACAGGCTAATTATAATGATACGTTCCGCAAACTGATGTGATTTAGAGGTATTCCATTCAGATTATTTAAAACCCGTAAGCTTTACGATTCCTGAGACATAAACATTTTTATAAGACAAAAAAGATATGCTTTTGCTTTGAATAAGGTTTTATTTTACCAAGACAACTGTCACAAAATCCAACTTTAAAAAATTTAAACTTTTTCATTTTATGATAAAGCAGAATTATTATATAATTTTGTTGGAGTATTTTTTGTTTTCTTATCATTACTCATGATTTTACATCACTGCTTAATAAGGATGTCTCAATTCATCACCCACCAATGATTTCAACAATTAACTGGATGTAAGTTAGCACGAGGAATTCATTAGAGCTGATCACAGGCTCATTTGCATTAGCTTAATAAATGAATTAAAACAGACACATAACATATATCTTATTATTATGTTAGAGGTATGTAAATAGAAATGTCTTGCATAAAATGTTATATACATGTAGCCTAGCCTGATTTTGAAATGTCTGTGAGCTTCAGTTACACAGTAGAGTCTCACACCCCTTCCAGACATATATTCTAGGTTGCAGGTTTGAATCCCAATCAGTCCCAACACGCCCCCCCCCCCCCCCCCCTCCCCTCCTCCAGGGAAAAATAATAAACATCAGACTTTTGTGAAATATTAGATGAAGTAATCTTGGTTGAGACATAATTTGAGTTATAACATCAGACAGGTATTTCTTTCAGCATTTTTAGATGTGATGCAGGTAAGTTTACAGCAGTTAGTGATATTCTATGCAGGATAAACAAAGCTTTGATTAATTATTAAGTATGTTTGTCTGGCATAAAACTAAACTGTCTGTTTAGTTTAAGGTGCTCCTTCAGGCTGGTGATCTGAGCTGATATTTGAACTATCCAAAAATAAGTTTCATATACACTTAAACTGTTTCAACTGATTCAATATTGGAATTTATTTGTCACACTTTGAGAGCCAACACAGAAATATATAGGGTTATTAAAATTCAGATTGGGCGAGGCATATTTAACAAATTTATCTCTGGAAAAGCGTTCATTTTGGCAGAGGCTTGTTTGGTTGACAGTTTACTTCCGTACTTAGCCGTTACGCTAACCAGGCTATTTGTCGTCGTCAGATTTGGGTATAAGTACTATTACTTGTCGAGGTGATTGATAATGCCCAAGTATTTTGCCTGATAAACTCATATTTATTAAAATTTGTGTGTTTTCTAAATATTTGAGGAAACCAATCTGGTGATGATAAGAAAGACAATCTGCACCATGGGTGTAAGTTCCTAAAGGGTTTTAAGGTCGATTTATGTCCAGCGTAACTTACGCCACCTTTGTAAGGTATGGCCCTAATGTGAATCTTCGTTACGTGTCTAATAGGCTCACTGAAGTGTCAACATGAGCAGGTGGTTGTAGCTTTACTTATCATGTCATATTCCATGGTTCAAGCAATTTTATCAAGGTAAGAGCCTCATAATAAAAAAACAAACATCATATTTTCTAAATTTAAACTCCTTAACAATGGTAGCTGTTTATTAAGCAGTTTTAATAAACTTAATGCCAGTGGCAAATTTTAATAAAAAGTCCTGCTTTAGAAATCTTGTTGTATAAGCTTACAATAACCCTATTGATACAACATGCAAATTTCTCCTGACATACACCTGTAATATCACCTGCTCGTTAGGCAGCCACTTTATTAGTTGACAGGTCAGTCTAGACTTCTAAGCAAATTCTACTGAGACACCGGTAAATAAGAACAGTTCACACGACATAACATATAAGCTGTTCAAACAAATCAAATATTTCGAATCTTCCCATGGGATGAACAAATGAGCCTTAAATAGCATTCAGTAAAAATATCTCTAATGCTTGAGAAATTGGTTGTATATGTCAACCATAATTCAATCATTCAATATAGTATATACATGTATGCAGTGATTGTTCATTTTTAAATTTCAATAATATCAACTTTCTATGCATGTTGCCTATCACCACCTATCCCCTCTTCACTTACAAGACGACACCCCCCCCCCCCCCCCCCCCCCCCCTTAAAAAAAATTAATACTTTAATGTATTTATCAAAAATTCTTTACTTGTGAAAATTTTTACAGAAATTTTATTTCAGTTTTTTACCTCAGTGGCTCAGTCAGCAGAGTGGTGGTTTCTCATTCTGACAGAGGCCTTACATTGATGGGGGAAAAACATTTTGAGTCGGTTAACTTCTTCAGGTATCTACTGAAGGTTGAAGCTTTCACTAAACCTGGCAACGCGGCCAATAATATTGAGTGCGACGTAAAACATCAAGTTATCATCAATCTCTCCCCTTGGTCATTTGACGTGTAATATGTTCATTTTGTGTCAAACTATGAGAGAATAGGTGCATCACAAATTCTCGATTGGAAGTTGAGTCCCACTCAGTCAAAGAAAAATGTCTGAGAGTGTTGTTGACTTGGCTCTATCACCCTATTGTGGAAGAGTTGCCAAGTTCTAGCTGAAGGTCAGGGGTTTCCTTCAGCCAAGAGCCTGGTTTCCTCCCCGCTAAACCTGGCAATGCCACCATATAAGTGAAATAATCTGGAGTGTGGTGTCGTTAAACAATAAAACAATCAATATTATCTTTCAACTAGAATAAGGATTTTTTCTTAAAACTTGTATAGGATATATGTGAAACGAAAAATTCTTAAAAAGCAAAGAAACCTTATCATTTTCACTTTTTTTTTACTCCATTCTCATATTCTTACATGTGAAAATTAACCTATACTTGACCATCGTTCATGTTTCCTACCTTTAATATTTTTTCAAATGCCAAAACCCTAAACTTTTTGTAGCTATGATGGGAAAAGCCGTCAAGTTTTAAAAGTCAGAAATCGATAATACATAACAGATTACATAATTGAAAGTAGCACCTCTGTTATGTAAGTTTAAGGCATTAGGTATTCCAACGTTTACATGACTAACATAGTAATATATATATGAGATATTTACTCACCTTTTTATACTGAGTTTACCGGTAGTTAAAGTAAATATCCATCCATTAACACCAAACAGAGAAGAAGTTCAGACTTTGCTAGCAAAAAATCTTTTAAATGTGTTAAAACTGCCAGATAGAGTTTTTGTGAGAAATCCCGGGATAAATGTTGAGGAGGTTAGACAACTGTCAACACACTGCATGTTTATCTTGTGGACTTATGGTCTTTGAAGATGTTGAGTGATGTGTACTATCTCTGTCCTCATTGGCCAATCAATGCAAGCCGGGAGTTGTAAGCATTACAGCAGCAGTTTAACGGCTGCGGAGATGTAGTGGTGCTATCAGTGACTGGTTTAGCTCTGTCCGAGAATAAGCTGCATTGAGCCTGCAGCCTCACACCATGCACACTGCAGGGCAATCATACAGCAGCTTGACAAGCAGGCAGGCAGGCCAGTCCTCAAGCACTAGAGCCCCCTTTGATATAGCTGGCTGACTGGGCCTATAAGAAAGTTAAACAATCCAACGCCTGACAATCTCCACTATAATCAATCTTGATCGAGCAGCCAGCCAAGTTTAACCTCAGAGATAAAACTGCCAAATCTAAACGCTTATCTGAGAGCGTGAAAGATACCCACGTCTTATCTGCAGCCTGTGAGCAGCAACTTGACCAAACTGATGTCATTTAAAACTCATTTATTTTGTATTTTTTTCATAAGGGCAGGCAGGTTGGCTTTGCACTGATGCTTGGCTGCTGAAGCATTTTCTATTAGGATATAAAATGCAGATACCTACCCCTGATTTGTCGAATGGTTTAGTCCTTAACTCCCCTAAGGGAGCTATCAGGCTATAAACAGTTTAAGTTAATTATGCCTTAATTGGTACCCAGAAACAATTAACATCTAGGTGCCGTAGCCTGTTTGACATTTGTTAAAAAAAAAACAATTTACACCTGCTTACTTCAGCTAAAACCACTAAAATTAAACAAAGAACACATAAAATATGTCCAGTTAGGTTAAGAATATATAATTTATTTTTTTTGGGGGGGGGGGGGGGGGGGGGGGGGTTGGTAAACAAACAAAATAATGAAGTTCACAACAACAGTGATCAGTGTCCGCTAACTTTAGTGTTGGTCATTTCAGGTGTTTTTATCTGTGGTTTACACTCTAAATTTATTGGAAGGCTTTTCGAGTCCCTTTTATGCTAACGTCAGATAAAGTTTGTAAGCTTATACTGTGTCGTTAGACTCACACGACTCAAAACACGCTTGTGCACATGTTCAGGTTCGGGGTTTGTTTA
Organism: Lepidochitona cinerea; assembly: GCA_963971465.1. Lineage (NCBI taxonomy): Eukaryota > Metazoa > Mollusca > Polyplacophora > Chitonida > Tonicellidae > Lepidochitona > Lepidochitona cinerea. Next base: position 23,530,007 of record OZ020557.1, read on the forward strand.
CATTGCAGTTACCTGAAAAATCTGTTTTTCCATTTCAACTTAAAAATATTAAATGATGCCAAAATGTTCAAATTTTGGTAAAAATAGACAGAAGCTTACTTCTGTCTGGGAAGAATACAGAAAACCAACCACTGTTTTTTATGTACCGGTAAACAGTATTCTGGATTTTCGCGGTGAGTAAGCCGTTAACTTTTTTCAGAAGCAGATTTTTTTTATTCACTGATCAGTTTAGTCTGGGATGAATATGTAAGGGATATGAAACGCCTTTGTGTTATAGTCAGTCTACTAGCAGCCTGTTTGGCTCGCTATTGTTTGTCCCAGACACCCCGGCGTGACGCATTCCGATCTGCCCCGAGAATAGCCAAAACCCGTGTTGTGTATTCCAATTCATTCCAAACCTTACCGATGTCGTGGATATATGGGCCGGAGATAATTGACCGAAGTGTCAAGATATTCAAAATGGCGATTGTTTTCTGTTGCTAGCTTACAAATAGGCATGCGCAGTCCATATATCCACAAGATCGGTAAGGTTCGGATTGAATCGGAACACACAACACGGGTTTCGGCTATTCTCGGGCGGATCGGAATGCCGTCAGGAGGTGTCTGGGACAAACAATAGCGAGCCAAACAGGCTGCTAGTAGACTGACTATAACACAAAGGCGTTTCATATCCATTTCATATTCATCCGAGGTTTAGTGCCACTTACAATTTCATTCTTATTATAAAAAGCTACTTCTAGTTATGGATCTTAAAATAAGATACTTTCGGAAACAATTATTTTTAGAATGCAAAACTCAAAACAGCATTGCGATGCCACAAAGACATTCACAGTGGTCATCTTTTTAAAATATTACTTAAAATTATTGTTTTACAAATTGTTTACAAATTAAAATTGATGGTTTGGGGAAATTCCATCAAATAGACAGGTTTATTTGAATACAATATTTTGTGTTCTGTTTCTGTAGAAAAGAACAAATGATATTCTAAAGCATGGCCTCAGTAGAATTTATTGGAATATCTGAAGAAACATTTTGCTTAATTTCTTGATTGTTTTTTTTGTGTACGTATATGAAGTTTAATCACAATACCTGTTAAACTGGTTCGCTTATTAATAGAATATTCTGATAAAAGTTTGTAATGATAGATAAGTTTTCATTGTTCTTTATTTGCACGTTCTAGCTTATCGAGGTTTTTTATTCTTCGAAAAATTATCCAATTTTGACATAGGCCTATATTATTTTATTGAAATACCCTCCTCAAATGGCACATAGACAAATTTAACTTTTCAAATAAGGGATACATCCAGAAAGCTGGATCTATGATCTCCTGTCATTGGTGACCTCCTGTCATTGGTGACCTCCTGTCATTGGTGACCTCCAGTCATTGGTGACCTACTGTCATTGGTGATCTCCTGTCATTGGTGACCTCCTGTCATTGGTGACCTACTGTCATTGGTGATCTCCTGTCATTGGTGACCTCCTGTCATTGGTGACCTACTGTCATTGGTGACCTACTGTCATTGGTGATCTCCTGTCATTGGTGACCTCCTGTCATTGGTAACCTCCTGTCATTGGTGACCTACTGTCATTGGTGACCTCAGGATTGATTGATTGAAGTTTTATATACCCACACTCAAGATTATTTCACAGCGGTTGCTTTTATATGGCGGCTTTGCCTGGTTTAGTGGGGGTAGAAACCGATCTCATTGCCCGAAGGGAACTCTCGACCTTGGGTGAGTACCTGGCAACTCTCCCTCACGCGGCGATCGACTAAAAAATCCACTCAGAAATTTTTCAAGTGACCTCAGGAAGCCATGGACCAGGCTACAACTTCGCTAACCTTTTTGAATGTTCAAATTTGCTATTTTATTCAGGAGGAGATGTCGTTAATTATGGTTTTGTTATCATTAGCAAAAAAAAAAACAACAATTTTAATTCCCTTTGTTTATATCCATCTGAAAATTGTGTTATCAATTATGAATGATTAATGGTTTTTACAAGCATGTCTTATAGAAAACAAAGGCAATACAGCTGTGACAAACACACATGTTCTTGTTAGGCCCTAGGCTATTTTAGATTCTTATCTGGTATGGTAAACCAAGCTCACGGGTCACCAAACTTTTTTTACAGAAGACGGTATCTACTTGTAGAATGCCTAGTGAGGGTAGATAATTGACCTATCCGGCAGCACCATGTTGCCAGGCCAAATGTTCTAAAAGATTAGAAAAATGCTCTGTGACGTCTGTGGTCATTGCATTTGTAACGTCACAAAGTCGCCATGCTAGATTTGTCTAATCTTTTTTAACATTTGGCCTGGCTACCTGGAGCTGGCGGAGAGGTCAATTGTTGACATATAAATCTTTTGCCAATGGGTCTGATTATTATGCAAGTAACATTATAAATATCCGTCAGATTCAAGCATCAGGTAAATTCCAATTAGCAATGCTGATCGTCCTGTAGTAAATCAGCATCAAGTTATATTAATTTCTCCTTGTCATTAAATGATGCTTGAAATGAGAACTCGATAAACCGCTGACTTAGCTTATTTTGATCATGATTATTTTTCCTGTCTTCCTTCACCGCAAAGTAGAACCTTGACCTAGAAGTAAGAACGAAATCCTTGTGACATCATTGGGAATCCCCTCGCTTCCGGGGTCATTTAGGACAGAGAAGAAAGTTAAAGGATTTATGAACAACCTTTGGAAATATTTTCTAATTTGTGTTAAGTGTGATGTAGAACATGTACTTTAAAAGTCTCACCAAAAAGAAAATTAAATTTCGGTCGCAGCACATATAAAATTCAAGCTACGTTTAGCGATCTACAATGCTTACGAAAGTTAATTATCTTAGAGACTTATGACGTCAAACACGACCTCTGTTGTGTACGTACCCTCACAGCGATGACGTAATAAAAGATTTCTGCTATCTCAGTACGTCTTCGTGGCAGTTTGTACACATCGAAGGTCGTGTATGACGTCATTTTTCCGAGTAGTTACGAAAAATACGGAAAATATGCATATTTCCTCCCCATTCTTTTTGGACTACCAGGGAACTAACGCGAAGGTTGTTTCGTTTCAACTGATGTTTTTCAAATATACATTTAGTCCATAAACAAACACAAATCAGCTATAAATCCTGTTCATAAATCCTTTAAAGGCCCACTTGCCGCCGTAGCCTGTTTAAATTTGCTAAGAAAACCAATTTACATGAGCACACTACGACTAATACAACTAAACTTAAACATAGGACACATAAAACATGTCTAGTTAGCTTTAGAATGTAGAAATGGGGTGAAAAACAAACAAAGAATCGAAGCCTGATTACAACAACAACTATCAGTGTCGGTCAACTTTCGTGTTGGATTACCCTCATTTCAGGCCTTTTTATCTGTGGTTTACACTCAAACAATAATCAGCAGGCTTTTCCAGTCGCTGTTAACCGATCGTCAGTCTGTATTTCTCAGATAAATAGGCCTATGTAAAATTACACTGTGTCGTTAGTTCACTCACTCGACTGAAACATAAAATCGCCAATAGGGGGCAGTGTGGTTTGTTTACGTTCCGGGTACGTAACAATTCAAATTTTCAAATTCAAATTAAAAATACAAAGTGACGTCCAAACTTTTAAATTTTGGTAAAAATAGACAGTTCCTAACTTATAATGTCTGGAAAAAATACAGAAAACGAACTTTCTTTTTTAATGTAAACAATATTCCTGATTTTTGCGGCAAGTGTGCCTTTAAGTTCTTCACATTTTTTTTAATAACTTGAACCAACAAAGTGAGAAGGGTTTTGTATTTCTGCTATTCATTATGCCCTAATCCGCATGTCAATTTGCTCATTTATTGATCATCGTCAAACCCATTGTTTTATCAAACAAAATCTAAATGTATAACTGGTGAATGTTTATTACATATGAGACAACCTTGACAGGTACAATATTTCTCCTCTCAGTGAGGTGTTATGGTGGTTTTATTGACCAATTCCACACTGGCCAATTTAACCTCGTACAGAGCAAATGAAAGCCATCTGTTACAGGTAGTCCTGTGGCCATAGGTTTCCCTTATTCTTGGGATCATACAAGACTTGAAGTCATAGGTTCCTACATTTTTGCTATGTATGCATCTAGCCATGGTTAAACAATCTCTAACAGTTATTTTGTACAATGAGATACTGGATTCTAACAATTTACGTACATGTAAGGTATGATTTATTGAGAACTGAATTATAAGATGAGAACTTTTCCTTTGTCTAATCTCCCTTTCCTGACCCCAACCGTTGGAATAATCTTTAGCGAGGCGGTACATGTTGAGCTGATCTCAATCAATCAATCTAAAAACAAAGATTAAATATACATGTTCTAATCAATGGGCTTGGTTTAAATTGGGCCATGTGTGTATTAGAGAATGTAACGAGCAAACCGTTCCCAACAAGGCTTGAGCGTAGCTCTGATGGTAGAGGAGTTGGACGGTAACCCTAAGTCGTGAGTTCGATTCTCATCCTTGTTTGGATTTTTAGCCCGTCATCATTCTGATGGAGGGCTATTCAAATCGCTTTTCCGTGGTCCGTCGTCCGTCCGTTAACTTTTTGCTTGTTACCTTTATTCCAAGAAAACTACCAGTCCAATCTTAATCAAACTTAACATACAACATCACCCTATGGTCTAGTTGTGCACCGTACGTTTTCATCTCATTTGCATATTCAATGTGGCCACCAGGGGGCGATATTGTTTTTTTTTGTTACCTTTATTCCAAGAAAACTACCTGTCCGATTTTCACCAAACTTGGCTGACATTATCTCCATATAGTCTAGTTGTGCACCGTACATTTTCATCTCATTTGCATAAACAATATGGCCGCCAGGGGGAGATGTTGTTTTCCTTTGTTACGTTTATTGCAAGAAAACTTTCGGTAGTTACCTTTATTCCAAGAAAACTATTAGTCCAATCTTAATCAAACTCAACATGCATCATCACCCTACGGTCTAGTTGTACACCATACATTTTCATCTCATTTGCATATTCAATATGGCCACCAGGGGGCGATATTGTTTTGTTTTGGTTACCTTTATTCCAAGGAAACTACTAGTCCGATTTTCATCAAACTTGGCTGACATTATCTCCATATAGTCTAGTTGTGCATCGTACAGTTTCATCTAATTTGCTTATTCAATATGGCCACCAGGGGGGCGATGTTGTTTTTCTTTGTTACCTTTATTCCAAGAAAACTACCTGTCCAATCTTAATCAAACTTAACATACATCATGACCCTATGGTCTAGTTGTGCATCGTACATTTTCATCTCATTTGCATAAACAATATGGCCACCAGGGGGAGATGTTGTCTTCTTTGTTACGTTTATTGCAAGAAAACTTTCGGTAGTTACCTTTATTCCAAGAAAACCTTTAGTCCAATCTTAATCAAACTCAACATGCATCATCACTCTACGGTCTAGTTGTACCCCGTACATTTTCATCTCATTTGCATATTCAATATGGCCACCAGGGGGTGATATTGTTTTTTTTTGTTACCTTTATTCCAAGGAAACTACTTGTCAGATTTTCATCAAACTTGGCTGACATTATCTCCATATAGTCTAGTTGTGCATCGTACAGTTTCATCTCATTTGCATATTCAATATGGCCACCAGGGGGGCGATGTTGTTTTTCTTAGTTACCTTTATTCCAAGAAAACAACATGTCCAATCTTAATCAAACTTAACATACATCATCACCCTATGGTCTAGTTGTGCATCATACATTTTCATCTCATTTGCATAATCAATATGGCCGCCAGGGGGAGATGTTGTTTTTCTTTGTTACGTTAATTTTATTGCAAGAAAACTTTCGCTTGTTAGCTTTATTCCAAGAAAACTATTAGTCCAATCTTAATCAAACTCAACGTACATCATCACCCTACGGTCTAGTTGTGCACCATACATTTTCATCTCATTTTGCATATTCAATATGGCCACCAGGGGGCGATATTGTTTTTTTTTGGTTACCTTTATTCCAAGGAAACTACTAGTCCGATTTTCACCAAATTTGGCTGACATTATCTCCATATAGTCTAGTTGTGCATCCTACAGTTTAATCTCATTTGCATATTCAATATGGCCACCAGGGGGCGATGTGTTTTTTTTGTTGTTACCTTTATTCCAAGAAAACTACCTGTCCAATCTTAATCAAACTTAACATACATCATCTCACCCTATGGTCTAGTGGTGCATCGTACATTTTCATCTCATTTGCATATTCAATATGGCCGCCAGGGGGAGATGGTTTTTTTTTGTTACTTTTTTCCAAGAAAACTACCAATCCGATTTTCACCAAACTTGGCTCACATTATCTCACTATAGTCATGTTGTGTACTGTACATTTTCATCTCATTTGCATATTCAATATGGCTGCCAGGGGGCGATGTTTTTTTTCTTTATCTTTGTTCCAAGAAAACTACCTGACATTAATCAAAATCAACATACATTATCACCCTATGGTCTAGTTATGCACCGTTCATTTTGATCTCATTTGCATATCCAATATGGCCGCCAGGAGGGCGATATTGTTTTTTCGTTACTTCTATTCCAAGAAAATACTGGTCTGATTTTGACCAAACTTGGCCGACATTATCTCCCTCTGATCTAGTTGTGCACCCTACATTTTCGTCCCATTTGCTTATTAAATATGGCCGCCAGGAAGCAATGTTGTTTTTTAACCAAATTTGAAAATGAAACTTATTATCATTATTCCAAGAAAACTACTGACCTGATCTTAACCAAACATGACACACATCATCCCTCTAAGTTCTAGCTGTGCACCGTACATTATCATTTCATTAGCATATTGAAGATGGCTACCAGGTGGCAATGTTGTTTTCAACCAAAATTTCTAGGGGAGCTTAATTTTGCAATTCACAATTTAATTTTCCTCAACAATAGTTATCTCCCTGGAATAAGATTTTTTATGTAGGCCCCAATTCCTATATCCAGTTATTTCTGTAAGTGAAATAATCTTGAGCGCAGCGTAAAACACCAAACAATCAATCAATGAATTTAATATGAATAGATGAACGCGGGCGTTAAGATCCCTTTAAGGGATCTCTTGTTTTTTGTTCAATCAGTGTTGGTTATTTAAATGAGGTCGGTTTCAGTTATAAAGATGCATGCTGTCAAATCTGAGCGTAAAGGGCCATGCATCATTACCCCTCGGGCAAATTTTGTTTGTTTAATACAGCAAGTACAAGAAGCCTATCGAAAATCAACGGGCTCGGATGTTTTTTTCAAGAGTTATGCCCCTTACATATTACCGCTGCTGTTAAAAGCCGTGTAAACACATTATCTAAAAAAGTCTTTAACTTACAACTTTGAAACTTCACACATTTGTTTAATACAGCAAGTACAAGAAGCCTATTCAAAATCAACGCGTTCGGATGTTTTTTCAAGAGTTATGCCCCTTACATTACCGCTGCTGTAAAAAGCCTTGTAAACACATTATCTAAAAAAGTCTTTAACTTACAACTTTGAAACTTCACACATTTGTTTAATACAGCAAGTACAAGAAGCCTATTGAAAATCAACGGGCTCGGATGTTGTTTTTTTTCAAGAGTTATGCCCCTTACATGACTGTCAGCCAAAAACCTCTTTGTAAATGTGATGCATGTATGTGGAGTAATTTGTAACTCGCAACAAATTGTCTGGAAAATAAATATATCTTCGGTTTCTTTGGCCCAGACCCGAGGGGTCCTGATGGCGACAGCCACTTATTTTAATTCTGTCGTTATTTTCATTTTTGCAGCTGTACATTAATTATAACATGACACACACATTAAGTAATGCTGCGTTGGATAAGATCTGCGGTATGATCATGTTTAAACTGCTTTTAATTGATTTTGTCTCTTGTTTCATGTTTTTAACATGAAGTAGGAAAACCGTTTGGTTGTCTCTAGGTACACTTATGTGTCAATAAACCTCAAAACTTTTTTTTGCGTTCTAGCAGATTAAGTTTTAGTCATGTTGATTGTTTCTATGGTTACTTGCAACCATTATGAAAAATAAGCCCCATTTGCATCTAACAGTTTGAAGAGCTTTTCGCATTGACATGTTGAAATCTATTGATACATTTGCAGAATCTAGACAGAATTCTTCGTTTTTAGAAACGCTAATAAATGATAACTTGAAAGTGTCGCCTTATGGGGATAAAAAGCTGACAATTCCAAGCGAACAAAGCAGGCTGAATAAAGATATCACGCAACACTTACACTGGTTATATGAGGTTTAACCAAACTTTCTGACGTTTTCCGAAATTTCTGCCCCATTGACTTTTTTGGGATTTCTAAGAAATTTAGCCAGCCTTTTCCCACATCATGAACACATTCAAAACAGCAGAATACTTTACAAATCTGTGCACCTACATGTAAACTTGTCTCCATGGATATTTTAGACAAGAAGATTTTCCCTGTTGTTTTTGTAGATATATGTACATGTACAATGTAGCAGATAAATTGTAATTCTGAAGAATACAATTAAAGGACTTTTGCCCCTTCTCAAATGTTATCTACTTACTTTCTTGAAAAATGGCAGAAATTCTTCTACCGACTGTGGGTGACGCCTGGAACTGGGAATCGAACCCGGGTCCCAAGGTATGGCACCTATCACGAGCACTAAATGTCGGCTGTCTTATCCATTCAGCCAATGGGCGTCACCCAAAATATGTAGAAGAATTTCTGGAATTTTTTCCCTAAAATAGCGAGAATACTGTTTAACTCACTTTCTACATATAAATGACACTAACTAATTAACTTTACTTAGTTCTGGCATAAACTTAAATAATTAATTTAATATCTTTTTCTCACTTTCACTAGGGAGCTTATGTAATAAAGTTTCTCATCTATTTGCATTATGACAATAAAAATACACTTAAGAGATTATGTACTAGAGTTTCGGATCTAATTGCGTTATATGACATTGAAAATATTGTTGACATCATAAATAAATCTTGATATAGTATTATATTAATTTGATTCCTTAATGGTCCATTTGCTTTCCACTCTGGCCGTTAACTAGTTTTATCCCTGGGCAAAGCGATGTAATGAGGCAAATCCCACCAATTGTTTTACTATGTATTGATTGATCCTAGCCCCAGGTTCAGGTTTGTCAGTTAAAGCAGGAATAGAGTGGAACACGAACCGTATTATTGTGCCTGCAGGTTATAAACCACATTACATTTATCTGAATTAGGACTGATTATTTCCAGCCTACAGACTGACTAATTACCCTAAACTGTTTGTGTTCCAGGAACTACCTTAGCACCATCTGGAAGTTATAATTGTGATTAATCATATACTTTAATTTTAATTAAACCTATTGAAAGAACATTTCTATTCAAATATCGTAAATTTACAAAGTACAAAGTTTGCTCCATGCAACACAAATTGTCTCGGCCTTTCATTCGGCTTAATGTAGAAAATTTAATCTAATCCCCTTTTCCAATGATAAAAAAAAAAGTTGTTTGTGCTGATGATTTCATGATTAAAAAATCTAAGGTTTATAAATCCTGTTTCTAAGCTCCTTGGGCAGGTTGTTCAAAAGTGTATTAGGCTTAATACCGATATAACCTTGTAATGTAACAATTGCACCGGTATTAAACATAATACACTTTTGAACAACTCAGCCCAGAAAAACTCTAAACACTCTCTTGTATGACTTTCATTGATAGCACATTTTGATGGCTTTATCAAAATCAAAGTAATTGGTTTAATTTTGTTTCATTTTCACTGTATAAATGAAGTTATATTTCTGCCATGCCATTCAGCTTGGTTAAAATTAATGAAGATCAAAATAGACTTAAGCTAAAATACATATGCATAATTGCCACTTAAACCTTGTTATTGAAGATGTGCTTAGAACAGCGGATTTCGTTTGTGCTTATGATTGTTTGTGACAGTTTTACCTATCAACAATGTTTACAATGTCCTGGAGAAGACCCTTGTAAGACATGAATGAATCATAGAACTTTTCTGTGGCAAGTGCTTGGCTGAGTGGACTTCATTTCCATGTTTACCATATTTGAAAAACTCAGTGTGTGAAGACTGCATGATAGAATACAGTGAACAAACTCCTGCAGATAATTTGGTTTTCCCCGTCGGAGAACTCTGTAAACATTGTCTCTTTTGACCTAGAGCCTTCTCCAGCAGATGTGACTGGAAGACAGAGCAATTCTCTTTGACTTGTAGAAATTCCACAGCATTATTGAACTGACTTTGGGTAATTGATTTGCTGCTCATCTGCCCTTGGTGCGGAATGTAACGCGGAAGACATGCATGTCTGATGGTCGAGGATGAGTTTAATTGGATTACGGCTGATTGCGTCTAAGAGGAACGGCAGACTTGACAAGGGCTCATTTCCTCTGTCAGATGAGGCCCTCATTTGACTTTCAACTTTCGACTTCCACACAGACTTGTCCATTCTGTGTAATTTCTACATGTCAGATTTCCATTTCCCTCTTCTGTTCTATTTTTTTCTTCTCGTCTGAAGTAGTTCAGCTAGAACCTAACTTAACGTAAAGTTAAGAAATAAAATTATTCCTTATTCTGCCATATTAAGTCGTTACTTTAATCATTGTTACCAACATGTTGGGAACTATTTTGCTTTTGGTACCATGTGGCATCATTGTTCTATGGAAATTTATAAACATAAATAGAACTAAATTGAACCAAATTAAGATAAAAAAAACATTCTCTCTGTTGCTTATATCAGTTGCAATAATTAACGGAAGAGCTGTATTTAAAAAAAACTCTTTCCATGCTGGTAATTATCCCTCATTCAGCTCACTTTCTTGTATTTTCTGGTTCTACATGTAAGTAGTTAAATAGAATTATTGGTTATTATGTCTTATTTAATGTACTATGATATTGAACAAAGAAGTATCAGTGTTTTATTCCTATAAAACTTCAGAAAAAATGCATGGTTATTTTAGTCAAGAAGATTTTCCTTTTACACGTTTGTTTTAGTGTTCATAAATATAATAATTTAACAGAAATATTTACAAATATTAAATATGAATATTATTGTTTTAATTTTTCTTTTATGTTTACTGTGTACCACCTGTTCTCTATCTGTTCTTTTACTACAAAGTTTGTAGGTTGAACTAAATCAATATCTGACCAAGCATTACTGTGTTATTTGAGGAATTAATGGGGCGGAAATCAACAGCAGCAGTCAGCTTGAAATGTGATACTTTCGGTAGTGCTTTTTATTCAACTTTTTGTTTTCTGCTGTAAGGCTGTTAGAATTTTACATAAATCACTCTTGCACCTTTTCCCAAGTGCTTTATTGATGTTAACAAATGTACCATGTTGACTGAATCCGACCTACATGTAGCTGTAAATTATAGGGAAATTGGACAGCTGGAGTCAGAATTAGAAAGAATTATGAACTATATATGGTTGTATTCATTTTGTCCCAAGATTCTTTACCAAAGTTCATAGACACCTGGCTTACTTGGCAGAGGGCTAGTCTCTCAGTCCGACACAGGCCTTCCATTGATTAGGTGTGGGTTCGAATCCCAATCTGTCAACAAAAAACGAAAAAAGTATATCTGGATTTTTCACTACGTTGTCTTATGTGGAGGAGTTGTCAGGTACTCAACATAGGTCAGGGATTTTTGCGGGACAGAGTCTGGTTTCCTCCTCCATATATAAGTCAAGTAATCTAGATTGTAAGTAATGTAAAACATTAATCAATAGTTTGCCAGTTTTGCGGGAAAAAATGACATGACTTCTCGGCATCCATCTTACACTGGACAAGCCCAGCAGTCATCTTAACTTTTGCCATATTCCGTCAAAGTCCCTTTTCATCCACGATTTTCTCAACATTTCTTTACTCAATCGGATATAAACTGTCCGAATATAGGTTTATATGTATACTTGGGGCAGTAATTATGACGTGGCTAAATTACATAATTTTAAAGTAATTGGCAAATCATCTATCAATCAAAGGAATCTTCCACAGAACTCACAGAACATTTTTACTGTTACAGTTTATAAAATTAGAAAAGCCAAAAGAATTCTCTTTTCTGCCTGCCCGAGAGATGAAACCATTTCTTGCAGCTGTTAACTGATTCTCAACCTGCCAACAAGAGTAACCTTTAACATCAGTTCACAAATTAGTTATTTATCATATAATTGTTAGTATGATTTATTATACTCATTGCAAATATCATTGAGATTCTGGTAATTAGATTCCTTAATGGGTCATTTGTTTTCCATTCTGGTTAACTAGATATATCCCTGGGCTAATCGTCGTAACGAGGAAAATCACACAAATTGTTTTACTATATATTGATTCCTACTTAAGCCCTAATGTAAACCTGTCCCTGGAGTGATGTGAAACATTAACCATATTATTGTACCTGCAGGATGCGAACAGTATAAGATTCTCAGAATGACAGGTAATTGCCTCAAACCAACAGGCAGATTAATTACCTGTGTCTGTTTGGGTTCCAGTAATTCCATTTTAATTATGCACTTAAAATGTGATACCTTTTCTGTTACTGATATATTTTTGGATAAAAATTTGCCTTGCCACCAATTAATTTTCTATGTGTTTTACCACAAAAACTATCCATAAACACAAAGTTTTTATCTAAGCATTCTATATTTTTTCTTCTCATGCAATCCAAAAAAGAAGGCAAAATAATCTTAAGGTGCTACAAAAATGCCGGTGAATTAGCTTTTGATATCAATAGTGTTTTCAAAATCAGACTATTTCAAATATCCTTAAAATATTGATATTTTGACTTATGTTTTATGCCAGACTAAAATCCACTAAGGCCTCTTTTAGATTATTTCACTTATATGGGAGCCTCAAGAGGTTTAGTTGGGAGGAAATGAGCACTTTTGGTAGCTATCTGAAAACCATTCCACATTGGGAATCTAGTGAAAACCCACTAAGATTTTTTTTGTTTGGTCTAAGTTCGATTCAAACTCCTCTTAAAGGAAAATCGTTCAACTGACTGAACCACCGAGGCCCCCTAACCTGTAATGGAATGATCACCGTCACTCAATCGCAATGTGAACATAAATATAGGCCTTGTAGACTTGAAACAGTTTGGGGACTTATTTAAAAATGTCCAGAAAAAATAATCTTGAAAGTTCCCTTATCAAATCAAGTGTCATCTGGCACAAATAAGCTTGAACCGGTCTTGATGACACTGCAGAAATGTCAGTGAATCTTAGAGCTTTCCTGCTGCAAGTGCTTGGGCTTAGATGATTCAGTTTCCATGGTAATTGTGTTCAAACAACATTCAAGGACTGATTTTATGAAGTGTATGAAGACTGGTTATATAACATGGTAAATCAACTCCTGCAGATAATTTGGTTTTCCCCGTCGGAGAACTCTGTAAACATTGTCTCTTTTGACCTAGAGCTTTCTCCAGCAGATGTGACTGGAAGACGAAGCAATTCTCTTTGACTTGTAGAAATTCCACAGCATTATTGAACTGACTGTGGATAATCGATTTACTGCTCATCTGCCCTTGGTGCGGAATGTAGCGTGGAAGACAGGCGTGTCTGATGGTCGAGGATGAGTTTAATTGGATTACGGCTGATTGCGTCTAAGAGGAACGGCAGACTTGACAAGGGCTCATTTCCTCTGTCAGATGAGGCCCTCATTTGACTTTCAACTTTCCACTTCCACACAGACTTGTCCATTCTGTGTAATTTCTACATGTCAGATTTCCATTTCCCTCTTCTGATCTATTTTTTTCTTCTCGTCTGAAGTAGTTCAGCTAGAACCTAATTTAACGTAAAGTTAAGAAATAAAATTATTCGTCATTCTGCCATATTAAGGCGTTACTTTAAACATTGTGACCAACATGTTGGGAACCATTTTGCTTTTGGTATCATGTGGCATCATTGTTCTATGGAAATTTATAAACATAAATAGAACTAAATTGAACCAAATTAAGATAAAAAAAACATTCTCTCTGTTGCTTATATCAGTTGCAATAATTAACGGAAGAGCTGTATTTAAAAAAAACTCTTTCCATGCTGGTAATTATCCCTCATTCAGCTCACTTTCTTGTATTTTCTGGTTCTACATGTAAGTAGTTAAAGGCACACTTGCCGCGAAAATCAGGAATATTGTTTACATTAAAAAAGAAAGAGCGTTTTCTGTATTTTTCCCAGACAATATAAGTTAGGAACTTTCTATTTTTACCAAAATTTAAAAGTTTGGACGTCACTGTGTATTTTTAATTTGAATTTGAAAATTTGAATTGTTAGGTACCCGGAACGTAAACAAACCAAGCTGCCCCCTATTGGCGATTTTATGTTTCAGTTGAGTGAGTGGACTAACGGCACAGTGTAATTTTACGTAGGCCTATTTATCTGAGAAATACAGGCTGACGATCGGTTAACAGCGACTGGATTTGATTTGATTTGATATTTATTCACCAACAGAGCATAATATGGGAAACATTTAGACAAAATAGTAAAAAAACAAGGCGGGAATAAAGTCCCAGATGGGACTTGTTTTATCCCTCAACAGTAACTGGAAAAGCCTGCTCATAATTGTTTGAGTGTAAAACACAGATACAAAGGCCTGAAAGGAGGGTAATCCAACACGAAAGTTGACCGACACTGATCGTTGTTGTTGTAATCAAGCTTCGATTTTTCGTTTGTTTTTCACCCCATTTTTACATTCTAAAGCTAACTAGACATGTTTTATGTGTCCTATGTTTAAGTTTAGTGGTATTAGTCGTAGTAAGCTCATGTAAATTGGTTTTCTTAGCAAATTTAAACAGGCTACGGCGGCAAGTGTGCCTTTAAATAGAATTATTGGTTATTATGTCTTATATATGTACTATGATATTGAACAAAGAAGTATCAGTGTTTTATTCCTATAAAACTTCAGAAAAAATGCATGGTTATTTTAGTCAAGAAGATTTTCCTTTAACACGTTTGTTTTAGTGTTCATAAATATAATAATTTAACAGAAATATTTACAAATATTAAATATGAATATTATTGTTTTACTTTTTCTTTCATGTTTACTGTGTACCACCTGTTCTCTATCTGTTCTTTTACTACAAAGTTTGTAGGTTGAACTAAATCAATATCTGACCAAGCATTACCGGTACTGTGTTATTTGAGGAATTAATGGGGCGGAAATCAACAGCAGCAGTCAGCTTGAAATGTGATACTTTCGGTAGTGCTTTTTATTCAACTTTTTGTTTTCTGCTGTAAGGCTGTTAGCATTTTACATAAATCACTCTTGCACCTTTTCCCAAGTGCTTTATTGATGTTAACAAATGTACCATGTTGACTGAATCCGACCTACATGTAGCTGTAAATTATAGGGAAATTGGACAGCTGGAGTCAGAATTAGAAAGAATTATGAACTATATATGGTTGTATTCATTTTGTCCCAAGATTCTTTACCAAAGTTCATAGACACCTGGCTTACTTGGCAGAGGGCTAGTCTCTCAGTCCGACACAGGCCTTCCATTGATTAGGTGTGGGTTTGAATCCCAATCTGTCAACAAAAAACGAAAAAAGTATATCTGGATTTTTCACTCCATTGTCTTATGTGGAGGAGTTGCCAGGTACTCAACATAGGTCAGGGATTTTTGCTGGACAGAGTCTGGTTTCCTCCTCCATATATAAGTGAAATAATCTTGACTATAACGTAAAACATCAATCAATAGGCCATTTGTCAGTTTTGCATGATACAAAGAAATGACGTAGCTGCATCCATCTTACACCGGACAAGCCCAACAGTCATCTTGACCTTTGCCATATTCCGTCAAAATCCCTTTTCATCTATTGGCAAATCACCTATCAATCAAAGGAATCTTCCACAGAACTCACAGAACATTTTTACTGTTACAGTTTATAAAATTAGAAAAGCCAAAAGAATTCTCTTTTCTGCCTGCCCGAGAGATGAAACCATTTCCTGCAGCTGTTAACTGATTCTCAATCTACCAACGAGAGTTACTTTTAACATCAGTTCACAAATTAGTTATTTGTCATAATTGTTAGCATGATTTATTATACTGCTTGCAAATATCATTGAGATTCTGGTAATTAGATTCCTTAATGGGTCATTTGTTTTCCATTCTGTTAACTGGATGTATCCCTGGGCTAATCGCTGTAACGAGGAAAATCACACAAATTGTTTTACTATATATATATTGATTCCTACTTAAGCCCTAATGTAAACCTGTCCCTGGAGTGACGTGAAACATAAACCATATTATTGTACCTGCAGGTATAAGATTCTCAGAATGACAGGTAATTGCCTCAAACCAACAGGCAGATTAATTACCTGTGTCTGTTTGGGTTCCAGTAATTCCATTATAATTATACACTTTAAATGTGATACCTTTTCTGTTTCCGATATATTTTTTGGATAATAAAGTTTGCCTTGCCACCAATTAATTTTCTTCGTATTTTACACACAAAAACTATCCATAAACACAAAGTTTTTATCTAAGCATTCTCTATTTTTTCTTCTTATGCAATCAACAAAAAAGAAGGCAAAATAATCTTAAGTTGCTACAAAAATGTGTGAATTAGCTTTTGATATCCATAGCAGGTGTTTTTAATATCCTTGCCATCAATTGATTTTCTAAGTGTTTTACACGAAAACTATCCATAAACACAAAGTTTTTATGGAAGCATTCTACAAAAATGCCTGTGAATATGCTTTTGTATGATATCAATAATAGGTATTAGGCCGGATCTAGTGAAAACCCACTAGGAATTTGTTTTGGTTTGGGCTAAGTTCGATTCAAACCCACATCCTATTGGTGGAAGGCTTATATCCTCATAAAGGAAAATCTTTCTACTGACTGAACCACCGAGGCCCCATTACCTGAATTGGAGTGATCACCGTCACTCCTTCTCAATGTGAACATAAATGTAAGCCTTGTAGACTTTAAACAATTTGGGGACTTTGGGATTTGGGAAAAATGTCCAGAAAAGATAATCTTGAAAGTTCCTTTATCAAATCAAGTGTTACCTGACACAAATAAGCTTGAACGGGTCTTGGTGACACTGCAGAAATGTCAGTGAATCTTAGAGCTTTCCTGCTGCAAGTGCTTGAGCTGAGTGGATTCAGTTTCCATGGTAATTGTGTTCAAACAACATTCAAGGACTGATTTTATGAAGTGTATGAAAACTGGTTATATAATATGGTAAATCAACTCCTGCAGATAATTTGGTTTTTCCCGTCATTCCACTCCGTTACCAAACTGCATAATAATTCAAAAATCTTGAGACGTTATGATACACCCCTATGACTCCAGCGTTAATTCCATGATTATTCTGCGTGTTAATACCCCTACATTTTTGCTCAAAGTGGTTAAAACCTGCAGAGGTATTTTAATGTCTCAGATAATAGGTTTCTGTTTTCCCTATCTTTATAATGCTATTAAAGCTAGTCAACTGTCAATCATAATTCTCTTTCAAAGTAAGTGAACTCATCACAAACTTTTTCACAGGGACCGTTTTTTTTTTATGCGCTGTGGGGTGAGGAGGGGGGGGGGAGGAGTTATGGTAACACTCTCCAACATATTTATCATTGATTTTTCAAACTAGTTCAATCCAAGAGCATTATGCAACGGCACGTTTTTGTCTTTTTTCCCCCCCTCTTTTTTACAAATCACACTGCTCTGAGCTAGGTTATTGATTAGGGAAAATTGATCTGCAACATCGAGAAAACTTTCCTTATTATGCAAGTGTGTTGAAATGTTTAGAGCAAGCCATTGAAGTCTTTAGTATGAATCCTTAATTTAGGTCCTTGAAAATACATTGAAGTGTTCAGCATCAAACAATGGTTTAGAACCCCTCAAAAGGAAACCCCTTTATCTGGGTTGCAGTTCAGCTCTTTCGGCTTTTTGCTAAACAGCTATTCCATAGAAGAGCCTCAGGGAGAAATTTTTGTCAGACCAAAGGGTATTTGTCTCTCGGCTTATTCAGATTATTAGCAGATTGGATAATTTGATTCAGAATATGTGAAATAAAATCAATGATTATTTTGTAAGACTTGAGCTGAACAGAAATGACACGTTCCAGGTTACTTCTGCTCTGTATTAAACTTGAAGAGTTTTGATCCGATCATGACAATTCTTTCCAGCATTTTAATACCTTATGGGTAGATGGTGTGTCATCAACCATTTATGACACAGCATATGCTTTATGGGTAGATGGTGTGTCATCAGCCATTTATGACACAGCATATGCTTTATGGGTAGATGGTGTGTCATCAGCCATTTATGACACAGCATATGCTTTATGGGTAGATGGTGTGTCATCAGCCATTTATGACACAACATATACTTTATGGGTAGATGGTGTGTCATCAACCATTTATGAAATTATTGCATAATATAGCATCTTTATTAGAGAGAGTGGGGGGGGGGGGGGGGGGGTCTTATTATGACTTGTCCATTTTTACTACAAAACCTTTTTGGAAGCATGTCTCCATAAAATATATTTCCTGCACCAGTGTGTTTTAATTTAGGAAATCTGTTTTAGGGTTTTGTTTTCTAATTCTCTTTCTCAATATGTGTTACTATTTTACTACAAAGTTTGTAGGTTAACCTGGATCAATATTTGACCAAGCATTACTGTGTTATTTGAGAAATTAATGGGGCGGAAATCAACAACAGCAGTCAGCTTGAAATGGGATACTTTCAAAAGCTTTTTTTATCTTTTGTCTTTTGTTACTACACTGGGAGTATTTTACACTTACACTTTGTAGTATATTGATTGCTTTCCCATGTGTTGGTTGTACCTTATTTAGCCTTTCCATCTATTCAAGCACTTTATTCATATCAATAAATGGTGTATTTGGATCAAACCTGGTTGTAAAATGAACTTCGGGGAAATGGGCAGTCAGCTATAACATTTCATATGATTTTATGCAAATTTATAAAATTCTGGCATTTGTACAGAGCTTGTAACATTGAAATGCTGGTAACCAACCGATACCGATGCTAGTTTCGTTATACATCATACCAAATACTGGCTTTCATGATGGGTAACAGATTTTCGTTTCTGTAGTTTTCCAACAACTGTATCAACATTCAACAAGCTACCGCAACCGATCGTTACCGTAAAATCATATGGCCTGTTGTACGTAAAACCAATTTATTATGTGACCAGCCGTACGGTTTTTGTCTTATTAAAAGAATTATTGGGGTGGAAATCACATCGGTAATGAACTTGAAATGTGATTCTTCTGTTTTATTCTACTCTGTTTTGTGTGCTATGTGCATTTTACGTTTACACTTTATAGTATATCGATTGACTTACGAATACTTTTGTTTCTTTGTTACACACCTTTTTATCAGCCTTTGTTTCCCTCCAGATACATGTAGCTTGCACCTTTATACTAGAAATCTATTGATGTCAACAAATACTCTATATGACCTACTTATATATCGAGTTCTCGGGAAATACATGCAGGACAGACGGCTGTGACATTATTTTCTCTGAATCAATATAGATTAATGGAAATGTTATTGCATCATTTATGTTATAGGTGTAATTGCACCTTGCAGTTGCTTCTTTGATGAATTTGTTAACTCATATTTTTCAATGAGGATATCTATATACTGTGAATACACGTGTGCTTTTCCAGTAAATAATATCAACGTTGTTTAGCGGTAACTCAATCTACCACGAACGTGAAAGTCCCAACAGAAACATTTCCTTATGTGGATTGATTGATTTATTGATTTTTTATGCTGCACTCAAGATTATTTCACTTTTATGGCGGTATGGCCAGGTTCAGTGAGGGAAGAAACAGAGCCCATTGCCCGGAGGAAACCCCTGACCTTGAGCGAGTACCTGGCAAGTTGCTGAAGGTGCTAACCAAAGGTCCAAGGTGTATCCTCTCGGCAAATAACCTGGTTTCCGTCTGGAGTAAACCTAACAACTCTGTGATATAAGTTAAATGTTCTTGAGTGCAACCCATAACATCAATCTACCAATCCATCACTCGAAACATCACAAACATGATATAATATTTTCTGGGGCATTAGTGGGATATTTTCACTTCATGTTTCAATTTGGTAGGAGGGGCCTCAGTGGTCCAGTGGGTTAGAGTGATCGTTCCTCAGTCCCACACAGACCTTCCATCAATGCTACGGTGGTTAGAATCACACAGACCAAATAAAATTTTCTGAGTGGAATTTTCACTCAGGTCACCGTATGTGGAAGAGTTGCCAGGCACTCACCAAAGGGCAGAAGTTTCCTCCGAGAAATGAGCACAGTTTCCTCCCTTAACCTGGCAATGCCGCAATGTAAATGAAATTATCTTGAGTGCTGCGTAAAACATCAATCAATCGATTTACAATGTAGTTGGCCTAAAGTTTGGCTTCCATTGCTGTATTATGTCAGAAATTGGTATTGGAGCAATAAGCATCCGGCTTGAAATGGGATAGTTTCCGACGTGCTTACTTTTGATCTGTTTGGATGTTGTTTCAGTGCAGTGGAACTGTTAGTTAACAGACCTGGTAGTATATTGATCAATGTTATTGTTTCATTGTTTTATCAGCCTTCACATCCATCCATCCTCAACAAATACTACATTTGGATCTGACCTAATTGTAAAGGAGTTTCTAGAGAAATAGGACAGATGGCTGTGCAATATTATCTCTAAATCTTGTCGATTATGGAATAGAAAAACGCTTGCATCATTTCTGTCCTAAAATTATAATCTTAGTGTAAATGCATGTGTTTTTTTCAAAAAGCAGGCTCATATCTTATTTCAGTCAGGAACGTAGAAATTTTTTTTTACAGACTGTTTTATCGGGTAGCTAATAGATTGCCGTTTGTAGAAGAGTTGTCAGGTACTCTCTGAAGGGCGGGGGTTTCCACCGCATAAAGACCCCGGTTTCCTCCCCCACTAAACCTGGCAATGTCGCCATAAAAGTCAAATAATCTTGAGTGCGGCGTTAAACATCAATCAATCAATCTATCAGGTGGCTACATTAGTTTTACATGTGTCTCCAATAATGTGTTAAATGTAGAAAAAGTTTTTTGCAGAATACATATAACTTGACTGTTTTTATTAATTTTTTGCATCTTTTCATCTAGAACAAAATGTAAACCATTGTATAATTAAAGAAATTTTTTTATTGAGGACACTCATATCAAGCTAATTATTGTACAATAGATTCAAGACTTTTTTCATGTTTGTTTTTCCAGTTTTTAGTTTTTTATGTTATATTCCTACTTGATTGTTTGCCATGAATATCAAAATATGATTGGTATAAATTGCCCAATAATCAAATCTACCTCTACTTTCTGGTAACTCATTTTGTTAAAAATTTCTTCTGAAGTGGATACTTTTTATTGTATTACATGTATTCCTGTGCTAAAAATCTTCTTTTTATTGAGGTACTCGGTGAAAGGCAAGGTTTTGTCAGGGCTAAGAGATTAGCTTCTTCCATAACTAAACCAGGCAAAGCTGTTTAATCTTCAGTTTGGCATAAAACATGAATCTTTTTTTTTTATTGTTGAAAACATCAGCGTTGATGTGTCAGAATAAAGATCTCTGACTATCGTTAAGTTTCAATAATCATAAAGCCGCCCAAAAGTTGGTGTTTTCAATCAAAAAAAATTATTACCATAAAAGGTATGTTTTATTCATTTCCTCTTGGAGCTCCAGAACGTCACTAAAATAATGTGTTTAATTTTTCTTTCTGCTTACAGATCACCATCCAACCCAGACCAGAAGATTATTAAAAGGATTGTGGGTTTAGAGGGGGATACCATACAGTAAGTAAAGCCTGTTACACAGATAAGATAAAATATCAGCCCTTATTGGATTGACACACCCCTATGTCATCATTTCATTAACACCATCAAAGGTAGCCCGATTTTAACATGTTCTATGTATTCTTTGGGGTGGTGAGTCACTCAGCCTCTTGTGAAAATGTTGCTTGTTCAATCTGCGAAATTTTATAACCGTCATTCAAAGAAACAACTTATGTATACTTTCTTATTCAATGAAACCATCTTCTAAATATTGAATTAGCATACATACATTTTCACAAAATTTATTTTGTGCTGATTTCTAAATTACTTCTCATCAGTACTGAATAAAGGTTATGTATAATGTATTATATATAACGGACAAGGAAGGCAAATTATTGACATGTGAGGAATGATGACAGCTAGGCACATGTAAGACAGAAATGATGGTTTAATGCAGGAGTTCTCTCCATGCAGCTTTCATGGGCCCTGGGATGGTATTGTCAAGCCATACTAGGGGTGCCCAAACTGTTTGCCCTAGATTATGCCCATTTAGATATATCAAATAAATTAGAATTGAATGAAAAATCAACAATATTTATTACCCAATTAAATTTTTCTATCAATATTTATATGTTTTGTGAAAGAAAACATCAGTTTTGATTTTCATTTCCAGTCCTTCATCCACTAGACATGACTTAAGTGTTAGTATCCCAGCTGGTCACTGTTGGGTGGAAGGGGATCATCATAGGAAAAGTTTAGACAGTAATATATTTGGACCTGTGAGTAAAACCAAGTCTTATTAAGTGAAGATCATTACATAAAAGTTCATAAGAATTCTTACTTGTTAAAGTGACATGAGCTTCCAAAATAGAGCTCGTTTAACGCATGCCATTTCCAGAATGGTATTTACAAAATAATCTTTTTTTTGTCGGCTAAATCAGTTACAATAAAACAAAGCAATGTTATTGAATCTTTACTAAATAAGTAACTAAGCGACACATGTGATGTGGAAAAGTCCTGAGTTTGATTTGCATCCTGGCCTGGACTTTTCCAGGGTCATCATTGTCGGTTATTTACATGTACTAATGCAGTAATTTCCCTGATGATGAATGCAGCTTGCATTCTCAATTTACCAAGAAAATAAAAATGTCCAGGACAAAAGTTAAAGACTTCCTTAACGTAAAGTAGCTATTCTTGTATTTACAATGCGTTGGTCACTCTTGCTTTCTTTTCCATTTTAATCCTTTTGTCACCTGGATAAAGCTGTCTTATCGTTTTGGAATTGATTCAATCAGTTTAATCCCACTCAGATGAAGTCAATTTTTATCTGGATTCTCATTATATAGATTGATTGATGTTTTTCGCCTCACTCAAGATTTTTTCACTTATATGTCGTTGTTTCCAGGCTTAGTGGGGGAGGAGACCGGGCTCATTCCCCGTAGGAAACCCTCTACCTTCGGCGAGTACCTGGCAACTCTTCCACATACTGCGACCGAGTGAAAAATTCACTCAGAAATCATTATTTAGAAGAAAGAATGATAGTTATCCACAAGTTGAAAATCCAAAATTTATAGTCTGCTATCCAAAATTTACAGACTGCTTTCTCATTGCTATAAGACCTAAATAATGTTGTAAGCGACGTTAAATCTTCTCTCATTCACTGACTGCATGATTTTGCTATAGTTTTCAAACATTTTGTTTGTTTTATTTGTAGGTTCCAGTATCCCTGATAACTGCCAAAGCCTCTCATATTGTCTGGCCACCAAGTCGATGGCAACGTTTGGAGCCTTTTAAAAGCCCTGTGTGACACATAGTAGGGGAGAGAACTTTGTAAATTGGCAAGCTATATGCAGTGATTAGCTCACTCTGAATTTTCTGAGCCGTAAAACCAGCATTTTAAACGAAATTCTCCTGAGGAGATCAAAGATTGAATGGTCTACTAGATATAAATGATATTACTGTGGGCAGATGGATTGGCAATACAAACTGGAAGGAAATTCCTCAAATGTGTGCTTTATCAGAGACTATGAAAACTCTATTCAGGAAATTGAACGAATATTGAGATAAATTGAACTCTTCCCTCAGTGAAGGCCATGAAAACTCCAATGTTTCCTGAAACATTCTTCTTTTAATACCCAGACACATCTTCCATCAGAACGAAATAATATCAAAAGACATTGTATAAATACACTATTAGGTTTCTATTATCACTTCATCAATACATTGTTCTGATCATTAAACTAAAGTCTATGCAAATACTGCTGTCATATCATACAATTTAAGACTTATTTTTAGAATTAACCAGCAAAAAAGTCTAGGTTTCTGTTATTTCAACTATTTTCTATTAAGACCGTTTTCACGCTTTGGAAAAAACTTCATAACATTGCTGTTGAATTTAGCTGAAGTTTCTTCTCGGTTTGCTGGGTATTTTTTACCTTCTTCATATAGATACCTCCTAAATAAGGTACTTTAGGAACTTTTGGGGAAAATGTGCATGGAGTTCATACTCAGATTTGATTTAAACTCATTTTACTTGAGTGATAATTTTAGCAAATGAGGTGGGTTTCTTCCGGGGAGATTTGTTCAGATATATGACATCTTTGTTCAGAGCGGTCCGTTATAATTGCAATATTTCTAAACCTTGTTATCATTTTTTTTTTTTAACTTTATTTCATTTTAATCGGAAGCTGTATGGGTTTTTGTTAAATATTTTATATCGTAGATTGACAGTCATTTTTTAATTCAGAGAAATGTATTATAATGTGAAAAGACTTTCTTACATTGTACATGTGTTAAGGATCATTAGAGATTTTTTAAGTATAAGGAATGGTCCAGTTTTATAATTAGACAAGTAAGATGTATAAATAATTAAACAGTATTATTACTTAGTGAATCCTTTTTTGTTTTGCATTCATTTCTGAGAGCATTGATCCTAAGATTTGAGACACTCAGACAGGGGGCATGGTGGCTCTGCTTTGGCCAAGTTAAAATCTTCATGGAACCCATTCCGTGTTCTACATTGTTGGAATACTCAACTCTAACCCTTAAATCGAACAGCGCTCATTGTCCGGAATGTAAGAGTCGTCTTTCCTACCCTTACAGAGACTTGGTCAATCAGCAGTCGTTAAGCAAAAGCACAAGGTGGTGGAAGTGCCCGAGGTTTTGATCACACGTGAGAAGTTTTACTCGCATCTAATCAAAAGGCGCTGTTCGATTTACGGGTTGCAGTAGAGTATCCCGCCATGGTAAAACACGGAATGGGCGCACTCAAGATTATTTCACTTATATGGTGGCGTTGCCAGGTTCAGTGGGTAACGAAACCAGGTGCTGCAAATGAAAGTCATTTACATGTATAATGAAGCGGTTCAATTGTTGTTACAAATATCTTTCACCAGAGGTAGTTAAAAATTTCATCAAAATCCAAACACAACATGTCTGTATGATCTAACTGATTAGTCACATAATAGTCTGGGAAAGGAGACAAGTTATAGTGTTTCCCTACGGGTGTCCATGGAATGTGCATGTTGGACTCCCTCACTTTTACACTGGCCACACCTAATAAAAGAGGGAGGGGGGGGGGGGGGGGTGGTAAAGGAGCTACCTCTCATCCAACACACCAACAAGCTTTGGCATCCACTAGTCAACAAATACAGGTTAACCAAAAATATACTTATGATGTCTGGTACACAAGAACAGTGCCCTCAGACTGGGGGCATTCTGGCCTAACTTAAGCTATGGTTACTGACCTAGCAAGGATTGATTGATGTATTTTATGCCACACTGTGCTTATTTCACTTATATGCTGACATTGCCAGGTTTATTGGGTAAGGATTGATTGATTGTTTGGTGTTTTACGCCACGCTCAAGATTATTTCACTTATATGGCGGCGTTGCCAGTTTTATTGTGGGAGGAAACCGGGCTCTGTGCCCGGAGGAAACCCACGCCTTCCGCTGGTAACTGGCAACCATCCCACATAGGTCGTTCGAGTGAAAACCCAGTCAGAAAATTTTCCAATTTTTGGACAGAGTGGGATTCGAACCCGTGACCCATCCTGATATTGGAAGAGTATCTAGCAATTCTTCCAGATCAAGTGGCTCTTTCGGTTAAAGTGATAGTCTAACTCAGGCCTTCCATCGATGCGGGCTCGAATCGAATCTCCGACCAAAATAAATTTAAAAAAAATATTGGAGTCTATTTTTCACTTGATTGTCGTCGTATGTGGAAGAGTTGCCAGGTACTCATCTGTGGTTTCCTCCTCCACTAACCTGGCAATGCCGCCATGTAAGTCAAAATGCCAGATTCTTTATGCTCAGGTTTAAGTGAGAGAACAATGTCAAATGATCTATTTTACGAGTTTCTAATCTTTTTAGCGGAGATGATAGCTTACGGCTACCGCCACTACCACTAACGGTACCTTTCTCGCCCCTCAAGGCGACAGATATCAAACAGGGTCAGCACATTCTTCTTCTCTCGATTTTGGGTAACGTCCAGACTATGAATCTAATTAACATCTCAGAAAAAGGCTTCAATCACCAGCACAAAATGCTGGGTGTCTTATCCATTCAGAGAATTAACACACTTATGAATTAATATAAAAATAGACAACTCCTGAAGAAAAAAAAAAGTCACTAAACTTTAATATGTTGATTGTTTATTAACAGTTCAAAAATACATTAAAACATTCAGTACAGCAGCATGGATTTGTGCCAGACTACACTGGATTTGGAATTGGATATCTTTGTTGACGAGAAAAGCCTAGATGCTTCTTGAATAACAAATCAAATTTACCAGGTAACAAATTTCCAAAGAAAACACAAAGAGACAAGAAAATAAAGCCATAGGACACATATATAAATACATTGTAGTGGAACAATCTCAATGAGACTTTTAAAAAGAGATTAACTTAAAAGCTACAATAAATAGTTGGTAGATAAAATAATTTGAAAACTTGAATTGAGTAATCAAGTTTCTAATTGCACAGTTATACAGTAGTTTGTAAAGTGACATTTTAACCAAAGGTACATGTAGGTAAACTGGCATCCATATCAATTCTATGCCGAGGGACTAAAATCAATTATATGATGAGGGAATTTTTAAAATAGCAAGACAAGGTTGGAAACATACAGTACAAATTATATATATTCAACAGACTTTTTTTTATTGAAAATAGCATGAGGGTCTAAGTACGAATCAAGGTGCCCCCTTCCTTGGAAATATAAACCTAACACGGGGGAGAAAAAAAGGAAGATATCTTTTAGTGAGGTCCTAAGTCTTAGCAATACCACAAAACTTAATACAGAATCAATTTGACATTGATGTCTCTTCAAAAATATTTTTTTGTTTGACAGAAACACGTCCTACTTGTATATAACTGATTGGACGTAAAATTTCTGATTGATGATTGTATATACCTATCACAAAACAATACTTGATGATAGCAACAACTTAATACCTCCTTCCTCCATTAAATAGGTTATAATTCTGAAAGGTAATTTGAGCATTTATACTGACGGTTGTGGGTGGAATTTACAGATAGTTCTTGATTGGCATCTCCATCAGTCTGAGTGTCACATGGTCCTGTTTGACCTTCGAACTCCAGGATAATGATGTAAAGATGACATTTTACAGAACTGTTACCCGCATATTTTGAACTTTTTCAAAGTTGGCGATATTAAGCTGACTGAGAGGGACGTTTGATTGATGTTTTACACCGCCATAGGGTTAGCCAGCTACCCGTCCAATTTGGACAGGCTATTTTCAGCATTTTTAACATGAAACGATAGGAAAATTTAAAGTTTGGACTCCCTCTTCAAGATAAATTGATTCAAAAAAGGTAATTTGGACTCCCTAACTAACTCCCTGTCACACTTGGCGACCATGGCAGGTTTAGTGGGGTGTCGACCGGGCTTTTTGCCATAAGAAAACCCTGCTCCACGAAAAAGGATGTTTAAAAAGAACTTTGGTAGAATTTGGTGACTACTTTGACCTTAACTTTTGAAATTGCCATAAACCTGTTTCAAACTGAACTGATCTAAACTCAAATCATTGAACACATTTGATATTGCAAACTTTTGTAGGATGTTGTAATATTAAGCAAATGTCAATCCTTTAAAATGCTGTTGAAGTCTAATCCCAATAGTCTTGATTAAACTTGATTTTTTTAAAGAGATTAAAGATTGTAAGTAAATCAAAGATTGAAATGAAAAAATGATAAAAAAATTCAAAGTGATTAAAACATTGTCCTGAATTGTTCCTCAATATTTAAATAAATGATTTTTTGAAGTCAAACAGCTAAACTGAATACTATTTTCATTATTAAAACTTTTTTAAACATAATTCAAGTGTAGTTAGCAAACAAAATTTTTGTAGTTTGTGATAAATAAAAAATTTCAAATGAAATTTAAATTTGAAGATTTCTAGTGCTAAGGAACAGGAATCATTTAGTTTTTCACAAAACCTTATTCATTTGAATTGTAGGGATAAAAGAGCGAATACTCACGCCCCTTTGATAAATTAGTCTAAATAACCCAAATTAGTTTTGGCTTTTTACCAACAATAAAAAATACGTAATTATTCCACCATTTCTTAATTCATGGGAAATATTGTTTTTTTCCTGTCAACTTATTGTAAGAAGGCTCAAAATAAACTACAAATGTTAAAACAGAACATTGACAAACTGAGTCTTTGTAACGTCCATTTTAGCTGGACTCATTTTTTAAAAATCAATCAATAAGAGTGGTTGAAAATGTTTTCCAGAATTAAGAAACTTCATTTTGAATATCAAAATAGAGAAAATACACAAGTTTGGCACAATGGATAAACAAAGGTTCACAAATATAGAGATTTCTGGAGTATATACACATTTAAAAATAAAATCTTTCCATAGGGAAGGGATTACATAAATCCTTCTGTACATATAATGAATTCTGAAAAATCAAATTTTTCGAGCTGGATTCTAAAGCAAAACTAATTAAAATGCTGAAAAGTACTGGAGGGCACCAGTGTTCTGGATTAGTTAGACTGATTGTATTTTTTTTGATTATCTGTTGGGTGGGGTTTATAAGTTTATCGCCAAGGTAACGAGACCCTTTGTTAAAAGCGCCTTGAGAAAATGCCAAACAACTTATGATTGCCAAGAAAATATTTTTAACATGGGGAACCCACTCAGCCAGTAAAAAGTGGATTAAATTGCATAAGGTAAAATAAACAGGCAATGGTAAAAACAAGAAACCAATAATGGGTGTACATTTCTGCTGAAATAATTAAAATAGTAAAATCTTTGAGAAGTTTACCCATCTTGAAAAGTGACTGGACCTAGACGTGTCCATTAACAGAATTATTGAGTAAGTTTTTTAAAAAAGAAAAAGATATAGCCAGGATAAGGCAGGCACAACTTTAAAAGCCACAACTACCACGAGTCAATGTTCTCATATCTTCGTATCAAATGTTTAACTCAGTAAAGCATTTTACCCATGAACCGGTTCACAAATAATTTGGTACTTCGTCACTTTTAAAGAATAAGCACAGCATGACATCACAATTTCTCTGGTTTGCATTGTTTCCAAAGATATACAGATCTGAGAGATGAGAGTTCACCACAAATACGCACAGAGTATTATGAACGTCAGAACATTCATCCATCATACATGTGCATCGCCTTGAGAATCGGGACGTCAAATTTTCATGCGCAGGTTGATAGCTATCTGAGTCATCATCTAGAAATAGGGCATAACTTGTCCTAGTGTCCTTTTTCGCCAAATTCTTACAGAGATGTATTCTACTTTCGTTTTCAAAACAACTGGTAGCCTTGAATCTGTTCTGAAATATTGACAGTGTCTTAGAAGTGGTGTTGTATGTTGTCCTAAATGTTGAGAGAAAACCTCATCGTAAAACTTCCATAGGATCTGATGAACACTTGTCTTCGAAAACAGTATTCCAGGAAATCAATAATATGTAACATTTCCCTTCGACTAGATTTCTAACTGGCATGTGCTTGTAGATTTTGGTTTGAAAAAAACACGTACACCTCCTGGCCGATGGACTTGAGAATTAGGTATGTTCTCTCAAAACACAATGTTTGGATACTGCAGTTGTCTGTTTTACTGTGAGAGTCCGTCGTAAACCACTATGCAGACAACAGGTTACAGTTGTGTCATATGTTGTCAGCTATCCAGAACTGACTGCAGATCTCCAGGTCACTGTGCAGACAACAGGTTAGGGTTATGTCATATGTTGTCAGCTATCCAGAACAGACTGCAGATCTTCAGACCACTGTACAGACAACAGGTTACGGTTGTGTCATATGTTGTCAGCTATCCAGAACAGACTACAGATCTTCAGACCACTGTACAGACAACAGGTTACGGTTGTGTCATATGTTGTCAGCTATCCAAAACAGACTGCAGATCTTCAGACCACTGTGCAGACAACAGGTTACGGTTGTGTCATATGTTGTCAGCTATCCAGAACTGACTGCAGATCTTCAGACCACTGTACAGACAACAGGTTACGGTTGTGTCATATGTTGTCAGCTATCCAGAACAGACTGCAGATCTTCAGACCACTGTGCAGACAACAGGTTACGGTTGTGTCATATGTTGTCAGCTATCCAGAACTGACTGCAGATCTTCAGGCCACTGTGCAGACAACAGGTTACAGTTGTGTCATATGTTGTCAGCTATCCAGAACTGACTGCAGATCTCCAGGTCACTGTGCAGACAACAGGTTAGGGTTATGTCATATGTTGTCAGCTATCCAGAACAGACTGCAGATCTTCAGACCACTGTACAGACAACAGGTTACGGTTGTGTCATATGTTGTCAGCTATCCAGAACAGACTGCAGATCTTCAGACCACTGTACAGACAACAGGTTACGGTTGTGTCATATGTTGTCAGCTATCCAGAACAGACTGCAGATCTTCAGACCACTGTGCAGACAACAGGTTACGGTTGTGTCATATGTTGTCAGCTATCCAGAACTGACTGCAGATCTTCAGACCACTGTACAGACAACAGGTTACGGTTGTGTCATATGTTGTCAGCTATCCAGAACAGACTGCAGATCTTCAGACCACTGTGCAGACAACAGGTTACGGTTGTGTCATATGTTGTCAGCTATCCAGAACTGACTGCAGATCTTCAGGCCACTGTGCAGACAACAGGTTACAGTTGTGTCATATGTTGTCAGCTATCCAGAACTGACTGCAGATCTCCAGGCCACTGTACAGACAACAGGTTACGGTTGTGTCATATGTTGTCAGCTATCCAGAACTGACTGCAGATCTTCAGACCACTATGCAGACAACAGGTTACGGTTGTGTCATATGTTGTCAGCTATCCAGAACAGACTGCAGATCTTCAGACCACTATGCAGACAACAGGTTACAGTTGTATCATATGTTGTCAGCTATCCAGAACTGACTGCAGATCTTCAGGCCACTGTGCAGACAACAGGTTACGGTTGTGTCATATGTTGTCAGCTATCCAGAACTGACTGCAGATCTTCAGGCCACTGTGCAGACAACAGGTTACGGTTACGTCATATGTTGTCAGCTATCCAGAACTGACTGCAGATCTTCAGGCCACCGTGCAGACAACAGGTTACGGTTACGTCATATGTTGTCAGCTATCCAGAACTGACTGCAGATCTTCAGGCCACCGTGCAGACAACAGGTTGTATCATATGTTGTCAGCTATCCAGAACTGACTGCAGATCTTCAGGAAGACTAGATATAATACTGTTTAAATGAGAGTTCAATTTCTCCACACTTTCCTCACTCACTGGGATATGATTGGCCGTAGCAAATGCCTGCAATTTGATAAAACAAACACATGAAAATGCTAACTTATTTGGAAAGAATGCCAAAGTCACTGACAAGACAAGTTTAAAAATTGGCAAGAGGGTTTTAAGAGCGAAAGGAACTGGTTGATTCTCAAAGCACAAAATGGTGGCTCCAACTTTCATTGCCCGGTGATTCATTGATTGAGGTTTTATGCCACAATCAACATTATTAAGCTTATGATGACGGTATTGCCAGATTTAGTGTTGGAGGAAACCAGGCTTTTTGCTCAGAAGAAACCCTAGCATTTGTCGAGTATATGGCAACTTTTCCACAAAGAGGGCTTGAGTGAAAATCCCGCTAAGAATTTTTTCTTTGGACTAAGTGGGATTTGTCTTGAGTATGCAACACATCATGGTCTGTTGAAAAATTTGCATCCCTATGGAACACAAGGCATATAGATCAAATCCTCTCAAAAGCTTAGCCACAGAAAAATGCCAGTAATATACAGTACTTTTGTGAACAAAACAAAAGAGATGATCATTATTTAACCTATTGAAAGAGCTTTATAAAACCAGCTTACCAACTTTTCTCTTAACCTCAAAATGAGGTCCACAATTTCTACTTCTTCTTTATCTCTTATCCAATCAATTAGGTTCTGGAACAAAAAGTTATAAAGTTTCAAAGAAATTAAGTTTGGTCTTAAACATACACTGTTTTATCAATTTTAAATGCTTTCCCTTCTAAAAAATGAAGTTGCTGGGTGTTACCATGGCATGTAGGAATTTTCGACTACCTTCAGATTGATTGATGTTTTACGCCGCACTCAAGGCTAAATTCAGTGGATACCCCTTAATAGAGTGTTCTTTGGAATTAACCAAAAATAAACAACTCAGAAAACATCCCTTGAAATCCAACCTCCTCTTTGGAAATTTGAAGCCCTTTTAGATTGATTGATAGATAATTTAAGCAAAAGATTTTTTTGGATACCACAACCTTCCCTTTGTTTAACTGTTAACCAGGCCAAATAAAAACTAAAAATCCTGAAAGTGGGTTTCCAATATTTGTTTTCGGCTAGATTAGAAACCTTTGAACTTTGACAGATAGAGCTGTCAATCATTCCATATAGGCCAATCCCCCTTGGAAGATTTTAAATTTTCTATGGATTGAGTTGGATTCGAACCCACGACCCACTGATTGACAGTTTGTGTCAGGGTAAGGGACTATTGCTCAACCAACTAACCCATAGAATCTCTACTGCTTAAAGGATTTATGAACAACCTTTGGAAATATTTTCTAATTTGCGATAAGTGTGTTGTAGAACATGTACTTTAAAAGTCTGATCAAAAAGAAAATTAAATTTCGGTGGCAGCACATACAAAATTCAAGCTACGTTTGCCGATCTACAATGTTTACGAAAGTTAATCATCTCAGAGACGTCAATCACGACCTCTGTTGTGTACGTACTCTCACAGCGATGACGTAATAAACGATTTCTGCTGACACAGTACGTCTTCGTGGCAGTTTGTACACATCGAAGGTCGTGTATGACGTCCTTTTTCTGAGTAGTTACGAAAAATACGGAAAATATGCATATTTCCTCCCCGTTCTTTTTTTGACTACCAGGGAACTAACGCGAGGGTTGTTTCATTTCAACTGATGTTTTTCAAATATACATTTAGTCCATAAACAAACACAAACCAGCTTTAAATCCTGTTCATAAATCTTTTAAAGAGATAATACTTACAGCCTCACAGAGTGCTTCCATATGGACCAGTTGTAATTTCTGGTTGACTTCATGCTGCCTCCGATAAAACCAACCTTCAAAATTGTGAGATCGAAAGAAGCGCCTGTCAAATAAAATAGAGCAAATTTATATTAACTGGCAGGTAATCTGATAACCTGATACATTTTGCTTTCTACTTGTAAACTTAGAACTGAATTTAAAAAAAAAAAAAATTACATGTTATGAATAAAATACAACAAACGTTTCCAAACACATAATATGAAAGATAACTTATCATACATGGAGAAATAGGCTATCTAATCAATATTAGTAAACTGGTCTTTCTAATCTCCATTCTCTGGAGAATTATCACTACACCAATGCAGCCAATGAATAACATGACAATTAAGCTCTCCACGGGCACCACCTGATCATGATCAACTTTCTTAAAAGTTAGACAAATACATCCAGGGGGCTTTATAACATTGCAAATGTCGTGTCACAGAGTCTCAGGTGAATCTAACACTTTCGACTTTTCAGCCAGACCAGGTGGTGCTGGCAGACAGGTCAGTTGTTTGACAGAACAAAATGTAAAATTAATCTAAAAGTTGTCCCTTACCTGTAAAGACCTTCCCAATCCCCTTTTACACCTGTCGTTAACTGGGGACCTGAGTGTTCAACCGTTCGCAAAAACTCCTCAGGGTCAAAGGGACGTAACTGTGGCGGGCTCTGAATAAACAATGTCACATAAAAGAACACATGGATGCATATATGATACAATGTTCATGTACGGATACAATTTTATAACTTCAAAAGAACGTCTATAGTTTCATATAAAGTATACAACTTTATTCTGTAATGCAGTCCAGGCCAGATAATTTTGGTGTCTGTCAGAAACATTGAATTGGTTCTGTATATTGAAATGCTGGGAATCAACTGGTACTGATGCTAGTTCCGTTGTACGTCATACCATATACTGGCTTTCATGATGGGTAACAGATTTACGCTTTGGTAGTTTAAGAACAACATTAACAGCAAGTACTAGAACCAACCGTTACAGTGAAATCCTCTGGATTGAAGGTGTTATAAGACAAAGTACATTAATGCATTTCAGTATCAAGGCATGAGATGTCTGGCCTGCAGGTGTTATAAGACAGAGTACATTAATGCTTTTCAGTATCAAGGCATGAGATGTCTAATTTTGATTTCAAGGTAAAGAAAGTTTGATTGATTGATGTTTTACGCCTTACTCAAGATTATTTCCCTCAAATGGCAGTGTTACCAGGTTTAGTGGTGGAGAAAACCAGGCTCTTTGCCCAGAGCAAACTCCTGCAAGTACCTGGCAACTCTCCCACACAATGCAATTGTGTGAAAACCCTTTTTTTTTTACTTGGATTGGGTGGGATTTGAACCAGCAGCACATGAATGGGAGGCTTGTTTAGGACTGAGAGACTATCCATCTGCCGACTGAGACACCAAGGCCCCAGGTAAACAAAGAGAAAAACGTAACAAACAACTGCCAGACTGAAAAAATTTCAAATCGGTTGAAAGTTAGCCACATTTTTCTTACAAACGACCAGATAAAAGATTTTGTTACAAACCTTATGAGGTGAGATTGTACGTTGTAAAGGCATTAATGTGGAGATATGTCGTTCCTATAAAAAACACCCAAAAAACTTGCATTATTAGAAAGTGAAATAAGGCAGTAGGCATTGTTATTGGTGTACAGTTAGTCCAAAAATATTGAACAATAGTGAATGAAAAAAAAAGGATTTCATTGACTGTATTAACATAACGATTATTAGAATAATGCTAAATTTCAATATTAATTTGCATTTCCAAAGAAAGAGAAGAATAATCTTTATAATAAAAATTAAAATAAAAAGTTACGATAGAACTGAAATAAAGATTAAATTGATATCAAATCTTCCCTCTCTCAAAAATCAAAAAGTCAACTCACCAATGGAATAATAAAACTTTGAGTGAGTTCCAGAAAATATCGTCTGAGATAAGCATTTTGTGCCTCCACCGGTCGCCTCGTTTGAGTTCCCTATAACAAAGATAGTTTAAATAAATGACTTAGTTCTACTAGGCTTGTCAACAGTTGTTTCCATTTTTTGGTTTTGGGGGAATGAATCAAGTCAATCAGATCAATAACAGAACAACCAAGTACTCGCCAAAAACGGTTGATTGATTGATTGATTGATGTTTTATGTGGCATTGCCAGGTTTAGTGAGGGAGAAAACCAAGCTCTTTGCCCGGAGCTTCGGCAAGTACCTGACAATTCTTCACAAACGTCGATCGAGTCAAAAATCTAGTGGTCTGAGTGGGATTCGAACTTGCGCCGCATCGATGGAAGGCCTGTGTCAGACTGAGGCAATACCACTCTAACCAAATGAGCCACCGAGGCCACCAAAAACAAAATTGGAACCTAAGATGTATAGCTTCAAGGCTTCGTCACTTTCCTCATTGAGCCATTGTTGTTAGCATGTGGATAACACGGAGGGGTGGGGATAAAAAATTTCTGACATTTCCCTGTACACTGTGAAATTCAGATTGAGCCAATCACTCAAGAAAATTTGACAACAATCGACTGGCAAATCAAATTCAACGCATGCTTAAGCCTGATTAAGTTCGCACTTTTTATTATTTTACCTTATATGGCGACGTTGCCAGGTTTATTAGGGAAGTACATGACAACTCTTCCACACACTGATGAAGTTGATTGATTGATTGAATGCTGCTTTTATGCAGAACTCAAGATTATTTCACTTATATGGCAGCGTTGCCAGGTTTAGTGGGGGAGGAAGCCTGATCGAGTCTGTGCCCGGGGGAAACGCCCGACCTTCGTCAAGTACATAAAACCAATTTCACAAAATGATGCAGATATCTAGTAAAAAGAATTGTATATTGAAGACAGAAAATCACTTACTTTGACAATTTTTTTGAGAAAGACTTTATCTCTGACTAGAAAAGGTTTGTATCTCGTGTAGACACCTGGAGAGGAAAGAAACAAACAAGAGGATAAACAGTTGGATTCAATGTTCACAAATCAAACGGAAAAAAAGTGAATTAAGGATTCAGGTTACAAAATCGCACTCAAGATTATTTCAGTAATGTGCTTCATTGAGATGTAATGGCGGCCTTAAAATTTCTATCCTGTAACTTTATCTCTGGAAAAGAACCCAGTTTTCTCTACCACTTAAACTGTCAATATCGGTGTTGAAAAAAAAACTTGATTTGGATGTAATACATCAATCTATCAATTTATTATTAGGAAACTGTATATTTACGAACACTAAAAAGCACAGGCACAGGGGAAATCTTATGAACACGCTGTACATATGGTTTTGTTCTGATTTCCTTTTCTTCTAAAATCATGATTACCTGGTTTGGAGTCAAGAGTTTTTAATCCAATGCCTCCCTTCTTAATCTTGTTAAAAGGTTTGGGAGAGGCTGTAATACAAAAACAAACAATTGATAATGAAAAGAAATTTCATGAAACAGGTCAGCTTAAAATGTATAAATAAGGATGTAAAAGCATATAGGAATTGGAATCTGAATACAACAACGACGACGACAAGAAACCGGTCAGATTCAGTGGTAGAATTACCCTTAATTTATGTTGTTTTGTCTGAAGTTTACACTCTCAATTTTTTTGCATGTTTTTTGTGTCCCTCAGACCATACCCTCAGTCTGTATTTCTACATCCTATACTTACATTGCATCCCCATTTCTCCAATCCGTAAAATGTGAGGCCAATGTTGAAGTGTTTTGGCAAAGAATGGATTGGTTACTCCTAATATGACCGGAGGACTGGAAATTAAAAAAAAGATAAATGATATAATTCAAAAACAATGATGACTGAATAAAGGTCAAAATATTGAGTCAGGATAAACTTTTTGTTTTTCAAAGAACACTTAATGATTTCAAAGTTAAAATGTATCAGTTGAACTACTGGGTTACACAAATAAATTGTACAATGTTTTTCAAAGGATTTATTTCCTACTTTTCACAATATGTCATGTTAAAAGTCACACAGTCCTCTTGTCAAATCTTCTAATTTAAAGTGCATGATTCAGTCAATATTGTTTCACATAGAGTTGTTTATGCTACCTTTATTGGGGCAAGAAGCCTAGGTGTTTCCCCAGAGGAAGCCCTTGACATTCTGTCAGTATATATGGAGATGGAATAAGAACTAAGTGCAAGCAGAAAATTATTATTATTTCTATGATGTGAACAAGAGTTGAGACATGTGAGACGTGTGACGAGAAGCTTGTTAGTATTTGCATTTAGCACTATAGTCCAGCAATACATCATATTCCAATTTTCTACAATCTTTTGCGTCTGGATAGATACTAAACAAAGAAATATGGACTACTCACGGTGCCTGTGTTCTGGTTGTATATTCTTTAAATTCGCTGTCATGAATTGTAAAATAAGGGCGATAATCTGTACAGTATTTCAAAGGTGATATTAAACTGGAAAAAATAGATCACAATAAATATCAACAGATGTTAGATTAAAACACTCACAAATATTTAATTTCTGTTTTATTCTATTTTAAAGAGTAAATATTAATATAAATAGTCTTGCAAAATATTTATAAATAACAGAAATACCATAGGTTAGGGTTTATTACAACCTATGGCTGGGTATAAAGGTTTTTCCCTGTGCCTGTGTGTTTTATTGTATATAAATATAAATAACAGTAAATCTTACCTAACAAGGGCCTGAACAGTTGATGATGTGACGGACGGGGAAGCCGCCATTACAGCAATAGGCTGGGGAAGGAAAAAGTGGTCAAGAAGATATTCGACAAATGAAACAGAAATATAAAGTCAAAAATGGTATTTAACATGGTGTGAATTTACGAATTCTGAAAACGTTTTGGTAATTTATGCCATTTTAAAAGTAGAAAAATTTCAACAGAGCAGCTAAATGATTGATTGATTGTTTGGTTTCATTCCTCACTAAACCTGGCAACGCCGCCATATAAGTGAAATTATCTTGATTGCGGCGTTGCCAGGTTTAGTGAGGAATGAAACCAGGTTCATTGCCTGGAGGAAACCCCCGACCTTCGGCAAGTAACTGGCAACTCTTCCACGTACAGCGATTGAGTGAAGTATCCACTGAGAAATTTTTCAATTTTGATTTGATCTGAGTGTGATTTGAACCCGCGCCACATCGATGTAAGGTCTGTGTGGGACTCAGGGAGGATCACTCTAACCCACTGAGGTCCCTGCAGCTAACTGGAAATCGTAACATCCATCAAACTAACTGTCTCAAATTAAATTCATCCGTGAGTCACACTCTAATTTCTGATGATGTGCCTGAATTTAGGTTAATTTATCTTTAATACTATAGCATACGGTTGGGAAATAATTATTTTTTCTGGTTAAGCCTATACATGTACACAGGTGTTTATTTCTATCGATCACGGTTTTACAATAGACTGCCTTAAATATACTATCCCACCTATTGGTAAATAAATAACACAAGGGGAGACAACAGCGCACTTACCTCCCCTGTGATGACTAGCTCCCAGAGCATTTGGATGTGAGGTAAAATAGGTTGAAAAGCACTGAGGAAAAAAATGTGAAAAAATTGACAGGTTTCAGAAATTATATTCAGGAAACCTCTGAGAATTAAATCTTTTCTTATTTGAGGAGGCTCACAAGGGGTTTGCGAGAAATTCTATTCTCAAATTGTAACTATTGTTCTTAAGCCATAAAAGGAGACTAAAATATTGTACCAAAATTCATCAGTTGCTATTCATAGTATATAAGGGCTATAATACAATTAAATGGAAAGAAACATTATTTTTTTTAATTCAAACTTGAGAAAATAATAAAATCCCATGTCGTGAATTACCTAAAAATGTCCACTTCATGTAAAGTTGGTAAAATGGTATGAGCAGGTAC
This sequence comes from Lepidochitona cinerea, assembly GCA_963971465.1. Lineage (NCBI taxonomy): Eukaryota > Metazoa > Mollusca > Polyplacophora > Chitonida > Tonicellidae > Lepidochitona > Lepidochitona cinerea. The sequence goes on from OZ020557.1 coordinate 23,569,203, forward strand.
TATAGGCTGGAAAAAATAACAAAAAGATTTTTATAACGAGAAGATGCTGGTTTTAGTAACATTAAATGGTAAATATGCGGCACCCTTTCTAGTTTCACCCATGATAGCTCTGTGTTCATGCACGTCATATGGGTGCTTCAAATGTTATCTTGGGAAATAAACCGGGATAGATCTACTGATGTTTATGTCACACATTTTGATGAATATTTTGCTTGGTGACATTGCAAGATTTAATAGGGACGAAACCCCTGGTCTTCAGAGAGTACCTGCCAACTCTTCCACACAAGGCAAACAAGGTAAACCCCAACCAGAAAGTTTGTCACTGAGTGGAATTCGAACTGGCTACCCATCAATAGACGGCTGATGTTGGCGTCAGAAAGTATCATTATACAAACTGAGGCCAAATATATAGGCCTATATACAGTATATCACAAAGTTGGAGCCTGTATGAGATGCTCTAAACAGGGCACACATTTTTATATGTTGGCCCTTTAAGTCAGTAAATATTTTGTATCTGAAATGATAAGGGGACAATATTCACATACATGCATTAAGCAAAGAGAACAACCTATTAACCTATTCATTGAGGCAATAACATGTGCACTCTATGTAAGGCATTCTGTTCAAAATATACCATCAGACAACTAACTGAAATTAGACGCAATGATAGAATTTTTGACAGAAAGATGCACTTATGTCCAACTGAAGTTGACGAGGGACTCACCACAGAATTACGATTCCCATTTCTATTGGAACCAAATACATTATCAGAAAGAGAAGGTACCCTGACCTATTAACAAAAAATAACGTCAAAAATAAATGTCAAAGACAACAAAAACTTGAAAACCAGCAAAAGAAAATATTAAATCAACTATAAATGAAAACAAAGATCTTAATAACTAGACCAGGCAGATAAAGTGCAAATAGAGAAAACACCCATGCAGAGGATTTTAAAGAAATTATGAAATTCAACACACACCAAGAGTTAGTAGATTAATAGCAAGAACCCCCACTAGTTATTACAAGGTGCAGCTACAGCTGAAGAAACAAACTGCAAGCAAAACTAAAACTAGATGCCAAACTCAAGATTATTTCCTTTATATTGCGGCGTTGCCAGGTTTAGCTGGGGGAGGAAACCGCTGACCTTGAATGAGTACCTGGCCACCCTTCCGCATATGGCGATGGAGGGAAAAATCGACTCAGAAATGTATATTATAGTATAATGACATCACATGATAAACAGGGGTTTGTCTGCTATAACCGCATTCAAGCATGCAACAACGTATACATGTAAGTATATTTGGCCATTGCCTTGAAGACATATACAAAATAATTGTTTTCACAGCATATTGTTAAGGGACATCCCCCACTGCACCCCTTTCTAAACATGCTCACCCCCCCCCCCCCCCCCCTTCCCACTTGCACCCATAGTTCACCATAGCAAGTTTTGAAAATATACAAAAGGCCATATAAGAAGTATTGAAACCAATAAACTGCTTATAACAGAATCAGTCACATGTAGTTGCCCCATCTGACTTTGATCAACGAAGTAGTTATAATAAAACAAAACAAATATTTAGTAGAGATTAAGGTTAAAAACAAGGAGAAAACATGAAAATAGAGGCCGGGTTGATGAACTTTTGGCGTTCTCAACACAGATTCAACTCTTTTCCACTTAGGAGTTTGAGCTGGGACTAATATATGAGTATATATTAGTCCCAGGTTTGAGTAAGTAAACAAAAGCAACCTTAGAATGAGCTTACAAAATGATGTAGCTCTCTTGAAAAAGAGGTAGAAATAGATGTATTTTTTATGTTCCTACAAAGGTCACGGATCGTTTTACCTTTCTGAAGTTAGTAAGATAAATCGTTTTCTATTTCCAAAAGTAAGAGTGAATTAATTGACTACTATTTTTTACTAAAAATTAAATGTCTTGCAAAACTACAAAAAATGTTTAGATGACTACATTATGTTGATTCTAGCTCCGAGCAAGGTAAATAGCTTGATCAGAATTTCTTACTATGCTATTGAACAAAATTGTCACTTGAACACAGACCAAAGGTTCATACTCCAAACAAAAAAATTTATTTGAGATTTCGCTCATAAAGAAATTAGTATACAAACGCAACAATTCCATTTTTAAATAACATTGAAGTTATTAAGAAATGTTAAAAACTCACGTGGGTTCCATACAAATAAGAAATGATTATGGCATCACAACGAAGTTTGTGAACAACACAAGCTTTCAACAACTATGTCAGTGTCCTTATCAAGTGTAATTGAAGTATTTATTTCTAAACATTTAAATAAAAGAAAAAATATGTAATGTATTTATGTCCGTGTTTTGGAATATTAAATTCAATAACACTCGATAAAGACATCTGCCACAGGTGTCAAAAGCTTATCTTGTTTACAAAAACTTACTTCGTGGTGATGCCTTAATCATTTCTCGTTGAATTTATTATTTGCACAATCACTTTCTGCCATAGTTAACTTAAAAATATGTAAGATAACATTGTCTAAATTTTAAAATGAAATAAATGAAGACATATTTTTTCAAAACTAGTAACTGTCTTTAACAGCAACAAACATGTAAGCGTTTCACCCAGTTTTCGTTCTAGTGAGACTTTCAGTTCTGACGCGGAGAACAGTATGTTAAACCCAGTGGCATCAAAAAACCTGTCACCTTAACTGGGAGAAAAAACATCCCCTCCCCCTCTTACTTAAATATTGATATCACACTTCAGAGACCATACAGTCCTATCGCCGTAAGCCGGCAAATCCCCAGCCGACCAATGCGGTAGACAGCCTTCGGAAGCTTCCCCGAGAGTTAAACTTGCCCTGCAAAACGGCTAATAATGAGTGCGCTATTGAAAGTAGTCTGACTTAAAATTCACTATACGGGATACATTTTAGCTTTATTTTTTTATGAAAATGTCAACAGATGTCCTTTTATTCTTATATGTATCAATCTTCAATAATAAAACAGTATTTTATGTAAGATTTGTTACTAAGCACCCACGAACTGTATGTGTTACTTTACCCTGGGACAGGTCGTCTGTGTGTCTTCAGTGAACTCCAGCAAAGCTTTGACTACTCCCTGTGGCAGACAAACCCATGGTCTAACGACCGATTAAAACTAGCCCCTGCAGTTTACGCGGAAGGTGCTTATTGTTGTCTTAGACCTGTGTTCACTCAATTTTAATTTTATTAATATTATTATTAGGCTACGGCAAAAAAGTTGCCGCAGAAAAGTCTGTTTTCCCCGTAATCAAATGAATTCGTCGTTTTCACGGATCTTTCCTTTTAAAATTCACATGAAATGTCTTTCATTTGGAAATAACTGGTTCCTAAATATCTGATCCTGGTGATTAGTCACTGGTTCTGTGAAGTATTTTTTCCACAAATGAATTTCTAAAACACAACCTAAAGGGATATCCACCGTTTGCGTGATAGTGCACGGTTAAAATCCCAATAAAGACACATGCGCAGTTGATCAAGCCTGGTTGAGTCCATTTCTAACCTTTCTGTGCCAGTGGGGTGTAGAGTTTTGGAGGTTTTTTATTTACATGTATGATCAACAAGAAATATGGTTATTATTGGGTAAGGATTTCTTTAAATCGTTTTACAATAAAAAAATAAAAAAATAGAAATTAAAATATTGGTCTATTTCTAAGACAACAGCTACATGTACATGGCACATGAAGGTTACACCCCTATTAATATTAAATAAGGATTACTTAATGAGACTTTACTGACAACTGTTATGTAGACTGTATGGCGTCACCTGGATCGAGTTGTAGAGGGTACAGACCAATGGGAAGTCAGAATATTAATTGAGAGTTGAAACTTTCCAAGTTGTCTATAACTGTCACTTCACAACGGCAGGTTTATGGGGCTAGGTGTCCTTAGTTATATTGTGGTCAGATTAAATACAAACAACTGAGTGGTTTGTTTATTAAATATATGTAATTCAACAGCTGAAGAAAAGATAAAACTAATACTTGTACAAATCAGAATTCGTATAAAGTATTCTGATTCAACGGCTATTCCCAAGATGAATACATTTTTTTTTTATCGTTTGCGGCATTTTTGATGGCCGTGGAAAAGCAGGGTCGGGGATGAGCCCGATTTCCTCCCCCACTAAACCTTACAACACTGCCTTATAAGTGAAATAATCTCGAGTTCGGCGTAAAACACCAATCAATCTAAAAGCTCATGAACTTACACGTGTCAAAATATGAAGGTGAACAGATCGTGTTTATTTCAGAAGGGGCAGCTGATTACCTTGAGTTAATTCTGAGTTGTTTTCAACAGAACCCAGTTTAAAAAAAATGCTGTGAATACTCTCACCATGTGTTCGGATTTATTATATAACGACACCATTTATAGTCTCTAATTACCCGGCGCTTGAAAATAACATGCGATTAACGTAAGGGAAATTTCCAACGGAGTGTTGCTCAACACAGCGTGAGCATATAAATCATACTGCCAACAGAGTGTTATGGATATATTTTAAAACAAACAAAAAAGAAAGCAAGAAAAACACAAAACTAGATTGTGAAATATGTTCTGTATTTAATAACTGCATTTTTACCGACAATCTCTTGTGTATGAATTAAACTCTTTGTTTGACCTTCTTGGGCATTTTTTTATGATACATGAGCTTATAAGTTATATTCGATTACGTTTTCTGTTACATCTCCACGATCCAACATTCATAACGTTTGTCACTTGTTTCGCACAAGGTATCGATTTCATATACCGTCAAACAACGATTCAAAGCTTTACAAGTTAGGAATTCTGAATTTCCACGTCATATTTTATTAATATTCCTCCCTTACTCTGTACTAAACATTTTTAGAAGCTATTTTTATATAAATGTTATTCACAAATTCAGTCCGCCTTTTGAGTCAGACTCGTTTTCAAACAGAGCGCATGGGCAAAATATACCATAATGATACGCGATTTGTGAAAGTAATCAAACCATGCATCAGGAAAATCAACGATATGGGCTTTTTGATTAAAAATATTAGGTTTTTGTTGACAAAAACTATGCATGGCGTAAATTTGACTAAAGCCCAATGTAAGCTGAAGTGACTGGACTGGCTTCCGCGTTAACGAAGACACTACGGGAGCTAGGACGCAGTGAATACACACCTCTCCAGGCGACCTGAACTACTTCTGAAATACCTTCCGCGGACAAAATCTCATCCAGCTGTGAGAATAAGCGTGAGTTCAGACTAGTTTCCGCGAAAGCTACCGAAAATAATTTGCCGGCTTACGGCGATAGGACTGTAGATTTAACATCAGGAAGGCTTATGTAATTGGCATACTTAATGTTCCTCCATACCTGGTCAGCAAACATGGGTAAAGCAAAGCCATGGTGCCCTCAACCCAAGGGTCACAAAACCTCCAATGAATCCTACAGGCCCTTTGCATGCAAGACTGTTTATAGAATTATTGGACCGGGTTATGAAACATCTTAAATATCTCAAATTTAGGGAAAAGAATATCGACATGACCATATATGGAGTCATACCTGCAGGATTGTGCCAAATATGGGCAAATTGATTGTATCACCGGGTGTAGGGTTCTGCCATTGGTCAATGTCATGACAAGCTGAAATAACAAAAAATGAATAACAAACATATGACATGAAACAAGCTTTTAATCTTGAGCAGAAAATAAAGTAATTTAAAAAACCAAGAATCAGAAGTAACATTAGAGTAGATTATTGTAATATAGATTAGAAGAGCAATTTGTTTCGAGAAAAAAATGCTTTTTTTTTGGCAAAACAACAACCAGGATCATCAATTAGTGTATACTTGAGAGAAATAATTAAGTCATCACCACGAAATAGGTCACGAAAATCAAAAGCTTTCGACACCTGTGCGGATGTCTTTAAAAAGTGCAATATCTAGTTAATTGATTGGTGTTTTAAGCCGCGCTCAAGATTATGTCACTATGGCGGCGTTGCCAGTTTTATTGTGGGAGGAAACCGGGCTCTATGCCCGGAGGAGACCCACGACCTTCGGGTGGTAACTGGCAACCACCCCCAATATCTAGTTAAAGACACTGGCATAGGTGTTGATAGCTTGTGTTGTTCACAAAAAACCTACTTTGTGATGATGCCTTAATTATTTCTCATCAGAATAGAACCCACATTTAAAGAGAGTTCTAAACATTTATTAGTGCATTCTTTCCGACAAAGAAGAGTGCATTTATCAGTCCTCTCTCCTGCATGACAACAAATTTTGAACTATTTACTTTGATGAAGAAAAGAACACCACTCAGAATGTGTTATTAGACAGTCATCAATTGTACCAGTTATTTTCAAGTCCTGTGTCCGAGATAGTTAGCCAAAAAAATTCTCAGCAGTATTGACTTACCGGCTTCTAAACTCGGTTCTCCGTTTTTGAAAAACTCTGGAGCAATAATACTGACTAGATCGGAGAATAAGGCCACAAAGGGAAGCTTAGAGATGAGAACAACAGACTGCAAACAAAAAAACGCCGGGTCAACTTTAAAGGGTATCCCAAATGCTGCTCAGGTCTAGTTCTAATGGAATGAACTGTAGGCTACTTGGCTCATACGATGCTCTCATGTAGGAATTGATCATGTTGACTTCAGTATCCGGTGTGGTAAACCGTATACATGTATAAACCAAACACTGGATTTAATAAATCATTAAATTAACATAATAATTGATATTCCAGTGGGTTAGAGTGATCATCCCTCAGTCCCACACCGACCTTCCATTGATGCGTGCGATTTCGAATCAGACTCAGACCAAATAAAAATTGAAAAATCTCTGAGTAAATTTTTCACTTGGTCGTCGTATGTGGAAGAGTTGCCAGGTACTCGCTGAAGGTAGGGGGTTTCCTCCAAGCAATGAGCTCTGTTTCCTCCCACCACTTAACCTGGCAACGCCGCCAAATAAGTGAAATAATCTTGAGTTTATTCGCATGTCACTCATAGTTATGCAGATATTGCAGCCTTGAAAAAAATGATTGAGACCAGATGTGATTGGGGGAAGGCCACTAACAGCAGTAATGTTTTTCTCATTTGATTCTTTATCTGTTTCTGGGCAATGAGAATCAGACAAGTAGAACCATTTACAACTTGAAGGTTATTATCATGAAATCGAAAGTAAAAATAAAAGGGAATATTACATAATCCAATAATATGCAATAGTTCATGTCAAAAAACTAAAGGAATTGTCTGGATTGTATCAAAAATGTAGAAGTTATAGAGCAAAAAGGGAATATGACATTACCCAATATGGTTGCTGAATTATGCAACAGGTGATGTCATAAATAATTTTTTTAATTTTTATAATGTGAAAGAATCCCACTCAGTCCAAAACTTGGAAAATTTTCTGACTGGGTTTTCACTCGAACAACCTATGTGGGATGGTTGCCAGTTACCAACGGAAGGTCGTGGGTTTCCTCCGGGCATAGAGCCCGGTTTCCTCCCACAATAAAACTGGCAACGCCGCCATATAAGTGAAATAATCTTGAGGGCGGCGTAAAACACCAATCGATCAATCAATCAATGAAATAATTTTTTTAATTTTTATGTGAAAGAATGGAAAACATTGCATCATATTACTTTACATAATCCAATATGGCTGCCATATTATGCAATGTATGATGTCATAAATAGTTTGCCGAACACCAACTGTCGATAAGGTATGCAAATATGAAAGAATTGTCCAGATCACATCAAAACTGTAGAAGTTATGGGGCTAAAGGGAATATTACATAATCCAATAAAGCTGTCATATTATGTATCCAGTGATGTCAAAAATAGTTTGCGACACACCTTCTACCCATAAATCATATACTCAGAAAAAATTGATCAGATGGAATCAAAATTTTGGAAGTTATGGCGCGAAAGGGAAAGCGGGTGTCGGACAGCCGGAGATAATACCATAATTTTCAAGTCAGACAGCTACTTATAAAATGTTTCTCACCTTTTGAAAATACCCTCTGCGTATGGATTTATCTTTGGTTTGTCTAAAGTATACATAGCCATAATAAGATGTATTATCACACTGAAAATATAAACAAATATCAAATGTATTATTAAAGATTTATTGAAATTTGTGTATGCCTTATGCCCTGCGCGATTACTCCACTTATATGGAGACAGTGCTAGGTTTAGTTGTGGAGGAAACCTGGCTCTTTGCCTGGGGGAAACCATCTTAGACATAGGACAATCAAGTAAAAAAAAACACACTCATATTTTGGATTGATATGAACCCGTCCATGTGAGAGCTATGGTTCAGTCAGACAAATGCTCCCCCCCCCCCCCCACATTTATTTCATGAATTAATAGATTTATATTTTATGCCACACTCAAGATTATTTCATTTAAATGGCGCCGTAGTCAGGTCTAGTGGGGGTGGCAAAATCTGTTCAGAAATTTCTATTTGGAGTTAGGTGGGATATGATTTCTCACCGAATCCAGGCACGTTTATAGGGACGGTTATTCTAACCACCTGAGTCCCCCCCCCCCCCCCACCAGTTTATTTGGACACGGTCAAATGTTTCCAAAAGGTAAACTTATCCATCTTAAATCTAATAAGGGTGAAGAATTACTCATGGATAACAACTTCTTGGTTTATGTTTATGAACACTAAAACACATGGGCACAGGGAAAATCTTCTTGTCTAAAATAACCACTGAGACAAGTTTCTAATTGTGTTAAAAAGAGGTATATCATTTAGACCTTTATACCCCATCATAAATTGTTGTAATAAAGTAAACCTATGATATTTCATTAGGTTGACGACTGTTTGGTTTATGGGTGATGATATTTTGTAGTAGTTTTATAAATGTATATCTAGATGAGGCTTTTGGTGTTTTGGTGTTCAGGCTAGTCACTCTTACCTGCAATGACACTGGGCAGTCTCTGTTATAATGGGCGTGGGCCGATATTGTGTGTTTTCTGCCTGGACACTGCCGGATTCGAAAATGAAACTGTGTGTCTCCCATACAACCTGAAGAATGAAATTCAGTAATAACTACAAAGCCCGGCCTGAACAGAGTTCAGTAATAAATACAAAGCACTGAACAGAATTCAGTAATAAATACAAAGCCCTGAACAGAATTCAGTAATAAATACAAAGCACTGAACAGAATTCAGTAATAAATACAAAGCCCTGAACAGAATTCAGTATTAAATACAAAGCCCTGAACAGAATTCAGTAATAAATACAAAGCCTTGAATACAATTCAGTAATAAACACAAAGCCTTGAATACAATTCAGTAATAAACACAAAGCCTTGAATACAATTCAGTAAGAAACACAAATCCCTGAATACAATTTAGTAATAAACACAAAACACTGACCAGAATTAAGTAATAAATACAAAGCCCTGAACAAAATTCAGTATTGAATAAATACTTAATGACTTAAGCAGTCATCCAAAACATCTCTGCAAATAACAGAGTGGCAGGGCCGTATCTAGGACCGTTTTGCTTCCGGAAAACGATAGGGCGCCCAAACGGTCGGGCGCCCAAACTAAATGAAGAAAAAATAAATGGGGCTTTATTTTATGTAAAAGGAAAAAAAAATAGGCCCTTAAGACTGTTTTGCACATGGCCTTGTAACACAAGGCAACTAGAAACGACTCCGTATTCAGTCTGTTTGAGTTGCATCGCACTCTTAAACGGTACACAGCTACGGCCGGCACGCAACGAATTGTAGTCAGCGGGACAAACGAAAAGAACTTGTTCCGATGTTGTCAGTATGCCAAGTGGTCACCTGACTTGAGTGAAGTTTCTGATTGGTCTACATACGTCGTCAGCGTGCATACACTGCCTGACTTGACCACGACTCCACCCGATTCTTGAACATTCTCATTCTGCGGTTCGATCCGTGTCATTTGAATGCCCCTCTTGTATCATGTATATATTTTAAAATATAAATAAGCAGACGCATTTATCACGCAAGTGGCCTAAAAAATCAAGACTACCAACAGTGTCTGTGTCACAGTTTGTAAATAAATTGGGAGGAAAGAACGTCTGTCAAAATGAAATCTGCGTACCAGCCATCTCAACCAAGTTATACATATCACGTGACAATGAATGACATGCTATGTATTTGTCCACTCTAAAATGTCCATACGCTATACAACGTTTATAAAGATGTCAATCATAGCTGTTGGGTTGATTGACTGTTGGTGGGCTGGGCCAATTAAGTATTAGGACCAATTGATTTGCTAGTTTCTCGTTGGGGCCTTATTCACTGATTATCTGCAGAGTGCTGCAAAGTTACGGCCCGTATCCGATCAGTTATGGTACACTTTTGCCGGGTTTTCGATGTTTAAAATTACATCAGTGTTTGCATCGACAAGAAATTGCACAGAAGTGAGGCTGGGCTCAGCAGGCTTTTGTTAAAATAGTTTAATTTCTCCAAAGACTCTGAAATGAAGTTTTAGGGACCGGACATTCACCCGCTCGTCTGCATGTTTTTGTAGAGTGACGGGAACCAGTTATCGTACGTCCAACGTTAAAACTGTTGTGACTTCATTTCTCGTGTTCGAAAAGTCCCCGACACGATCGGCTGGCGAATGCAACTCCATAAAAAGTTTTATTTATATTTGGAGGTTGAATTTTTGCAAGAGGATGCCTCGATAAGTAAGCCGGAAGTAATCGGCGGGAAAATCTGACTATGTGGATAGCAGCAATCTCAAACATAAAATAAACAAGCAAAAGAAATAAAATTAATTTAGGAAAATAAGCGTACGGTCTGACTGCTCTTTATAGTAAGTGTTTGTAGCACGTGATCTGCTTTCGCGTAGTTGGCGGCGAAATTTTCCTTTACTTGAGTTTGGGATAGGAAGCTAGATTTTTTTTCTAGAAACGTCCCTGAGTGGTCATAACAGATACACAAGAAAGAAACAAGTGGGAGGGTGATAGTACCATATAAAAAAATCCCAATATATTTGTGTTATTTTTAATCCAGTTGATAGCAAGCTCTTTTAACTTGACCTACAATTTGAAGAGTTTGTTACACACAAGATAAGCAATATGTATACAGCTGGAATGTTTGACCTGAAAATTTCGTCAGCTGTTTTTGACATGATGTCAATTAACAGATGGTTTGGTCTTGAGAGCAAACTAAACTCCCTCTCAAGCCTGACAAGGGAATTGTACTCCATACAACACCAACATCTATAGAATATATGCATGCTCTAAATATTTATGAACACTAAAACACACGGGCACAGGGAAAATCTGCTCTAAATATTTGTAATTGATAAATGTCTAACGCCACACTCAAGATTATTTCCCTTGTATCTAGTCTAGTGGTGGTGGTGGGGGTGGGTGGGGGGTGGTTGGGTGGGTGGGGGGGCTGTGTTCTTTGCCTAGACGAAACTTTGGACATTCTGTGAGTATCTTCTGTGAGCAACTCTTTCACATACATGGATCAAATAAAAAATCCACTCAGAAATTTATTTTTGTTTGGTCTGAGTGGGATTCAAACCTGCGACACAACAATGGGAGGCCTGTATCAGACTGAGAGACTGAGCCACAGGGGCCCTACTAATTTCCTGACAGCTCTCACTTGATCGACTGATGTTATACCCAAACACTCAAGATTATATCACTTTACATGGCGATGTTGTAGGGTTTACTGGGGGAGAAAACCAGGTTCTTTGTAAGGAAAAAAACCCAACCTTTGGCAGGTACTGGGCTACTCTTCCGCGCAGTGGGATTCAAACCCACGACCAATCAAAGGAAGGCCTGTGGAGACTATCCCAATGTCCTTCAGAGGATAGTCAATGGCAAGACTATCACTCTGTGAACTAAGCCACTATGGCCCTCACAAGACATATTATGTAACAGATACTGAGAAAAAAAGTTCATGACGCACATTTGTATCATCTTCGCAAGCCAAGTTAAAATCTTCACGTCCCCATTCCGTGTTTTACCTTGGCGGACGACTCCACTTAAACCCGTAAATCGAACAGCGCCCACTGGTGGGAATGTAAGAGTTGTCTTTCCTAGACTTACAGAGTCTTAGCCAATCAGCACTCGTTAAACAAAAGTTCAAGGTGTACACAGCCGCCATTACGTTATTTTCAGTGTAAGTGCCTGAGGATTTGATTAGCTGCGAGAAGTTTTACTCGCATCCAATCAAAACAAGCTGTTCGATTACGGGTTGAAGTGGAGTCGTCCCGCCAAGGTAAAACACGGAATGGGTTACATGAAGATTTTAACTTGGCTAGAGAAGATGCATTTGTATATACTCTCTCTGAGACATATTGGTTGTAAATGCAGTATGGATTAAACAATATAAACAAATAATACAATATAAATCTTCTACATGTAGTACATCTTAGTAGCAGTAATTGTAATGATGCTGCAACATCAAAGCAGACTGGTAACGCGAACACACAAGGCATAGAGCAGCCAAACAAAAGGAAAATGTCAAAATAGAATAAGCTTATTTTTGGAAAATTTTTCAAAATGTGCAAAATAAGAGCTTTTCGCTGATAGCAATTTTGAAGATGTACGTTAACACCATCAAGGTCAGTTTGGTTGTAATGGTATCAAATGATCTGCAGAATCAAATAAAGGACGGAGGCCAAGTGGGTGGGCAACAAAGGCCACTAGTCTGCGTGGTCTTCCTGAACTTCGAGGCCTGAGTTAAAGTACTTTTAATAGCAGCAAACCCCCCCAAAATGAACTCTTACATTATGGCTATTTGAATTTTCGTATGGACTAATGCCTGGACCAATAATTTTGTTTCAACTTCAACCCCTTAGTTTTTCAATGTACTTCAACCACTTAAATTCTCTTGATGACCAAATTTTATGACAAAATCCGAGTTTTATTAATTTACATATTTCAAAATATTCCTCACTTCTTTCTGCTTGCTTAACCCATTGAATAGATATTAAGGCACAATGTAGAGTATACTTAGTTCGACACTGTACTTGCATATTAAGAGGTTACAAACCCAAAGTTAATCTGAGATACTCAAACAAACACTTTGTATACCATAAAATGATTAGGTCCAGTGTATAAGATTGATTGATGTTTTAGGCCGTACTCAAGATTTTTTCACTTATATGGCGGCGTTGCCAGGTTTAGTGGGTACAAGTACCTGACAACTCTTCCATGGCGACCGACCAGTGTATAAGAAGATGAATGTAAAAAAGTTGGAAAACTTTAAATTCTTACATTGACAAACTTTAACAAAAAAGCTGAGTTAAACATACCTGAATTTGAATCCGGAAATGATAAATAACAAATGTTCATTTTCTGAAGAAGAAAAACAGAAAAATAATTATCTTTTTTTTTTAAAACATCAATAATACAATTGGAAGAATTGACTAATAACAATTGAGTTTAATGTACAACAAGACTTATACTAATAATCATTTTTTTAACAGTTGGCATGAACGATCCATTGTTCTCGTGAAATTTAGCTAACGTAACAGACTGTTCAGTTAGGTCAGGAAAATTTGCGTAACCGATTAAAATACTTAAAAAATATAGATTTTTTGTCAACAGACAACGTAAATAACAACAAAACTTAAGCTAACATTGAGGAGGGTATGATGTAGCCTTTGCGGGCCACCTGCTACTGAGCACTAAACAGAGCTAGCCATAGACATTGTTTCGTAAACCACTTCGCTAAAATCTTTGTCAGTTCTTTGTTCATTTATGCTTTTAAGATAGTCTTAAATTGCTTTCTAGCAGATTTTGGCTGCCTTTCTCAATAAAAAAAAGCAGACATTAGGAGCAGCAAACTTTACGAGACGTTGCTGTTTGCTAAGAGTGAAGTGCCTACTTTCGATTTATTTATGGCAAACAGCATAGATATTGATCCAGAGGGACTAGTGCATACAAGTTGAATGTACATTATGCTTAACAATTACATATAAAGGCCCACTCGCCGCCATAGCAAATTCTGACATTTCGGCAATTTATACCAGCTTACTACAAGTAAAATTAAATATTGGACACATTATACATGTCCAGTTAGGCATAGAATGTATAAATGGGTGAAAAACATACAAAGAATCAAAGCTCGATTACAACGACAACGACTAATCTCCGTTAATTTAGTGTTGGGTTACCCTCATTTAAAATATTTTTGTCTGCAGTTTACACTCTAACATTTATTAGCAGGCTATCTGTGTCACCCAAACCCAATTTGTATTTCTAAAAATCAGTAAAATTATTCTGTGCTGTTTGGGCACTCACCCAGCTCAAAGCATTAGGGTGATTGTGCGCATGCCCAGGTTCGGAGTTTGTTTAACTTAAAAATACAAAAAGTGCCTAACTTCTTCTGTCTGTGAAAAATACAGAAAGCCGTAGGCCTACACTGTTTTTTCGTACACTGTCACAGTATTCTGAATTTTAGTGGCGAGTGTGCCTTTAATGCTTTAACAGCTGAATTAAGTTCTCAATTCCCATACCTCTTTATCTGTTAATTTAACATGTCCTGGGTACACCAGCTGAAAAAGACCAAAAAAAAAATGCTTTGGTTAGTGTTTCAGAATACACTTTTATATTAAGATCTGACAGTTCATAATAAAGACAAAGACATTAAATTGCATCAGAATTGATTGATGTTTTACGCCACACTCAAAATTATTTCACTTAGTTGGCGGCATTGTCAGGTTTAGCGAGGGAGGAAACTGGGCTCTTTTCCCCGGAGGAAACCCTCGATTTGGCGAGTACCTGGCAACTCTCCCACATACCTCAATCGAGTGAAAAAGCCACTCAAATATTTTTTTTTATTTTATTTGGTCTGAGTGGGATTCAAACTTGCTAGCTACATTTCCAAATCACAGCGTCATGTCAGTGTCACGAAATTTGGTCTGAGTGGCTGTGGCATCTGAACCTGTGCTCCATCAATGGTCGGCCTGTGTCAGACTGAGGGATTATCATTCTGCTGATTGAATCTTGATTTTAAATAAACCCTGATGCAAGAACTGTAGCATTTCATAGTCAGAGTAAAAGCTAAAAATTAATTCCAAGAACATACATGAAAGTACAACTTGAAGGCCAAGGCACTGCCCAATCTCGGCCAATGTTCTTTAGAAGTTTAGTTACTTTAATTAGGGGTTTTAGGCCGTTTTTGAATAAGACAAATTATTCCTAAAAACCTCACCAGCTGCATAGAGGTGGAATTGTAGTTTGTAAAACACTTTTTAGAATGAAAATTGGTTCAGCGGTTTTCAATCGGCGATAAAAAACGTCGGTCCAAACAGGGGTCATTTTTAGAAATCCTTCAGTATGGAGTGCATAGTGACGTCATGGCACAATGGGCCCATGTTAATTGATAGGGAAAAACACAAAAAATTGTTTAAAAAAAAAACCAATGACAAAAAGTTCATAAAAATTGTACCCCAACCTAATTTTATTATGCTGAATTTGATGGTGATACTCATTTTTATCAGAAATATATAGCAGTGCCTCATTTGCATATAATTTGCATAATTATGTAAACACAGTGAACTTCATGGATATTATTTCTGAAAAAACTCATTGAAAATAATTTTATCCAGGTCCATATTGATCACTGACATACTAGAGTTTTTGGGGGAAATCCCCTCACCCCTTCCCCGTTTTTTAAATACAGCTAGCCTGGATATATAATTAGCTAATTTGCATATTTTGAAAAATCTCTAAATTTGAGTTTATAAGAGGGTATAGTTTTTTCCTGTTTCCAATATCAATAGATAATGTGAATTAATAAAGGTAAGACAAAATTTGCATCCTCTGTCGAACAACATATGCGAAATATGTTAATTTGATATATTGCCATATATGGTAATAATATGCCTATATATGGTAATGTGTACAAAAATGTCCTTTTTTCAACATTCTTTTTTTGTAATGAAAGGACATTTCTTGGTTAAAATTAGGACTTGGCTATTCTCTCCTAAAATATCAATTTTCAAAGAGATACTTGTATACAAATACAACAAAGAATTGAAACATCATTGAATTTTAGAGAATTTTTTATTTAGCTGATCGTTCACAACAAAAAACAAACTTTAAAACAAAAAATTCATGAAAATAACAGAACAGGAATTCTAAACAGTATAATGCACTGAACTTCACATGTTTCAGCATTTTGTGCCTCATCAGTACAGACTTGTCAAACAAAACTAAAATAGACTATCTGCAGACATGTTTTTATTTGATAAATTTGGCCAGAAGTTGAGAAAGACTTTTGAAAATATCAAGGGTTGTTCTACAATGTGCTGTGCAAATACAATTTCATTTTGGATAAAATTTCTGAGCAGTTTTAAGTACACAAGTGAAAGTTTGGCTTCCCACATTATTAGATTAGTGAATGCAATAATCTTGAATGTCATGTAAAATTCATAACAAACCTTTTGTATATCGTTAGGTTGACGGACAGAAACCTTTTGATTATCGGGTACATGTATATTTACTAAACAGAATAGTTTCATATGATCACTGAAGTTAATAGCAAAACAAAACCGGTACAAAAATTATAATTTACAGCTAAATTAGTAATGTTGAAATTATATTATTAGGGAAACAATTCAACACCACACAGGTCAAAATTTAGAATTTTATCGAAAAAGAAAATTGGGTCCCATGTCGACCTTATGTCCCAGGCAGGAACTCATGTTACAACTAATTTTCACCGACTTTAAGGATCTAGTTCACAATTATATCATTTGTATATTTATCTTAGGGGTTAACTTGTTGTCTCCAATCTATCCATACTAAGTTTACATGCTTTTTTTACAGTACTGGCAGGCAGGTGTTGTTATTATCATTGTTTTGTTACATACATGTGTAATATGCTGAAAAGAGAAAACGGTCGAAATGGTTTTGCGCAGCCCATGGAATGATTATGTTTACATTGTAGTCGCTTCGAACTAAGAAATTTTGATCCAGCCAAATTCATCAACATGCCCTCTTTATCGAGGTAAAAAATACCAGGGTAAAGAGATAACATAATAAACTCAAGATTAAGTAAAGTGAAATTGAAAAGAGAAGTGAACAACAAACTTGAATACAAATCAGTAATGATTAATTGCATTGCATTAATCAAAAATGTAGTTGGAATTGAGGACTTGGTGTAAAGTGAACCTAGGCAGTCCCCCAGTGTTGCAGGTAAAAGAGACACTTGGACAGGAAGAGGGTTGGAGACATTTCTAGCTTTAGGGTTATCTGTGAAGGAAACATATCACTGCAGTAAATAATAGAGGTAAATCACCATTGGTCAAATTTACGGATGTATTAAAGTGATAAATTATACAAATCTTAATTTCTGTGAACATGACTGAAATGATAAGGATTAATCAATTGATGATAAATATTTGTAAACATGAATACATAATAATAATTTAATTAACAAATGTAAACAAATATTTGAAAACAAATATTTAAATATTTTAATTTATAAATTAATTGATATTTGTAAATAAATAATTAACATATTTCCATTTATAAATAAATAGATATTTGTAAATAAATAATTAACTTTCAATTTTTAGAAATAAATGAATATCTGTACATAAATAAGTATCTTTTAATAGATATTTGTCAAAGCTAAATTTTTGTGACAAAATATTTTCAAATAAATAGTAAGTTTGTGATTTTCCCTTGAAGTGGCATGAGTTGCAAAATTCACACTTTTTTTTATAAATTGTCAGTGTTAAGACGATAAGAGAGTGAAATTCACTGAAAAACTAAATGATTGGCTTTGGAATAGATGTTAAATTTAAAAATTGTATTTTATCCGATAAATATCAATATTTTAACAGCTCGTGACGCTTTAATGTTAAGATTCTTGTTTTTGGATTTTTGTTTTTCAGAAAAGAAATTAGAAACTGACACTCTGGCTTGAACTATCCTCACAAAGGATACCCCATCCGAAATAAAGCTATGCGAAGCAATATTCAGCCAGTTCATGATCAACAACATTCCTCCCCTTTTTTAAAAGTTGTATCACCTGAACATAGCACAGTCACATCGGAGAAGCGGCCCTTCTTGAGATCAAGAGAAAGCAGAAGTCATCTCCTTTTAATATACTTACTGGAGACAAGGGGCTGCAAACCAGTGATACAAAAGACCAGACCAAGTCCCTAATCTAATTTTTTATATTGAAGTCAAGGAATGTCAGTTTCAACGATAAGGTCGCCTTTTTTCATGTCGGTCAAAAGTGGGAATGTCCATTTTGAGGAATCCACATCATACTCGATTTCAAATTCTGACTTCAACGGAGCAGCCTTGTTTTCAATAACGATTCTTAAAACACGCCCACAATACCATGCCTCAGTGTTTTCGTTTTCCTCAATACAACGGTGTTTTACACGGAGTCCGACTAACAGTTCTGGATTTTTTTCGAAACAAGGCAGCTTTTCTTTCTGGCAAGCAATTGCCCTTTTTGTACGAGCTTCTTTCAATTTTGAGGCCAATCTAGCTTTTTCAGTTTTAAAATAACTCTCTCTTTCTGCTGCAGGACGAAACGACTGACCTGAAGGACTAACAGTCGAAAGACCTTTATTTATTTCAATGACTGTTTTTAAATTTTTTCGCAGTTGTTCAAAAGTAAACAATATTCTACGACCGTAGCATGATTGGGATTGAAAAAAAAGCTCCTTGTCACCTTTAGATTTTAAAACCTGCTTATGAAAGTTCAGCTGTGCAATAATTGCAGTTCGACCATCTGCAAGTGACATTTCATGCAAGCGATGATCAACCTCATCAGATGTAACCCACACCCCACCCAAAGGAACAATAGAATTGGTAGCCTGAAGTTTCTTTTCAATCAACTTTTGTTCAGAGGCTATTTTGGATTTTTGTTTAGTTCTAAGAACTTCTAGTCGACGTTGAGTAATTTTTTCTTTTCGCTTGTTATACCGATCTAAGGCCATATGAACATTCTGCCTAGCATTTTTCATCAGTTCCACTCGCTCTTCTATGGGCTTTGAATTTAACCAAGCTGAGGTCTTATTGTTCATCCACATAGTAAGAGACTCATAGAGTAGAACTGTACCAGATGGCTTCATGCGAATAAGCATATCCAGGATACCGAAATCGCGCTCAGAGGCACAGTTTGTTGTCGGAACATTTTCTGCTTGTTTCAGCAATGATGTATCAGGGCTGGCATACTTTCCCTGCAAGAGTTGGTCCTGTGTCTGCCTTTCTAAAAGTAATAACAAGGAGTGCATCAACAGTTCCAACGCTTGCTGAGAAAGCATCTCCAGCTCTGTGTCATTAGTATCCACAAACAGGCAATCGTATAGGGCGTCACGATGAATGGGAAGCTCACATTCATCAAATAAGACCTCACCATTAAGTAAAGGAGAAGCATCATCACACCATTTTGAAAATTTTGTTCTCATTATTTCTAAATACGAATTTGTTTCAAGGATAGATGTGTGGTTTTGTAACATTCTCCAAAATGGCCCTGTAATTACTTTATCTATTATACCTAATGCTCTAATACCAGCTATATTAACTTTATTTTGTATGTCATCTTTAACCGCCAGTAAAAGTTTATTAGGATTTGGCCAGCTATTCGTAAACGATTTTATGTGGTCTCGATGGTAATAAACAGCTGCGGCATCATAAAAGAGAACATTGAATCTATTACCAACATATGGAATTAAAAACAGCTTTTCGTCAATACTTTCCAAAAAAGATCTAAAGTGGGATGCAACCCCAGCTTCCTCACTACCACGCGGATGAAAGGCCTTTACTGTGGTACGAACCAATCTACCCGGTCCTGATTCTGCGGTGGAGATAAAATTACCGGTATTCTTTTCAAGGGCTACAGTCTCAAAAGAAGATAAAGTTTTGTCACAGTCAGTTGCAAAATTGACTAAGAGGTGCAATTTACAGAAGAAGTTGCCCATATCTGAAAGTTTATCTTTTTCAGAGTCGGATAAAGTATCCCAGTTATCTATAACAATGGGTAGAGCTAATTCACGCAGCGCTTGTAGCTCTCTATTGAAACAGGGGTTTACAGCACCTTGATCTGAAATTGTATTTTTAATACTTGCGATAATTTTAGCAATTTGTTTTTCTTTGTCATTTTTACCGACAGTTTCAGCGAGTTCGTCTACCAGTTCGTTAAAAGATTCCAGCGTGCTTGCTGTGTCCCCTGCCCCCATTTCATGAAGCCCCATAGATAACGTTTGACCGTCAAGGAGAGTTACCTGCCAGTTCTGATAATATTTATGATGTTTCGATGTTCCGTCAAAATGCAAACAATTCCCCCTGTTATCTTTTGTCGGCGACTCTTTAATCATTGATTCTGCTAATTGCTCTTTGGCTAAGTATCTAGCTTCTATCAAAATTTTTGATCTGAGGGCTAAAGAAGGTATTCGGCTTACATGTTTATGAGCTAACTTTTCTAACACAATTTTTATGACCTGTTCTATTTTGTTCATGCTAACATTGGATGCCAGTAGTTCCATTATAACCTGGCGTATTTCATCAGTATATTTACCTTCACTAAATGTTATAATTTCAGGATCATCCATTAAGTTAATTAATGAGTGCAATTCCAGATTTTGCTTGGTTAAATTACTTATCTTAGCATGCAATTCCAAAACATCAGCTTGATCTCTGACACTCTCAAATTTCTTTTCATCAATTTTTTTTTTCAGATAAGATAACTTTTTTTGATAATCAACCTTTTCGCATTTTAAGCCTTGTATTTGTTGTATTGACTGATTAAGTAGCCGACTATTTTCTTCTAAGCTTTTTTCTTTTTGGTCTAGTTCTGTTTTTAATTTTTTATTTACTTCATCTATGTCAAAGTACTTAGACAGTTGTTCTTCTCTTCTTCTAATTTTTTTACTAATATTTCGTTTGAAATTTCGGTTCTTTGAGCGAGAGGTACTTAGTTCTTCCTCCAGCTTTTCAACCCTAACAGAAGCGGATAAATAATTAGCTTTTAGTACGTCGAGAGTTTCTTTTAAATTAGAGTTCTGATTTTCATCCATAGCGGTTTGTAATTCATTTGTCAGTCCTTCTATACTTAATAAGGCATCCTCAAAATGGCTTTCAAGTGTAGTTTTTTCTTGAGAGTGTTCGGTAGTGATATGGTCTAATTTACGTTTTAGAGAGCTGTTTCTAATTCTCAAAGAAGACAATTCGGAAGCTAACTGTATCTCCCTATTACTTTCAAAGGTTAAAGAAGGAACTGTGAAGATTTTTGTCAAAGTTGCTTCTTTAAGAGCTGCCTTTTTATTCTTAGTTAGATTTCGGACATTTGTATGGGCTTTAACTATTGCTTTATAAAGTTTGAAATGGAAACCGTCGGTGTCTAGATGTCTAAATGAAGGGAATTTGTCAGCAAATTGCTTAACACATTCTCGTGCAGGTAAATATTTGTGAGCTGAATAAAAGTTACACACATCATTTATGGTTGGTGGTTTGTTATTTTCAGCCATTATAGTTCAATCTTGAGACTTAAGGTTTGTCGAAAAATCTATCTTTTTGATAAATTAATTCAAATAATTTAATTATCTAGTGGTTAGATTAATTATGAATGGTCATCAACTAAAAAGATTTGGTTTTGCCTTTTGGTAAGTATGGCTGAATTAAAATTTTACAATCAAACTATGCAAAATAAATGTCAACTGGTCAGCAGTAATAAGTTGTTGGTAGACTAACACAAACTGTGACTGATTATATAAAAATGAAATAAGATAACAGTAAAACTTATTTAAAATTAAATACCTCAATTAGCAGATTAGTCCACACTGAATAAATTCAGGTCAGGTCAACGACAACGGACATGTAAAATTGTAACAACAACGACAACAATATAAACGTTAAATAACAATATATGTCAATAAGAATACAATGGCAACACGAAAAAATAAGCGGCATGTAAGGTAATAACACAAACAGTGTCAACAACAAGGAATGAAACGTCAAATAAGACGAGAACAAGCTTAAAACTCAGTCCTGGGAAATCCCAAAATGCTAGGGGGGAATCCTCAAAAGTACCCGGATGTACACAGTACAACGTGACCTGACAAACAAGAGACCTTCAGTTAAATTTCCGCGTAAAGTTGTCGAAGGAATTAATTTAAAATTTATGACATCTATTGTAAAATATTCTATATTTTACAGCCCCCCCTGGGAGGAGATGATAGCATTTTTAAAATGTACATTTTTTTAAAAAAAATAGTGAAAAAAAAGGTGTAAATCCTCATTAAAAAAATAGAAACGACAAAATCAAATTCTCCCACCTACCGTTGTAATCTCGAAATGATTCTGAAGGCGGTGAAATATGCCTCTAAGCTGATCGACCAATAAATTTACGCGGAAATCCCGCGAAAAACACATCCACAAATGCCGCTTTTGGCGCCAAAATTTGGTGCCGTCTGGAAAATTGTCGTGTTGACCTTGCCTTCCGATCGAGAATCGAAAGCGAAATTAAAACTCATGCATGGATTACTTTAGAAATTTACATGGTTCGTGATCAATGATAAATCAGTAAGTTTGCCAAGTTTTACATGTTAAATGGCTATATTTATTTCTATCGCTGCTTTCAAACTTATTTTTTTACCCGAAATCATCCACACGTCAAAATTTCGAGACGTGACGTCACGTGACTGAAACCCCTACTTTAATTAAAAAAATGACCTGTTGCTTTATGGACCAATTTAACAATTCAAATAAATATTTGGCAGAATTAAGACAACCTTAATAAAATATTATTCCATAAATCAAGCCTTCATAATGAATGGAAGAACAAGTGTGAGCAAGAGTGACCAGAACAGCGGTCTCTGACGTGATTGTAATGTGCGCATCAATCGGTGTCAAAACGATCGTACTCATCTTCGCTGACACTTCAATTTTTCAAAACAAAAGTACTCGTAATCATAGTGCTGGTACCTCCATGGCTTGCCCAAGCTCCAAATCAAATGTCACCACACAAACACAGTGAAGCCAGTTCGAGAAGCGGTCCCATGGCAAAACCGTTGGTGACTTTGGTGAGTCAAGCGACATCTTTTTGCTGAAGATGTGGGGCGACTCTTCGTCCATTGTGCTTGCCTTCTCCATGGAATAATGGCCTTGACCTTCAACTTGTTTTAACCCACTCAACCAAAAAATGGTTGAGTTGATTTAGAATCCAACTGATTCCTATGTTATCAAAAAATTAGTCCCCATTTAGGAAAAAAGCTGTTTAAAATATTTATACTGATATCAAAGAGGTTTCCACATAAAAGTAACGTCTTAGCGGTAAAACATTTTTTGGGATATAGAGATTTCAGATCGAGGCCAGTTCAACAAAAATTCAACATGGCTGTCTCTTGAAAATGGCACTTGGAGTTCCAAAGTTTATTGACGGTAAGGTCAAAGTGATCTTGTTCTTAACTAACTGTTTGTAAATAACAAGACAGTTTTTAATGTGTACATACAGTTTTTTGAGACACATTTTGTTATTGATGGCGTTAGCGTGTTTAGTTAGCGCTGTTGTTTAACAGTTACTGCTTCCTCAACAGCCAAGTCGCTCAAGTTTACAAGTTCAAGTCAGAATATGAACTGCACACACTTTCTGTCAGTGTAAAAATATGTCTATTTCTGTATGCTGCAATAAGTTTGTTTCAAGGCTGACAGATATGTAATATTTAACTTAATTCACTCAAGATTTTTAAAATTGTTTAAATCACTAGGATCATTTTGATACTGAACTAACACTGACAGTAACAGTAGTAGTACCACTGGCACTACCAGTCTAACTTAGTGACAAGTACAAGCAGTCTACGGTCTAGTACAAGGTGTAATATTGAGTTACACCTTTTAAGTTTTATTATCGTAGTTGGTTTTTTTCGACAATCATTGGGAGTCTACCTTTACTCGTCCCCATGTTACCTGCTGTGAGCGTGCCTTACGGTAAGGATTCTGCTAATTCAAGTACTCAAAACATTACGAAAAGCACTCTAAAAGTTTGAGACTTTTCGTTGGGTGTCTTACCTCCTGCATGGAGGGACCGAAAAATCCCATCGAGCAATCACCATTGTTGTTGTTTTAGACCAAACATGGCAGAAAGCAGTCTAATAATTTGTCATCTTCACATAGCTCGTCCTTGAATTAGGGGAATTCTTACCGCACTTCAAAAGAAAGTAGCATGTAAAAAGCACTGCCAACAGTGCCAAGCAAACTGCTGCAGCTTGTTCTGACAATGATTCTCCCCATAACAAAAATAAGCACCTTTCAACTTGGGCCAAAGTCACACGAGATCACTTGATACTAGTGTTTAATGTTGTAACTTTCTCTGATTGGCATTGGCTGTTACCTTGTTGTTTTATCTGTGATTTGAGCCCTCAATCCATACGTTTTACCAAAATCTTTTTCTGAGATGTATCATATACATGTAAAGCCTCCGGTTCATTTTTATGTTTTGACGGACAAAAAATCATATTTCTTATTCTAGCACAAAAATAAGTTGACGTACCCGGTAGTTGTGTTTTTCATCAATTTGTTTTTTACATCAAAGCGTTTCTACACAATATAAATATTTTTATTGACTGTCAACTAATAAAACACTCAATTAGCTTTTTGATATATCTTGATGTGCTTCACAAAAAAAAAATTGGACAAAACAACTGATTTAGAAATAAAGAATGAAAGACAACACAACACGGTAATTGCTGATCCCCTTAAACGCTAATGTTAAATGAACAGCTGGTCATTGAAAGTTATACCCCTAAAATCAGGTCTCACGTGATCTTGTGTGATTTTAGCCAAACTCAAAAGGGGCTTATTAGAGAGACCCAATATGCGGTGGTAATTGGCTTGAAGAAAATAATACAACAATTATCCAATTCCTTATCCCTAGTTACATGTACATGTTGTTTGGTTGTTCTTGAGAACTGGAATAACATATTTCTATTAACTTGCTCTTTTGACATGCTATTCAGAAATTAGTAGGCCTACCTCAAGACAGCTGACGGCTCTCCCAAAAACCATTGCTATTATAATAATAATAATAATGAACTTTATTTTACCTCGAAACCACATAGGACAATGCGCCTCTTTTCATGTGGATCGAGGCTAATATATTTATAAGTACCTAAGAAAATATTTTCCCTTAAAACTTTAAAAATGTTGCGTCTATGTTTACAAACACAGCAACATTTCATATTAAGATCGTCAACAAGCTAATGACTGATACTAATTAAGTATCATTTGAATCCTTTGTTGCTCATTTAAACAAGATATATTATGGTTTTCCCTTATTCCAATGCCAATCATTTAGTTTTTTGGGACAGTCAGAATTTATGAAAATTCATGTTTGTATTTTGTGTTTTAGCACTGGGCTGTGATAATTCCTAGCTAGAGATGATAGCCATTCGAGACAAGCCTATTTTCGAAGCTGTCTTATAAAAGACTTCAAGGTATGAAATTTGCTTCAAGCTGTATTTAAATACAATGTTACATTTGATTGTTGCAATTTTGTCCATTTCTTAAATGTAATTTTAGTATTGTCCTGTAGCCTGTTTCAGAAAGCGGCGTAGCATAAGTTTTCGCATAAATGCCATACTGTACAGATACGTTGCTAAGGCAGTTTAATAAAGTAGTAAGGAAACTCCGTAAATATTAATGGTGTAATCTCAATATTTCGACTTAAATTAAGTCATCGTCAGGAGAATTATGAGTACATCAAAAGACAGTGTGCATTTATATAGAAAAGACAGAATACAACTATAGGATGGTTGACACTAAGAAGGCAAGAGAATTTTGTTACAATAGATCAGGGTAACAAATATACCTCTATGGCCGTGGGTTTCCTCCAGACATAGAGCCCGTTTTCCTCCCACAATAAAACTGGCAACGCCGCCATATACCTGAAATAATCATGAGCGCGGCGTAAAACACCAAACAATCAATCAATCCAAGGAAAAGCTACTCCCTTGGTGTGTTTTCTACTGAAAAGAATTGTCTCATTCTCATAAGTTTTCTGGCACAGCCCTAATGTCGAATGAACGTCAATTGTACTGTATAAATGGGTGAGCAGGCTATTGGATCAGAGTATTTATTTGGATTTTACATGAGAAAGTAAAAAAGAAAATATAGCCATTTAAATATCTCGTCAAAATTGATTTGATTTGATTTATTGTTGTTTTATGCCACACTCAAGATTATTTCACTTATATGGCGGTGTTGCCAGGTTTAGTGGGGGAGTAAACCGGGCTCATTGCCCAGAGGAAACCCCCAACCTTAGGCGAGTTCCGAGCAACTCTTCCACATATGGCGACCCTATAAATTGAAGAATTTCACTAATGGAAATAGTGTATTGTGTATGACGTCAAGACCGTCAAATGTCATTTGTCGTTATGGTCTTTTTTTTGTCCATTGGCGTCATGATCACCACAATTGAACTCTCCGCCATCGGCACTTGTTTGGTCCAAATGGTCCGAAAAATCAGACAAACTCAGAATGTAGGCTTGCCATGTCTATTTCGATGAGCGGGTCTAACTTTAAGGCACATTCACACGACTTGAAGCATGCGATTAAAAGGGATGTATTTGATTGGTTGACAAATCGCATTGACAGCCACCATCATGTTATTTCTCAGCTGAGTGCAAGTGTCGGCCGTTTTCATAATCTGCAAGAAGTTTTACTTTCATCCAATCAAAAGTCCCTGTTCAATTTCATTTTGAACCCTCATTTTCTGCCAAGACAAAACACAGGATGGCTATGGAGATTTTACCTTGGCTCCAGAACATGACAAACCACATACGGTACTGAAACTAACGAATATATTTTTGAAAAATACAGTTTTGCACAAAGATATATTTAGGACAAAAGCTGTTGGCTATTTTGGAATTTGCGCTGCATTTGCATTTTGGAGACAAATAAAACAACGCTTATTTTTCTGCTGTAGGTGGAAGGGGATCAGACTTTAAGCACTGACACAATGGCCGCACTGGCTATATACAGTTGTCAACCAAACTCACATCCATTCCAAGAACGACATATGTCGCTTCACGAACCGGTGAAAATCGGAAGGTCTGTGGCTCGAGCAAGACCTGCACCAAACAATGGTATCTTTGACTGTAAAGTCTTGTCTCGTAACCATGCAGTAGCCTGGTATGAAGACGGAAAGGTAAGTTTGGCTATCAATATTATTTATTTACACGATGGATTTTGGTGTGTTCTTTGTTGACAAAAAAACATATATGGCGCGAGTCAAACTTTTAACATCTCGATAGTTTTCACACCATACTATGACACTTTTTTCAAATCATTAGCAACCATTCTGCTGATGATAATTGTGAAATAAACTGCAATAATACTCAGTAATTGTATGTGTTGCACTCCTACCAGCCTCACTGCAACAACTGACAATTTGTGTTGATCGTCGCACTTTGGTCTTATTTCCATACCAAAAAGAATGTGAACATTGCATTTGTTCATTATGAAAAATTGTTGGACGCAGAGGTTCATCCAGAGGGGTGTCCAGGCGTCTTTTGGACTCCCTGTTGTCAAAATTCATGCTATTTGGACACCCAAGTAACCCAACAATTTAACATGCTCAAGAAACAGAAGTGGGTCATTTTGGACACCCACTTCTGTGGAGAATGTAGAAAATACCTATTTTGAACCCGCTTATTTTCAGATCCTGCATGAATGTATGGTTGGACACAGGTATCTAAATTGTGAGGGCCAGTCTTTCATAACAGACACTACACAACTTTATATGATATAACGATCAGCTTGTCTGTCCATCTGTCTGTCCGTAATCATTTCTTCTCATCGCATCTCCTCCCACAGTTTTCATCATTTTTTTTTTAAACTTGGTGGACATGTTGGATATCATGCAAGGATGTGCACCTCCTATCTGGTTGCGCTGGTTTCATTATTTTCAGAGTTATTGCCCTTTTCCAACCGTATACGAAGACATAGACAATTAGTACTTTTCATCGCATCTCCTCCCACAGTTTTCATCATTTTTTTTTAAATTTGGTGGACATGTTGGATATCATGCAAGGATGTGCATCTCCTATTCTGGTTACGGTGGTTTAATTATTTTCAGAGTTACTGACGACATAGACAATTAGTGCTTGTCATCGCATCTCCTCCCACAGTTTTCATCAGCTTTTATCGAAACTTAGTGGACGTTCAAGCAAGGATCTACCCCCCCCCCCCCCCCCCCCTTCCCTTCCCTATTCTGGTTACGCAGGTTTCATTATTTTTAAAGTTACTGCCCTTTTCACACAGTTTTTGTATCGATTATTTTGATTTTGGTGGAGATAGTGGATATCATACGATTTACGCTGGTAACGCTGGTTTTGCTATTTTCAGAGTTACTGCCCTTTTCCGACAGTATATGACGACATAGACAATTAGTGCTTGTCATCGAATCTCCTCCCACAGTTTTCATAAATTTTTATCGAAACTTAGTGGACGTTCAAGCGAGCGCAAAGTTACGACGAGCATATAAGTGTGTTGAGAAACAGCCCCCTGATGACTCCTGTTTATGACCATTAAAGCCTGGTTATTTCGTGACAAACATAGATTATGAAAAAGTGCAATTTTGGCAGCTCATGCCACTTAAATGTCACTGTGTCATTGTGTCTTTGTTTTTAGACATACATAAACACACAAGAAATTCTGTCCACATTAGTAGAAATAAATAAAAGAAAGTTTCATAATTGTAAATAAAAATAGATTAACTTTGTAATAATTACATGTATATAACAAACAAAAAAACATAAATGATGAATTTAGATATAAATGTAACATTTTGACATTTTGGAAGCTTCAGTGTGATTATAAAATTCTGAAAATAAATGACTTTTTAATAAGCATGTAAAAACCGAAATGAAAATGCAGGGTTTTATGTTGAAGGGCAAATTATTCCACTGAATGGGTCCTTTGATTTGTTGATTATCTAAAGATTGGTTAGCTCTATGAAATACTGTTGGTATATTTGACTCTTAGTTGAGCTGTTGGCCTATGAAAATCCAATGTTCTGTACACAGTTTAAATGCTCTAATATATCTAAAAATAGATGCTGGTAAATGATAGCAATGAAAGAAATGCTTGTGTTTCCATGAAATGAAGACTGTATATGTAAACCAGCTTTGTTATATACAGATTTGAACAAAAAAATGAACCTTAGTTTAGCTATTTTTTTTTTATTATAACAAAATTCCAAACTTTGCTGATGCCCTGTAGAAGTGCCTGTTGGTGGCCTTCACTGTTGACACAACAGGGCCGTGACCTCAGAGAAAATGAAAGCAGTGTGAATATACCTGTCTTATTCTGCTCAGGTGAATAGCCCACCTGGAAGATTAAACCGGCTAACATGTGACCTTTTGAACGTAAAACCAGGTGTTAGTTACCTCAATGGCTAAACAGAATCTGTACTACATTGCCGCCTTAAGATGAAGAACAGGCTCTAGTTTGTCTGAAGTTTGTGTTCTGAAGTTTGTGTTCTGAAGTTTGTGTTCTGAAGTTTGTGTTCTGAAGTTATATGCATGTATATCTCTTTGTAGTACCCCTGCATAAAGAGAAACTTGTCACCATGGTTATTTTAGTCAACAACGTTTGTTTTAGTATTCATATTAAAATATTTAGTTATTTTTAGTGCCAGTTTTTTTGCATTTTCAAGTCAGATAATTTTTGGCGGTGAGAAACATTAAAGGGGCATGAGCTGCCAAAATGTTGATATTTTGACGTTAAAACAGAATGCTGAAATTATTGGCTATTTTTCTCAAAAGGTAGAATTCAGAAGCTTTTTAATGCTTCTAGTCTCGAAAATGTACGATAAAGTACTGTTTTGAACTAACTTTGGCTTAGAATGAATGAATGGTCGTCCCGGTTATTTAAATTTTGTTTACTTTTGAACACGTTTTCGGTTCATACAGGCCACATACTGTATGGATTTTTCTCATTCCAACGCCAATCATTTAGTTTTTCGATAGCCTTTCAAACCTCTTACTGTCGTGACGATCAGAAGTTATGAAAACACTGCAAATTTTGGCAGCTCATGCCCCTTTAAATAGTTTCCGTATATTATTGAAATGCTGGCAACCAACCAGTACCAATGCTAGTTTCGTTATAGATCATAGCATATACTGACTATCATAATGGGTAACAGATTTTCCGTAGTTTATAAACAACTGCAAATACAGTTGAAACCGTGAAATCCTATGGCCTGATTTTCTTATATCTGCTGTATACATCTTGCTGATGTAACCGACTTAACTATTAATTTTGTAAAGGATATCCCCATTTGTTTTACTTTCATTATTGGTTGTCTGAAAAAAATAGATTTTCATTCATTTCTAATTCCTTCATTATTAATAGAAACCATTTCAGATATATTCAGACTTCACATACTAGTTTTTGAATTTCTCTT
Organism: Lepidochitona cinerea; assembly: GCA_963971465.1. Taxonomy (NCBI): domain Eukaryota; kingdom Metazoa; phylum Mollusca; class Polyplacophora; order Chitonida; family Tonicellidae; genus Lepidochitona; species Lepidochitona cinerea. The sequence goes on from OZ020557.1 coordinate 23,599,567, forward strand.
GTTTTAATTTTCTTAATCTCAACTGTTAATGTATATTTTATAATCAAATGGATAGAATATGTGTGAGATTTATTTATGCCAGTGTCTGTAGAAGAGAAATGTGAGATATCTTGAGCTGCCCAAACTATTTGATATGTGATTATAGTAATATCACTTTTCAGACTGAATGTTAAGGTTTCGTGTATATTTGTCTTTTTGACTCAACACACTCCAACTTTCCCTCACTTCTGTCTCACTCCTACTATAGTTTGACTCATGTAGATCTAAAAATAAAATGATAGCACCTTGTCTAGAGAAATATAAACTGTATCAAACTGAAACAAGACACCTTTTCAAAATGCTGAATTTTTTTATTTATCTATTGTTGATGTCCCTGTCATCATGATATATTAAATTCCCAACTTTATTCACTTCAAAGCTTACATGATACAAGGCTACATATCACAGGAGATTTTATTGGCAGACCCCTAGCTAGGATTTGGGAGGGGCAGGGTGCTGTCCAAAAAAAAAGGGCACTTTAAGAGAAAAAGGGGCACCTGATCGTCGATTACTTCATTTGGTCTGAGCGTCTCACTGAACGTCTTAATTTATATGGTAGTGAAATTGCAAAACTGATAGCCACTTACATGCAGATTGATTCTTATTCAATTTTACTTTTAGGAAAGAAAAAAAAAATACGTTGGTAGTTTTTTCATAAGGTTCAATGTTTTGGTCTAACTATGATACCTTAAACTTCTTAAGCCATTTCTGCTGGGATAATAACAAGAGTAGGGAATGGCAATAGGAAAATTGTGTAATCCACTTTATGAAATTAAAAATGCAGGGAAAGTCCATTTTTTAAATCTATTTAATTTTTATAGGCATAATTCTAGTAGGGTATTTTTTGCAATGTATCATTAATGCTAAGTTGCCTTGGGGTGTTTTTATCAGAAAACACTCTTAACAAATTATTAGTACAAATTAAAGTTTTAAATGAAGTTTGACACTGCGAATGTGACATTGACTGGCTGTAGACAGTGTTTGCTGAACTTGGCGGTGTAACAATCCAATAAAAAAAATCCAAAACTAATTGCTATGAAACTGTCAAATTTCTTTCAAAATGTCCCAAACTATCCTCTATTTCTAGTATTTTGTACAATTTCTAATGTGTTTGTGTGTCTCTTTTTCGTTTGCCTTAAACTCCAACTGTAACACGATTTCATTTGATAAAGAGGATCGTGTTGTTGTTGTTGTTGTACAATCGATTCAACTGAATACCTTTGGCAATGGCAGCTTTCTGTGTCCAGGCAGGGGGCTAAATTCTATTATTAACTTCTTTTATTTGAGTGAATTCTATCCACCCTTTGAAGACTGTGCAGTGCTTGATGTTAGGCACTTTCCCCTGGTAAATTATTACGGTGAACGAGGTCACTATTTTCAGACATGTTGAAGTGATGCAATACCCGCCACAACAAGTGGCCCATGGGAATGAGGTTGACTCTCCGTAGCATATGTCTGTTTTTCTCTAAGGTTTCATAACACGTATGTCTGCAAGGAGAGCATCAATGACTGATGCATTGTGGGAAGCTGAATTTCCGGAATAATTGACCTGAATGGAAGTGTGTAATGTGTTGGTGTTGTACACGTTTTTGACAGCAGTTAAATAAATATTGGTCAGGGAAGGACTGATGTGGAGACAGTGGGTAGTCATACTTGGTCTTTGGGGCACAAAGGGCGCAATGAAAGGGCACAGGGGCGGGAGAAATAAGGGGCAGGGCGCTGCGCCCCTCTAAAAACGCCTAGCGAGGGGTCTGATTGGTATCTTCCAAATAGTCATTGGAATACCAACAGCCACCTGGAGCCTGTTTCACAAAGCAGCTTAGCATAGGTTTTTATGTAAATGTCATGAAAACCCATACTGTCGGTCTATGAAAGTTGTGCAAAATATTACATCTACTCCGTTTTGTGAAACCGGCTCCTGGACAGTAAATTTATTTTATTATTTAATGGTTCTTAATTCTGACATAAACTATGATGAGACAGGTGCCAGTTCCCAGATAAAGGTTGGAGGTTCGGGGGTTTGAGCGTTAAGCCTGGGTCTCTCTCCTCTCCCAATAAACCTGACAGCAAAAAATAACAACAGAACAAGCACTTTTTCTTGAACATATACTTTATGTATGTCACCTGCTAATTACATGAATATAAATAAATTTAATTTACTACGACTACTACAAAAAAGTACATGTACTTGTCTAATGATTTGTCACTATTTTAACCCAAAAATATATAGAATTTTTTGGGGGAGGTCTGGATTTTACTCCGACCATAGTTATTTTACACAAGAAGATGTTCTTTGAGCCAAGTGGTTTTGGATTGAAAAATATGATACATTTAGTCAGGAAGGTTTTCCTCTTGCTAGCATATTTTAAATTAGAAAATATGCAACATTGTATTCAATGCCACCAGTTAGCAGGTTGGGGAAAGTCACCGACTGGCGGGTTGTCCATCGAATGGTGGGTAAACTGCCGAACGACGGATAATAGACCCCACCGATTGGAAAAAAAAAATGACAATTTCTTCTCTGTGTGCCGAATGACTAGTCCCAAAACTACTTTAGTAGTATAGTTTAAAGGGAAAGAAAATCTAAGCTTTAGACTTGTTTAGATGGAAAGAGTAGAGTTCATTTAGTCCAAAACAACTGTCCAATGTATGTTTTATCCCCTCGTTAGTGAATAATTGAAATTTGAAGGTGACGTTACAATACAGAATAAGCTCCATAGGCCATTCACAAGGCCGCCACCATTTTTTCATTAGTTTTATCCAATTATTGTTGAATACAAATTTAAGTGCGTTATAGAGTAGTCATGTGATGCAATTTAGCCAATGGCTGGCTAAGTAATGGCGCGCGGTTGCATACTGACCTATATTTTCAGAGACAATCTTGCCACTTCAAGTTTGTCGCCATGTTTTTTTGGACCTAAATCTACCCTTATACATTAGAGAGCGGAAAAATACGTCATTATTGATCTAAAAATAGCTATACCAACATCACGTCATCCTAAAACGGAAAAATGGCTACACAGATAAGCCACTGAAAGGACATACTTCTGTCTGTTTTTATTAGCTTGAGGGTCACTGGAGGTAATTGACGTGAAATGTTTTAAGTACTTTGAAGGTTGTTATCGACGATAATCCCTATGTATTTCTAGAGATTTCCCCTCCTTTAAGTTGTGTAAATTTTCTTATTAATGCCTATCCTACCAGATACCAAGTTGTACAGCCAGCTACCAACTAGTCTCAGGGATTTACCGGACCCTTAAAACCTGCATCTCTGACCCTCGTTTTCTCACTTGGACCCCAAAATTGCAATGAGAAGGGTCTCATGGGATGCAAATTAATAGCAAAATATTATACAATAATGCATATTTACACACTAAATGGACCCCACCTAATGTATATGGGACCCTACTTGGGGATCCAATGAACCCCAACATTTTGGCAGCCATGGAAAACCCTGTTAAGTCTATTTTTATACAATTTAAATCATATTAATCACCTGACCACCTGGTGAAAGAAAACAAGTTGGTCTGGACTGTCCTACATGTTACAAGACACAAATAATGGACTGACAAGCTACCATATTGTGTGCTAAAAGTAGGGCCAGTGGTAAAAAAAAAATCCATGACTTTCCAAGAACATTATTGGATTGCATTTTAAAGCAAATCTTCTAACAGGATTTATTTGGAATATATAGAATAGCAGAATTAGAATATTCAAAACCAAAATAATATTATGAGGCTGTGTATTCCAAAGCCAGCTAAGACATATTAAGATTAATCATGCATGTATTTAATCATAACAGACTTATCTTGTGGGAATGCCTTTTGTGCGCTTAATTGGAACCTACTTTAAATCATATGTGACATGTGTGCGTTTTTATTTACTGAAAGATACATATGATATCTCCTGAATGCAAAATGACATGGCTGGTTGATTCCCTCGTATGATACATGTATGAAACATTGAAGTAAATGCAATATTAAATGGACAGGAGTCATAATACTGAAATAAAATATGTAATAATAATAAAAATAATATGAGTAATATTAGCAGGCGTTAAGCCATACATTTGTTATTACTCATTTAACTGGGTTATCAAGTTTCTTAAGACTTCTCTTAACTAAAACAACTAGATTTTAAAGTCTTAGTGTCAACTTTTGAAAACCTTTTTTTTTTTACTTGACGTAAGCTACCAAGGGGGACTTTTTCCACATAGAGAAATTTGTTAAAAAAGGGACAGCTCAAAATAAATAATATTTTGTTTAAATTTAGAGTTTGGTGACAAACACAAAGAATGTTCTTTGGTCGAAATATAAGCAGTCCATCCTATCATCAACTCCTGCTCTTCAGACTCGGGTGTACATTCTTTAGTATGTTATGAAGGTTTTGCTTTGATAATGGTTCCTGAAAATGGCAGAGTTTATGTTTGAATCTGGTTTGGAGATTACTTACACAGTAATTACCTTTGAGAGTGTGCTTATCTCCTTCTTGCAGATCTGTTGTTAGGTAGATCTCTGCCACTGACGTTATTTAGGTTTATATTTAGATCGTGTGCTATACAGCTGGCTGTTGCTACAGTATTATAAATTACACGATTAGCTGATACCTCAGTCCATCAGAACTCTACCAAATTTATTGAGATCCTTTGCTAAAGAATGGATTGCTTTTTCTACATAGTCCCCAGGTGTTGGCGGTGAAGAACTTTTATCATGGAATGATCTCTACTGTAGTCTTATTTCCTTTTAATCCCAGGTCTTGTTGGAACTCATATGTCACCTGACCTCCATTCCACGTATATAGTTAAATGGTTTAAGTAGAGGGGGAGGGCTTGGTCGGTTCGAGTGATTGTCCCTGAGACCAACCGACGCTAGTTCCAATTCCGTTTAGACAAAATAAAACTGACAAATTTACGAGTGGATTTTTTTTACTAGATCTCCATATGTGGAAAGCTGTCAGGTACTTGGGGGAAAGGGGGGGGTCGTCGTTTGGGAGCTGAGTTCTTCCTCAGCTAAACTTGGCAACGCGCAATATGTGAAATCGAGAAATAGAGATAGCATGCATATAAGAGTGTCTACTTTGAGGCAATCATACATTTTAATAGTAGCTGTCCATTGAAGTTGAGAAAATTTAAAATTTGTTATATATTCCAAGTTACATGTAACTAGAAGTGTACTCAAGAAAATTTCACACAATAAGACAAAGCAAAATATGTGAAATGGCTACCATAATCATGCAACAATATCCTAGGTAAATATAGAATGCCCCAGGAGTACCACCTTATGTTAGTTGTTGTTAATGGTTAACTGTTCCCACTCCATAAGCGACTGCTCCTCCCTACAACTGGGCAAGAAAACATGGTTTTGGCAAGCACCGTATCCATCTGGTACTGTACTAAAACTGTTAACATCTTACTTTCATTTGAGCACAACTGGACATCATAAAGACCCCACACACCCATGCACAATTATCAAACCTCATTCGTACCCTTTTTGGCTTTGAATGCAATAGAAAAGTTAAAGATGGGTTTTCAGTCGACGGTCTTATTATAAGGAAGTGTGGCCTACTGAAGGTTAGGGGTTTCCTCCCTCACACAACCTCGCAACAGCATCAAAAAAGGCTTATAATCTTGAGTGTAGCATAAAACACCAATCAAACATTCTCACTATTAATGTCAAACATCATTTCCCGTTCCATTGATGTGACGCAGGTTCGAATCCTACTCAGACCAAAATATAAATGGAAAAATTTCTGAGTGGATTTTTCACTCGGTCGACGTATGTGGAAGAGTTGCCAGGTACTCGTTGAAGGTTGGGGGTTTCCTTCGGCAACAAGCCCGGTTTCCTCTACCACTTAACCTGGCAACACCACCATATAAGTGAAATAATCTTGAGAGCGGCATAAAACATAAATTAAATCTAATCATTTCACGTTGCATCAATTCATATGGGTCTTCATACCCCAAGTAGAAATCTGTGAAACTGTTCTTCTCAAATACAGGCATAATGCTGTATTTGTTGGAATTCAGTACTTTCTGATTGTTCAGCTGATATAGATATTTCTGACATGAAGCTAAATATAAGTCTGACATGTACCATATGTTTGTAGGTGAAAAGTTTTACCAGGTGTATTCTTAGTACATGGTAGATTAACTCATACCCATTGGTATACAGACTGTGGGTTTACATCTAGTGACTAGAATTGTCTAACTTTAGATCGACCCTAAGGGAAATCTAATTCTCATGGAATATCATAGATGAAAGCAAGCCCTATCACGCTAGAATTTTTCGTAAAGTTGAACTGTGAAAGGTAATAATGTAGAAGGGCTTTAGTAATTTTGTTGTTTATTTCACCCAACATGTCAAGAATTGAATTAGTAAATAACCGACACTGATTGTCCCAGAAAAAATTCCGGGCCAGGGTGAGAATCAAACTCACAACAACCCACTGCTCTACCAACTGAACTACCCGGCCCTGTTGAGAACGGTTTGCTTATTAGATTTTCTTATACAGCTTAAACCAAGCCCATTAGAACATGTATTATATATTTAAATTTTGCATACATGAATTGATAAAGTGTTCTACAGTGTTTCATCATCAAGGAAATTACTGAATTAGTAAATAACCAACACTGATGGAGGGTGAGAATCGAACTCACGGATAACGGTTACCGTCCCACCGCTCTACCAATTGAGCTACCCTGCTCTGATGGGAATGGTTCCCTTGATAGATTCTCTTATACACGAAGAGCTCAAACCAAGCCATGTTCTAATGGGCTTGATGATTGCAGCTTATATTTAAAATTAATAAACAAAGTGTTTTAAATATATCAAGTTTAGATAGCGGCACCATACAATATCATGCTTTTGGTGAACAAGTTTGGCATAAGTGAATTCTTTGAATTTCAAATTGATTTAAATTGACTTTTTTTTCTCACAGTGATAACGCTACCGGTACCTGAACATTTACTCTTTATTTTTGTTCAAATATATGATGGGAGACAACTCTGTTCCTCTTGTTTGTATCAGTTGTGTTCTATTTATTTCAGAGAGAATCTTTTAAGCCTCTACAATCTTATTAAATGTACAGGTTCATTAAAGTGGCATGACCTGCTAAAATTTATATGATTCTTTTCAGTTACAACTAACAAAAATAGAATATGAGGGTAGTTTTCATTAAACCAAAGATTCGTGGTCACAGAACCTCTATTGCATGTTGCATTAGTTACCCGGAACAGAGATATGGTAGGGAGAGAGGGGGGGGTAGGGGATGTATTCCCTGGGCATACAGCCTCGTTCCTTCCTCAATATACATGTATCTCCTGGGACAGAAGCATTTATCTTCCATCATAATTGTAGTATGTGAAAGGGATTGCTAGGTACTCCTGAAGGTTGAAGGTTTCCTCTTTGCAAAGAGCTTGGTTTTCTCCCCCGCTTAAACTGGCAAGCAACGCCACCATATTATTAGTAAAATAATCTTGAGTGCAGCAACGTAGATCAGTCCAGTATTTGAACATCAATCAATGGAAAATTTAGGTTTTATTGAGAAGAGATTTGTGTAAATGTATAATGCCAAATCAAAGGAAAAAATGTATATCTATCAATGGTTTTCTTTCCTATTTCAGTTTTTCCTACAAGACACAAAGAGCAGTAATGGAACCTTTGTCAATAACCAGCGTCTCAGTAAGGGGTCGGAGGAGAGTCCAGCTCGGGAGATCTTCTCCGGGGATCTAATACAGTTTGGCGTAGATGTCATGGAAAATAACCGAAGAGGAGAAAAAAGTAAGTTGTTTTCTACTTTCACAGGGTTGACTCAGGGTATTCTTTAAATCTACAGCCAGGTAACTTGAGAATGACTTTGTAATTTTGACTTTTATCTTTGAATTTTACAAGTACATGTAGTTGGCCCCTCAGACCTTCCATCAATGCGGCGCGGGTTCAAATCAGGCTCAGACATTTCTATGAACTTGTTTTTGAGTAACATTAATATAAGCTGAATGATGAGAAAACAATGCTTACTTTATATATATAAACACTAAAACCTGTGCGCACATGGTATAATTATTACCAAAAACAACTTGTTCAAGTATTTAAGGCCTGTTCTCACTGTGCGTTTTGTCGTACCAATTTGTAGGATGAGATTAAAATGGATGCTTTTAGTTGGTCAGTATGATTTGTCAACCAATCAAAGGCTCTAGTATACATGTAATTACAAAAAAAAATTAAGACAATTGTCTAAAAAAAAATTTCTAGTTAATGTGCATTGACCAGTGTTATTCTTTTGGCTATTTGCCGGAGATGTGTATAATACACTATATTATAGACTGTATAGTCTTTTTAGTGACCACTCCTTCGACGTTAATGACCATCCTAGGTTTTAAACACAGTAGATGAGATATTTTTTTCTCCCAGATTTCATAGCATTTATACTTAAATCTATCTACCTGCAGTTCAAATACTGGATATAAGATATTTTAGCATTGGGCCAAGAAGCAGTTTTGTCACCGTATGTGGTAGATACTAAGTTATATAAATGATGTTTTCATCCAACCGGGACCGTAAGGAGCTCAGTCGACATTTTAAGTGCAGCGTAAAACATCAATCAATTAATGAAAAAATATTATCGTCAGTTTGTTTTCTGTAAGTGGGATGATCATGTGACTAGGAATCGATAGAATATAGTTGGTTATTTACTATTATTGCCTTTCATTCAGCACATTATGCTTTCATACTATTGTTGAGCAAGTAACAGTATGATAACACTGAGCACTATGGCAAATGGTATGCCTCTGTTTATCGGATAAAAACCCTAGAATTAATCAAGTGTTGTTATGGCATTTTAATAGAAATAGCTATAACCCATGGCCATACCTAGGTTAAACACTTTTATCAACATTATTTGCTGTGGACTATGATGTTCTTGCACAGATAAAATAACAAGACAAAGAGGTTGGGCATTATAGGTCAAAGGTCACAGTTTTTTTCTTTCAGTTAATGAAAATTGATCTTGGTTATGCTACAGGTGGGAAGGGGTTTACTTAGCGATTGTTTAAAGGCACACTTGCCGCGAAAATCTGGAATATTGTTTACATTAAGAAAGAAAGTCCATTTTCTGTATTTTTCCCAGACAATATAAGTTAGGAACTTTCTATTTTTACCTAAATTTAAAAGTTTGGACGTCACTTTGTATTTTTAATTTGAATTTGAAAATTTGAATTGTTAGGTGCCCGTAACGTAAACAAACCAAACTGCCCCCTATTGGCGATTTTATGTTTCAGTCGAGTGAGTGAACTAACGGCACAGTGTAATTTTACGTAGGCTTATTTATCTGAGAAATACAGACTGACGATCGGTTAACAGCGACTGGAAAGGCCTACTGATAATTATTTGAGTGTAAACCACAGATAAAAAGGCCTGAAATGAGGGTAATCTAACCCCTAAGTTAACAGACACTGATCGTTGTTGTTGTAATCAGGCTTCGATTCTTCGTTTGTTTTTCACCCCATTTCTACATTCTAAAGCTAACTAGACATGTTTTATGTGTCCTATGTTTAAGTTTAGTTGTATTAGTCGTAGTAAGCTCATGTAAATTGGTTTTCTTAGAAGATTTAAACAGGCTACAGCGGCAAGTGGGCCTTTAAGTTTTGTATCTTAGTTATTTGAATATTGGATTGAAACCAATGAAGATTTATTGTACATGTACACACTTAAAGCTTTTAATCAATGCTCGTTTGAAGTTTGTATGCTTTTTGAATTTTTTTTAACAATTTTGAAAATACCATCGTTGGCTGAGAATGTGTCAAAATGGCGGTACACATGATGAATCATGTTTAACATTAAACCAGCCTGCATAATGCCAACTGTTTTGGTTGTCAAGGATGTCTCATGTGTTGATCTATTTGAGAATAGAAAGGAAACAAAGTTTAGGTAATTAGCCACGAATTAAAACGTTAACATTGTTCCATGTGGGAAATGAAACTGTAGCCTATAGCTAAATGGGCACTAACTTTTAGACTTAAATATATGTGTTATTGAGTACATGTGTAGTTTGTTTATGGGTGGGGGCTTTAGTTACATGTATATGTCTAATCTGGATGTTTGCTGAGAAGGCATAAAGAAACCCTTGTTAATGAAAAAGAATATTTGGGAATTTTGTTTCTTCAGACAGCTGGTGATAGCAATTTGATACATGTATACAGTCAGTACCAGAAGCCTGAAGGGCAGTGTTTTTCACTTGCTCCCGACTAAGATATGGAAGTAAGGCATGTGTCATCATCAACTCAATAAATGCCATTACTCCCAGTTATTCACATTTCAGCTGATAACTTAATCACAAAATCCAAACACTGTTAAGGAGCTTTGCAAAGATAATTTCAAAGCAGCCTATGTTTTTATCAACTGAGATACCAACCCTATCGTGCTACTTCTGCATTTCTGATTATGGCAGTTCAGATCTGGCTAATTCCATCGGGAGTGTTTTTGTGTTGAGGATTTCCATTGGTAGCATAGTTTAACCTAGCTGATATCTTCAGCGTGAAAACTTTATGTTATTTAGCCGTGTTGTTGCAGTTGGAAGTTCCATCTGTGTTTATGTTTTCATAGACTGATACATCTTATGTGCTGCTGTACTAAATTACTAATTATATCAGTTTACCATCTTTCAACTGGATTAACACTCTGTGAATTTTTGTGGTTGGGTTGTTTTGATAATTATTATTCTTTATCTGGAGGCTGATGATTTTAACACTGAAATCAAACTCATTTACCTGACCAGGTAAGCCTTTATACTTTCAAAGGGCCAAATTTTTATACGAAAAAGATTAGTAGTACTGCTTCTCTGATATGTTGTTTAGTTGGCAAAGTGATAGTCCCTCAGTTTGACACAGGCCTCCCAGCAATGCGTCCAGGGTTCAAATCCCCCTCACACTAAATTTAAAAAAAAAAAATGAAATCTTCGTTTTTGGGGATACAGTAGTTGCCAGGTACTTGCCGAATTTCCTCCCCCTCTAAAATTGGTAAAGCTACCATATAAGTGCAATAATCTTCAGAGTGGCGTAAAACATCAATGAATCAATCTAGTTTGAACTGTGAGTTCAACAATGGGGGCGGGGTGTATCTACAAAATTGATACCTGTTATTCAATGATGCTGAAATGTTGTTTTATCATTAAAAAATGAATGTATACATTTACCCACTAAGCAATGATACTGTTGATGTGCCATATGTTTTTAGACTGAGAATTGTGAATGTCACCACACTGCCATGTGCATTTATATTTAGTGCTGTGGCTTGAATTGATCAGTCCTGTGTAAGTTTTGTGTTTCAACGATCGGGCCTGAGAGTTTCCTTGAGAGATTTTCCAATACCCGGTGACTGATAACGTTTTTGATGAAGTTGTCACTCAGATTGACATATTTTGTTCTAAAACGTCAGAACTGAGCGTCACATACGACCGCTAAAGGCTTGCCACATGTGCAATGGCAGCACCGGTTACAGGGAACTTGAGGAATTCTCGCTATACTCCTGGACCCTGTTTCACAACGCGGCATAGATGTATTTTTTGCGTAACTTTCATACTAACATATCTCTACAGTATGGGTTGCTATGGCAGTTACGTGAAAACTTACGCTACGCCGCTTTGTGAAACAGGCTCCTGCTCCCTATTTTAATTACCAATGTTTGCGAGAACCAAATCTTATCAGTATAGCTTGAAATTGAAAATGAATGATATTGATCAGCCTCATAACTGTGATACCATTGAAGTGGCTGGTTGTTAGAGCCAGTGTGGTGATTGTTGCAGCATTTTACATTCCAGTGTTGTGGAAATGTGCCTGATGATGGTATAATAAATGCCTAAATATTGAGTCAGTATGAAACTATCATTTTTTCGGTTAGCACTACTTGTGTACCACCCAATGATGGTATAATAAATGCTGAAATAAGGAGTTAATCAGAAACTTTGTTTTTCGAGTTAACACGACTTGTGTAGTACAGTTATTCTGTGATGTGTTTTCTGTGACAATAACAACTGCTAATTTTCAGCTGATGAAAAATCAGCATCTTCATCTTTCAGCATTCAGATGGCGAAAACCATGCATATGTTTTTAACTACTAAATGTGATAGTGTAGTTTTCCTACATGTACATTCCTGATTATATTAGTTCAGAGCAGAATTGGTTCTCATGCCAAGTTTTGTGTAAAGGGTCTCTAGGAAATTAATAGTACCCTATATTGTGTTAAAAATCAATATGCTGGGCTTGTGCTTTCTACTGTTGTCCCGGACTGGGAGAAAATGTAGGTTAGTTTGCTAACTCTGTTATTTCCAAGTAATGCCATGTACAGCTTGTACTAGATTATGGAAATGTTACTTATTGGGAAATTCTTGCACAATCTAAGGTTGGTTTGATTATCTTCAATTTTTCAAATGATAACTTTTTTTTTTTCTATGACTGATTTAAATGCTTCTATATCTCTTGTCAGGTTAGCAATCTATGTATGTTAGCCGTAAATATAATATTTTTGTGCTGACAATACTTGATATTGTGGCTGATCCGTCATATGTTTGATCATTAAAAGGCACACTCTCTGCTGTAGCCTTTCTGATATTTGTGGAGAAAGCACATTCATACAAGCTTAATACTTGATATTGTGGCTGATCCGTCACATGTTTGACCATTAGTATTAAAAGGCACACTTGTCGCCGTAGCCTTTCTGACACTTGCGAAGAAAGGGCATTCATACAAACTTACAACCTGTAAATAGTTTTGTGCTGATAATACTTGATATTTTTTAACACTAAAGCACACAGGCACAGGGACTGTGGCTGATCTGTCAGATGTTTGATCATTAGTATTAAGTTGCTGAAACCAACTTTCTGTACTCAAAGGACTCAATATAACTGAATACTTTTTTGCACAATATTTATAATGAAGGAAGATACTAATACTGCCAAATTATCCATGTTTTGATTTTGGTCAGCCTAAGATTTCGGAAGAAAAATTAAAGAAATTGATCTCTGATGGTCTTCGGGTTGATTTTTAAAACAAAATGCACCATAGAAAAGTAATCTTTTGTTCAGTTGGTACTCTTGCTGCCATATGTTCTTAGCTGTTACGTGAACTGTTCAGCCTCGATCAATCAATTAGGTGTTTCGACAATTATTAATAATCACAACAGAGGCAAGTAAGGATCAAATAACAGTGAAATGATTGGACTTTGGAAAAATTGTTGATTTAGGTTTATGGACTGTTATGTAAACAAAGCCATGGTAGTCTGGTACGAAAAACTTTACATCCATAGGAGTTGGAGGACAAAAATTTGCCCTGTTTCATCCGACAAAGTTGCTCTATAAGTTAATTATCTTGAGGAAGTGTTGAATTAAACGAAAATTTAATTACCGCCGAGTCTGTTGACGTCACATAGATTTTCGCAAAGCTTTCTGGGTAAACTTTTTACCTCAGCTCGTCATTTTATTTAACTTGTACTTAGCAAGGCATCACTTTTTTTGGAAAACATTGTCACATACATTGTAATGCGTTTTTATCTACACATTTTTCTGTTCACCTTTCGCCTTTCAAATCTTCTTCTCGATGTCACAGTATTTTTCCTTCCACCATTTTGTAACATTATATGAACATTCTTCGATCCCCTCTAAATTCCAAGTGACGTCATCAAACAATCGGTCAATAGGCAGAAACTGCAAAAATACTCATTTACTAATGTTATATTGTCTTTCTGTTTACAGTAACACATGGTTGTATCATAGCCCAGGTCGCATTGTTTCACCCAGACGGACGTGAAGCCAAACCACTGTAAGTTATCATTTCTTCTTACAATATTTCGCTAGAAACTTGTTATCAAAACATGATTTATTTTCACTAGTTACAGTGGACATCTTTTTCTCATTTGTATGGTAACTACATATACATGTAAAACGGTTTGGTAATAATAAGCAAGAAGCATGTATATATATAAGGTATTTGTTGTTGTTCATCACTGGCTGACAAATCTATTTTTTTTCCTTCAAGACAAGTGGAAAACTTCTACAGATTTAAAAAGGTTATCTTGGTTTTGAATATTACCTTAAAATCCTAAACAATGAGATAGTAAATCAAAAAAGTTGTCTGTACCTGAGTTTGATGTTGTATGCCGAGGTTGCCCAGGGGTTTTGTATGGAATTCAGTAATTTAAGTTTATGGTTCGTTCTGAAAAAACAAATTTGTTAAAAGAAAGTTCGCGGCCGTTTGTTCACTGACAGTCAGACAGAAAAGAATAGCAACAGGGAACTTTCGGAATAATTTGGTAATTTAATAATTTTGGCGTAAGGCGAATTACAGGATTTCATCCGAGATTGATCACATCTAATTTTCCACTAATCTTAAGCCAAGGTCAACAGAGAATCACAACAAACTAAAGGGGTGTGTCCTTTTGTGCTTAACAAATTAGTTTTTCCTATCAGTCTTGGAAGGAATTTAGTACTCGCTCAGTAGCCAAAGGTCAGCTAAGTAAGTAACATTATAATAAATCTTTCACATGATGGCTGTGTTTATAAATAAACATGATTTGTATAAATTTAGACAGCAGCTGTAGCTCCAGACCCAAACCACTGCCAGAATGTTAGTACATTCATAGTCTGCTAGTAACTGGGCATTGGAGTGTTACTTTACCTGACCTTTTACTGGGAAATATCATTACCAATAATTATATTCCTGCTTGGCTGGCAAATTAATATTTTGTCCCGGAGCTACATGGAGTATATATGTCTGTCAGAAGCAGAAATCTTGGAGTTTGCTAACTTGGAGTAAGTTTAATTGTACAATTGAAGAAAAGTTAAATCATTGTCTACAGTATATGTGTGTTGCCCAATTGAAGAAATCGGCTGTTTAAAACTTTTGAACGCCCACTACGAAGTTTAACGTTTGCTCATCAATGCAGATTCCTAAAGCAATTGTAAAATGTTCATGTTGTTTGTTGGTGAAGTCTGAAGTGAATATGTTAAAAGTCTGAACAGTTTGCGACTGATACATTGAACGTTACAGGTGTGGATCATAAACCCTGACAGAATTGTGGCATAATGCTTATGGATTAAAGTCAATGCTTTTGTGAAAGTCATATTATCTGCTGTACTTATATGATATTGATGAGTTTTCATACGGTTTTGTGGACCGATCAAGCCTTTTATGAGAGAAATTATTCAAATTAGCAGGCCAGATTTGTACTGACTTGTACATATATATGTGATCATATTTTGGATGTACAGTGAATTCCTTTAAAATATGTGGTAAGATTATGTATACAAATTAAGAGATGCTGATTAATGTATGCCTTAGATGCTGGACTGAAAGGGTATGCTTTGTAATAACAATATATTTATGTGTGCTTCAGCTGACATTTCTTTTAAAACCGATAGAATTTTATAACGCTGGGCGGGCTAAATTTCTAATTGCAAATGGAATATACATGGAGAAAATGTAAGGTCACGAATGTAAATTGCTTCTAAAAATATTTTCTGTGTTTTTCAGTCCTTACCTTACCCAAGCCTGTCCATTTGGTACAAGTATACAATCTCAGGAACTCTATCAACTTGCACAGTTTCTTCAGGTAAGGTCCTCAGGATTTCCGACCAGCCCTGATAGCTCAGTCAGTAGAGCGTCCGCTTCAGGCCTGGGAGATCCGGGTTCAAGCCTGGGTCGAGTCAGACCAAAGACTTTAACAGTGTTAGTTGTTGCTGCTTCCCTTGGCGCTCAGCAAATAGGAGTTGGCCCGGTGTCAGTATACTGTGACTGGGTGAGGGGGTTGGCTGGTTGTCTTCGGCAAGTTGTCTTGGTGAGGCAGCACCTAAAAGAGCGGTGGAAATCCGCCCTGCAACAAGGAGACAACGTCTTCATATAACTGAAATACTGTTGAGCAGGACTATAACCCAAATCACTCACTCACTCAGGATTTCCACACATACTACTGCTTAAACTCTCATGAGCTGCCAAAATTCAGATTTTTTTTCTCATAAATTCTACTTAAAGTTTTATTGCAGAAAAGATTTCATGGTTATTGGTATTTCCATAATAAACTGACTAATCAAAAATGTATAATCACATCCATTGCAGTTAGTAGTATATGTGCCCTTGTGTGACAGATTTTAGTTTGATTGATTTCCATACTTGTAGCAAATGACACTTCAAAATAAAAGGAATTAAAACTGACTCCTCTGTTAAAAACGTATTTTAGTATTTCTTACAATGTTTGTGATTGTTTATTTGACAGGAGGCCTTACATAGAGAACAAATGTTGGAACAGAAACTAGCCTCGTTACAAAAACTAATACAGAACACTCAAGAAGCGTCTGAAAGTGGATGGCAGGTAAAGGGCTTTGTTCAGAATATCTTATATAACATATTGACTGGATAGCTTGTTGACAAGGACTGTCAGCAAAATAATCTGATTGGTTGATTGATTGATTGATGTTTTACGCCGCACTAAAGATTATGTCACTTATATGGCGACATTGCCAGGTTAAGTGGGGGAGAAAACCGGGTTTATTGCCCGGAGGAAACGCCAGACCTTCAGGGAGTACCTCGCAACTCCTCCACATACGTCGACCAAGTGAAAAATCTACTAGGAAATTTTTCAATGTTGGGATATTGGAATTGAATATATTAGGATTCTGATTTTTTTAGGGGTTTTTTTTGTAATTTTTCGACAGATTTTAAAAAACTTTTCGATCTACAATAATTTTTTTCTTGTAATTTGCAGGCTTTGATAGATGAGGATCGACTGCTGTCAAGATTAGAAGTGTTAGAGAGTCAGCTTCATATGTACTCCAAGGTAAGAGGGGGTCTGCTACACTGAAAATCATTTTTTCTGTCATTTCTTTGATTGAATTAAAACCGATTTTATTTTGACCAAACATATATTTTTCAATATAGTCAACAGAAATGTTTGTCACAAATGCCTGCATGCTTTGTTTAATTACAAGGCTTAGTGGGTGAGGTGACCGACTTTTGGTCTGAATGAAACCCAGACATTCGGAAGGTACCTACAAACCCTTCCACATAAGGTGACTGATAAGAATTAAGAATTTTTACTAATTCTTTTTTGTCTTTTGGATGCTGGTAGTCACTTCCCAAACAGAATTGGATGTAACTGTCATGTGGCCAGACGTTAGAAAAGGTTACAAAAATCCAGCCTGGCCGCTTTGGGATTTAACAAAAGTCCTTACAACAGAGCCATTTCACTGACTTGGTCACATGGTTCTGGCGAAGAGGTCAATTGGTGCTTATCATCACTCCTGATTTTTGTCTAGGTTTTCTTGTATAACTAATAAATAATTTGCTCTGATTATTTTCTTTTAGAACCATACTGAAGAAACGTTACGACAAGAGTTAGTGGCTCTACAAGAAGACAAACACAAATATGAAACAACAGCAAAGGTGTGTGCTGCAAAAAATGTTAGCTTTAACGCAAGGAGAACAACCCCAAAATAGTAGAAGAATTTTTTCCATTTTTCACGAAAATTTAATCCTAAAAAGAATGAGAATACACAAACAACGAAACGTGTACATGCTCAGCATTTTTTTTTGTAACCATTATAAAAATGCTTTGTTTTTTGGGGGGCCTCAAAAATGTCGGTTTTTATTTACGGAATATATTCTGTACGTCTCTCTTGCATTAAGTACGCAAGATATTCTTTGAAGTTCTTTTAAACGGTTAGCCATTTGTTAAGCTTACAGTTCATCTGATTGCCAAATGTTTACGTGAATCTTTCGTTGTTGCAGGAATCTCTACGGCGTGTACTACAAGAAAAATTGGATGCAGTCAGGAAACTATCAGATTTGGAGGTAGGGTGGATCTGTGTGTGGCTGACTGGTATTTGTTCTAACCTGTGTTTATTTCTGGGGAACAGAGAATATCATTTGTAGCGCCAGCTTCATCATGAAGTTCTCAAAAATGTTACTAGATTAACTCACAGATTATGATTATGATTATGTTCTTTAGTGATTGATTGAGGGTTACTCCGCACTCCAAATTATTTCACTTATGTGGCGGCATTGCCAGGTTTAGTGGAGGAGGAAACCAGGCTCATGTCCTTGGGCAAGTACCTCACAACTCTTCCACATACAGCGATCGAGTGAAAAATCCATTCAGAACTTTGTCCATTTTTATTTGGTCTGATTCAAACCTGCGCCACATCGGTGGAATGCCTCGGTCACACTGAGGGACTATCACTTCAACTGACTGAGCCACAGAGACCCCATATTTTTAGAAATCCATTGCCTGCAGACCTTCCAATATCCAATGGGGATATGTCACAGGTTTCTCCCCAAGTGAGACTTACAAATTCTAATATAGTTAAAAACAAGCTACAGACGTATTCATATTTTATTAGATAATTGTATGTTGTCTACACTTCCGCGAAAATGGCAGAAAGGCCATTTTCACAGTTAGTTGATAGTTAATGACTCATATCAAGACTGGCTTTTGTGATAAATGACGTTTGACTGTTTGGACAGGATTTTACACTGAACTGACTGAATCCAAACAGCGTTTTTTCAGAGCATGTTAAAATAAGTAAGTAGGGATATTTGAATCAAAAGTTGATTTAACGCTACAGTCAAAATTATTTGTCTTTCCATTTATACCTCTCCCCTTCTATTTACAGCGGTCGTTAGGGAACACAGAAGATGAGTGTAGTCACTTGAAGGAAACTTGTGAAACAACACAGAAAGAACTCCAGGCTCTGGCAGAGAAATATGAAGATCAGCTTAAAGAGGTACAGGAACTCCAAGAAAAGTTACAGGTTAGTTTCCACTGTTTTAAATGTGTTATTATCAACTTCTCACACCTTTATTTTTTTCAGCTCCCCACTCCTGGAAATCCTTGATTATTATACGCCCGGCTTGAAAAGCGGGCTGTATTATGGTATCATCTCCGTCCGTCCGGCAGTCCGGCTGTCCGGCGTCCGCTGTCCCTTCCGCTCCATAACTTCTAAAGTTTTGATTCCATCTGCACAATTTTTTCTAAGTATATACCTTATGGGTAGAAGGTGTGTCGCAAACTATTTTTAACATCACTAGTTACATAATATGGGAGTTATATTGGATTATGTAATATTCCCTTCCGCTCCATAACTTCCAATGTTTTGATTCCATCTGCACAATTTTTTCTGAGTATATACCTTATGGGTGGAAGGTGTGTCGCGAACTATTTTTGACATCATACATTGCGTTATATGGCAGCCATATTGGGTTATGTAATATTTACTTTTTCTCTCCATAACTTTAACAAATATGATCCGATGTTTTCAAATCTTTCATGTTACATACACCTGTACCATATTAACAGACAGTGTGTAAAAAAATTGTTTATGATATCAACTATTGCAAATTATTGGATTATGTACATTCCCTTTTATTCTTACTTTCATTTTCATGAAAATAACCTTTAAATTATAAAATGGCTTCTACTTTTCCGATTCTCATCAAAAAAGGATTTTTTCAAATTGCAATAATGTTTCTAAATTGATTAAAACTATTCTTAAATCAATATATAACGTTTTAATCAAATGAAAAATACATATAAGGATTAAAGTTTTATCTACAGACCAAGAGATAAGTATCCCAGCTTTGGTCTATTTACCTTGTCAACTCTCAGTCTCTCTGGAGAGATTTATGGCTTTGGCCTACATAAAACAGTGGGTGACATTAGCAATGGACCCATAGCCAAATCTATTGTAAATCCATTTGGTCTATGATAAAATTAGAAGTAATAACCTGTAGGTATATGGGGAGATTTAGAATATTGTCAAGATGTCTATGGCCAAATAATGTAGATAAAAATGTTATGAGAAAAATTGTCAAATCTACTTGAATTGGTGTGAGCTGCGAAATTGCCAATTAATTACATTTGTTTAAGTATGATTAGTAAATTATAAACTGCTTTTCTAAAAAATTGAAACATTTTAGTGCAACCTTTATTGACAACAAACAATTTTTAACATCGTGATTTAACAGCAGCGAGAGTTGATGACTTGTACCGTGTACAAATCTTGTTAATAATTGTTGATCCAAATAGCCCATTTTAAATTTGATACAGATGGATTTTTAACATCACCTTTTACCAAGCTTCACATGATAAAACTGGCAACGCCGCCATATACATGTAAGTGAAATAATCTTCAGCGCAGCGTAAAACACCAAACAATCAATCAATCAATCATTTACCAAGCTTCAACCTCTTCCCTCTGAATTTTGAAAATTAAATTCAAATAAATATGGAAGGATTTGTTTTGGTATGGCTGCAGTTACTGTGCCTTTCCGGGTGTATTTTGGGTTTCCCGAAACTCTTGTCCTGGATTTTGTTCTTACTTTTGAAAAGCTCAAAAATATCCTGAATTTTCTCTTCAACTACTTGTCATTTGACCTTTTATACCAGGTTATCAGCATATCAATATACCCTTTCGGCTCAAGGATTGATGCTTGCGCAGAAGCCTTGCTGTATGGCAAAATGTTGTCTGTTGAACAAAAAAGTCTGTTGTCTGAATCACGTTCATTTCGTCTATGGCGCAACGTAAAAGAGGTGTGTCCCAGGGGTCTCACAAGAAGATTGGTTGCCGTATGTGGAAGAGTTGCCAGTACTCGCCAAAAGTCAGGGGTTTCCTCCGGGCAATGAGCCCGGTTTCCTCCTCCACTAAACCTGGCAAGGCCTTCATATAAGTGAAATGATCTTGAGTGCTGCGTAAAATATTGATCAATCAACTTTACAGCATCTAAACATTGGCAGCCAATATCTTTGATATCAATCTTTTTAAATGATCATTTCATTTTATGTTATTTATTACATGTTAAATTTACATGAACGTTGAACCATTCAATACTCAATCAGTAATATTGTCAGCCAATATCCAAGATATTCAATATATCAATACTAAATCAATAATATTGTCAGCCAATATCCAAGTTATTCAATATATCAATACTCAGTCAAAAATTGTGTCAGCCAATATTCAATATATCCATACTCAGTCAATAATATTGTCAGCCAATACCCAAGATATTCAATATATCAATACTCAGTCAATAATATTGTCAGCCAATATCAAAGATATATCAATACTCAATCAATAATATTGTCAGCCAATATCCAAGATATTCAATTTATCAATACTCAATCAATAATATTGATCTGTAGGAAGCCGAGAAGAACCATGAGGAGGAAAGAGAGAGGTTTGAACAGGAGAAACAGCAATTACAGGGTAAACTGGAGGATATGGTAAAGCAGGAGGCTACACTGTCAGCTAAAGTAGAAAGTCTACTGGCTGATAATGACTTCACAAAACAACAACTTACAGCTGTTAAAGGTTTGTGCCTATGGTTAACCAATTTTGTATAATTTTTGTGTTTTCTCGGTTTTATGATGATATTTTTGTGTCATGTATTTGAGTTTTACATGTAGTAAATGCTAGAATCCTATTCCAAGAACGTTGTTTGGTTCTATACAAAGTTATATTCCATAAATTAACATCAACCTTTCGTTGCCTTTGTCCAGACGTTAAGAAGGCTCCATGTTGGATCAGATGGTACAGCGATAGTCTAGCACTCCAACACAAGCTTTACGTCAAAGTTCCGCCGGTTCAAACCGTACTCAGTCCAAAAGAAAAAAATTCTGTGTGGATTTTAATTTGATCCCCCTCTGTTGAAGGTTATGGTTACCTATGTGCACTTAACCTAGCTTAGTCGTCATAGAAGTGAAATAATCTTGGGTGCGCCTTAAAACACCAATCCTTTAACAGAGTACGCCTGAGTGTTGGATACTCATTTCCAGCCTTCTGCTAATCCAGTAATCTTAATCGAGTCCCAAGTAAAACACCGAAACAGTCAATCAATCTTTTTTCTTTGAATTGCAATATTAAGCTGGAGAAAATCATTACCAATATTTTTACATTTCAGCCAAAATGGAGGCCCTAAAAGAGAAAAACGATGAGAATAATAAAAACGAACTGAATGCCGAAGGTAATATTTTTTGCTATATTTGGTAACTTTTCCTGATTAGTTATGAAGGAAATTTTGTAAATCTGTTCATTTCCGTTTCGTTATTTTTCTTAATATTCAAATTTTCACTGTGAAATTTGTCTTTTAGATTCCAATGTTGAAATTATGTCATTGAACCCAAAAGACCAAGAAAGTATGGATGATGAAGGTACATATTATTTGTTATCATCTCAGTGTCTTTGTCACTTACAGCCATATTCTCTCATGCTAACGAACGATTTCCATTTATGGGTCGAGTCATCAATCTCTTGCTGTCCAAAGAAAAAAATATAGAAAAACGCTGCCATATAAGTGAAAGAATCTTGAGTGCGGCGTAAAACACAAATCCATCAATCAATCCTGGTAAAGAGCCCTGGTTTCCTCACCTACTAAACCTGACAGCACTGCAATGTAAGGGATATATTTTGAGTGACAAAATAATTTCTAGAAACAAACCAGAGAAGAAATACAAACATCTTATCAAGCACACTTCAAAGTAACCTCTTGATATTTTAAACAGGCATGAGCTGCCAAAAGTGAACTTTTCATAAATTCTGATTATCAAGAGAAGTTGACTCGAGCGTTTGAAATACCTAAAGAATTGATAATGAAACACAAAATACTGGTAAAGCCAGTAACCTATATGAACCAACCGACGATGTGTGCTAAAAACAGATCAAATTCTAATAGCCGGGATGTAAGAGACAATTTTGGGGGGGGTTTATTGATTATAAAAACGACTTTAACGTACATCTCCAATATTGGCATCAAAGAAAGCTTTTATTTTGTTCTTCTTGATAAAAATATCAAACAATGAGCTAATTCAGTTTCAAAAAAATTTTTTTCCGTTGTTTGGCCCCTCATGCTACTTCAAACTGACGGATATATAAAAAATAACCAGTTAAAAAATAAACATCTCTCCATTTTTCAAGACTAAAAGATTTCTCATTCCGACTTATTTCTTTGTTAACAGAAAAATTGCAAGATGTTCAGAAACAAATAGAAGTTTATAAAAGTGAGTAAACTAATGACAATTTGATTTCCTGTTGTCCGATTGTAAAGTCATTATTATGTGTTTTAGTAATTTTGATGATAAAAGATATCTTAGTATTCTCTTTGTGGAGAAGCCTCATTGGTTGATTCAGGACATTGGCGTCCCTGAGATTGGTCACTCAATCCCCCCCCCCCCCCCCCCCCCCCCCCCCCCCCCCCAAAAGTAACAAATTTGTGAATGGGCTTTTTACTCAATTAATTTTATAAATATCAGGTTAACATTAGAATCACTCAATATATTTTTCATGTACGAGTTTAAGAAGGGTGTCTTTTCACGAGCTGTCTCTCAAAGTGTTTTTTTTTTGTATAATAATTAAACTGAGTCGGTTGGGAGTGTATTTTTCAATGAACTATATACGTGGAATGGAGCTCATGTGCATCAAACACCGCCATTACTAGGAGATGCAGATCGGTCATGTACACTCTCATCACTCACAAATGACGGCGCTTTTTCAAAATCAGATCTAAACCAACCAAAGACATGTCGATTCCATTTATATAGTTCATTGGGATTTTTTACTTGATAGCCCTATGTGGAAAGGGTTTCCTCCCCACTAGACCCGTCAACTATCAACACTGCCATACAAGTGATATCATTTTGACATCTGGTGTAGAACAGCAGTCTTTTTGTTATATACAGCAAATTGTAATGCGGTGTGATAAGTTATGTCCCTAGTGAAAAAGTGATACAATCAATTTTGGCCCTAACCAAAGGAGTCTTGTTAGTAAGAGCCTGCTTTTTGTATAAAATCTGGACTGTGTGAGGTGAATTTCACAATAATTTTAAACTGATGAAATTCTTTATCATTGCAGACAAATTGGAAACATCGGAAAACAAATTAAAAGAAAGTGCTGATAAAGTGGAACAACTTCAGAGTAAGTAATATGTACCATCATTGGGATTAGTGTAAATGAGTGTGGGGATGGGGTGGTTGTATTACACAATTTCTCTCAGAGAAGACAAAAAAACTTTCTTTACATGTAATTACATTTAGCTTGTCTATTTCCAAATCTTAAGATTTCCATTTGGATAAATGTACTTTTATACTTTTTCTTTTGAAGATAAATTTGTTAACAATAAGGTGAAGAATTACTTATGGATAACAACTTCTTGGTTAATTGGGTGATGACGTTTCAATGTAGTTCTTACATCGTTATCGTTATCAAATTAACCAAGAAGTTGTTATCCATAAGTAATTCTTCACCTTATTGTTAACCTTTCAACTTCTAAATGCCATTGAAAGATTTTATAAATTTGTTGCAGAAGTTTAAATAAAACTGATCTTCTAAACCTGTTGTCATGGTGAATACACAGGGTACTGTTTATTGTTTGCTTTGAATTATTTTGCAGAAGAATTAGAGTTAGCTAAAATGGATTCCCGACAATGCATGGTAAAAATTGCAGCACTAGAAGGTAAGAGGGATTTTCCATATTCTTTATTGAATTGGGAAAGTGTTTTCTGTTTTCAATTTGTTAATAAATTGAATTGCATGATGTAACACTTGATGTCTATGTTGTTTGTTTGTCAAATGTTCATTAAGCCACAGCTTTTTGTTCATTATCCTTCACAAGAAGAGTTTAAAACAGGAAAGTTATGGGACCTCTAATCCAATATATAGAGTAGGTTTGGAATTCCAAAATGGAAAGCATTTTGTCCGGGTTTTCACACGACTGCTCTTTGTGAAATTGTTGCTGGGTTCGAGGTGAAAGGCAACATTCAGTTGCCACCCCCAACCCACCTCACCTGAAAATGCCACCATAAGAATGATTGGTTGATTGATTGATGTTTTACACCTCACTCTAGATTATTTCACTTATATGGTAGCGTTGCCAGGTTCAGTGAGAAAACTGGGTTCTTTTCCCTGAGAAATCACCGACCTTCGGTGAGTACCTGGCACCTCTTCCACTTACAACAATCAAGTGAAAAATCCACCGATTGGAAAATTCAATGAGAAATCGTGGTGAGTGAGAGGTCTTTAGGTACTTATGTTGAACCTAACAGTTAGGTGGATTTTTTATATATATTTTTTTTAGTTCATCAATACCCTGGAAACAAAATCTGTGAATGCTAATCACAGTGTTGAACGTTAATTATTTATTTATGCTTTTTATTTTAAACTTTTTTGATACTTTTTGTGGCATTTTTGTTTCTAGGCCCACTTGATATTGGTCTTATTTTTTTTATTTGATTTGTAATTAATTTGATATATATTGTGGCGAACACTGACGGCTGTTGTATTCACTTCTCAGAAAAGTTAAAGTTGTCTGACTTGTATGTGAATCAGATGATGGAAACGACAATGGCTGATTTAAATCGTAAGTGTTGTGGGCGGTGGTGGTCTTCCCTTAGTGGAACTCTTCTCTATCATATGAATTTTCATGGCTGCCTTGTAGATTCCCTTCATAGTTTTCTGTATGTAGTTTGTCTCAACATTTGCATGATTTGCCAGATTCTTCACTTTATGTAAGACGGCTGCATGTTTAAACTAGTAGTTTGTATCTACACATGTTGATAGTAGCCCTTGCCACAATTGATGTCCAATTAAACCCATTGAATAAACACCCTCAGGCTGTGTCATTGTAGCTCTGTCATAGCCATGTTTGCTGACCTAGCCAGGACGAACATTAAGTATACCAAATAATTTAGCCTCCCTGATGTTATATAGTCTCTGGTGCCTAATGTGCAAATTTAGATTGATTGATTGATGTTTTACTCCGCACTCAAGATTATTTCACTTATATGGTGGCGTGGCCAGGTTTAGTTGGGGAGGAAACCAAGCTCATTGCCTGGAAGAACCATCTGATCTTCTGCGGGAACCTGGCAACTCTTCCACCGATTGGAAAATTCACTGAGAAATCTAGACGGTGGTGGGTGAGAGGTCTTTTGGTACTTGTGTTGCCATATAACTTTAACTGTTGAGTGTGACGTTAAGCCCTGATCAATCAATCAATCAAAGTAATTTAATTTACAATTAATCAACACAGGGCCATAATAGGTTAAAGATCATAGACTATAAAAAACACTTTGGTATGCATAGTCGTCTAAATTTTATCTACTAGTTGAAATGACAATATTCAATTTGTCAAAGCCTTTTTCCCCAAATGTACTGTAATTTTTTCAATGCACCAGCTGACCCATTTCTTAGATCCTTTTCAGGGTGATTTATTAAAGTGGCTTGAGCTGCCAAAATGTTGATATTTTGACGTTAAAACAGAATGTTGAAATTATTGGCTATTTTTCTCAGGACGTATCATTCAGAAGCTCTTTCGTGCTTCTAGTCTCGGGAATGTACGATTAAGTATTGTTTGGAACTAACTTTGGCTTAGAATGCGTGAATGGTCCTCCCGGTTATATTAGTTTTGTTAACCTTTCGAACACTGTTATAGTTCATATAGGCCACATACTGTATAAATTTTTCTCATTCCAACGCCTATCATTTAGTTTTGAGATGGCCTCAAAGCCTCTTACTGTCGTGCTGATCAGAAATTATTAAAAAAGTGTGAATTTTGGCAGCTCATGTCGCTTTAATTGTTAAGCTATGAATGGACATAACATTGTTAATTTGAGCTCATATTGCAAACAAAGACATTGTGTTATATTGAACTACAGTGTATGCCAACATTTTCACATGATACAAAAATCATATCAATTAAATGATCTTCAGAAGAGCCGATAGTGAAGACATAATGAATGATAATGACGCCAATATTGACATTGTTTTGGTGCAGCATTTTTTTTTTTACTAGCATTGCTTCTGTTAAAACTAATTTCATTACTTTCTTTACTATTTTTATCTACTACAGTGTATACTTGCATGTTAACAGGATTGGACATTCTGAATTAATTTTCAGGCTTTTTATTTTTTAGACTAAAAGTTTATTCTTTTTTTTTTCAGTTTAGATAGTCTTGATTTCTTATAACATTAATTTTTTCTTCAATTAATCTTGATTTTTATAGATAAATTGTTTATTTTTCTGGTTGCATTACTTAGTGAAGCTTGTTTTTTTTTCCCTGTTATCAAGGCTTACGCTTTAACATGTAGAGGTAAATAATTTCTCAACATACATATTGGGTATGAAAAAAATATTATTTTGAAAAATAACGAATAATTAGGATGAATAATAAAATCATGGGAAAACATTGATAAATAGACTTTTTTTGTGTGAAAACAGGGTGAAATTAGTCAAATCAAGTTATCAATTCTTTAATTTCATTTTTTCAGTTCAATTAAAAGAATCTAGCCGACAGAAAGACAGCAGTTTTGACCTGGTGAAAGATTTACAAGGTATATTATGTTTACTTCTATTACGTCAAATTCAAACTGTACAGTTAATACTCTACTTACTGAAACTTATGCAGAATAAATACAAATTGTTGAATAATTCAGTATTTACGACAAATTCATACACTGTTTTGGCTGAATACAGGTTATCCTCCCCAATAAACCTGTAAATGTCGTCAAATAAGTAAAATAATCCAAAGTGCAGTGTAAAACATCAATCAATTTATTCTCAAACAAACCAAGCCCTTTCTAGATTAGTGAAACATTTGTTTTGGAAATGCCACAAAAGAGCAGATGTACATACATATAAACATTTATCCCCATAGAATTAGAAACTTGTCTCCATGATTATTTTAGTCAAGAAGATTTTCATGTGTTTGTATAAAACGATTCACCTTGAATAATGTCTTCATGTGTTATGTAACCTGTTTTCTTTCTGTCGTCTCTTTTAGACCAAGTAACAGAGAAAGAGACCGAACTTAGTATGTATTCTCGTATGAAAGGGGACACAACTCTTGTGGCTAATAATGTAGACTCTGAAGGCAACCCTCATAACGGTGTACATAATCACATGCCCAATCCACATAAAGGCGATATAGAACATCTCAATGGTAAGTTTTCTACAACAAGCTTCTGGTAAATTTTATGGAAACCATCAATACCAATTTAATGATCAAGTTTTTCATCTCGTTTCAACCACTGATTATTATTGTTCAAGCAATTTTTACATAGTTTGTTCATTTTTTTTGCACTTCCACAGTTTTTGAATTGAATTGAATTTTATTCACCTTTCATATAAATACAGTATAGATGGGTAAAAAACAATGAGTACTGGTAGGCGGGAATAAAGTCTGGTAGACTTGTTCTATCCCAGTCATGTACAATGCATGAGATTAATAAACAATTAACAGGGTGAATAAAACTACTTCAGGTTTAGTTGTGAAAGTAACAAATAAGAGTACTCTAAAAGTAGCAGTATTTTAGCTATATCAAGCTCTGCATATTACATGTATAACAGCTGTTTTTGAAGCAGGGGCTCTGCAGACTGATTTTCATTCTAACTCGGGCCTTCCATGGATGGGTGGCCAGTTTGAATCACATTCAGACCAAAGAATAAAATTGAAAATTTCTGAGTAGATTTTTTGAATTATTGACCTAGGGCCGTCAGGTACTCAGGTCTAGAATTTCCTCCTGACAAAGCCATATTTCCTCCCCACCAAACATGACGCTACAATATAAGTGAAATATTCTTTGGGTATGCCATACAAGATCAATCAATCAATCATATTCTGAAACTCCTGATGTACCCAGTATCTAACATTATCTGAATTCAGAGTTCACATACATTAATGCATTTGGTTTTGCAAAATTCTACTTCATAGCCAGAGGTTTGTTATTGATATATGGACAATATTCAGTTCATGATCAATTTACAGCAACTGACATTGTTTTTCAATTTCTTGTACTTTGTTTTTTAGCATTACTACGAGAAACTAGGGAAACGCACAAGAAAACAGAGTTAGAGCTAATCAAATGTAAAGGTAAGTGATATAATTTTAGAGCACAGTAAGCAGTCTGGAGAATGACATGTAACTCATATTGACTTGATGTTATTTATTTGTTCAAACTACCTTCAGAAGTGATATGTACAGAGAGAACAACAATATATATACAAGTTAGGTTTAAAGGATTTTTTAACAACCTTTGGAAATATTTTCTAATTTGCGTGTGTTGTAGAGTGTGTTGTAGAACATGTACTTTAAAAGTCTGACCAAAAAAAAATTAAATATCAGTCGCAGCACATACAAAATTCAAGCTACGTTTGCCGATCTATAATGCTTCGTTTCCGCTGATGTTTTTCAAATATACATTTAGTCCATAAACAAACACAAACCAGCTTTAAATTCTGTTCATAAATCCTTTAGGGGGATTAATACCTCAATTTTCTTTATTTTGTTCACGGTGTGCATATGACTACTTAAGAGGGTTTGAACTAATAAAACGAAATATTGAGTCCATATAAGTTACATGTCCTTCTTGAGATTGCATACTGTGCTTTGTTACGTTAAACTTAGCAGTGGAAATATCACCTTCGGATATCCCATAAAACACCTGATGACTTTCCAAACTCCTTGCTGAGGAAGATCAAACATTAAGTATTAAAAATATTCAATGGTTCTTTGTCCTAAATTTCAAGATTGGTAGTGTGATAATTTTCTTTCTTTATAAACTATTAGCTAAGCTGCTGAATGTGACGATTACAGCTAACATCTTAATGGATCTTTTTTTTTTGTGATAAATACATTTGATTTTCTGTAGGTGAATTAGAAGAGACCAAGTTAAGATTATTGAGGGCCAGTGATGAGGCAGAATCTCTCAATGAAGAATTACTGGACACGAAAACACTGGTGAAAAACAAGACTGACCTGGTGCTAGATTTACAAGGTATTGTTAAAAAGTCAGAGAGGAATATCAGAGGAATATTTTGTACTGATGCATTTTAAAATGTTGTATCTTTCAATTGACCATTCGCTTTATGACGTCACTTGGAATTTATGCGCAAAGCATTTTGGGGGATTGAGGGATGCTCATAATTTTACAAAATGGCGGAAGAAATAATACTGTATCGAGAAGAAGATGTAAAAGGTGGAAAGTTAACAGAAAACATGTGTGGATAGAAACACGTTATGTCACCAATGTTTTCCAAACAAATTGAGGTGCGTAGTTTACCCAGAAAGCTTAGCGTTAATCTATGTGACGTCTTCAGGCTCTACGGTAATTAGGTTTTGACTTTCTTTTAAAGTAAAATCTGACACAGGTCTTTCATTGATGTGTTGAGGGTTCGGAATCTGACTAGGAGAAAAAAATAAATAAACAAAAGTAGTAAAATCTGTGTGGGTTTTCCCTCCATCACTCTGGGTTTTCACTCTATCACTGAAAAAAAAAGACTCTAATATTTAATGAATTTATTTCTTTGTGTTGTAGAGCAACTTAGAAAAGCTGATGTTTCAACAAAGGAAGTTAAACAACAAATCTTAGATTTGAGAGGTAATAAGTTTATCTCAAGTACTGCTTTCCTTGTTTAGCTATATCTACAAATAATTGTGTTCTGAATTTTATTCTATTTTTTTTTCCATCCAACCTCATTATACTACAGTTTTCTCTAGTACTGATGGTCTCTTGGCTCATACTAACTAAATTGATTGATCGATTGATGTTATAGGCCGCACTCAAGATTAGTTCATGTATAAGTGAGCATTGCCAGGTAAAACTGGTGGAGGAAATCCGGTATATGTGAAAACTCATTGTGGATTTTTTTGGGCTTAGTAGAATTTAAACCTGTGGTGGAAGGCTTGTGTTCGTTCCTCTAGAAAATGTCAGCATTTTTTTTCACCAATGTGTCATTACAATTGACCGATGGCTTGATGACGTCAGTTGGATTTTACGTGCAAAGCATTTCGGGGGGATTGAGAGATGTTCACATAATATTACAAAATGGCGGAACGGAATAATACTTTTTCGAGCAAAGTTGTAGATAAAATCATGCTATGTCACCAATGTTTTCCCCAAAAAAGTGACGTCTTTCAGTACCGCTTAACAAAATGGCAAACTGAGGTGCATAGATTACCCAGAAAGGTTTGCGTAAATTTAGGTGACGTCATCAGGCTCGGCAGTAATTAGTCCACTTAAAAATAGCCTGGCTTTCCTTATAAACCAAGTGACCCAGCCATTTATGTTGAATAAACTGAGAGATCAAACTTGAAAACAGATGTCAATTCAAACTTTACGTTTCAAAATAGTCAAATCCTTTTTTTCAGTGAGTAAAATAATTATTAGTAAAAAAAAGCCACAGAAATCACACATTATACAAAATTAACAAGCTGTCCCTTTTTTTGCCTCTCTATTTTTCCCTTCCCTCACCCTACCAATGCTGTGATCACCTGCATGGCTGCCTGTGTTTTAATCCACTTTAACCTGCATGTGCTGATTTGATTCATGAAGCGGAACAATCCAAACGTGAAGATCAATCAAAACTAAGGCAGGAGACGTCCAAATTACAACGTGAGTTGCAAAATATAAACTGTAAAAATATTATATTGAGGGTGGAATAACAAAACAATTCATCAAACACGATCTCATGTCTGCATGTGATGTACATTCTGTTGAAGACTTTAATTTCACTTTTTCTTCCACAATCCACTTTATATTTTACTAGTGACATTTAGATCAGACACATCAATTTACAAGATGTTAAATTTCTATCCTTTCCACAAAATTCTCAAGTTCTGTTTTACGGTTGATATTAATGACAACTTACCAATACAGAGATACTTCTCTAAGTAGATGTTACACTAAAAAAGATCATTCTTGTTGGTCTATGAGTGCCAGTTTGACTTTAATTTCATGACTTTATCATTGGAATTTGGTGAGGTATGGGGCTTCAGTACCGCATAACTCTGCCACATAGGGCTATCAAGTGAATATCCATTTTTTCAATTTTGTGTTTAGCTGAGTGGGATTCAAACCTGCTACCCATCGATGGGAGGACTGTGTTGCATTGAGAGACTGACAATACATATGCGCTTTACAGTATTCCAAACCAATCTGCACAGCACATTTGCTTGTTTGCACCACACTCCAACGCTAAAGGGTGTCCTATACCTCAAATTCCTACCACGATGCTGCTCTTTCTCTTTCCCTTTTTCCCCCTGGTTAGATGCACTGTCATCCTTTATCACAGTAATGATGCCAATTTGAGCACATCAGATCAAAGCTTGCCAACGAGACAATGCTATTCCACATATATAGTTCATTGGTTTTCAGTTGTTGTTGTTTTGTAATGTGATATGATGATATGTAATATTTTATTTTGAGCATATCTTAGCATGCTTTATCTTTATTTTTTTTATGTTTATGTTTCTTGGGGCTTTGTATATTTTGTTGTGTTCCTTTTTTACCTTTAACACAGAAGAGCTAGAGTCAGAAAAGGCTGGAAAAGAGGAACTGACAAATGAACTAAGTGAAACTAAAAGTAGGTCAAAGTTCGCTTTTGTTCTGAGTTCTCCTTCTAATAACAACATTATTTTTTAGCAATAGTAGCTACATACCGCCTCCATATCTAAAGTGTAGTTGACTTAAACATTTAATTTTTTGTTCCAGTGACATTTTAGAAGCCGGTAGGTGATTAAATACAGATTTATGGGAAATAACTTTTAATCTGGCATCCTCTGATAATTATTTTCTAGTTTCTTGGCAGGCGTAACTTGTCAAGCAATTTGCACACCAAAAAAAACTTAACAGAATATTTTATCATTTGACTAACTTTTTAGAAAACGCTTTTTGTGGTAACTGGAATTTCAACTAAGGATGTAGATGGGTTATTTATTTCACAGTTTGCTACTAGAGCGTTGTCGAGCAATTCACACACCAAGTAAAACTAAGCAAAATATTTTGTCTTTAGAAAATATTCCTTGGGATAAAAAAAAAAATTTCAAATGAGGATGAAGAACAACATTAAATTGTCCCATTGCCTGAAAAAGTTTTGTATTTTTTTTTTTTTTTTTAAGTCATTATCAAAGTCAATTTTAAAAGTAATTTCTATAAAACAAAACAGGCTGACGCAGTTTTTGGGAAAATTTTCCATCACTATAAAAGTTAATTTTAAAAATAATTCCTGTAAAACAAACATGTTGACTGAGTTTTGATGAAAATTTTACATCGCTATCAAAGTCAATTTTAATAGTAATTCCTGTAAAACAAGACATGACGCAGTTTTGATGAAAGTTATACATAGCCATCTTCTATTTCAAAAGTTATTTCTGTCAAACCCAACATTCCCATGTCAAGTCTGGGCATTGAGCACAAGAGCATGTCAACAATGAATCTATCAGTAACCTGATTTGAAGAGAAACATTCTGATTATTAAAACACGCAATTGCATGGAATGAAAAGCTTTACTGATATAGCGACACTTTTCACTTCCTGACAGTGTTTGTTCGCACTTTATTTCACGCACGAATAATGGAATAGTTTTGACTACGATAAATAGTTTAAGCTGATCTAAATTGGTGGAAATTTCTTGATTTTACAATAATAATTTGTTTCAATCTACTTTGTATGGGGTTTTTTTTCGTTTTGAATTTTTGTGGTTTTATGTTCTTTATTTTGTGTTACCTTGAGTTTAATTAATTTGTATCTCTGCATTTTGATTT
This sequence comes from Lepidochitona cinerea, assembly GCA_963971465.1. Taxonomy (NCBI): domain Eukaryota; kingdom Metazoa; phylum Mollusca; class Polyplacophora; order Chitonida; family Tonicellidae; genus Lepidochitona; species Lepidochitona cinerea. The sequence goes on from OZ020557.1 coordinate 23,633,173, forward strand.
GATTTACAATTTTAGTAACATATTTTATTTTGCTTGTGTTTTATTTTTTGTCCATTGAATATCTGATATTGAATGTTGTAACAGCAAGTAATTTTTTTCTTGGTAAAGGTATGGGATGTTTGTTTACCCTGAACACAGTAATTATTCATCTGGGCTGACTGAAAACAATAGTACATGTACATAATATTTCTTTAGCCTCTATATACACAGTATCTTACCTCACGTTTTCTCAATAATTTGCTCTATAGGGCAGTTGCAGGAAGCTCAACAGGCAGCCAAACAAAGTAAAAATGAAGCTGAACAGTTAAGAAGTGAGTACATGTATTTTGTGCTTGTTGTTCCACACTAGAATTTATGCTTTCATTATTTTCAACTACATGCTCAATTATTATAAAATTCATAATGTTTTTAAGAATAAAGTTTTAAGAATTGAAGTGACATACTCTGCAGAAAACAGAATTAACTAATTGGTCGCCATTTTTATCAACTTTTCGGTTTCCGAAACTTTCTGCTGATACCATTCTAGAGTATCTATTTTAATGTGGCATGAGCTGCCAAAATGGTGATATTTTGACGTAAAAACAGAATGTTGAAATTATCGGCTATTATCGCTAATCATTTAGTTTTTCGATGGCCTTCTAGACCTTTTATTGTCGTAACGATCAGAAATTATGAAAACAAGTTTGAATTTTGGCAGCTCATGCCACTTTAAGGTAGTTTTAATAAGCAAGAAAAACCCTAATAATACACTCCTACATCCCAACTGTTTGAATTTAGTTTGTTACTTGCCCACATCTTCAGTTCTTACTGGTTAATGACTAGCGATATTTTTTTATTTAAATGCTCAACTTTATGATAAAAGTCCCAATTTTGACAGGATTGGTAGAAAAGTAGCCATCTTACTACTGATATTAACAGTGGAATTACTACATGTCTTTTCCCAGATAAAGTCAAGAATCTTAGTGATGACCTTGAGAAGGTCAAGTCTCCAGGAAGGTCACACACAGAAGCAGTTCGGTCAACGCCCACCTCAAGAAACAAAGGTCATTTTCAAGTTTTCACTCGTTTTAAAAAACTTCATAGCCCTCTAATAGAAAAAATGTAAACGAAAAAAAGCGGGGTAAATTGGCCCTGCTCTCTGGCATACTCTGGAAAATTATATAATAAAACAATCGCCAGCTGCTCTTATTAAATCAGGAAATTATTTGGTGTTTTTTAATGTGATTGTTAAATAGTTATATGTCTTTCTTTCAGAATTCTCTGCTTTGAAAGAAGAATGTGCAGGGTTGAAAAAGAGGATACAACATATAGAACAGGAAATGAGAATGTAAGTTATACTCAGTTTTATGTAGCTATACTTTTTTCTCTTGTTCTGATTGTTATAGCTCTATGACAAGTACAATCAATTCATACAAATTAAAAAAAAAAAAAATTATTTCTGACACAATTGACCATAATGATATCTGACCATTATAATTTATGATATGGTATACTATAATGGTTACCATAATAATTTATGGTATACTATTGACCACAATAATGATATGTTACATTTCTGACCATAATAATTTATGATTTGGTATACTACTGACCATAATAATTTATGATATGGTATACCACTGTCCATTATAATTTATGATATGGTATACTACTGACCATAATAATTTATATGGTATACTACTGACCATAATAATTTATATGGTATACTACTGACCACAATAATTTATATGGTATACTACTGACCACAATAATTTATATGGTATACTACTGACCACAATAATTTATATGGTATACTACTGACCACAATAATTTATATGGTATTCTACTGACCACAATAAGTTATATGGTATACTACTGACCATAATAATTTATATGGTGTACTGCTGACCACAATAATTTATATGGTGTACTGCTGACCACAATAATTTATATGGTGTACTGCTGACCACAATAATTTATATGGTGTACTGCTGACCACAATAATTTATATGGTGTACTGCTGACCACAATAATTTATATGGTGTACTGCTGACCACAATAATTTATATGGTGTACTGCTGACCACAATAATTTATATGGTGTACTGCTGACCACAATAATTTATATGGTATACTACTGACCACAATAATTTATATGGTATACTACTGACCACAATAATTTATATGGTAAACTACTGACCACAATAATTTATATGGTATACTACTGACCATAATAATTTGTATGGTATACTACTGACCACAATAATTTATATGGTATACTACTGACCACAATAATTTATATGGTGTACTGCTGACCATAATAATTTATATTGTGTACTGCTGACTGGCCATGATATTATATGTTATTGATGGAGAGTTTTCATATTGGCCTGAAAGTGGTCCTATTCGCCCGTGGCCGCTGACCAAGGGTCCATACGGGCATATAAAGGCCAATGACACGACAATGCGAAAACTCTTTGATTTATAATATTTTTATTAATTAACTGTGCAAGTTAAATCAAGAAATTAAACCTGGCAGTCCTATAGACTGACTGTATAGAACAGAACCCGATCAAAGCACACAATGTGTTATTGTCTCTCTATGTTTGATTTAATTCTCTGTATATTTGACAGGTCTCGGAAGGAAAACCTCCAACTATCCTCCGAGTATAACAAATTACAGGAGTCCTATAAGGAACTAGAAGCTTTGAAAGAGAAGCTAGAGTCAAAAGAAATGGCTTGGATGTTGAATATGACGGACGCTCAGAAAGATGCGGAACAGTACAAAATTGAGGTGAGACGAGGGACCCCTACCAGTAAAACTGACCAGGTACAAACCAAACACCCACAAACTTTTGTAAGGTGGTCATTAGGCATGCTGTATCTAGAAACAGTGTGAATATTGCCTGGCTTGAAAAGACATAAAAATATTTGCTTTTTGGCGACTTGAAGCATGGTTTGGATTATGTAGAAATTGAGCTTAGCTTTGTGGATTTGTTCAGAAAATATGTAATAAGCTACGTATTTCTGACCAGAAAGTGATAATGTTTTGTAAACTAAGCTTTCCTGCGTTGTACTAAAAATTGAGTATGGTTTTGGTTTTCTTGTTGTCTTTACCTTTGCCGACTCTTTAAAAACAAACACACAAATCACTTTGCATAATTTTAAAAAGGGGAATAATCACTATGCATCATTTGAAAAAGGGGCATAATCACTATGCGTCATTTGAAAAAGGGGAATAATCACTGTGCATCATTTGAAAAAGGGGAATAATCACTGTGCACCATTTGAAAAAGGGGAAGAATCACTATGCACCATTTGAAAAGGGGGAATAATCACTATGCACCATTTGAAAAAAGAAAAATGGCTAACTCCATTAGTTCACAAGCTGCTCTTGAAAAAAAAAAAAAATAAACAGCGAATGGCTTTGGTCTTTGTGGGGTAGGAGTTTGTGCTCATAAATATGTATCTAGCATTTTATTGATCATTGTGAATCAAATGGCTTATCACTGTGCTTTACTATCCCCCCCTAAGTTTGTAGAAGTCAAGGTTGTTTGGTTTGTAGCCTGCTGAAATTTCCGTCTTTTTTTTTTTTTTGTTGCTGTATTGATTTTTGTTTTCGTTTTTGTTCAAATATTATTTGATGATTTATTTACATGCTTTTTTTGTAATTAATAATTATGTGTCCGTTGGAATTGTTTTGGTTCTTTTGAGAGGGTAGGGATAAAAATCCACCCCTGTGTTCCCAAAAGAGCTGGGCGTCGTTTCTCGAAACATTTATGCCCAACGTAAGTCCAACGTACATGTAACTGTCATGATAGGCAACAGAAACCTTCAACATTACGTTACTACAAGGCGCTTAGTTATGACGGACGTAAATGTTTTGAGAAACAGTCTCCAGATTTTGAGTCTATCTTTCTTCAATTCTTAGATAAAGTTATATAGGGGTTAAATGTTCATATGGGTTGCTGATCATGAGATGATAATATTATGCTTAAAACCCATGCTTCACGACTTAACATATCATAACGTCATTTCCAAATGTAACAAACCTGTTTTACTACCGTATTTCTAAACAGCTTTTGCGTTCATTTATTTCACCCTGTATAAATGTTTTGTGTCCATTTTCTGCTTATAACAGTTAAGCCTTGCTAGAGAAGAGATAGCTTCGTTAAAAGAGAGGGTAGTGGTATATGAACAGCAGGTCATCTCTTTACAGACTGAACTAGAAAAGGTCTCAGGGAAGTTTCAAAATGTCGCAGATCGCAGCAAAATGGTATGTATCTGTCCCAAGTGGACATTTGCACCTCACCTGAAACTTAGTTTCATTTGCGACCGGAAAAGTCACAGATTGGTTTTATTTATTCACCAATGATGACTAATCTGTCTTAAACGTAGTTTCATTTCTATCTAATCCTGGCTAAGTCATGAAACCGGCTTACAATTATTGCAAATCCTGATAAAATCACTTGAAACGGGTTGCTTGCTGAGTCACATGAAACCTGTTTACAATTATGTCCAATCCTGTCCCATTTAAACTGGTTTCATGCTTAAAATGTATGACAATCCTGGCTAAATCAAGCTATACAAAGAAATTATTGTTTCTTTAAAAGACAACACAACTTAAAATAAATAAATGATGTAGCTTAACCGTTAAAATGAAATCTCCTTTATGGGAGAGTTGCTATGTTCAGCCCCCACATAACTGAAATAATCTTGAGTGAGTCTTAAGTTTCCAATCAATAATACAAATTTTAAGGGTCAATCTGTAATCCCTTATTTTCAATTTCCGAAAGATGTTATAAAAAGCTATCTACCCTTTTGCATGTCTGAACTTTTGTTTGTTTTTCTTTCAGCTCTCATTATGTTCGAGCTTTCCATTGTTGATTCTAATGTTGGCCATGTTGTTGTCATTGTATCCATACCTCGCGGAAATCACTGTGACATCATCATGATCCAGGGGGAGACAACTCTCACACACAATTCGCCTTTAACATGGCAATACATCTGTACATAGCAGTTCGGACACATCTGTACATAGTACTCTATAGTTTTCCCGTTTTCTCAACGATCTGATGAATCACTACAACTATCAAAAGCGGAAATCTTTTCTCTGAGACGTGTGAGGATCCAGTTTGAAGCTCTGCCAGACCACTTGTTATGCCAATGGTCATGTAAAAGAAAAGTATGCCTATGGAATTGAAAGTGCTTTAGCTTGTGAGAATGTGTAATCATTTGCAATGAAGCCCTCTCTTCATATATCAATTGTGATGCCAGACTATGGACAAAGTGAGGGTTAAAGGTCCACCATTCAACAACATTTTATGGTCAAACACTGTTCAACTCCAAGTGAAGTTCAACAGCCGTTCTCCAATAGGAAGGTCAAACACTGTTCTACTCCAAGTGAAGTTCAACAGCCGTTCTCCAATTGAAGGTCAAACACTGTTCAACTCCAAGTGAAGTTCAACGGCCGTTCTCCAATTGAAGGTCAAACACCATTACTTCAATGTGAAGGTCAAACACCATTCTACTTCAATGTGAAGGTCAAAGCTAGGCCATTCTCTTCCAATTTGAATTTCAACGGCCATTTTCCAATGTGAAGGTCAAAAATCGTTCAACTCCTATGCGAAGGTCCAAGGCCAGTCTAATTGACTGGAGATTAAATGTCATTTTATACCAGTGTGAAGGTCCAACACCATTAAACTCCAATGTGAAGGCCGTAGGTCATTTTTCTCCTATCAACTTAAGCTGTGTCCTGTGAATTTGATGATCGACTGTCGATCCTGACAATGAGGCAATTTCAATCCTGAGGCCAGAAGTACTATTCTTAGAGCAAACTTGCTCCTAAGTTAATACTTTCACATCCTAAGTAACCTGTATATGAATAGCCCTGAAGTGTGTGTGTACGAGTTCTCATGAAAGACTTTATTTAATTGTAATATAGAAATAGGTTTGATAGGAGAAAATTGTACATGTATTTAATACTCCTCCAAATATAAAACATATGCAAGACTGTTGTAAGGACTACTGGAGAGGTAATCTCTGAATGAAATGTGATTTTCAGCATAAACTATAGTAACCTGATGAATGAAGATACATTCTGTAGATGTGATGCAAACTGGAAGGGAAATTTTTTTTCTTCTACTTATATTTTTCTGTAACGAAATGCAGGAATTAGGTGCGATTGTTTTAAATATTCTTTAGTGCTTCTAAATCAGCCTCTGTAGAGGGTGTTGGCTGTAGCAGTCCCTCTCTGAATAAACAATGGTAAGGTTAAACTTTTTGGGGGAGTTTTGTAATTGACCATTTCAATATTATCAAATGTTTTTCGGCCTTAATTCAAAACAATAAGGCCAGCATCTGACTGAACATTCCGGTTGATTTGTAACATGTGCGACCCCAATCAATCAATTCTAACAGAAAGCCGCCCAAAAGTGCTACGTTAAGAAGCTCAATAAACTAACAAATTACAGAGAACTGTAATAATAGAAAATATGTGCTCTTGAAATTAATGGGGAGGGGGGGGAGGAATGACAATCTGTAAGAAAAAATATAATTAAGTTATTGATGTGTTGTTAATATCTGTTATATACTGTTAATGGATTGGTTATAAACTTCCTTTAGGTTGATACATTTAGCAATGAATTTCATCAATTAATTAAACATTTCTCTTCTCGTGTTGATCAGTTTTAGTTTTAAGTGGCATGAGCTGCCAAAATCAAGATTTTTATCATATTATGATTTGAAGTACTATAGGATTGATGTTGAAATAAAAAATATTGGCTAATTCCGTAGCTCGTACAACATGTGTGCTAATAATGGACAAATTTCAACTAGTGTGGATGTATTTTGGGGTGTTTTGCTGATTATAAAATTACATTAACGTACATCTGAAAAGCTCATATTGTATAAACATTACCAATAATTAGCTAATTCTGTTGGATCGAAATTGTCCCTATTTGGCAGCTCAAGTCACTTCAAAGAAAGTTTGGAATAAAATTGTCCTCTTATTTATTCAGATATTTGCTGTGTTTTTACATTTTATCAATCCTACCATTATTACAAGCTTGTGCTAAATTCTATTATATGAAACTCTGGACTTATTTTATTCAGCTTGCATAGATTTCTGACCAAACCATAACTGCCAGCTACTTAATCACCCGTAACATAATTGAATGTACATACTTATTTGCTTGTTAAACTTTATTATCCATGTTACCTGTTTAATAGGTAGCTATAGTGCCCTGGAACATGTATAAAGTGTTTTTGTAAGCAGTTGTACACTAAAACTGTAACATAGTTGTATATAACCAAGCCACCAAAGTTGTATAGTAGGAAATGTACATTTTTCTAGCTTGACATTTCAATCTTCAATGGCTACAGTAGCTTCCTTTTATGCTTAGTTTGTATATTTCTAGAGTTGTACAATTAGTTATTTTCTTTCACTCTCTCTGAGATTGATTTCTTTGTCTGGGAGTTGTTGGATTTCCACCAGTAGTCAGTGCTAATTTTTGAGTCACTTATCTTGTACCAGTAACTAGACAAGTTTTCTTCACTGTTGCTGTGGGCTTGTATTTATTGAGTTAACTCCCTTGGTTTATATACAAAGTACCAAGTTTTGATAGCTTGCTGTAACTGGACATCCACATTATCTCCCCTTTGCCCTTCTGAAAAGGGGTAGTTTCCTCTCTTTAGATTATTTCAAATGTATAAAGGAATTAAGAAGTGCAGGGTTTGTTCAAAAGCAGTCATCTCATGCTTGTCTGGGGGGCTATTTTTCAAAAGATGTATGCCCGACTGATGAGAGGGTTAGGCCTAGCTGTCATGGTAACGGCGACCTCCAACATTGTGATACATGACCAGTTGCAAAATTAAGTCTGGTGTAAATGTTTTAAGAAACATCACCCCTGGCTTGAAGGATACACTTTGAAGTCTATTTTTCAAACAAATTTGATTTCCCCATAAGTCGCTTTTACAATTCTAAATAGCTGTGATGCCGTTTTCACTGGGCATTCATGCCCCAGCGATAACTGACCATTGGTACATATACATATATGTATATATATATAACTTACTCATTTCACGTTGGGGTAAAGGAGGGGGATTGAACCTAAAATGCATAATCATAGCCAAAACCCAAAAAGTAAAATATTATCATCAGAATTAAGTTCTCCTACATGTATACTTCATTTGTTTAAGTGGATTCTATGACAGTACATGTTGGTTTGTTGCTACTGGTTTGAGAGATGGTTTACATGTACTCCTCCAAGAAACCTGCCATCTTACGGAAATAATTTTGCTGTACCATAACAAATAGCTATTTGTGCAAAAACAGAAAACTCTACCTTGTTCATTCCATTTCTGGTCATTTTTTTTTAGAATCATTAGCTTTTTCCAGATCAAATATGCCCGTTAAAAATATTTTGACTGAAGTACCCTGTACTTCAATTTCGTATACTAATCCCAAGTGTGTTTTTCGCTGCTCGGTAAGCACTGTCTAAGGTGGCAAGTTCAAAATAAATTCTCTGCTTCCTCGGCGTTTCGTTTTTGCCTCATCAGTTTTTAAGCATTGAATATTCCTTGAATTTCTGACATATGTAATTTTTGTTTCTGTCTGCATAATTTTAAGTCACATACAATGCCTAACAAAATAGGGCCTTTCTGTCTCGTTGCAAGTCTTCAGGTAACTGTCATCTCATTAAAAAGAAAACTCTTCTCGAGTCAATTTGACCCAACATATAAACCTTTATTTAGGACTATGGAAAGGATTTGTTTTTTTAATGTTCTTGATTAAAAACCATGGAACTTATACATGTAGAAACCAGTGCCAGCTTTTCCGAGGAGAATATTGCTACCAACTTGAAGTCTACCTCTATAAGAATGTCTGAGTGAAAGAGTTATTTCCCCTTCTATTTCTGCCATTTCCATATTTCCTGCTGTAAATCAATAAACTTTATCAGGAAGCTGACTCAATTAACATTATCTCGTTTGTTGCATTCATTCTTTGGGTAGATGATATACAAGGAAAGCACAATAATAATTTAGCCAAGGGTGTTAGGATTGATGTTTTATGCCCCTATCAAGATTATTTTACATATGATAGTTAAAAATGAATTTTTTCTTTGGAATTTGAACCAGTGCGGGGTGGTCCAGTGGGTTAGGGTGATCCCCACTCTTTCCCACACAAACCTTCCAGCGACGCGAGTTCGAATCGCTCAAACCAAATCAAAATTGACAAATTTCTTAGTGTATTTTTCACTTCGTCGATGTATGTGGAAGAGTTCCCAAGTACTCGCTGAAAGTCTGGGGTTTACTTTCCCCACTAAACATGGCAACTGTGCCATATAAGGGAAATAATCGGCAATCAATCGAAGCAGTGCGTCATTGATGAAAGGACTGCATCAGACTCTGTAGCTCAGTTTGCACAGTGATAGTCTCAGAGGCCCTCCAAGGGTTTTGTGATCTACCAGCAAATAATGTTCTTGGTGTTGCCAAGAATTACATATAATTACTATGTGTGTATTCAAGTATGGCTTGATTTGTTCAAGCAAAGTCTCCGTCACACACAGGCCTTCTATCAATTGGGGAGGGGGGCGTCGGTGGTCCAGTGGGTAAGAGTGATCTTCCCTCAGTCCCACACAGACCTATCAATGGGTTGCAAGTTCTGATTCCCCTCAGTCCAAAGAACAACTTCTGGTTGGAATATTCTCTTGATCGCTTTAATATTTGGTGAGGTTAAACCTGGCAATGCCACCATAAAAGAAAAAGCTAAACGTTTTTCAGACAACAATCTCGCAACAAATATTAGCCAAAATAATCTAGAGTATGACAAAACAATCAATCTGGTTGGTTGGTTAATTGGTGTTTTACGCCGCGCTCAAGACTATTTCACTTATATGGCGGCGTTGTCAGGTTTATTGTGGGAGGAAAACGGGCTCATTGCCCGGAGTAAACCCCCGACCTTCGGCGAGTACCTGGCCCCGCATCGATGGAAGGTCTGTGTGGGACTGAGGCACGATGACACTGGACCACCAAAGCCCCACGATCAATCTGAGCATTAAACCTAGCAATGCTTCTGGTTTCCTTGATTTCTAAAGAAAAGAAGTTACAAACAATTATAGCTTACATAACAGGATGATTTCATGACCATTTCAATGTGTACATATTTAGGGAGTGAATACAATATATTAATATGATATTTTAGTGAGAAATAATTAAGGCATCACAACAAACCAGGTTTTTTTTTTTTTAACAACACAAGCTTTCGACCCCTATAACCGTCTCTTTATCAAATGTAATCGATAATATGATATTTGTCGGACATATTCTCTTCAATACATGTCTTACAGTGCAATAGTATGTTTTCAAGGTTTCATTCACATTGTGAAGGTAAATGGATACAGAGAAGAGTTGCATAAATGTTAGCACTTTCAAATTGACAAAGGTATCCTGGTGATATTAATTTCATTTGTTTTGTTTTCATACACATTTTCCTGGTCTGCTCATGACCATTTAACACATGTACCATAAAATAACTGATTGATTGATGTTTTACGCCGCACTCAAGATTCATAATTTAACTAAAAGGTATATGACATATGCAAAAACTATTCAACAGAAATATAGACCGAAAGCAGGAAATTTCTTACGCAAGTATTAAAAAACAATATGTTCTATGTTGAATATCAATCATAATATTCCTTCTTCAATATCAGTATTAAAAAAACAACCTCCCCTTCTTCTGTTAAATGCATTTAAAAGTTAATCAGAATAGAATTGTGCTTATAAATAGCAAAACTATTAAACAGAGAAGAACAGTACTCTCATATTATAAAAATATAGACAACAATCATTAGTTTGCGTATCTTATATTTTAAATTAACACAGTTTTAATCAGCACTGATTGAAAATAGTTGATCAATATCCATAAGTTGTTATCCATAAGTTGTTATCCATAATTAATTAATCCCCATACTTGTTCAACTTCTAAATGCCAGTATGTGGAAGAGTTGCCAAGTACTCGCCAAAGGTCAGGGCCCTGTCTTACAAAGCTGGCGTAAGTTACGTCTGACGTAAATCAGTATTAAAGCTATAGGAACTTACGCCCTAGTCGCAACTCCTCCATGTTGTAGGCCTATGCGCAACTTTACGCCAGCTTCGTAAGACAGGGCCCAGGGGTTTTTCTTCCGGAAAATGAGCCCGGGTTTGCTCCCCCACTAAACCTGGCAACGCCGCCATATAAGTGAAATAATCTTGAGCGCGGCGTAAAACACCAATCAATATAAATGCCATGAATGTATTGTCAATTGAAAAAAGTCAGCATTAAATTGAGTCAATGTCGATGAACAATGTGTAACATTTTACATTTAACTGAATGAAAGGACTTTAACGTTTAATAATATATATGAAACTGATGCATTGATTTGTTAAAACACCTCACACCATAACACAATTTTAATGATAAATACATGTGAATTATAATCCAAAATCATGGGAAAAATCTTGATGAATAATGGATGTATTAGAGTGACATTTTAACCAAACAATTTAACAAAACAATTCAATTTTTCTTTTTTTCTGTTAAACTAAAACTTAAAATAAACTATTGAGCACTTTTTTTTTCAAAAAATTTACTAATAATAGTAAATCTATTACACTGATATAACATACATACATTTAGTTTTGAATGAGAAAATTAATTTGAGTAATGATTTTTTTAAAAATCTATAAACGACTGGATCATAATTCCACTTTTGCATCTCCAGTAGTCTCCCCTTCCTGATCCTCTCCCTCTGTAGCCTCAGCATCTATAAAACAGAAAAACAGGAGAAAAATAGATTCTCACACTACACCCCGATAATTCCACTCCCAGGCAGTGTGTTATTTTTTGCATAATCAACGTGTGAAATTATGGCCCAAGTAACGCTATGACCTCACGAAAGATCTGTCAAAACTGACGTCACAAATTAATTACCCGGTACGTCATCAGTCATTATGACGTTAAGATCAAGCGTCCAGCAGCAACTCTATAGTAAAGGGCCTGGGATGTCGTCGTTGATGACGTCATTTCTGGCGTCACAATGCCTTATCGAGTCTTTTTTGGACAGCCATTCTTGAATATAGAGCGACGTCGCCAAATATTTTCTTAACTATAGTTAAAGTTAGCCGTTTTTTTTTATAAAACGCTGTGTTTTTTGTGTAGTGTGAGAAAAAGATTATCAAACTCGAGCCAGTGTATTACAATGAATATCACTCGTTTATTAATTTCCAAAGTCACTCGCCAGAGGCTCGTGACTTTGAAAATTAATAGACTCGAGTGATATTCATCGTAACACACTGGCTCTCGTTAGATAACCTCTATGTAACTGCTTGTAGAGACCATCTGCTTCATTGTGGTTCGACGTTGCTTGATGGATTGATTGATATTTTACACCGCACTTAAGATTATTTCACTTATATGGCGGCGTTGCCAGGTTTAATGGGGGAGAAACCGGGCTCATTGCCCAGAGGAAACCCCCCAGTAGGGCCTACCGTTTGACATTGCTGCAATCAAGATTATTTTACTTATACATGTGCTGAAATTATTAGTAAAACAAAAAAGGCCACAAAGCACCATTGCATCTGGACAGTGAATCATAGATGCTTAGTGATCATCCCATGGTCAACGATCACCAAGTCATGGGACATCCAATTGACAAAACAATTGAACCCTTCATAATACCCATGTGACCCAATGAAATGCTGAATGATAAATCTTTTGTGTGACCTTCCCAAACGTTTGACCTAGCCACATGGCGCTGTCGACGAGTTGATTGATTTACTGATGTTTTATGCCGCACTCAAGATTATTTCCCTTATATAGCAGCGTTGCCCGGTTTAGTGTGGGAGGAAACCAGGCTCATTGTCCGGAGGTAACCCCCGACCTTCGGCGTGTACCTAGCAACTCTTCCCCATACGGCAACTGAGTCGAAAATCCACTCAGTAATTTTCAATTTTTATTTGGTCCAAGTGGTATTCGAATCTGCGCCACATCGATGGGAGGCTTGTGTCGGACTGATGGACTATCACACAAACTGACTGAGCCACATCCTTGGAGAGTTGAATTGCTGTAGAATTTGCATTACCGGTACGCTAATGGATTGAAGCCTGGGCAGGCTCGACAAAGCCAAATAAAACTGAACAATTTCCCTGGATCGCCCTATGTGGAAGAGTTTCCAGGTACTCGCCAAAGGTTGGGGGGGGGGGGGGGAGGGGCCTTCGAGCAAAGAGCACGGTTTCCTCCCCAACTAAACCCTGCTATATAAGTGAAATAGTCGAGCGTAAAATCAAAATCAATCAATAAAATAACATGTAATCAAATGTTCCCTATCAACTCTCATGTTGTAGATATAAGGAAAGAAAATTCTTTAGAGTGTTTTGTATTAAGAGACCTTGACTATTAGGCAGAAATTGACATTCTGCACATAATGTGTTTCCAGTTGTCTGGAGGCAATGGTGTTTAACCGTTTTCTAGGTGTCCAGTTTCGCCTGCAGGTTGTTTAAAAGACAACAGTTTATTTTTACATGGCCACCATTCTCCTGGTAGAAACCCAGGTGAGTGTTCTAACACTTGCTGCAACTCGCCTGGCACCTAATTCAGGCGAGTTTTTCAACACTCGCCTTCATTTTGCTCATGGCAAAGCCTGCCTAAAGCTACGAGTTGGTTATTTATCGGTACTGCCCTCACTAGAATTGAAACACACTGCACTGGTTCTAGCTCTTCCCTGCTTAGTTAATAACAAAGGTCTCAGGTTGAACCAAAATGCAGACGCCCAGACTTATTACTGTATATATTCTGATTATCTCCCTTTGCCTTTTGATATGATAAGACTTAATTGTGCTGTAAATATTCCAACAGGTCCTAATAATCTAAAGTTAATTTCGCATTTGACCTCTCCATGTGAGTGCCAGGTGGCCGGGCGGCATCAGCCTGATAGCTAAGTTATGGAGGTTGACCTCTCAGTCAGTGCTAGGGTCAAACGTTTGAAAAGATTATATAAACCCAGTGTGTTCCTTTCGCAACATTTCAAATGTAACAAAGTCAAAAGGCAGATGTGTTTAACATTTTTTTTAACGTTTGGCTTTAATAATGACGATTGTCCATTTTTTCAGACTTCCATTATTCCATAACTCAGAGTTAGTAAATTAAACGACACTGATTGACCTGGAAAAGATTCCGGGCCAGGGTGAGAATCGAACTCACGACTTAGGGTTACCGTCCCACCGCTCTACCAACTCCATAACTCTGGTTTAGTGATAAACGTTTTAATATTATTCTAATCAATATGGGGTTCAAAATGACTTTTGGAATTACATGTGTATATTTAAACTTTCAGTTGTTCTTCATAAAATATGTATTTTCATACATATCAATTTATTTTACACAATAATACAATATCAATATCAAACAAGAAAAACATGATTTTTTTTCAGGACATTTGTAGTGTACAATATAAGATTTTTAGGGTTATGCTATAGGAGTAAAAAAAAAACAATACGTTAGGAAGCATAGTGTCTTATACCAATTAACTGAAGCATAAAAGGTAAAAGGTTTTTTTTTCACTATACAAGTAAATACTGAATATGGTAAAAATATAATTATATAATCTCAATCAAGCTGTATACATTTTCCCAGGTTTTTATTAATGTTATTGTCATTTTTACAAAATATTTAGTGGATTTCATAATAACATTTTTTGATTATTTAATATTATATTAAGATCAACAACATAAAAACAAACCATGTATTAATTCTGTTAAATGTGGAAGAGCTACAGAAAAATCTGAGAATAGAATAGAAACTTTGCAATACTAGCCTTGAAAATTAATAAATATGCATTCCAGTTGTTTAAATTTTATTTTAAAGTCAATGATTTGAAAAATTGTGGTAAAATTGTTTGCGTGTTCAACACTTTTTAACCTTTCTTTCAAGACTTGTTTGAATTTTAAGTCACAAAATATTACATGTTCTTAAATACATGTACATGTATAACGTCTCTGAATTATGCCATCGTACCCACATGCTAACCTCCCCTTCGCTTCAGAACTGTTTAGATTGTGAATTATGCTAAAGTCATGTTAATAAAACTGAGTTACAAATGTCCATGTGCCATGTCCATGCATTCAAGGAACGAGATTAATTTCCTAAAAACCAAATTTCTTTTATCCACAAACTCTATAAGGGAATTTCCCAAAATTGTACAAAAACATCAGCATAGAATTTACATGTGAAGGGATGTTTCTTGAAAACTTACAGACAATTATTAAGTTTATCAGTAAAAAAACAGGATTGGAACTAGTCCCAGAATCACCTACACAGTATGAGAGTTTCTAGATCAGTGGTGGGTTTCTCAAAGATTCATGCTCAAAGCAAGTTTAATTTAAGATCAATGTCTTACGCCGCACTCAACATTATTTCCCTTTTATGAAGACGTGGCCATGTTTAGTGGGAGAAGAAACCAGGCTCTTTGCCCGGCGGAAACCCCGGCCCCTGGTTACTCTCCCAAAAAAATTCAATATGAAATTGTTACTTTTTTTCAAGTATAATGCAAGGCCTGTCAAAGTTATTATTTGGGAATCTGTTGGCTAATAAAATGAAGAAAATTATTAATTATTATTTAAAAATACAATGAATTGAATAAACAAGTCTAGAAATTGATTACAATAAGGTGAGCCATTGAAAGATTAGAAATTGATTAAATGATTGTGTATTTTTTATAAATCAGTGAAGATTATTGCATTTTTTTTCAATGTTTATGTGGGATAGAAACAGAGTTATCTGTCCAGGGGAAAACCCAGACCTTCCAGTGATGACTGGGGCCTGGTTCATAAAGGAGCTTAAGATAGCTAAACTTGCCTAGTCAACTAAACTTGCTAGGCTTAGACATTCAAGCTAAGTTGGCAATTTGCTGTTAGTCAGCTAAACAATTTTATGAAAAAAACAAGCTCTTTGCTCCGAAGAAACCCCCGAACTTCGGCAAGTACCTGGCAAATCTGCCACATATGGAGATTGAGTGAAAAATTCACTCAGAAAGTTTTTCAATTTCTATTTGGTCTGAGTGGGATTTGAATCTACGCCGCATCGATGGGAGGTATGTGTACCAAGGAAACAATAAAACACAATGTACAAAAAGAAATAGAATCAGATTCTACAGAAGCAGCAACATAATTGCACAGACAATTTTTTAATTAAATATTTTTCAAGATAAACAGGATTGCATAGAGATGTAAAATGTGTCAATTGCTGTATTTCCAACATGGAAGATATAAAGAACGCATTATTTTTCTCAATTTTTGCCGTAGCCATTTGTTAAAATTTTGTTAAAATTCTGTATTGTGTCATTTGCAATATTTCCAACATGGAAGATATAATGAACGCAATCATCTCAATGGTCGCCGTAGACAACTTATTTACACCAGCTTAGATAAGAAAATCGCAAAAAATTAAACATGGGGCATATAAAATATGTTTAACATGTCTGAAAGAGCAAGTGTGCATTTACAAGTGACATAAATGCAAGCTACATGGAAGCTGCAAGAAATTGCAACAAAAGTCCCTCAATCCATCAGTCGATCTATTGACAGAATTTTGCAAATCAATTTCTGAAGTGGACGTATTCCACAGACGGTAAGATAATGATTTGTTTCTAGCTTTATAATGACAATTGATACTCGCGAAATTCATCTGATGCCGTATCCATTTTGAAGAATTTGGTGGGTTTTGATTCAATCAAGACCATTTGGAATTGGAAGGGCTGTAATGTAACTGGCAACGGTAAGGATGTTCCTCAAGACAAGGAGTCTGGTCTTTAACTTGGCAGTGACCCCATATTAGTGAAATAAACTTGCTGTCGAAAAATATCAATTTTGTTTAGCCAATCAAAAACCATTGTGAGGACGGCTTCCCTGGTTTATAGCAACCTAAAAATTGGATATGGCTTAAAACATCAATCAATCAATCAAAAAACATACATGTAGTGGGGGTGGCTTTCTCTGCGAACATTAACCTTATAATCAGATCTGGCGTAAAACATCAATCAATCAATCAATCAAAAAACATACATGTAGTGGAGACACCTTTATCTTCAAACATTGACCTTTTTATCGGATGTGGCGTAAAACGTCAATCAATCAATCAATCAAAAAACATACATGTAGTGGGGACGGCTTTCTGTGCGAACATTCTTCTCGCATTCCTTATAACCTTCGTAGACGACTTCTATGATCAATCATACCTGGATCCAAATGTATAAACATATACCCCTACTAATAAACTAAGACTCCCAGTCATAAAAATATTGCCTTGAGAGATTTTCCCAGAAATTCCGTACAGAACTAGGACTAGGAAAAACATAAATAAACTTGGTCCATCGGATATATTTGAAAATTTTCTTTTCCTATTAGTCTTCTTTCCAGTCTTCTTGCTTGAACTGTTTTTATGGGAATATTTGTTGGATTTTTTCTCACTTTTCTTTGTTTTTGCACCTGAAATAAACATGCAGTAGACAAGTTCAATTTACCAAATAGATGAAATCTTTTCTCAAAACGTCAATTTAATTTTTTTTTAAATGAGGACAGTGTGAGCACACTGAAACAGACTATAGAAAATAAACCACAACATTTAAATTTTGACAGAAAATAAATTTTGACAACAAAAAACAATCAAGGCATATAAGGAAAAATGAACTTGTCTAAAACATCTCATGCTCATGTAATACAAATAGCTATTAAAACAATATTAGTACAGTAAATGTAAAAAAACATACAGAATGAGCGATGATAACAACCCATCATTTGCGTTATTTATCCTTATGCTTTTCAGGCCTGTATGTTTTTTGTTTTTTTAAGTGGAGAGAGAGTGGCAATAACATTAACGTACAATGCGTGAAAGGGACATACCCAGAGCTACCGACACGGAGATCGTTAAAATGTGTACAATTCGACTGTTGTTTATATAAAGACGAGGATTCCAGATCATGGTCATCAGTAACTTTCCCAGCTCCCCAGGACCGCTGGATAGTGAATTTATTTGGGGATTCCTTAGCCTTTTTTTGTGGTCATAAGAATTGAGTTGGGGGTGTGGTGCATTCTCAGCTGTTTGTTGTGACGGTCAGACAGAAAACAATAGCAGCATGGAATTCCCTCAGTACGTCTTTGAATGTATTTTGGGGCAGAAAATGGACTTTTAATCCCAGTTATTTTCGTACTAATCTGAAGGTCAACTAAAAACCACAATAGAATACAATTAGATGGTATGTTTTAATACAGTATGCCATTTCTGGTCCAAAGTTAGCGTGCATCCAACGTTACATTGGCAGTTAGTCATGGGAGGATAAGCGGATTCCCTCGTTAATATAGCCGAACCTTGTTACCTGTGTTCCAATTCCATCTGAATGTTAGCAATATTGTATATGGACTGCCAAGGGTTCATTCAGAGGAGTGTCCACGCATCTTTTGGACACCTTGGTCAAAATTAATCTCATTTGGACACCCAATAACGCAGCAATTTAACATGGTCAACATACAAAAGTAGGTCATAATGAACACCCAATTTTGTGGAGAATGTACAAAAATAGCTATATTGGACATCTTATTTTCAGATCCTGGTTCAGGATGAATGTATGTGGACTTTGCATGTAACCTAGCAACAGGAAAGAACCACTAGTACAGCTCACATATCTTCAATATCAGTAAGGTTCAGAGAGAATCTGAATAGACAAATCAGGGTTCAGCTATATACGGGGTAATCTGATTAGCCTCACCAGATGTCTGAGACAAACAACAGCGAGCCGAGACGAACAACAGTGAGCCGAGACTAACAACGGCGAGCAGAAAAAAAAATTGAGGCAAGCATGTCTCAGCACACTGTCTGTAGCACAGGGGTGCTTCTAATCCCTTCTATTCTATATCCCATATAAGACTTAACAGTTCTAAAAAATAAGTGCCACAAGAGTAATGTTCAGTCAGAATATCTAGAAATTTGAACCATATAGAATGGTAAGAGTTTGCTGCTAAAAAATAAATCATCTCTGAAAAAGGGAATCAATATGGCTGAAATTTGTTGACAGGTGGATGAGTCTATAGAGTTGGTTTAGTTTTTGATTGAATATTTTTGCTGCACTCAATATGTAGTTGGCTAACCACATCTTAGACAGTGACTTAGTTCGCAAAGTATGACAGGTTTAGTTTAATTGACACAGAACAAACCTTTTTTCTACTAGACAAAATGTTAAAAACACATATACACACATGTGAATGCAAGCCAAATATATTGGGTATAAATAACTAACAGAGAACTAATGTGGCATCCAAACAAACTGAAAATGGCATATAACTAAACTAAAACCATAGAAAGTAAGTTCGACGACATAAATATAGAACTACACATACACATGGTTTAGGGGTTTAACACCGAATGAGAGGTTGTAGTTGCGTGATAACACACCGCTGAGGACTGTTGGTCACCGAGTCAACCCCCCGAGACGCCGCAGGCGTCGAGGGAGGTTGACGAGGTGACCAATAGTCCTCAGTGGTGTGTTATCACGCAACTACAACCGATACGGAGGTTTTAAACCCCATTCTACCCCGAAAATTAAATTTGTACATCGATGAATGGCTCTTCCCATTCCCTCCCGCCGCTAAACTGTGCGACCTTGAACTTTCACGCAAATCTATTTATACATCTTGCACGAGACCGTTCAACTGGCGGACTTCCACCGAAACATTCAGCCACACATTTTACCTTACCAGACGAAATGTCATATAATTATAAGTCATAATACCAGAAACTATTCACTGTCTGACAACTTTTCTTTACAATGCAAATGCTGCCATTATGCATCACTTTCTCGCCTACGGCCGTACGCTAAATTCCGCAGCGATGGGCTCGATTCGACCCGCAATCGTTGGTTCCAGTCGAGACACGATCGAGAAGAACAAGTGATAAGAGAATCTCTACTATACATGTATATCTTTATTTTTCATATAACAGTTTAAGCGAGTGGAGCTATGGAGTATTAAGTGAATAACGTCTTTGCTTTGTACTAAAATAGAAAAATACAGCCATTTGTTGTCACGCAGGGAGGATATGGGAAGAGCGGTGTGTGGTTGTGAAACCACAACCGTTGAGTGTCCAACGTATTTATGTATATTTGCACACGGCATAGGGGTAGAATATTAATTATTCAATTCCCAAACAATGACCAACATCAAAAACAACAATAATTTTCCGAATCATTATGTGCAAGAAAGCCTGATGATGTCATTCGAAAAAATTCTGGGATGAAAATGGGATCTTGTTTGAAGTGATCTCTGTATTGGGTCACTGTAGCGACACACATGATTAAAGCCACACATATGATTGCACACATGTACTTTTCTGTGCACCATTGTTGTCCCTCCCATGACGTCATTAAAGTGGCATGAGCTGCCAAAATGTTGATATTTTGACATTAAAACAGAATGTTGAAATTATTGGCTATTTTTCTCAAGACGTATAATTCAGAAGCTTTTTAGTACTTCTAGTCTCGATAATGTACGATAAAGTATTGTTTTGAACTAACTTAGGCTTAGAATGAATGAATGGTCGTCCCGGTTATTTAAATTTTGTTTACTTTTCGAACACATTTTCGGTTCGTACAGACCACATACTGTATGGATTTTCCTCATTCCAACGCCAATCATTTAGTTTTTCGATAGCCTTCCAAGCCTCTTAATGTCGTGACGATCAGCAACTATGAATTTTGGCAGCTCATGCCACTTTAAGTAATTGGTCAGTGTATGAATATTATTATAAGTCTATGTACGTGATATGCAAAAGTATAATGATTTTCAAATATATCTTACAGATATCTTGTAAAAAATTACCCTCCTATCACTCCATTTATTTTGGCAGCATAATGGTCAACTTAACAAAATTTAGATTGACGGATATTTCACACCTAGATTTTTAAAACTTATATGGCAGCCTTGCCAGTTTGCAGGTCTAGTTGGTATAAAATTGGAAGAAACTCCAACTTTTGGTACATGTACCAATCTACCAAGTGTAGGTATACATGTACCTGGCAACCAGTCTGTACTTGGCAACCGTTCAACATTGGGTGAGTGAGTGAGTGATTTGGGTGTTACGTCCTGCTTAGCAGTATTTCAGTCATATGAAGACATTGTCTCATTGTGGCATGGCAGATTTCCACTGCTCTTCCACTCCTCACCGAGACGACTTGCCGAAGACACCTACATAGCCCCCTCACCCAGTCACATTATACTAACTGACATCCGGCCAAGCGAAGCAGCAGCAGCTCCCACTGTTACAGTCTTTGGCCTGACTCGACCCAGGCTTGAACCTAGATCTCCCAGCCCTGAAGCGGACACTCTACCAACTGAGCTATCGGGGCTGGTCCCGTTCAACATTGGGTGATCTAGTAAAAATCACACTTGGAAGTTTTTCCTTTGAACAGAGTGCGATTTAAACCCTGAGTCGACCCATGCATGGAAGACTGGAGAAGGGTCAGCATGAGAGACTATCACGGCATTGACTGAGCCAATGGGACCACCAACGAAATTTGGAAGGGTCGTAACCATTGACACCTTGATGGAATGAGTCCCATGTGACAATCCGAAGATCTACCAATAGAGACAGGGATGTCTTTGGTTCCCCAAAGAAGGTACAAAAGACTGAGAAGCGAGGATCAAATAAGGAATGCCTCAAGACTCAGGGTTCCACTGAACCCTTCAGGCAAATCTCGTGGATAAGTTCACGAAAGGATTTGGTCAGGTTACCCACACATCCCCTCCGACTACCATTAGAATCAATGTGCAGAATGAGCGTCCTTACCTTTAGGTCTGGGTTTACACTCCTCCCCTTCTCTCTCAAATCCTATATCACATATACAGGTGTATCGTCCAGGACGATTCACACATTTCTCATTAGCTATTGTACACACTGGTTCACTACCGCTACATTCATCTATATCTGAAAACAGGAGAAAATATGACCAAATTTACACACTTCTCATTAGCTATTGTACACACTGGTTCACTACTGCTACATCAGCTATATCTGAAAACAGGAGAAAATATGACCAAATTTACACACTTCTCATTAGCTATTGTACACACTGGTTCACTACTGCTACATTCATCTATATCTGAAAACAGGAGAAAATATGACCAAATTTACACACTTCTCATTAGCTATTGTACACACTGGTTCACTACTGCTACATTCATCTATATCTGAAAACAGGAGAAAATATGACCAAATATCCACACTTCTCATTAGCTATTGTACACACTGGTTCACTACTGCTACATTCATCTATATCTGAAAACAGGAGAAAATATGACAAATTTCACACATTTCTCATTAGCTATTGTACACACTGGTTCACTACTGCTACATTCATCTATATCTGAAAACAGGAGAAAATATGACCAAATTCACACACTTCTCATTAGCTATTGTACACACTGGTTCACTACTGCTACATTCATCTATATCTGAAAACAGGAGAAAATATGACCAAATTCACACACTTCTCATTAGCTATTGTACACACTGGTTCACTACTGCTACATTCATCTATATCTGAAAACAGGAGAAAATATGACCAAATCTAAATAACCAAAACATACATATAGATCTTACCCTGAACAATAATTATTGCAGATGGTAAAAATCACAGTCATTATCAAAATATTAATCGCAGTATTCTGTGTGAAATAGGATAAGGTTGATCGATTGATTGATGTTTAACACCGCAATCAAGATCATTTCACTTATATGGCGGCATTGCCAGGTTTAGTGTGGGGAGGAAACCTTCGGTGAATACCTGGCAACTCTTGCACATATGGCACCCAGAGAAAAATCCACTCAGAACTTTTTAAATTTTTTTTGGTCTGAGTAGGATTAATTCCCGTGCCGCATGAGGCTATTTAAAGGTTTAATTCACATACTTCTTACTTAGGTGAGTGAGGTTTGAAACTTGTCTGATTCTGTTGTATCCAGAACTTACTTATTCACAAAGCAAATATGGGATGTAAGACTGGGAAACGTAAAACATGATTTAGCAATAAGGTTATTGGCTTTTGGAGAAATATGCTCTATGTATTGGTAGGGGTTTGGCATGGCGGATGATAAGTATTCTGCACAGGCATGCAGTCATGTGTGCTGCTACGAGAGCTTTTAACAAGGCGATAACGTCAATGCCCTTTTTTACCCACAATGCAATTCATCTTTTTCGAATGACGTCATTAGACTACATGGTGCGGTTTCTCAACACAGTTTTACGCCTGTACCTGGTCGTAACGAAAAGTTAATCTATGCATTGGACTTACGAAAGGCGTATATCTTTTCAGCTCTTTGTCACCCTAGAGGTCGTATCACACAATCAGTACATAAAGTATAATCACACACATGAGAGAATACTATTAACACATAAGATTTTCCTTATTAACAATGATTCAAACCTTTAAAATATTGGTGGTAGGTTGGACATTCAACGCTATACCAAGTGGCCTAATATCAAAGGAATGTTTCCATTGCTAGTTAGGAAAGTATGTCTTAAGGCCTGTTCTCACTGTGGGATTTGTCTTATCGACTTGTAGGATGCGATTAAAATGGATGCATTTCATTGGTTGATAAACCATATTGACCAATTAAAAGCATCCATTTTAATCACATCCTACAAGTCGGTACGACAAATCGTACAGTAAGAACGATCCTTTACAGGCACAGAATTTCTGTGAAGGAGAAAGATAATTCATTTTATTATTTTCCATCCTGAACAAAATGTTGTTGTTGTTTCCCTTACCTGTACATTTTCCTTCCTCTAGGTGGTATCCTTCCCTACATTGTAAACAATTATCATTTCCTTCATCTGTACAGCCGAGACATTCACTACTACATTCTGAAAGAAACAAGAAATCCCAGTAACAATAATAATGGGGAATTATTTTCATATTTTCATACAGCACACAAACAGCTGCCAATATCACAACAATATACCCTTTCGACTTAAAGGACAAATGGCAAGTTAAAGTCAATGACTCCTATTTGGTAATCAATTTGCTTAAAAACTTGCACCGTTTAGACTTACGAACGTAGCCAAAAGCAAAATCAGATTTCAGACACAAAACCTACAAAATTCAAAGCATTCTTTTTCTCTCTACAGCATAGACACGGAAACTCATTAGCTTTAGCGCAGTGACGTGACGTGCGCAGTAGCCTTCATGTCTGGCAAAATGACGCTACATTGAGTTTTTGGATCATTTCAACTTTGAAATCAGGCTTATTTACTCTATGACGCAATTCGATAGATGCGTGTCACAGCGCCTGCAACAGAGAAATGACTTCAATGCCATACAACTTAAACGTCGTGAAAAACATCTTCTTAACCGAAAGGGTCCTTAGATATTCAATGACAGGAAAACATTCATCATGTGAAACTAATCTAATCAGCTGAGTGTGTTTT
This sequence comes from Lepidochitona cinerea, assembly GCA_963971465.1. Taxonomy (NCBI): domain Eukaryota; kingdom Metazoa; phylum Mollusca; class Polyplacophora; order Chitonida; family Tonicellidae; genus Lepidochitona; species Lepidochitona cinerea. The sequence continues at coordinate 23,657,660 of OZ020557.1, forward strand.
TAAATTTTATGGAATTTGGACAGATTTGAATCTAAATAATCTATACCTGAGGCAGTTTGTATGGGTTTTCAGCAATCTAAAATGCCTTTAGAAAGTATCGAAAAGAATAAAAAAAATTGAAGAAATCTGACAAATGAATTTATTTTCTAGGATTCATTATTTGTTTTGTGTAATGTAAGTTGACGGTTTGAAACATAACAGAAACGTTTTAGTGACAACAATTTGAAAAATGTTATAAAACACAAATGGAATTGTTCAATAAATGTGTGGACTTACGTATACAGGAGAATGATCCAGGTGTGTTTTTACAGTAAAAGTTTTTTCCGCAAAGATCTGGTTTATTGGAGCATTCGTTTATGTCTGAAACAAAATAAAATCAGGAGATATACTGTACATCATGGCGTTTTCTACAGATGCTATTTTAAATTCAAGGATATAGGACTTTTGCTTTTTGGACACCTTAAGGTACATGTAACTTTGACTGTAAATTGATCCATCCACCCATAAGCTACCGGGGCCCTCGCAAAACGGTTTTCACTCGAACAACCTTGGTTAACGGGAACCATGTCCAAGTGGGTGGTATACCAAATTCCTTCTGTATGTTAAATGCTTGTTGAATAACATTAATAAGCTCATACCTGTCTAACGAACAATATATCGAACTCTGAGACATGTGGGTTTATAGAGGTTTCAATGCACTAGTTAAGAATATTAGAGGGGCCTCCGTGGCTCAGTAGGTAGAGCGTTGGACGCTCAATCCGAACAGCCTTCCACCAATTGGTCGCGAGTTCGAATCCCACTCAGTCAAAAAAAAATGGAAAATTTTCTGACTGGGTTTTCACGCGAACGACCTATGTGGGATGGTTGCCAGTTACCAATGGAAGGTCGTGGGTTTCGTGGCATAGAGCCCGGTTTCCTCCCACAATAAAACTGGCAACGCCGCCATATAAGTGAAATAATCTTGAGCGTGGCGTAAAACACCAAACAATCAACCCACGCAAAACATAGAATAATTCTGACTGCAAGATGCAAATGATCAATCTACATATTTCTGACACTATCATATTTGCCTGGAACAAAATTTACCGGAGTTTTTCAACACTCATTGATTGATGTTTTATGTCAACGTCAAAATTATTTCGCATAAATGCCGCTGTTTAGTTGGAGGAAAGAAGAGATCAAACCTTCTGCAAGTACCTGACAACTCTTCCACAGAAACAGATTTTTTTCAATTTTATTTGGACTGAGTGGAATTGGAACTAGGGGTACATCTATGCAAGGCCTGTGTTGGACTGAAACACTGACGATCTGCCAAGTGAGTCACTCTTGCCCCAATAAGGATGGAGGTTATTCGATGCATGATAAGAGCTTATCGAGGCAGGTAAAATTGGAACTATGGGTACATCTATGCAAGGCCTGTGTTGGACTGAAACACTAACGATCTGCCAAGTGAGTCACTCTTGCCCCCAATAAGGATGGAGGTTATTCGATGCATGATAAAAGCTGATCGAGGCAGGTAAAAATTAGTATTAGGGCTTGTGATACAGTATTTCTTACCTTGGCATCCTTCCTGGTCAGAGTTCAAGTACCCATCTTTACATTCATCACAACCCAATGGACCTCCCTCTTGACAAGTAAACTTACACGAACTGTCACATCCTAGCAACAGTAAACTACAGAATGAGTCTTTAGCAGAAGAGAATGGATAAGGATGATTACTTGATCTGTTATACCACATTTAAGATTATTTAACTTCAGCCCTCGACATAAGAGGCGATCTAACCGGTCGATCGCCTGGCTATCATCTGACAAAATATTCGGGGGATCAAAATGTCACCATAACAGTGGCTGGAGATCGATTTCATTTGGAAACAGAGTGCCGAAAGAGAAACTTCGTGGCAGTTAAATGCACCGTCCGCGTGCAGGTTCAATTAAAGCTCTTATAGCTGAGCGCATGTGCTTAGTACTAGTAGTTCCATGTATATGTCCGACGGCCTACGGGGGATTCTAAGGCCTACGTGACCTGACCTTGTTTTGAGCGTGGGGAAAGAAATTATTAAAGAAACAGAGCGGTGACGTGACAAGATGACATGTTTTCTTCCTCTTATACCAGGAGACAAGTTAAGTACAGCCCTTTTAATTAGCCTTGGTAAAATTGTGTATAATAAAGGTACTATGGGAGTCCAAACGCTATGCCAATGTTTATTGTCTTATAAGCATTCAACGGTCAACACGTGGGCGAGGAAATTTCCACCGTGGCAGACTTAAAGCTGGGTGACACCGAGTGTTTTATAACTAACAATTCAAGAGAATATACATTTCTTATCTGCAAATAGGATGTTTTACACGTGTATTTTGATATGGAGGATTCTGTGGACGTACTGCTTTTTCTACCTTATGGAGATATACGATCAGAATAAGCGTCTGAAGTGGAGTGGTAAATGCGATTGAACGGATTCTACTGACTGCAGGCTGATATACGTCACAGCTGACGAAGTTCATACGGGTCATTTGTAATTCGCGGACCTGTACGAAAGCACTGCAAATCGAGACAGTTATCCGCGAAAGGATTTCTGGGAAGTCAGTCGCAAGAACCTAAACGAAAGTCGATCTTTCATCAGATTAAAGTGTTGGATAATTAATTTTTTTGTTGTAGGCCTATAAAGCCTTTACGCGTAGGCTAATTTCTGTTTTCGGTTTGATTACAAATGTTAGTTGATTTCTCAAAAATGACATACGATCGCCTCCAGATGTTGGGGGTAATGAATCAGCGATCACCGCGGTTTTATTTTTAGGATATCGGGACTGGTGGATTCTACGATTTACCGCATAGTAGACTGATAGTATACAGCCATTGTAGGCCTTCGACAAATCTTAAGACTGCCAAATGAGGCAATCGATATGGGCGATCGAACGGTTATCTGACAGCTTTGAGGAGAACGAATTTCCGATCACCAATGTCCAAAATCGGGAGAACGATTTTCCGATCACCATATTTTGCCTTATGTCGAGGGCTGAACTTACATGACGACATTGCCTGATTTAGTGGGACAGCAAAGCCCTGACCGTAACCAGGTACCTGGCAACCGCTTCAATGTGTCAATGTGTCTTCATGACAGTTTGTACACATCTATTATGACATCACTTTTCTAAATAGTCACAAAAGATATGGTTGATTGATTGGTGTTTTACACCGAGCTCAAGATTATTTCACTTATATGACGGCGTTGCCAGTTATATTGTGAGAGGAAACCGGGCTCTATGCCTTGAGGAAACCCACGACCTTCTGGTGGTAACTGACAACTATCCCACATAAGTCATTCGAGTGAAAACATAGTCAGAAAATTTTCCAATTTTTTGGAACTGAGTGGGATTTGAATCCGCGACTCTGGTGGAAGGCTGTTTGGATTGAGCGTCTAACGCTCTACCTACTGAGCCATGGAGGCCCCTAGAAGATATGGAAAATATCCATATATCAGCTTCACTCCTTTTTTCGACTATCGAGGAACCAACACGAGAGTTGTTTTCCTTCAACTTATGATTTTCAAATATACATTTAGTTCATTAACAAACGCAGACCAGCTTCAAGCCATGTTCATACATCCTTTAAAATCCCATTTAAATTGAGTTTACCTAGACATTCTGCATGAGTATCGTTACTGCTGGCTTCATAAAACCCGTCTGTGCATTCATCACATCGATCCCCCGTATATCCATTGTGACACTTACATTCTCCGGTCCCTTCACGAGTACCTTCTCCCTGAAGACAAAACACATCAATGTAGATACCAATTTCAATTAATAAAAAAATTTCTAGGAAATATTTAGTGTTTAAATTTTCAGCCAAAATAAACCACTAATAAACACTAAATTCTGCTTGTTCAAAGAGAGCAAGAGTTGACCTGCTTAACATAAAGGGTTTTTTTTCAACATTATCTAACATGAAAAACCCCACAGTTTGATAATACTTATTAACGTCCCGATTATAAAAGTCTACTGTCTATGATGATTTGTCTTAAGTTACACCCAGGGTGAAAAGTTGTACATCCACCAACAGCATGGACCAATTGCAAACAAGGTGTGAGATCATGTATATTTAAAGGAGGGGAAATCTCTAGAAATACATAGGGATTATCGTCGATAACAACCTTCAAAGGGCTTAAAACATTTCACGTCAATTACCTCCAGTGACCCTCAAGCTAATAAAAACAGACAGAAGTATGTCCTTTCAGTGGCTTATCTGTGTAGCCATTTTTCCGTTTTAGGATGACGTGATGTTGGTATAGCTATTTTTAGATCAATAATGACGTATTTTTACCGCTCTCTAGTGTATAATGGTAGATTTAGGTCCAAAAAAACATGGCGACAAATTTGAAGTGGGAAGATTGTCCCCGAATATATAGGTCAGTATGCAACCCTGCGCCATTGCTTAGCCAGCCATTGGCTAAATTGCATCACATGACTATTCTATAACGCACTTAATTTTTTATTCAACAATAATTGGATAAAACTAATGAAAAAATGGTGGCGGCCTTGTGAACGGCCTATGGACCTTATTCTATATTGTAACGCCACATTCAAATTTCAATTATTCGCTACGAGGGGATAAAACATACATCGGACAGTTGTTTTGGACTAAATGAACTCTACTCTTTCCATCTAAATTAGTCTAAAGCTTAGATTTTCTTTCCCTTTAACATGTCTCCATGGTTATTTTAGACAAGAAGATTTTCCCTGTACCTGTGTGTTTTAGTGTTCAAAAATACATATTTAATATGTCCAACTTAAGCAGCTTTGTGAGACATGACCCTGGCCGTTAAAAATCATTCCTACAACGTTTAGAACATTCAATGTGGTTAGTTAAAAGCCTTCGGTTTAATTTTGGATCCAAAAAGCACAATGGAGGACCAAGGGTTTCACTTACTTGACAGAATCCGTTGTCTTTACATGGTCGAGTTAAACCACCTTTACAGGGAAGGCATGAAAGTCCATAAGTGTTGTTTGGGCAACAAACTGAAACAAAGACACTGATTTGAAAGTCTCGCAACTTTTTACCATAAAGTAATACAAGATGGTTATGGGTGGCGTCCCCTTATCAAGTATTGATAAACACAAATGACAAATGAGCTGTATTTGATTTTCATGAATGTTTTCCTTTAATGTGCATGCATACCGTGTTGGCCGTGGTTAAATCTTCGATTGATTCATAAGAAACTAATGATCATATGGTATGTAACGATGTATACCAGAATTTCCAGGAAGCCTCAAAATGAACATAAGAACTCAATTTAACCCATGAAAACAGATTTTTTCGGGTAATTTTAACCAAGGAAACATTCAATTTCTGGCAACTAAATACTCAATTCGTCTTTGAAATCACCTAATAAAGTTTAATGTCTCAACAATTTGGACTTCTATGAAACCCTGGTATAAGAAATGTTTGAAACTCGCTTATAAACGTGGGTTCCACGTTCAAAAACAACTGACGACGTGGTGATGTCTTAATTTTTTATCATTAACCCTGGTATACATAAACAAAAGAGGAATGCCTCAAATGAATGCATTGTGGTAGTATCGTTTCATATCAGTTCAGATTCACAGTTATGATCTGTTGTCACAAAAGTACTGAAAAGATAATGTGTTACCCATCAAGAAGGGCCCAGATATAGTAGGACCTATTATATACGGAAACAACCACTGGAACTTACTGTTTCTCGGAATTCCACAATATGAAATCAATTTGATGTCAGCGTACATGTATTTTGGATTGAGATTTTTGTCATAATTTTCTTGCTACCCTCAAAAGAGGAAAGAGGAAGCTGTTGAGAACATGAAGCTGCGCTAACCAAAACACTATGCAACGGGGCATAACTCTATGAAAAATTATCCAGCGGGATTCATTTTCAATAGGCTTCCTACTCGTACTGAGTTATAACACCTAAGCACATTTAATTCCGGTAGCTCAATTAGTTTGAGATAATTTGGTAACGGATGTACGCACATAACGGGGTCAATATCCTTCAGCCAACATTTGGCAAAGGGGTAAAAACTGTAAGAAGCACAAATAAATTCTTATATTTCTGATTTGTATAGCTCCAATGCCAGGATTAGTGGTGGAGGGAATTGGGCCATTTACCAAAAGGTTTCCCCCGACCTTGGGTGAGTACCTGGCAACTCTACCACTCTCAGAATTTATTGTCGACCAACATGAAGAAGCAAGGTCTAGATGGTGCACAAGCATACCTTTAACATTGTCAATACAGAACCATTGGAAGAAGTCTGTGTCTTTCTGTTTAGCGTATTCTTGAAACCAGAAATGTTCTACCAGTTCCTCATGTTCTTCCAGCATTTGGTGACACTGTAACATTAATAAAGAAAAAGTTATCTCCAAGATGAATAAAATTCAGAGGACAACAGTGAAACATCTACCCCACTCCTTGGATTTGTGAAAGGCTTTAGTTTGATCGATTGATGTTTACGCTGCAAAAAAGATATTTTCACTTACAATGTATATGGCATTGTCAGGTTTAGTGGGGGAGGAAACCAGGCTCATTGCCTGGAGGAAACCCCCGACCTTCGGCGAGTACCTGGCAACTCTTCCGCATACGGCGACCGAGTGAAAAATCCCCTCAGAAATTTTTCAATTTTTATTTGGTCAGAGTGGGATTTGATGGAAGGTCTGTGTGGGACTGAGGGACGATCACTCTAACCCACTGGATCCCCCCGGAAGGCCTTTAGAAGCCAGTGGCCTTCAATGTCCACCCACTTGGCATCTAGATTTTATTTTTTTGTCTAGGTCATTTGATACCATCAAGGTGAACTGGCCTCGAAAGCAGGTACCCCATACTATCTCAAACTCAAGGCCTACTCAGTCATATATCAGAATGGCAAGTATTGTCAACATATTTTCAATCCAATACATCTTGGTCACTCAGTATATAGAGCTTTGAACATTTGCTAGATTGATTTATGTAGCACTCACAATTGCTTCTCTTATTTTTACAATATTGCCAGGTATAAATTCAGATTACCAAGAGGGTTTGAACACATGTACTTCGAAAAACTATAGACTTTGAAATTTAAAAAAAAACCCACAGAAACCTTACGAACTGCAGATGTGTGCTTAAAACCGACAAAATTCAATTCCTGGGGTGTATGAATACATTTGAGGCTTTTGTTGCTTATAAAACCTATCTGAACGTACATGTTGGAGATTGGTATCAGCAAAGGTTATTATTTTGTATTTCTTGATAAATATGGTGAACAATTAACGGATTCTGCCAAGACGAAAATTTCTCTATATTTGGCAGCTAATGACACATATATATATTTGACACTTTAACCATTTAAGACTGGGCAGTTAATAGAAACAGTTGAAAAAAAAAGTTACAAAAATCTATATTTGACACTTTAACCATTTAAGACTGGGCAGTTAATAGAAAAAGGTAAAAAAAAAGTTACAAAAATCTATATATCAAGTCTTACCTCAGCAGTTCCAGAACACAATCCATCTAGAATCTCAGTCAACCTTACTTCGCTGAAAAACAGCAACATTACAATAAAATCTACAGTATTTGCCGTAGTTCAATAAATTCATCATTAAAAGAGGAGACACTTATTTTAATTTATGAAAAATTTTAAAATGAACTTATAATCATTCTTTTCCACTTAATTATAAATTCATAATTTTAACATAACTTGATGTAAAATTTTATTGTACCATAAATTCATGTTTAAGGACGAAAAAAAAAAAAAACATGCTTTACGCTTAAAGGAGATATGAACAAGATTTAAAGCTGGTTTGTGCTTGTTTATTGACTAGATATATATTTGAAAATTATCAGTTGAAACGAAACAACGGAGGTCGTGTTTGACGTCATAAGTCTCTGAGATAATTAACTTTCGTAAGTATTGTTGATCGGTAAACGTAGCTTGAATTTTGTATGTGCTGCGACCGAAATTTAATTTTCTTTTTGGTCAGACTTTTAAAGTACATGTTCTACAACACACCTAACGCAAATTAGAGAATATTTCCAAAAGCTGTTCATAAATCCTTTAAGACACTGAGATCCGTTTACCTGAAGCCAAACATGTTTTACGCTTAAGACACTGAGGTCCATTTACCTGAAGGCAAACATGTTTTACGCTTAAGACACTGAAATCTGCTTACCTAAAGGCAAATAGGTTTTATGCTTAAGACACGGAGATCCGTTTACCTGAAGGCAAACATGTTTTATGCTTAAGACACTGAGGTCCGTTTACCTGAAGGCAAACATGTTTTATGCTTAAGACACTGAGGTCCGTTTACCTGAAGGCAAACATGTTTTATGCTTAAGACACTGAGATCCGTTTACCTGAAGGCAACCATGTTTTAAGCTTAAGACACTGAGATCCGTTTACCTGAAGGCAAACATGTTTTACGCTTAAGACACTGAGGTCCGTTTACCTGAAGGCAAACATGTTTAACGCTTAAGACACTGAGGTCCGTTTACATGAAGGCAAACATGTTTTATGCTGAAGACACTGAGGTCCGTTTACCTGAAGGCAAACATGTTTTATGCTTAAGACACTGAGGTCCGTTTACCTGAAGGCAAACATGTTTTATGCTTAAGACACTGAGATCCGTTTACCTGAAGGCAAACATGTTTTATGCTGAAGACACTGAGGTCCGTTTACATGAAGGCAAACATGTTTAACGCTTAAGACACTGAGGTCCGTTTACATGAAGGCAAACATGTTTTATGCTGAAGACACTGAGGTCCGTTTACCTGAAGGCATAACTTCCAAGTCTGGACTCCTCCCATTTAGTGTTTCCTCCACCATAATTAGATTTCACGGTTTTCTTCAATCCCTTTGAAAAAATTACCAAATGCATCTGGTTGAAATATATATAGCTGAATTAAAATTATACATTCAAGTTAATAATCCCTAGTTTTGAAGTATGCATAAGATTGTGTGTTTTTTTCTGTTGGTTATGTTGGGGGTGGAGGGGTAGATGGGTGCTGGGTATTCAATGGTTATCTATAGCACTGAAGAAGGTAAGAATTGGAATTCAAAGAAGGAACCAAACAAAAATGATCATGGTTAAACCTGGGATGAATATGAAAGGGATATGAAACGCCTTTGTTTTGCAGTCAGTCGACTGGCAGTTGTTTAGCTCGCTATTGTTCTTCTCAGACTCCCCGTGACGGCATCCTATTCGCTCAGAGAATAGCCGAAAGCCGTGTTGTGTATTCCGATTCATTCCGGTATAAGCTAGCAACACTGTCAGAATATTCAAAATGGCGATTGTTTTCTGTTGCTAGCTTACAAACAGGCATGCGCAGCCCATATATCAACGACATCGGTATGGTCCGGAATGAATCGGAATACACAACACGGCTTTCGGCTATTCTCTGAGCGGATCAGAATGCTGCACAGGGAGTCTGAGAAGAACAATAGCGAGCTAAACAACTGCCAGTCGACTGACTGCAAAACAAAGGCGTTTCATATCCCTTTCATATTCATCCCAGGTTAAACGAGAAAACTTTTTAAAAAATAAGGTTAGAAGTTTTGTCTTTCTAACAGTACCAAAAATCAAATCCAGAAGTTTTTCTTTCTAAAAGTACAAAACATATTCCTGTGATTGTTTTGCCCTCAACAGTGAGGTTAATTCAAAATCACAAGCAAAACAAATTGGTTTACTTTCAGAATTTCCCATTTCTTATTAAAGCCTAAGACAACTTGCGCAGACAAGTTTTTCATATTTTACATTTCAAACCATGTTTATTACTTCCATAGCCTGCCAAAATGGTATCTAAAGTAAACTTAATTTTGTATAATGAGTACAGTATATCTCAAATTTCCTATTTGAAATATGTATAGCCTACTAAGTAAAGTTTTATAACATAGCAAGTTTCAATGATACCATATGTAGATTTCTAAGTGTCAGTTTGGCAGACAATTCTCAGACAAGCTCAGATCAAATTTCATATTCTATAATAACTTTGACTTTCAACCTAGACACAAATACAGCAAAAAAAAATAGAGATTTAGTGATTGCACGCAATCAATGGAGATGGCTCTGCGAAGGAGGGAAACTGATTGACAAGGTTTTTAGAACCGGCAGTGTGGTTTGAGAGGTGACATAAAAAAGAAATGAAACAATTAAGATGGTGTATGATATTCTTGGTATTTACTTGGTATTTTTAGCATTACAATGGTGATGGCCTGGTGTTGCTACATCATCTGTTTCAAAAATTTCACGGCTTAATGTGTACATATACGCGGAAAACCCGAAAACATAATGGCTCCGCTTTTGCTTTGCGGAGCCATAAAAAACGCTATTCCTATATAAAAGAAATACATTTTCGTTGTAAATAATTGATAGCCGTTCTTAGTACCGTAGCTGAGTTTTTTTCTGATAAATTTCACTATCTTTCTACATGTACGTCTTTCTTTTAAGTGTCTCAAATAGCCTTTAACTACATGTACACTTCCTTTCTGTTTGAGAGAACATAGATTGAACATACATTGTGGCAGTTTGTTGACCTTCAGAGTTCAGATTAGAAGGAAAAATAAGAACTTAGAAGTACTCAATCTAAGAAGAGATGTATACTCGAGTCTTTGTGGGTATTTAGTATCTAGACCTTTCTACCCAGTCATATATATGTTGTAGTAATAAACCAAAACCCATGATATTTCATTAGGTTGAAGAAATACAGGTACATTTCTTTTTCAGAAATACTTTGTTATATATTGAATAAATTGTGTGGATCTTCAATTATAACAAGTAGTCAGATAAACTGTTAGTAACAGTTACTAAACAAAATATGACAATGGGAAAAGAAAGGAAAAATATGTAATGTGTAAAATAGGTATAGGACAGACAAGGGAGTTTAGTGCAGACTATTATATTTATGATCACTAAAACACACGGGCACATAGTCCGAAATATCTGCGATGATGATGTAAGACATTTTCTGACAGATAGGCCATCATCATCGTCAGAACGCATTTGATCAATTTTCTGGGAATTCCTTGACACACTTCGGGCTGGCAAGACCACCTCTTGTTTCTCATCAAAAATATCAAGATTCTCCTCGCACCAATCTGAAGTCTGTACGTTGACACAAGCCATAGATCTGCCTGGCTAAATTTCAAACTGTACCAAACCTTTAGTTTACAAAAGTCGCCATCTGTGAGATTTAACCGGGCAGATCTATGGCTGGTGTTGACATGTCGACTTCAGATTGGTGCGAGGAGAAAGGGAAATCATTAAAGTACGGGTTAGCAATTTTACTTTTTAAAAGTTAATAAGAGAATCTTGATATTTTTGATGAGAAACGAGGGGTGGTCTTGTCACCTCGAAGGGTGGCAAGAAATTCCCAGAAAATTGATCAAATGCGTTCTGACGATGATGATGGCCTATCTGTCAGAAAATGTCTTACATCATCATCGCAGATATTTCAGACTAACGGGCACAGGGACTATTATGTATCTTTTAAACTCTAATTGTTTTTTTTTAAGTAATGACTGGCCGTTGGCTCTGAGGTTGAGCCATTTTACTCTGAAGCATTTGGTATTCTTCTTTTTTGTTGGGCCATATACATGTACATGCTGGCTTTTTTGTACTGAAAGACAAATGGTATACTTTTTTCACGACACCTTTCCGGGTCCAAGTTCAAACCCAATGGGTAAACAGTTTGTAACGTTTGAATCCAAAAGCTTTCCCTTTCCAAGCGTTTGTGTTTGATATCTTCAGCGCAAGGGAGGAGAGGGATTTTCTCAACAGGCATGATTTCGAAATGGTCCTTGACCAAATGACCTGGGGTACTGAAATGCTGTGGATAGTTTTCAGAACTTTCAAGTTATGATTTTTTGAAAATTCTGAGAGTAACTTGATCTAAGATTTTTCAAATGAACCTTATGTTGACATGGTATTGAACAAGTTAATGTGGGAGCATCAGAATGGGATATTTCCAAATAACACAATAGTGTCAATACTTACATCATGAAAAGATTTCACTAAGTCTTTACACACAGGACACTTTTCTTTCGTTGGACCTCGTGGGTTGTTCAATTGAATACCAGCGATAAAGTTAACAGGAGAAGATATCAGCATTATCATGAAGGTCTGCAGAAAAAGCTTGTGGAATCCAGAAGGTAGCCAACAATTTAAAATGGCCATTGTTGTGGTTTATGAGTCACGGCTTGAACAATTGATAAGTTGCCTGTTTACGGGAGCTTAAAAAATCCGCTTTTATCCACTAAAAATAAATGTTTCATTCATTAAATTCCAAGGCAATCAAGTCTCAAATTTGGACCATATATTAAAATGAATGGCGACTAGTCAGATCTGAAGTTTACAATGTAACTTGTAACTTGTAAACTGGTAAGTTTAACTTTAACCGTTTAACGAACACGTAAGGCCACGATAATAGGCAAAATTAAAAATGTTCTAGATAAATTTCAGCAGCAATTTCTTTTATAAACTAGCCCAACAAATATGGAGATTGTGAACAGGCCAGCGTATAACATGCCATTCATTCCAATATAATTTTCAGATGAAAAAAGAACTGTATTTGTAAGATTGACTGACGTGTGGCAGGGCCACTCGGCCAGCGGTCTGTGGCGTATTGTACACAAAAGTCAAAAGCCGGCACCGAGCGCTCTACTGTAGCAGACGAACCTCCGGAAATTCAACCACACAACTTCCAAAGAAATAACAAAATTCACAGTTAATCTTGGTTGACCCGTTCCGTAGCTTTTTAATACATGCACCTGATGTGGAAAAAGGTTCTGCGTGAGAGATAAAGATGAGATTCGAAACCTTACACGTTTCTTCTGACATAAACACAGAATGACAAACCAGATTCAGCCATGTCGGTTAATTTCAGCCAATGAAAGAAGGCCACGATAAGTTCTGCCGAGGGAGAACAGCTAAAACCCCAACCAGAACAGGTCAAATATCCTTTTGTGGCACCGGACTTGAATTAATATATCCACGACGACACTGTTAATGTCGACCAGAGATACGATGAATGCAATTTTGAAATGATTTTTTGAAAGTATTCATATTTGTGAAATCAAATGTAAAACCATAAGATAGGGAGGCATGCGAATGCACGTACGGAAGCCAGTTAGTGCCACTTCCTGCCACAACCAATGAACTGTATACGTAGAATGGACACGTCTCCTTGGCTGGTTTGGATCTGACTTTGTAAAAAGCGCCGCATTTCTGAGATCAAACGAAAAACCATAAGGTAGGGAGGCATGCAAATGTACGTACGGAAGCCAGTTAGTGCCACTGCCTGCCACAACCAATGAACTGTATACAGTTTGATTACCCAAATTTTGGGTAAAATGGCTTGCAACGGCCTGAGAGGTCCGTCGCGTTCACGTAGTACTTTTACAAAGTCAGATCCAAACCAGCCAATGAGACGTGTCCATTCTACGTAATACGTATGTATACGTATTACGTAGAATGGACACGTCTCATTGGCTGGTTTGGATCTGACTTTGTAAAAAGCGCCGCCATTGCTGAGTGATGGGCGCGTGCCAATCTCATTCTCGCGAGATCCCCTGCTACTACGTGAACGCGACGGACCTCTCAGGCCGTTGCAAGCCATTTTACCCAAAATTTGGGTAATCAAACTTACTTCCAAAATTGATTTGTACGTGATCTTTACCTGATTCTATATGTTGGCTTGTATTTCGTTTTTGGTACACGCCTTTAAGTTTTGAATTATCGTTGAGGAAATACAGGGACTATATTTCTACCCTCCGCGATTGTGAACAGGCCAGCGTATAACATGCTATTTTGTATGTCTACGTCACGTGATTGTAGTGAGAGTATTTCTCCGCAGCTCTGGCAAAAGGGGATTCCCCTTAGCAGACTAAGGCAAATGGCTTGTAACGGCCTGAGAGGTCCGTCGCGTTCACGTAGTAGCAGGGGATCTCGCGAGAATGAGATTGGGGCGCGTGCATGACCGATCTGGGTCGACTTTGCACCATCTCTTAGTAATGGCGGCGGTCAATGCTAATCAAATACCATGTGACCTCCATTCCACATAGTTCATTGGTCACAACGTTATACATTTTTCTAAACATTTTATTTGTTATAATAGCACACATTAAGCCAAGGCTTATATCGTGTACATTCTACAAAGTATACACAGTTGTGGAAATGACAAACAAGAAATCAAAAGGAAAAAAAAAACCATCAAAAATAAGAATGGAGAAAATATACATATGATCCAAACTATGTGAAGGTGGAGTAGATAAATAACCGAGAATCGATATATACAATGGGAATTACATGGGATAGTGTGGGCATGGTCCGTTTGGTCGGCTTTCGGTACGACCTAAATGAATCGCTTCGTGGAAGTACAGACGGACGACATAACAACAGCATTTTGATCTTTACTAAATTCAGAACTACCATACAGTAGATTAGTTGCACTGATAGGCTCAGCACACCCTGATAGTCGAATCGATCGTAGCATTTCTTCTCGCTGAGCAATGAACCGCGAGCAGATCAAAAGGAAATGATCAGCTGTCTCCGAAGAAAATCCACAAAAAACATCTTGGGGAGTCAGAAACAAAATTGTTAAATAGATCGTCATGCAGGGAACTACAACAATTTCTCATCCGAGAAAGGATAATATTACTTAGGCGATCGCCTATGTAGTACCATGATGGAGGAGCTGCCTGGTTATACATCTGCAATATTTTAAATTTGAATACTTTGTGGTCAGTTATATTTTTAATATTATTTGGTAAGCTATTCCATTCACGGATGGTTGTTGGAAAAAAAGATTTACTAAAAGTGGCAGTATTACAGAATAAAGTTGTATAATTATTATCTGACCTTTGGGGATAATGATTTCGAGCCGAAACTGTTTGTGGTAGCTTATTGCAAAGATGTAAGCTGGTTTTATTGTTAACTAGTTGGTGGAATGCACTTAATCTATGAATCTTCCGTCGCTGCCTTAGAGTGGTGAAACCGGATTCCTCGTAAAGAAGTGAGCTTGCCGCGCTTTTAGTTAATCCGGTAATAACCCGAAGGCAGTCTTTTTGAAGAAGTTCTAATGAATTTACCTGGTATTCAGGTAGATTATCCCAGACAACATCTGCGTATTCTAAAGCTGGTCGAATGAAGCCCTTGTACATAATTTCTATAAACTTTCGGCTAAGACGATATTTCATACCTCTGAAGAGTGAAAAAAAATTTATGCGATGATGCAATAAGATTTCAATATGGCTGTACCAATTTCCGAGATGGTTAAACGTCAAGCCTAAATGTTTGTGGGTCTCGGTTGTACTGATTGCACTACCCATGAAATTACAATCGACATTGGATGGCTGATGTCGTCTGGAGCCAAGAAGTAACTTTGTTTTTGATGCATTAAATGAGACCCTCCAGCGATTAGCCCATGCCTGTATGGACTGCAAGTCCTTCTCAATCGAGTTCGTTATTTCAGGCTGCAACAATTCATCCGATATAACATACAGGGTGGTATCATCAGCAAATAACCGAATATTATTAATAATTGATCTTGGTAAGTCATTTATAAAAATGATAAATAAAAGGGGTCCTAGGACAGAGCCTTGAGGCACTCCTGCAGACAACCCATTCAAGTTGGATGCATATCCATTTAAAACAACTCGTTGTTTTCTATTGTCCAGGTATAAAGAAAACCAATTTAGAAGAGTGCCACCAATTCCCATATTCGAAAGTTTAGCCAATAATCCCCCATGCCAAACTCTATCGAAAGCTTTTCGATATGTCAAAGAAAAGAAATAAAACTTCTTTACCATCGTCCAGAGCTTTGGCTAAATCAAAGTAGATATCCAGCAACTGAAAAACTGTTGATTTGCCTGGCAAGAAACCATACTGATATGCTGAAACCTCATCGTGTATAGAAGCAAATACATATTTAAAGATTACGCGCTCGAAGACTTTGCTTAGACAACTTAAAAGGGAGATAGGACGATAATTGCTTGGACAAGAAGTATCTCCTGATTTGAAGATAGGTGTGACGTTTGCCACCTTCCATGCTGAAGGATATGAACCTTTTTCTAGAGAAAAATTAAATAATTTTTTTAGGGGTTTAACTAAGGCAAACCGTGCTTCGTATAAAACTTTTGGGCTTATCAATTTTTCAATCGTATTCTCGAGAAATCTTCCCCCAAACGGACCCGGGGGTCTCGGTGGATCCATGGGTTAGAGGATAGTCCGACACAAGCCTCCCATCGATGCGGTTTTAAACCTAACTCAGACCAAACACAAATTTAAAAGTTTCTGAGTGGATTTTCTGTCGACCGCCGTATATATACTGAACCGCAAAAGAAACGTCACCCTATTCAAATGTTACTAAATGCATATATTATCATAATTTTCAATAATTTTTCTCTTTTGATATCCATGCTAAACCTGGTTTGAAGCCAGTGGTGAGGAAAGTTTGGTTTCTGATCATGTTACTAATATGCAAAACACGTCATCAAAGCAGAGTTACTAAAGTAATGATGGGGTGCTTTTTCGGTTCGTTTTGCATGAAGGTCACAATGAACCTGTGTTGCGAGGTGTCATCCCAAACTACTTCAATGTTCATGTCCGAACAATATACCGCGTGCAGCAACAGGTCCAAGCCACTGGAAGCACAGCAGACCATCCTCGTAGTGGAAGACCGCCCGTAACAACGTTGAGGCACAATCGACAGATTGTCTGTCAACACCTGCAAAACCGCTTCGCAATAGCTGCGGAAACTGCAAGGACAACCATTGGCAATCACCAGAGACCAATCAGCGACGACACGGTGCGCAGGCGTTTGAGGCCGGCAAATGTCAGATGTCACAGGCCTTACAGGGGCCCGATCCTCACTGCTCGACATCGCCGCGCTCGTCTGTAATGGGCCACACAGCATCGGAATTGGCGTCTCTCAAATGAAAGTTTGTACTGCATCTGACGGTTGATGGGCGAATGAGAGTGCGGCGTATACGAGGGGAGCAGATGAATATGTTCTGGAAAGAGCTAGATGCGTGGGGATGTCCCAGCGTTATGGTAAGGGGTGCTATAGCACTGAATCAAAAACTAAGCCATATGGTGTTCCAGAATATTGGTCCTGGTAGAGGAAATGGTGTAACAGTTGCCCGCTACATCGACCAGGCGCTGAGACCTTCGTCCTGTCCCATTTTGCTCGTCATGGAAATCATGTCTTCCAGTAGGAAAACGCACGAGCCCATATACTGCCAGAGCAACGAGAGACTTCCTCCGTCAAAGCAACATACTGATTCTTCAATGGCCTGCTCTCAGTCCAGACTTAAATCCGATAGAACACTTGTAGGGCGAGATTCAGAGGAGGCCCAATCTCGTGCGGCCAAGGCCGACAACTGCAGCTGAACTCACTCAGGCGTATCACAGAGTTTGGGCCCAAGATCCTAGCATCTTTATCAAGCGTCTCATCCCCTCAATGTTCAGACGATGCAACGCTGTAACAAACGCTTATGGTGGCCCTGCACATTATTGACTTCCAGATCGCACTGTGGCGCCACCTGTCCTCACTTTCACTTGAAATTCTCTAACATTTGTCTGCAAATGATGATGATCTATCCTGTCAAATTTGGAATCATTCCTTTGATAAGTGTGTTGTTTACATCTATTTGAAATACACTGATTATCAATATCCAAAAAGGAGTGACTTTTTTTTGCGGTTCAGTATATTTGAAATACACTGATTATCAATATCCAAAAAGGAGTGAGGTTTTTTTTGCGGTTCAGTATATGTGGGAGTGTTGCCCGGTACTCGCTGAATTAGGTCGGGGGTTTCTTCCTGTACTAAACCTGACAACGCCGCCATATAAGTGAAAAATAATCAGTGCGACGTAAATCACCAGCCAATCTACTGGAACTAAATTTCCTGATATGAATATAGGTTAAATGAGAGATCTGGATATAGATCTAATCATTTAGATATTAAGAAATTTAGGGAATTCCCTGATGCATGAACGTGCTGGCCGGTAACTTTAAACTTTTTTTCAGTCAGTGAGAAGTTGAGGCCATTGATCTACATACGTGGATTGGACACGTCTCATCATTGGCTAGTTTGAATCTGAAGTTCTAAAAGCACCGCCATTACTACAAGATGCCCGCGCGTGACGTCCACCATTTTCGATTGAAATTGCCAAATCAACTCGTATTAATGGCGGCGCTGGCTGGAACTCGTCACGTATATTGTTCATTGATTAAGGCCATAATAAGTGTTGGTTATTTTCGACAAGAAGATTTCCCCTGTGCCCATGTGTTTTAGTGTTCATAAATATATATACTCTCCCAAAAAAGAAACGTCACATCCAATTTTTTTTTCGAACATGAATTTTTCACACGCGACTTTCGGGTCAGCATTTGTGTAACGCTACACGAGGAAGGCGTAGGGAAAAACGTAGGGCAGTTGCACGTGCGAATCGCGTCTTATCTTTATGTGGGTTTAATGGGTATAAAAGACACACAATCGTTCAATTGAATTCAGTCGTTAAATTGTTTCATGAAGTTGCTACAATATGCCAAGACTAGACGCAGCTACCCGGAACGTCGTCATTGGTCGTCTCCTGGCCGGCGAATCACAGAATGCAGTCGCTAGACTTTATAAGGTTCACCGGAGCACGATTTCCAGACTGTTGCAACGGCACCAGCAATCCGGTTCAACAGCTGATCGTCAACGTTCGGGCCGACCTAGGATCACATCAGCAGCCCAAGATCGCTACATCCGGTTACTTCACCTGCGAAACCGGACCAAAACAGCAACAGAAACAGCATCAAATATCCCAGGTCTCCGTCGAATATCGGCACAGACAGTCAGAAACCGTCTCCGTCAAAACGGCTTACGCGCCAGACGCCCTTACTTTAGCGTAGTACTGAGACGCCAGCATCGACTTGCAAGGATTCGATGGGGCAACAGGTTAAGGGACTGGAATCTGCGAAACTGGAGGCGAGTCTGGTTCAGCGATGAATCAAGATTCCAGCTGCAGGTAAGAGATGGTCGTACACGAGTTTACAGACGCCGGAATGAGAGGTTCGCAAGGAACTGCGTCCTTGAGGTCGACAATTTCAGCGGAGGAAGTGTGATGGTGTGGGTTGTGTAAAGGTAGTTGTAAGAGTACCCTCAAATTTATTTTTTTAATACGATTAGTCAGTCTCGATTGATGTTGGTCAATGGGAGACAACTCTGTCTGGCATCGGTGACCAGCCTGACAAACGTAAGTGTGACGTTGTTGCCGATGCCGCCATTTTCAATAGACATGTTTTCATTCAGACTGATCTAATCGTCCTTGTTCTTACTTCTCCCACAGGTATGTTGGTTTAAATTGTTGTTAGATAAATTCATAAGTGTACCAACTTAGCTAAGAAAAGCACATTTATCGATAGTCACGTGAAGTTTAGTCAAACTTCACGAATATGGTTTAGGCTAGCAGTAACTGGCTACCGCATAAGTTACCCTATGCGTTATTATGTAATGATAATTCGTAAGTATAATTGTAGTTTATTAACACATAAGTGATGAACCTAGCATTTAAATGTGTTCTTATAGTTATTTTTAGTGGATATTAACAGTATTGTGATAGTTAATGCGTGTAGTATAGCATAAGAAAAAACTAGTAAAGTTGTATACAAAAGCCATGTAAAATTTCACATTCAAGGGAGGTAACTCTTAAAGCCTATATGTCAGAGTTTTTCCCCTTTATTACATTTTTCTGATTTAAGGCTTTTAAAGCATTTTGACATATTGTATTAATAGTAATTAGTTAGATTTGGCAATATTAGTTGCTATTTCGCGTTAAACATTGTTCAATTGTTTATTTTCGATAATAATACAAGTTAAACGTTATTACTAGTTGAAACCATAAACACATAAGGCATTATTTGCGCGTAAAGAAAACACAAGACAATATGTAATTATAAATAACGACTTTATTCTCACAGACAATTCATTATAGTATTGTGTCGCAATATAAAGCATGTTAGTAACCGGAATATTGAATCCTAGACAACAGACCACAGTAAGGGTTACTAGCGAGCAAGTTATATTATGCATAAGATACTGTATAACATGTCTCTACGCATGATTGTATAAGCTTGATGAATATTGTAACGTTGTTGCCAATGCCGCCATTTTCAATAAACATGTTTTCATTCAGACTGATCTAATCGTCCTTGTTCTTACTTCTCCCACAGGGATACGCCCTGTGGCAGTGAACCCGGGCAGCACTGTACGATGGGTGCTACATTTTGGGGGCCTTGTCCGGGAAGAGAAACAAGTTAATAGCGGACCATATACTTACCATCTACATGTACTTACCTGGAGGCGCTAGTACAGCAGAAAAACTACTTCCAGATGACGGCAACAACCACGGAACGACACCAGGGATGGCAGGTACTGCACGGCAACGGTGTCAATGTAAGCAATTCTGAAATTTGATTGAGAAATTAAAACAAAGAAAATTCCTGATCAACGATGACGTCAACCGAGGACTGCAGGCTAAATCTGATTGGTCGCCTGTATTGTTTGACTCTGAGTCACCTGAACGATTTTGCCACCCATTTTGGTATCACACCTGACGATACCAGCAGCCGGACTGGCATGATAAAAGGGATTATGTCCTACATAACAGAATGCATGCGGGAAGAGGACGAAGGTTTAACGTCATTTAAAACCATGGCCACTTACCTTGATGAATGCTCGGAAATTACCACCTCGCCAGTTGATGCTTTGCATACCCAACAGCAAATACCATCGCCGGAAGATCCGAAAATGACGGATTCGGAAACTAGTTCTACTGTGGGGCGTGAAACTAGTGAATTAGCCGGTATAAATACGATTAAAATGAACAATCCTGTTTATTCCACTTTGCCAGAAATTAACACAGAACTGTTAGCGTGGAAAAAAGATTTCAAAATCGTTGGACAAATTGGTAACTCCAAAAATTCACTACGTTATAGTTCCTTGTTACGTCAGATCCAAGAGGGCAAACATAAGGGATTCAGTGACAATGAGGTGATTAACGCTGTTATTCGATCCATCGAACCGGGACTTTCAATTCGAAGCTACCTGGAAGAAAAATCGTTCGAAAAGGACTTCACCATAAGTGACCTCAAAACTGTGATTCGGACTCATTTCCAAGAACCCAGCGCGACAGAACTTTACCATACGTTAGGAAACGCTGTTCAAAATCCTCACGAAGGGCCGCAAGACTTTTTAATGAGACTTTTGGACTTACGTCAGAAAATTCTATTTATATCTCGCGAGGAACAATCGGGCGTTAAATATGACGCGATAACAGTTAACTCAATGTTTAAACACACACTTTACACTGGGCTAAATAGTGACACCATACGATTTGATTTAAAATCCTTAATTGAATCACCGACAACCAGAGACGATGAACTTCTGAGTGCAATGATGGTATCAGCATCGCGTGAAAACGAGAGACGTCAGAAAATGAAATCGGGACAGCGCGCCCGTGTGAACAATATTGACTTTACGCCTGACTTACCTGTTGAAAAATCAAAAGCTAAAGTAAGTGACGATGAAGTGGAACAATTGCGTGCAGAAATCGCGGAACTTAAACAAAGTATCGCAAATGACTGTAACAAAACGCGTTTCAAACGCGGATGTGACAGATGTCGACTAACTGGCAACAAATGTAAACATTGTTGGTTGTGTGGAGCTGGTGACCACTATAAAGCAGACTGTCATAAAACTAAAGGTAACGCTAAGGGAAACGAGAATTGGTTACACCGAGGGGACAGGATGTAACCAAAGGTAATAAAGCGTCCCCCGATTTTTTATGTGACCAAACTAATCGTCATCTTGTTCAGAATTCTCTACCTACAAATTTGCCTAATTGTTCAGCTAAATTTCAACACGAAAACTACACACGTAAAACACCTTGCAAATCAAATAATCAAAGCAATCACATTCCTCGTCATTCTTTAAGTAAAAGTCAACCAATTGATATAAATGTACTTAAAGGTAATGTGTATCAAATAAGTCCCAAGGTTAAACAATCACTGATTAAATTGGTTGGTAACCGTTGTATTCTTAAATGCAAAATTGATAATATTGAAACAAATGTTCTCTGGGATAATGGTTCCCAGATTTGTATTTTGCCTTTCAGCTGGCTAAAAGAAAATGTAAGCAAAGTTGAACTTCAACCAATTAATGACCTACTTGATGGTGACCTGACTGTCAGTGCTGCAAATGGCACTCCGTTACCTTATTTAGGCTGGGTACCCCTTGATTTGGAGCTGAGAGATATTAAAAGGAAACAGAATTACGGTTCCTTTCTTGGTAACTGACATTCCTGAATTTAATACTCCTATTATTGGATACAATGTGATGGAACACTTGGAAAGTGAAAGTAAGTACTTCAGTAAAGATTTGGAATCTGCTTTGCCAGACTTATCTAAGAAACAAGTGGGCGCTGTCGTGAACCTTATTAAAGTTGGACGAAGCAATGACATTTGTCCAGTGAAATGTGGAAAACGTCCATTGACTGTGAAAACTGGGGAGACTGCGGTGCTCAAGTGTAGAGTTCATGCTGGGGTTACAGAAGAACTGGGTACTGTCATGTTTGTACCTGAAATGGATGCATCGTGGCCGGAAGGACTTGAGTTGAAAGAGACTTTGGTCCAAGTTAAATCAGGCTCTTCTTGTAAAGTGTGTAATATTGTTGCAGAGAACAACTCCCCATGTGATCAAAAGATTCCACGTTGTAAGGAATGAGGCAGCCTTCAACCTATAAGAGCAGTTATACCACTCCAATCTCCACCTATTGACAACTCTGAAAAATCGAAACAAGAAACCAATTTAAACGGTTGTAATGACATAATTTCTGAAAACTTAGAATTATGGGACCCTCCTGTCGACCTTGATGGATGTAACCTTTCCATGGAACAACAACAACAAGTGAGACAACTACTTCGAGAAGAGTGTAAAACTTTCTCTCGTAATGCAGATGATATTGGTTGTGCTCCAGACTTACAGATGGATATCAAACTAACTGATGATATCCCAGTTCAGAAGACGTATATGTCAATTCCTAAGGTATTACATCAAGAAGTGAAGGATTATTTAGCTAATCTGTTACAGAAAGGATGGATCGGCAAATCTGTGTCATCCTACTCCAGTCCTGTCGTTTGTGTCAGAAAGAAAGACAACAGTCTTCGCCTATGCTTAGACTTTCGACGCCTTAACGCCAAAACTATTCCCACCAGACAGCCCATACCACGTATTCAGGACGCCTTGAATACACTTGGTGGAAATCGTTGGTTCTCCTTATTGGACCAGGGGAAAGCCTACCACTAGGGATTTGTGAAAGAGGAGTGTCAACATCTTACTGCCTTCATAACACCCTGGGGGTTATATGAGTGGCGTAGAATTCCGTTCGGATTAGCCGGAGCCCATGGAACGTTCCAAAACTTTATGGAAACGTGTCTTGAGGACTTGAGAGACAAGATTTGTCTCCCTTACTTGGATGATATCCTTGTTTTTAGTGACTCTTTTGAAAAACATTTATTACATCTTCGAACTGTTCTAAAGAGACTTCGTGAGAAAGGAATTAAACTTAAACCGACAAAGTGTGAGTTCTTCAAAAAGGAGGTAAAATACCTTGGTTACTTGGTCTCGGAAAATGGGTACCGAATGGACCCTAAGGACAAATTAGCTGTTTTGGAACTTAAAAAGCAAATTCCTAAGACAGTTGGTGAATTGAGAAAGTTACTTGGCTTCATAGGGTACTACAGGCGATATATCGCTGATTTTTCGCGGAAGGCGAAGGTTTTGTACGACCTCTTGAAGTGTGTGGAGATCCCTTCTGAGAAGAAATCTGGAAAAAGGACAAAGAAAACCAAAGCTGGCAAGTTAAAAGTCACAGCTACCTTCAACTAAGTCCATTGAGTGGACAGAGGTGCACCAGAGTGCCTTGGAAAACCTCATCGACAAACTCGTCGGATCAGATGTAATGGCATAGCCGCAGATGGTTTATCTCGAATGCCTATGGATTTCCTCAAATACATGTCAACCTGTACCGAAGAGGTGGCTCCTGAATCTTTGAGTGCAACGGTGAGTGCAATCAAAGCTCAACAAAATGGAGAAGTGATATGGGCTACAGCCTTAACGACTGATACAGATACTCTACCACCTGATGTCTTCAACTCGTCCTCCATTAAGATTAACAGTCAGCAGCTTCGAGAAGCTCAACAACGAGACCCTGAGATCGCCGAAGTATATAAACATGTAAAGAACCCCCGTAAGATTGATCGACGTAAAGCACAAAAGTTTGGATTGTGGCGTGATATCAACAAGATGATCTTGAAGAACGCCGTTCTTTATCGTCGAACCTCTTTGTCAGCAACCGGTATACGTGATCAACTTATCCTTCCAAAAGAGTTTCATAAACTGGCTCTTCAACATCTTCATGATGACATGGGACATATGGGAGTTGACAGAGTCGTGGACTTGGCTAGGCAGAGGTTTTACTGGCCACACATGGCACGAGATATTGAACAGTACATAACACAACAATGCAGCTGTGTGAAACGAAAAAAGGCTCATTTTCATAACAAAGCACCACTGCAAATAGTTCGCACCACTTCTCCAATGTAACTTATCTCAATTGATTTTTTGCACTTGGAACGAAGCAAGGGTGGATATGAATATATCCTTGTCATTGTCGACCACTTTACGCGGTTTGCACAGGCGTATGCTACCACCAACAAGTCGTCACGTACTGCAGCCGAAAAGTTATTCAACGACTTCTTCCAACGTTTCGGTTTTCCACAGAGAATTTTACATGACCAGGGTGCAGAATTTGAGAACAAGCTTTTCCACCAGTTAGAAAGGGTATCTGGAATGTCTCGCAGCCGAACAACTCCATACCACCCTCAGGGGAACGGAAAAGCCGAGCGCTTCAACCGGACTCTTCTAAGTATGTTAAGAAGTATGTCTGAAGAGCAGAAATCTAACTGGAAAGACCACCTTAACAAGATTGTACATGCGTACAACTGTACACGCCAGGAATCAACAGGATTTTCACCTTATTACCTTATGTTTGGTAGGACACCGAAACTCCCAGTGGACTTAGTCTTTGGACTCACTGATGATTTGACTGAAGGTAATCACGGCAACTATGTTGATAAGGCAAACGTGCATGAATGAAGCTTATGATCTGGCCCAGAAACATTCTGAGAAAGTTAGTCAACGGTCAAAACGGAATTATGACAAGTCAGCAGTACATTCCGTTCTGCAATTTGGTGACAGAGTCCTGGTGGACCAGGGAAACTACGTTCTTTTTGGAAAGATCAGGTACACATAGTTGCGTCGCAACCAGACAGCAGTAATCCAGTTTATGAAGTCAAACCTGAACAAGGGAATGGTCGAGTTCGAGTTCTTCATAGAAACTTGCTGCTACCTTTTAAGGGATTGCCAATTGAAAAGAATGGTCCAAAGCCGAAACGACCTAAACAGTCTAAGGAGGAGCCTGCTGCGGTTTTTGTCAATAGTGACTCAGACGAGGACAAATACATACCTTACTTGGTGTCGGTTCCTCCAGTACCGCAACCCGTTCAAGAACCTGAGAAGACTGAAAACTCCTCAAACATGGACTTCGAGCATTCAGGCTCTCCAACAGAATTGGATCCTCAAGCTCCGCCATTTGTTATGACAGAAGAGTCTGGAGGGGGAAGTACACCCCAGAGGGAGAACGCTCTTGATCAAGAACGAACTTACCCAGTTCGCCAGAGAAGACCCACACAGACGCTTACATATGAACAGTTAGGTAAACCAACATGGGTTACTTATTCAAACCTTATAATGGTTCCTACGTGGAAACCAGTATGTTTCCAACCATGGTACGGTCAGCCAGTTATTTGGCAATCATGGCCAAAAGTATGTTAGCTACTTAAGCTAGTAGTGTAACTTTATAATCAAGTAATCAATTTAAGGGACATGTATAAATGAGGTATTCTTTAGTAGGACATAGTATATGTTAAGGCTAAAGGGGACAACAAGGAGTCATTGTTGTTGTTGCGTAGAACACGCAGGTTAGATATTTGCTTACTCTTATCATTCTGTCATAATTTGACTTATTGGTTTTGCTAGATATATTAGTATCTTGAGATCATGGTCGAGGTGGGCTTGATCACCCCACTGAACCCGTTATTCTCCGTCGAGCTTTTATGCTGTGTAGGATTTTACTCCTAGGAACCACGAGAAATGATGATAAGCAGTAGAGTGGCAGCTTTATGCTGGTCCTGGTCCCATTGATGGTAGTAGTAATACCTGATTACTGTGATGTTAAAGGTTATGTTCGACTGTATGCCAGTTGGCAATGTTCTTATTTAGTAGTGAAATGTTGAGGACAACATTTGTTTTACCAGGGGAGAGTGTAAAGGTAGTTGTAAGAGTACCCTCAAATTTATTTTTTTAATACGATTAGTCAGTCTCGATTGATGTTGGTCAATGGGAGACAACTCTGTCTGGCATCGGTGACCAGCCTGACAAACGTAAGTGTGACGTTGTTGCCGATGCCGCCATTTTCAATAGACATGTTTTCATTCAGACTGATCTAATCGTCCTTGTTCTTACTTCTCCCACAGGTATGTTGGTTTAAATTGTTGTTAGATAAATTCATAAGTGTACCAACTTAGCTAAGAAAAGCACATTTATCGATAGTCACGTGAAGTTTAGTCAAACTTCACGAATATGGTTAAGGCTAGCAGTAACTGGCTACCGCATAAGTTACCCTATGCGTTATTATGTAATGATAATTCGTAACTTGTAGTTTATTAACACATAAGTGATGAACCTAGCATTTAAATGTGTTCTTATAGTTAGTTATCTTTAGTGGATATTAACAGTATTGTGATAGTTAATGCGTGTAGTATAGCATAAGAAAAAACTAGTAAAGTTGTATACAAAAGCCATGTAAAATTTCACAATCAAGGGAGGTAACTCTTAAAGCCTATATGTCAGAGTTTTTCCCCTTTATTACATTTTTTTGATTTAAGGCTTTTAAAGAATTTTGACATATTGTATTAATAGTAATTAGTTAGATTTGGCATTATTAGTTGCTATTTCGCGTTAAACATTGTTCAATTGTTTATTTTCGATAATAATACAAGTTAAACGTTATTACTAGTTGAAACCATAAACACATACGGCATTATTTGCGCGTAAAGAAAACACAAGACAATATGTAATTATAAATAACGACTTTATTCTCACAGACAATTCATTATAGTATTGTGTCGCAATATAAAGCATGTTAGTAACCGGAATATTGAATCCTAGACAACATACCACAGTAAGGGTTTCTAGTGAGCAAGTTATATTATGCATAAGATACTGTATAACATGTCTCTACGCATGATTGTATAAGCTTGATGAATATTGTAACGTTGTTGCCGATGCCGCCATTTTCAATAAACATGTTTTCATTCAGACTGATCTAATCGTCCTTGTTCTTACTTCTCCCACAGGGATACGCCCTGTGGCAGTGAACCCGGGCAGCACTGTACGATGGGTGCTACAGTTGCCATATCCTGTGCCCGAAAAACTCAACTGGTGCACATTCCCGGCAACCTTAACGTTCGGTACACAGATGAGGTTTTGACACCACATATACTGCCCGTAATTGACCTCCGTACGGAAATTTTTCAGCACGGCAACGCTCGGCCGCACACAGCTCGTGCTACTGTTGAACTTCTAGCCAACCAGAACGTAACAGTGCTTCCCTGGCCGTCCAAATCACCAGATTTGAACCCAATAGAACATTTGTGGGATGATTTGGATAGACGCGTGCGGAGTCGTCATTCAGCGCCGCAATAAATGCAGCAGGCTCTTGAGCAAGAATGGAGGAGAATTCCGCAAAACCGTATTCGTCGATTGATTGTGTCTATGCCGAGACGGGTGCGTCCTGTGTTACAGGTTAATGGTGGGCACAACAGATATTGACGTTGCAGTGACGTCATCTGAGCGCTATGAACTTTAATGTGATACATGTTTACACGTGAATGAACTTTAAAGTCTGAACAACCAGTCTGTCAAATTTCATTGTAATGTGATGCTTATTTCTGTATTAAAAATGATATTTTGAAGAACAAAAATTGGATGTTGTGTTTCTTTTTTGGGAGAGCATATTTTTGGCGAAAATGGATTTACGAGATGGACCACTTCTTAGTTTTCTACTGATATGAAGGTCAACGGAAAATCACAACAAACTTTACGCAGTGTCTCCTTTTAAAGCGTACCTTATGAAGATTAAATGCTTCTGAATTGCTCGACTTCGAATTAGTGCAAAAGTAAAAAAGTCGGGATGCATGAATATATTTTAAGGTGTTTAACGCTTATAAAACTACCTAAGCGTACATCCCTAAGCTGGTATCAACAGAAATATTTTATCAGTGTCTTGTATATTTAAAAACACCAGGTTCTTGGAGAAGTGGTAAGGAGAGTGGGTGCCGACATTATCTCTCAGCCACATTTTCCCTTGCGAAATTTTCACCCGCGACATTTCCCCCCCAAGACATTTCCCCCCCCCCCGGCGACATTTCCCCCCACTAACTTAATGTGCGTACTCAGACAATACGACAGCCTACCTTAATTTTTACTTTCTGCAAAACCGCATTAAACAGTACTTGGAGCCACGATCACTTTCGATTTGCCGTCGATTTCGACTTTATAATCAGATTTTTAAGTGTCCCAGCATATTTCCTAACGTTTTCGGGACAGGGACGGAAACAACAGCAAGCTTTTATTCACTACTCAATGCATTTAATCAATATTTTAGTACACTAATGTTGCAATTACATGTATGTGTCTTCATTCGTTCAATTATAACATAAGGCTTCTGTATGGATTGCAACTTCGTCTTTATTGTATACACGACTTTTCCGAAACGTCGTGTTTACAATAAAGAAGAAGAAGTTGCAATCCATAAAGAAGCCTTATCTTATTATCAACTTAACTTCTAAATGGGCATTTGAACGTTCAATTGGTGAAAAACCGTTGGTTACTGCTACAAGTTACTGGTATTTTATAGTCTGCCTTCAGTTTCCAGATATTTATGATCACTAAAACACACGGGCACCGGGAAAATCTTCTTGTCTAAAATAACCATGGAGACAAGTTAAATTGTGTTGAAAAGAGGTATATATCATTTAGACCTTTATACCCCATAAATTGTTGTAACAAACCAAACCTATGATATTTCATTTGGTTGACGACTGACAGGAGCTTAGCCTTGGTCAGTAGAATTTTCTGGAATCCTTTTGTAACACATTCACAATGGTTGCGCATCTTAACTATGGCAAGAACATCGGTGGACCATCGATGGACAACAAGGTTATAAACTCCATCTTATAACCTACAACCAACAAACAACAAGTTTATAAACTCCATCTCATAACTTACAACCAACAAACAACAAGGTTATAAACTCCATCTTATAACCTACAACCAACAAACAACAAGGTTATAAACTCCATCTCATAACTTACAACCAACAAACAACAAGGTTATAAACTCCATCTCATAACTTACAACCAACAAACAACAAGGTTATAAACTCCATCTTATAACCTACAACCAACAAACAACAAGTTTATAAACTCCATCTTATAACCTACAACCAACAAACAACAAGTTTATAAACTCCATCTCATAACTTACAACCAACAAACAACAAGTTTATAAACTCCATCTCATAACTTACAACCAACAAACAACAAGTTTATAAACTCCATCTCATAACTTACAACCAACAAACAACAAGGTTATAAACTCCATCTCATAACTTACAACCAACAAACAACAAGTTTATAAACTCCATCTCATAACTTACAACCAACAAACAACAAGTTTATAAACTCCATCTTATAACCTACAACCAACAAACAACAAGTTTATAAACTCCATCTCATAACTTACAACCAACAAACAAGTTTATAAACTCCATCTCATAACTTACAACCAACAAACAACAAGTTTATAAACTCCATCTCATAACTTACAACCAACAAACAGCAAGGTTATAAACTCCATCTCATAACTTACAACCATCAAACAACAAGGTTGTAAACTCCATCTTATAACCTACAACCAACAAACAACAAGGTTATAAACTCCATCTCATAACTTACAACCAACAAACAACAAGGTTATAAACTCCATCTCATAACTTACAACCAACAAACAACAAGGTTATAAACTCCATCTTATAACCTACAACCAACAAACAACAAGTTTATAAACTCCATCTCATAACTTACAACCAACAAACAACAAGTTTATAAACTCCATCTTATAACCTACAACCAACAAACAACAAGGTTATAAACTCCATCTTATAACCTACAACCAACAAACAACAAGGTTATAAACTCCATCTCATAACTTACAACCAACAAACAACAAGGTTATAAACTCCATCTCATAACTTACAACCAACAAACAACAAGGTAATAAACTCCATCTTATAACCTACAACCAACAAACAACAAGTTTATAAACTCCATCTCATAACTTACAACCAACAAACAACAAGGTTATAAACTCCATCTTATAACCTACAACCAACAAACAACAAGTTTATAAACTCCATCTTATAACCTACAACCAACAAACAACAAGGTTATAAACTCCATCTTATAACCTACAACCAACAAACAACAAGTTTATAAACTCCATCTCATAACTTACAACCAACAAACAACACGGTTATAAACTCCATCTCATAACCTACATGCACCCAACAAACAACAAGGTTATAAACTCCATCTCATAACCTACAACCGACAAACAACAAGGTTATAAACTCCATCTCACAACCTACCACCAACAAACAAAACGGCGATAAACTCCATCTCACAACCTACAACCAACAAACAACAAGGTTATAAACTCCATCTTATAACCTGCAACCAACAAAACAAACCAAACCTATGATATTTCATTAGATTGACGACTGACAGAACCTTAGCCTTGGTCAGTAGAATTTTCTGGAATCCTTTTGTAACACATTGACAATGGTTACGCATAGAAATGGCTTTAAAGACCCAGCTCCTTATTCAGAAGCGGGTTCCTTATTCGCCCCCTAGCGGGTGAATCCAGAAATAATGGTGTTATTATATAGGGCATGTCTGGAAACGCACATGTACTACGTTTGGTTGCTCTCCGTTGAATACTAAAAGCTGTATCTAGACCCAGCTCCTTATTCAGAGGTGGGTTCCTGATTCGCTCCCTTGCGGTGGAATTCAGAACAAACGCTGTCATTATATAGGGCATGTCTTGGAATGGACACGTATACAAAGTTTGGTTCCTCTCCATTGAATAATAAAGGCTGTATCTAGACCCAGCTCCTTATTCAGAGGTGGGTTCCTGATTCGCTCCCTTGCGGTGGAATTCAGAACAAACGCTGTCATTATATAGGGCATGTCTGGGAGTGCAGATGTACTAAGTTTGGTTGCTCTCCATTGAATACTAAAGGCTGTATAGACCTAGCTCCTTATTCGGTAGATTTCAGAACAAACGGTGTCATCATATAGGACATGTCTGGGAGTATAGGCCTACATGTACTAAGTTTGGTTGCTCTAGATTGAATATTAAAGGCAGTACAGACCCAGCTCCTTATTCGGAGGCTGGTTCCCTATTCACGGCCTAGCGGCGGAATTCAGAACTAACGGTGTCATAATATAGCACATGTTTCGGAGTGCACATGTACCAAGTTTGGTTGCTCTCCATTGAATATTACAGGTTGTATAGACCCAGCTCCTTATTCGCCCCCTAGCGGTAGAAGATAGAACTAACGGTATCACTATGTAGGTCTGAGAGTGCACAAAGATTTGTGTATTATAATGCTAGAAATTACGTTTTTTCACCAATAGGGAACGAATAAGGAGCCAATGGGGAGACAATATAGAGTTTGAATAAGGAATGAATCGGGAACCGGGAGCTAACTTCACGCACATGTTTAATATTAAGTGTCTGAACCAGTGGGCACACAAGCGGGTAAGACCCAGCATGTAGCAGCTGATGCGTGTCCGTAGGCTTGAAGAATACTTTGTAATTTAGATACCCAGTAGTATGATATGTTTGACCCTTGTAAATAGTTACATCCAAAAAATCCACGGAAGTATGATCAATAGGCCTAGTAGGCTGTAGTTTAATCCTCGAACCGTGAGAATTAAGAGTATCAATGAAAATATGAAGGTCTTCCAACGTATACTGCCAAATTATAAAAATGTCATCCAGATACCGAAGGTAAATGAAAGGTTGTTTGTAACATTTATGAAGAATATCACTCTCCCACTCAGCCATAAAAAATAGAGGCAAAGTTAGGACTAAAACGTTTGCCCATAGCACACCCTTTAATTTGCTGAAAGATCTCCCCATTGAATTCAAAATCGTTACCTTTTAAGCTAAGTTCCAACAATTCTAAAATGTTTTTATCCGGACGACGGTGGTCAGGATATCTTTGGAATGCTGATTTAATGGATTTAAGACCCAAAACTATGTCAATGTTTGTATACATAGACTCCACATCCAGAGTAACCAAAATCGCATCTCGTGGGATGGATTTCTCAGACGATTTGGCCAATAAATCATCCGTATTTTTGATAAAGCTAGGGTTTTAGATAGTAATCAATTAGCTCTGGTATTTTATAACTTTCACTACCACAATCTGAGATAATAGGACGCCAAGGGGGGTGGGGGGGGGGGGTGCATTGTAGGCTTGGGCCATTTTTCACTGGGTTTGTGAATTTTCCGAAGAATATAGACCTTGTTTTTAGAGTTATGATCAGATTCCAAAAATCGATACTGTTTTTCATTAAGAAAGCCTTTATCTTGAAGAGAAACAAGAATTTTATTAAAATTCCTAACATTTTCAGGCCAAATATCCTTATCAAGATTTTTGTAATGAAGAGGGTTGCTTAGCTGCCGTGCTACCTCTTCAATATAATCCTGTTTAGACATAATAAATGTTGTCAAACCTTTATCGGCAGGTTTAATAACTATGTTTTGATTTCTCCTTAGCTTACTTAAGGCAAGGCATTCTGAATGAGTAAGGTTATGATGGTTTCTAGGATGAGTTAAAACTTCCTTGATATCGAGTCACGACAGGCTTATTTCTATGCCATACGTGTGAGAAGGGGGCGAATAGCCGCTTTTAGATGTAAACGACTTGTGTACCCCACTAGAATCTCGGTAGATATCAGCCAGACCTATAATTCTGGAGTAGTCCATAACAAAGTTACATGCACAAATTTACTAGAAAAATCCCTATCAGGTAATGATTTTGGGCAAGGCACAAATGAAAGTCCTATATTGAGTAGAGATATATCATCAGCAGTAAGTTCCTCGTAACTAGTCAGGCTCAGTAGTTGTCTTGTTATTGATACCAATATTCAAGATAACTTTCTCAGGTTTGGGACCGATACTTTTGAATTAGCGGCCGAAATTTAGAATTAGCTAATTTATTCCGAGGGTTGCGCTGACCCCTAGGAGGGGATCTCACTGCATCTGAATATCTCATAGAGGAATGGACTGACAAAACTGAGGATGGGGGAGGAGGAGAGGGACTAGATGTACTATAGGTCTAGGAGAAGGGATCCTAGTAGAAACTGGGCCCGGGAAGACGGAGGACGAAAGGGGACAGAGGTATTAGGTCTAGGGGAGGGGGCTGAGGGGATGAAAAAGAGGGGGCAGAGGTAGTAGGTCCAAGGGAGGGATCGAGTACCAGCAGAGAAAGGCGAAGGGGAAACAGAAGGTAAAGTTACAGGCCTAGGAGTCTGTGACTGCAGAGTTGGAGGTGAGATAACGGATGTCGACGGACTGACAGACGGATGAGGGTGGGGAGACGATGGTGGACTAAACTGAGTAGTGGCAGCAGAAGTGACAGATTTAGTGATGGAAAGAAAAGAATGAAAATTTAAATGGTCGAAATTTGTAATTTACCTTTATAATTCTGTTTGCCCCATTTTAAAGCATTATTGAAAGCACTGTCAAAGATTAGACCATATATACCTTTGAAATCTGGTTTAAGTATATGTTACTGAGCATGTATGATACTACTAAATACAATAAATGGTATTAATCCGTTTTTTCATTAATACAACGGCCGGTCTATTTGGTCACAAATAAGGAACTGAAAACGAGATGGGTAAATAGATTGATTGTTTGGTGTTTTGCGCCGCGCTCAAGATTATTTCTCTCATATGGCGGCGTTGCCAGTTTGATTGTAGGGGAACCGCGCTCTATGCCCGGAGGAAACCCACCAACTTCAGTTGGTACCTGATAACCATCCTATAGGTTGTTCGAGTAAAAACCGGGTAAATAGAAAGACCATGCATTGTCGTGATTGGCCAAAGATCACCCCCTTTATATCATGGTATGTAAAGTCCACTAAACAGATTGATTGGTTGTTTCAGTTTATATGGCTGCATTGTCAGGGGGATGAAACCGGCGTCTTTGGAAATCCTCGACCTTTGGCGAGTACATTGCAACCCTTCCACGTGAAAAATCCAGTCAATTTTTTTTTCTCGTTGGACTAAGTGGTATAATTCAAATCCGCGCCTCGTCGATGGAATTAAGGCCTATATTGGACTGAGAGACTAATATATCACTCTGCTGAGCAACTCAAAGCAGAATTATAGTGGATTTTGGACCACATTTCATTATTTTTAAAGAGTAAATAATTTCTTGGTTTAAGGAGTATTGCTGAAACTAATATTGCGAGGACAGCTGTTCAATCAGCTCTCTGTCAGCAGGATACTTACACCCCTCAGAATACGTGTCTATATAACATCGAGGATCATAACGGTTCTCAGCTATCCATATAAGACTAGCCCGGATTATCGGTCTAACGGCGACTGGTATTATATGGCTGCTAATGTGTCTATGACGAACACGGAGAGAAAAAGAAATTCGGCAGAGCCCAAATTTATAAACCCTACTCAAATTCGTCTGGCCTGAAAAATCGGTCTTTAAGGTGCTGATAATCTAACTCTCTGGTGACAACCAAAGAAAAAATAAAATATAAAATCCGGCGAGCTCAGATTCTTCGGCTCGGCTACTCCTTCGTCCATAGTTTCTTTTTTCCGACTATCGACAGTAGTCTCTGATATCAGTCCGAGACTGGTTGAAATATTTTGGCTTTTCCCCCTATAGGTGGCATGAAATGCCAAAATCGCTCTGTTTCATAAATTCAAAATAACAAAAGGTTTTGAAATTCATTGAAAATATAAATTACTAGTATTGAAGATGGGCTGAGGTTAATCCACACAGTCTGTGTCAGGCATTCGAAAATTCAGTTTCTAGCAGGTAGGCCTTCCGGTGGCCCACTGATCATACATTTTGTGATATTCGATCTGCTTGGAAAAGATGTTTATTCACCCTGCACATATGTATACGGCGCATTGCAACCTAAAGGCTATATTGAGGTGAAAATAGCATCACCATTTATAAGCTGTGAAAACAAAAGCTAATAATATGGGTAATCTATACCGGGCCTATATCAGAAAAATATAGCCCCGTTATGGAATCCATTAACAATTTGCTCGATCTGCTGCCAGTTTGCGTTTGGTACAAAAATCATCATACAAGGATGGGAAACTCAAAACGGTTAGATTGTCAGCTTAGTAGGAAGGCCATTCTATTTTTTATTTTGTCTTATATTTTTGGGGTTCTACAAGTACAACTAGGCCTAATTAAGTTTGCTATTTTCTTTATTACTACTACTACTAGGCCTATAATAATATGCTTTTTCCGTGGCATGTGAAGTTCATTTTCATCTCTTTGATTTGACCAACGCAGCAAACTTTACGTTAATAGTATTTCAGTGTTTTTGTTAGGCGTGGAACTAAGCCACAAATGTCCCACGAAGGCTGCAGCAGCAATAATTACCCCATTAACTTATTGAACAGATAAGTCAGGTGCGAGACAAGTTTGGACATTCACCCAGCATGCATCGGTTGTTTTCACTGCGCAAGCGTGCCGGTCTCCATTGAGAGGTTCAGTTGTGTTTTGGAAATGAGCTCCAAAATACCTAGGAAAGGTAAATTATCTTTTCTGATTTCTTTAATTTGAAGCTTTTCAAACAGTGTCGATCATCTATTAACTTGCTGTTTATACTTTTTTGTTCTAGCCCTGGCCATACAAGCGCGCAAAAAGCGCTCAAAGGCCAAACAGCGTTACAAAGCCCCTGACGACAAAAAGCAATCCGAGTGAGTAATATAGCACGTTTTCCTATTTTCAATCGAAGTCTTGTTTAGGCGGGTAGATTTCTCGGGACATGCATTTACACTTATCGTTAATTGTCTATGTTATATCATGTATTTTATAAAGTGACGTCGAGTATTGTAGAACTGTCGATCAGCAACCTGACATCAATTAATCAGTGCC
This sequence comes from Lepidochitona cinerea, assembly GCA_963971465.1. Taxonomy (NCBI): domain Eukaryota; kingdom Metazoa; phylum Mollusca; class Polyplacophora; order Chitonida; family Tonicellidae; genus Lepidochitona; species Lepidochitona cinerea. The sequence goes on from OZ020557.1 coordinate 23,694,097, forward strand.
GATCCACGAAGTCTGGAAGTTGTGTTTGGATAATTTTGACAAGCAGATCATTGCCATTGGCTCAGATTGAGATTTTGAAAGCTGCATACGAGGATAGCTTCACCTAAAGCTAGCATAGACTATGACATTGTGGATGTAAATTCAATATGATTTTGTAATGGCCAAATACAACTAAAACCCTTCCTTGAGTGTTACCATGGAAGTGACCACTAATAACTATGTTATTCACTTATACTAGCTACAATCATACAGGGAAAAAAATGGATGTAATTAGAGTAGTATGATATAAATTTACCACATTCAAGGTTGTTTGTTCACTATGATGTTAATGTCATCTTTTCTCATGATTGCATTAATTTACAATCCACATCACTTTGGATCTGTCCCTGACAAAATTTGTCTTTTGGTAGGATAACTGTCAATAATAAATTTTGGAATAGTGTTGCACATTCTCTTCTATTTTGTGAAGCAGGCTGCCAGCCAGAAATTTAAAGCAGGTTCCGATATCCAAACTTTGCGAATGACCTTGGTGGTTCAGTCGGCAGTGAAATGGCCTCTTATCATGGCAACGCTGTCATGGGTATCCTCTGGACAAGGTGGCTGCCCCCCCCCCCCCCTCCCTCTAAACCTGTCAATGCGGTCATATAAGTAAAATACATGTAATCTTGACTGAGTTGGTGTAAAACATCAACTGAATTTAAAGGAGTTATGAACAACCTTTGGAAATATTTTCTAATTTGCGTTAAGTGTGTTGTCGGACAAAAAAGAAAATCAAATTTCGGTCGCAGCACATACAAAATTCAAGCTACATTTGCCGATCTACAATGCTTACGAAAGTTAATTATCTCAGAGACTTATGACATCAAACACGACCTCTGTTGTGTACGTACCCTCACAGCGATGACGTAATAAACGATTTCTGCTGTCTCAGTACGACGTCATTTTTCCGAGTAGCTAAGAAAAATACGGAAAATATGCATATTTCCTCCCCGTTCTTTTTTTGACTACCAGGGAACTAACACGAAGGTTGTTTCGTTTCAACTGATGTTTTTCAAATATACATTAAGTCCATAAACAAACACAAACCAGCTTAAAATCCTGTTCATAAATCCTTTAAAAGCATGGTATTACTTAGTAGTACTTACCATTATTGTACAGCATGAGTGCAATTAATGTATGTGAAGTTATCATTCGGTGTCCACCCAAAGATATTGGTGTGGAACAACACTGAAAGTCATCTTGTGAAACATTAGCTGATTTGTAAAGCATCAATAAACCAACCAAATTTATGTGATTTTTTTTAGACAATCCACCTGGCCACAATCATTTATTATTTTAGAGTGGCACTCAGAGGTATTTTGAAAGTATAGGCCTACATGATCAGAAATGGTCACTCATTGTTCCTGGTTCTTCTTCATGGGAAAGTTCTTGTGACCGTTTTTGTGGCTTTTCCTCTTGGACAACCGTTCGGATCTGATTTTCCATGTCAGTATTATATCAGAAGAGCTATGCCAATGCCAAATTTTTCAAAATATTTTATTCATTGCTGTTAGAATGTTTTGCGTTCTTTAAGAACAAATGGCAACTTCTTAAGTACATGTTGACTGATCTGTTGATGGGCTGTACATTGCTGTTCACTACAAGGTACATGTATGCGTGTGTGTTGTTTAGCTGCTCTATTACATTTCCATTGGTTCAAAATCGCCCTGGGCCTCAAGGCCGCCAAACTTCATTTTTTACCTTGGGGTTAGTCAGAAATTATAAAATACTGTGTACGTTCATCCAGATATGTCCCCTGTTGGTGTCTGCCTGTACTTGGCCCGCAAGCTAAATCTCTTCAAAATGCATGAGGGCAAGTGGGATGTTCCAGCACTGTTTATTTTAAGTGTGTTGTTGTGTTTGTATTTACTATAGTACAGTACTTGTCTCTCATGTAAACATATTCAGTGACAACCTACAGAAATATATATTAGACATTTAATCTGTCATTTATTGTCAATAACCATTGACCTATATCTATTTGCTTTTGAAAATAACATCTTGAGTTCATTTATTTTTGTTTACTGTTAATTGGAAACCTAGACTTTCTAAGGCTTGTAATGGTTTCTGCCTTTCTGGATCATAATGAAAGTTTTTTTCTCAGGTATATAGCTCTGTTTCCTCCCATAAAAGGCCAGGCAATGCTGTCACCAGACCAGCATTCAACACCTAACAATTATCTGTTTAGAAACCCGGAGCATGTACATGTAAGCGTTGGAAATGTCTCTCAATCAGCCACAACAAGATATCATTGTGTTCTAAAGACAGACAAAAAACAGACGTAACCTAATTATTGTTATCACTTTACTTTCCTTCTTGGCCTTGTATCGCCTTCAAAAGACATTGGCCAGGCCAAACTCAGTCATGCATGACCACAAAATACTCAAGGGGTTAATAGACTGCATTAAAAATGGTCTTTTTTTTTCAAGGGTAAAAAAATTCTAATTTTCTAATTTCGGAGAATTTAGCTTTTGATGGGGTCTGAGCAGGGGTCAGGAAAACCTGGAAAGTGATAGATTTTCCTAATTTAAAATCCAGGGCTAGAGTCAGTGCCTTTAAACAGTGGATTTAAAGTGGCATGGGCTGTCAAAATGTTGACATTTTGGTGTTAAAATTGAATGTTGAAATTATTGGCTATTTCTTCTCAAGCCGTATAATTCAGAAGCTTTCTAGTGCTTCTAGTCTCGAGAATGTATTGTACGATAAATTATTTTGTTTACTTTTCGAACACTATTTTGGTTCGTATAGGCCACATACTTTATAGATTTTCCTGATTAGTTACAACGTCAATCATTTAGTTTTTTGAAAGCCTCTTACTGTCGTGACGATCAGAAATTATGAAAAAAAGTGTGGATTTTGGCACCTCGTGCCAATGGCCTATGTTGTGATATTTATCAATAAGCGTATGACACCTGTCTGTCCTTGTATATTTCCCCAATAAGAATATTTTAGCAGCTCTACAGGAAACTTATATATTCTGCTTTTTACCAAAAATAATCTTTGTGTATAGAATAATAACATCAAATATAACTTGAAGCCAATATCAAAAGGTCCTCGAAATTCTCTTTTTGATACCGTATAGTGTAAGTGCACCAACCCTGTTTTGACTAATGAATGCCTAAAGTGTCATGATCTGTTGATATAGGGAATGCTGTAGCCCAAAAAATGCCACAGATAATGTACCTATGACAGTTGCATGTATAATATTTTAATTTTTTAATATAAAAAATGTTGTAGAAAATCTATTTAAGTGCAGCAATGTTTTTGACAAAGAATTGTGATGTTAGAGTTCATTTTAGTGTTTACTAGTTAAAGATGTGAAACTCCTATATTGTTTTGATAGTATTACACATAGACTGCTGCAAATTAAGATTGGTTGTCAAGAATACTAGTGCTATCTGTCTAGCTGCTACAGATCCCATCTCTTGTGTTTAAAGGTTACTGACATTAAGTGTAGGTGCGAGAGCTAATTTAAGTCTTCAAAATCATCCTTCGCGTACCAGTGATAGATTTTCAATGAACAGTTCTAAAGGTCAGAACTACTTGTGTTCAAGGGGAATAACCACATGTATTTCTTTTGGTTAGACAGTTTCCTAACATAAGTAGTCTCCCTTTCATGGATTATTTCTGGTCTTGTTTGACTCTTGGTAAAAACTATTACATGTAGATTGATGCCGAACAGTTACGAATTCTTTTTATGTTGTTCTTAGCATCAAATTGAGTACTCCGGGTAAAGCCATAATGTTAATTTAATAAATTTTGCTGATGCAGCAGTATTTTACTATGAAGGTATATTGACTACGATATCTGAATTATAATTTCAAGTCTTATCTTTTTAATTCATATAAGACAAACACTATAGTTCTTTGTTTGAATCTTACCTGGATAAAACCTGAAAATGATGAAACCTAAGTGGAAAAGAGTTCATTAACATTCCCTACATATTAACATGGTACAGTGAATAAAATTGTACAAGTTATCACCCTCCTATCTTGTTCTACTGGTCCAGTTAGCTGTGCCAAATTACCCTGATTAAACTACAAGTGCCAACACACGCTTTGAACAAATGGTGCTGACGAATTTTCAGACTTCAGACCTTTTTATACATATTTATATTTTTATACATACAGACTAAAAAATAGAGAAATTTCTGATTGGATTTTTCGATCGAAAAGTTATCCTATACAAGCCAAAGATTTGATCAGGGGTTTCCTCTGGGCAAAGTTTTTAATGTACATGTACCCTTCCACTGGAAATGTGAACAAGAAGCTGGCCTGGAGATACGATCATATTGATCTTATTTGGTTTAAAAGGTAATCCAAGACCACTGATAGGCCCACTGACTGTTGACTATAAAAAAGTTAAGAACAAAATTCTTATAAAAAATTCTTTAAAAAAAATAATAACAAAAGCACAACTGCGCTGAGCATTTTTGTTTTACTTTTTTTGCTAAAAATCTTCCATATTAATAACTTTTGCTGACTGACAAAAAAATAGTACGGAATGTTTAAAAGAAATTTCATACATGTACATGTGTACCAACTTTTTTATCTACCAGTACATTTAATCATTTACCCTTGTTGCTTGAAAATGGTTCAGTCCTAATGTGAAATGGACTGTCCCCTTTACATTAACCTATATCTCGGCTGGCCTAATCATTAACTACTTTATTTTTCCCTTAGTTTAACTCACATGACCAGATGATAAATACAGCTCAATTCTATAATCTGTAAACAATTTCTTTTGATCAATGCTAGTGAATAAGTTAACAGCCAATGCATTTTAAATGGACAGGACCCTGTTTCACAAAGCGGCGTAGCGTAAGTTTTCACGTAACTGCCATAGCAACCCATATTGTAGCGATACGTTAGTATGAAAGGTACGCAAAAAATACATCTACGCCGCTTTGTGAAACAGGGTACTTTAAAATCAGTCTCCCCAGCCTTTAAGACTATAAATTCAGCTTGGATTTTTTTCTGAGTCCGTCAGACTTCCGTGTTGTCAGTTGGTTACTTATTAAATAACTAATTAGCCTGATCATGTTGATTGTAAATTACCTCGTTACAATTCTGCAGCTCGGATATGTCAAAATGACGTAAATCATCTAAATTTGTTTTACTGAACTGTTATTAGTATTATCAATCATAGAAAAAATAACAGTTTATTTTTGGGTCCAGGCAGTACATTGTCAATATACAAGCAGATCAATGGATATATTTTAGATCCTGTTAGATTAGATGAGGGTTATGCATGTCTGAGTCCCATTGATCTGTAATATATGAGCGTGACAAATTAATGAGAAATGATGAAGGCATCACTACAAAATTACTTGTTTTTTAACAAAACAAAACAAGCTTTTAACACCTATGCCGCTGTCTTTAAAGAGAGTTTAAAGAGTCTCCAACATTTCATATTAATAATTAGATTGGTTAAGCCTGTTTGCATTGAGACATTTTAGCTGGGTTATATCTAAAAGGTGCACCAGAAGAGACCATTCCAGGTTGTTGTTGTTGCTCTCAGATTCCAGGTGGCCTTTCGGGAATTTTTATAATTAATATAATGAGCTGTCCTTGTATTATTATTAGCAGTGATTTCACAATGAAGTTATTATATTATTGATTGGTTGGTATGGAAGATGTCAAATGCAGTTATAGCTGTATTGCTGATGATATAATGATGAACAGTCATTTACCATAGTCAGGGGATGAAGAGTCTCCCACTCTCTCTACTGTACTGCGTACATGTTATTTATAGTTAGTTGCCTAAGCACTCTACACACTCTCATTCCATTTCTACAGTAACAAACCCTGCTCACTCCAGCAGTTGTTTTGCTCTTGGTGCAACATAAGGCATGTATAGTTAAGCTATCACCTTGCTTTTGGTGGATTCAGCCGTTTGAGAGTTGACTTTGACAGTGCTTTTAACTTTATTCCAGGGTGTGTTTTTAGCCTCTGGTGAACATAATATTATTTAAGTCTGACCTCTGTCAGTTGTGAATCAGAACGCCATAGTTTGTATATACATGTGAGTGTTATGACACGTATAAGTGTGGTGTTGATGTACATTGTGATAGCAATATGGAGAGTTCATCTAAACCCATTCAGTTAAAGAAATCTAGAATCCCCGTCCCAAAGAGGAAATGGGACCCCAGAAGGCCCCAGAAACTTCCTCGAAATTATGGATATGTTGTGTTTAGGCCTACATGGTGAGTTTTTTATGCGACCATAATACATGTGTACACAATTTCTCTAGCGCAATTCAAGATATTCGAATAACCATGTATAATATGATTTACTGAAATTCGGCACTTTTTTGGAATTTATTTTTGCAATAATCTTATGACCTTTTTGTCTGTATTTACATGATTTATTTTATCCTGACAATGAGCCCGTGTGTTTTAGTGTTTATACATATATATAACTGAATGCCATATTCGTCTTTTCTCCACTTTGGCTTCCTGAGCTAGTATGTAGATGTGTAATAGGCTAGAAATGAAAGTCAAATGTCACTTGGTAAAAGTCGTCAATGTACAGCTGACAATCCTTCATATGTAACACGACATTGCAAAACAACTAGAGGACAGATGTTTCTCTAACCCAGTTTATCTCCTATTAGAAACACTCACCACAGCACATGCACAGTGTATGTCTTCCATTAGTACTAGGCACTACATTTATAGATTCTTTTTTTCATAGGACTATTACCAAGATTATATCCATTTCCCTTATTATGACTCTCCTGGTAGGCTTAAAGTGCTGAAATGAACTGATATCAACTCTCTCCACTTCAGTTTTCTTCTTGTCATACACTTTCATTGTCTTATTGTGTTTTTGCTGTTTCATCTGTCATGAAAATATACATGTTAGGTGCCCATTAGTTTCTTATTAAGAACTTGTTGGACAGGACAGAATACAGGTGGTATTGTAATTCGGTTTCACTGTTTGTGACACTTGGTAGAAAGTTTACATACATTTGTGTATTGGCCACGGCTGTAATTGTGAAATATGGAATAATCCTAGTGGTGGACACTGTTGATGCCTATAATAAATTCGTTGATATTGTAGTAGAACTTTGATCAACAGTCTGATAATTAAGAGAAATGATTACAGGCATCACCACGAAGTCATCAACACTTTAACCGTTGTTTTTATCAAGTGTAACTCGATAGAGGACAGATGTTGCTGTTGTTACAAGTTCTTACAACACATCGGAAGCTCATGTTGTTCACAAACAACTTAATACTGTACTTTGTGGTGATGCGTTTAATAATTTCTCATTAGTATGGAACCCAAGTTTTTCCTAGGTATGGCTGAAAACATGTGTATTATAAGAATAATTCAATGCTTTATTTACGGCTTTATGATGGTTATGGAAATTAATAGTTCTGTGATGTGACATCATACGCAACCGCTGTTGTGTGCTTACACTTATACTGCTGTGCTGTGTCAGTACACTGTACGCCTTCGTCATAGCTTAATTTGAGAATATGAGGTAGTTTGGCGGCTATTTTCTCCTTGCTCTTATTTGACTACCAGAAACCAACAGGAAGGTTTCATGCTTTGTTTTTACCCCTCGGGCAAATTGTATTGTCGTTGCCTCCGTCGTCCGTCTGTCCCTCTGTCTGTCCGTCTGTCCATTGGTCCTTGTAAACACATTATCTAAAAAAATCTTTAACTTACAACTTTGAAACTTCACACATTTGTTCAATACAGCAAGTACAAGAAGCCTATTTAAAATCAACGCGCTCGGATGTTTTTTTCAAGAGTTATGCCCCTTTTATTACCGCTGCTATAAAAAGCATCGTAAACACATTATCTAAAAAAGTCTTTAACTTACAACTTTAAAACTTCACACATTTGTTGAATACAGCAAGTTCAAGAAGCCTATTGAAAATCAACGCGCTCAGATGTTTTTTTCAAGAGTTATGCCCCTTTTATTACCGCTGCTATAAAAAGCCTTGTAAACACATTATCTAAAAAAGTCATTAACTTACAACTTTAAAACTTCACACATTTGTTTAATACAGCAAGTACAAGAAGCTTATTGAAAATCAACGCGCTCGGATGTTTTCTTTCAAGAGTTATGCCCCTTACATTACCGCTGCTATAAAAAGCCTTGTAAACACATTATCTAAAAAAGTCTTTAACTTACAACTTTGAAACTTCACACATTTGTTTAATACAGCAAGTACAAGAAGCCTATTAAAAATCAACGCGCTCGGATGTTTTTTTCAAGAGTTATGCCCCTTTTATTACCGCTGCTATAAAAAGCTTTGTAAACACATTATCTAAAAAAGTCTTTAACTCACAACCTTGAAACTTCACACATTTGTTTAATACAGCAAGTACAAGAAGCCTATTTAAAATCGATGTGCTCGGACATGTTTTTCAAGAGTTATGTCCCTTACATGACTATCACCCAAAAACCTCCATGTAAATGTGATGCATGTATGTGGAGTAGTTTTTCACTCACAACAAATTGTCTGGAAAATAAATATATCTTCGGGTTCTTTGGCCCAGACCCGAGGGGTCCTGATGGCGACAGCCACTTATTTTTAAAGTGGCATGAGCGGCCAGAATTCACACTATTTTCATAATTTCTGATCGTCACAACAGTAAGAGACTTTGGAGGCCTTTGAAAAGCTAAATGATTAGCATTGGAATGAGGAAAATCCATACAGTATGCGGCCTATAGGAACCGGAATACATGTTATTTGTAGTGTTCGAAAAGTAAACAAAATTTAAATAACCCGGGACGACCATTCATTCATTCTAAGCCAAAGTTAGTTCAAAACTATACTTTAGCGTACGTGTTTCCCGAGACTATACGCACTACAAAGCTTTTGAAATATACCTCTTAGGAAAATTAGCCGATAATTTCAACATTCTGTTCTTATGTCAAAATATCACCATTTTGGCAGCTCATGTCACTTTAATATACATTTAGTCCATACACGAAAAAGCAAACGGTCTTCAAGTCCCAATTTAATTCAGGTTTACATATACATGTATATATAAATCCTTGAAAGTGTAGAAAGAAAAAATAACAAAAAAATTCCTTCTAACATCTACCCCGTTTTTTTCGATGACATAAATGCCCCTTAAAAACGACTCTTACACTCATCATTAGACAATGTGTGATGTAACAACTGATGAACCATATCTGCTCGTAACCATGGCTACTAGATAACAAGTAAGTGAACAATGTCTGGGCTTATTTTAGAACTCACATTCCTGTGTTGAAAGAATCCTGCATTGAACACTTCTGACGGACAAAAGAGAAAATGCTAGTCTATTTTATTTTTTTACATCTGTAACAATCTAAAATATAATACATTTTATTTTACATAATGATCTAATAATTAGATGGAAGATATTCAATGTTTTGTGTTCAAGATTGTTCGTTACTAAAGTTGATTTAAAAAAGGCCAAGTTTCTGTAAATTTCTGTTAAATTGAAATATTTGTGTTTTTGAGCCTTTTTTACTCTAGCTTACTCATGGAATTCATTAGTTTAACTTTGAAGTTTAAATATATTTCAAGTCTATGTGTAACGTTATATCAACTTTGTAAAAATATCCCCGTTTATTCGTTGTACGGATCAAACAAGTTTTAACGTTTAAGACATGATTTTTAATGCATATAACCCTGTGGCCCGGGCAAAATTTGAGAAATATCGTTTGGTTTCAACAATTTCCATGTGATGTCAAGATTGTCGAATGTTATTTGTCAAACATGTAATAGTGTGCTCTGATTTTACACTGCAGCTAGACTGGAGGTGATGTCATAAACTCATCCCTTTATCGACACACTATGGAAATTGCCTTTCGGTGATTTTATTGTAAAACCACACACTTAAATTAATAATCCATGAAGAAGTTTTGACCTAAAATTTATTTCGAGACAACTGGTATATCTTTGAACACTATAACACACGGAAAATCTTTTTGTCTAAAAAGGGGCATATCAGACGTTTATACCCAATCATAAGTTGTTATAATAAACTACAACCCATGATATTTTATTAGGTTGACAACAGACAGGAGTTTGGCCGTAGTCAGTAGAATTTTCTGAAAAAGATAATTTGGCAACAAATGATCAGTATTGTTGGTAAAACTAACATGCCGATTTGCTATAGGTTTAGATAGTAATCAATTATCTATGATATTCTTTAACGCTCACTACCAAAATCCGAGATAATAGGACGCCCTGGGGGCATTGGAGGCTTGGGTCATTTTTTCAATGGGTTTGTGTATTTTCGAAATATACTAGAGTTTGAGTATCCTGTTTTCAGAATTAAGGTCAGATTCCAAAGAGCATTACTATATGTAGGTTGATTTATGATGTTTTTGCCTATATTAGAATTTGCGCTTTATTTACACTTCCAGGTTTCCAGACTAAAATCCAGGTTTCTGTAGTCTATTTTATTTAACTAAATGATATCAGAATGATTTAAATATGAGGCTTAAACAGCAAAAAATGAGTTATCTCCCTTTAAATGTATTTCATTTACCCCACCTCATGTGTGGTGCATTTGACACATATCATTCTGGTCAGCAGTTTTGAATAATATCATGACTAATTCAGACACTGTGAAGACTTGAAGCACCGTTTCCTTACAGTGACCTTGGCAAATTTTACATTCATTTGAGCATTTGAAGATTGTGATTTGTCATATAAGTAAAAAATTGTCACCCTGCTGTGGTCAAAGAGAATGTTTGTCAAAATGTAAACTTCATGTAAATTACTGAAATGCTTGTTCATTCATTATAGTCTTACAATACCCCTAAAAACTACATGAAAAAACATTTTGTTTATGAAAAAAAAGCTGAAATTATGAAAACACTGGCGTGTTGAAGCTACATGTAACAAGATGTATTTAATATTGATTGGTTGATTGATCTATGATTTACGCCATACTCAAGATTATTTCACTTATATGGTGACATTGCCAAGTTTGTTAATGGAGGAAACTGGGCTTATTTTCTCACAAGATAAATCTGTCACTTTTACATTTAAAATAAAAATTTAAATAAAGTGAATTGTGATCAGCATTTTTATATCTACATGCAACTTATGTGAAAATACTGTCAGCATGACCAAAACAATTATAAAACAATTATAAAGATGATCAAATTATAAATTATAACCAGACTTTTCTCATCTGTAGTTTTATCTCATTTTGTTTGCTTGTGTTCTTGTACCTTGAAATTGATGAAGTGAAGATGGAAGATTGGTGTATAAGACAGTTAACTCCCTTGGGAATCTGGGAGAAATCATTATTGAGGCCTGGAATTCTGCTTGCACATGTGTTTGATTAACAGCAGAAAGTGTCTTGCGTGGGAAGGGGGATTACAATTTCACACTTTTTTGCCCAGAAAAGTGGCCTCATACAGGAGAAATATTGAACTGTAATCGTTATTGACTTGTACCTTAATATGACAGCGAACCCTCAAGCTATGGACTGTGCTTGTGTGCGTTCGTCTGACCGGCGTATTATGGTCTTACCTCAAAATGTAATTATTAGCTACTGTTGCTATCAATTAGGCATTATCTAATTAAAAATTTGATTATTGCATCAGCATTTTTATTAGGTGTCTAAGCTGGGCTCTTCAACCCATGGTAAACTGGCAAATTGGGGTGGGTCCGGGAGTGGGATCTTTTGGTACTTTTTCTGCCATATGGCCATACTTGTCAGTCAATCAAAGTGGTTTGATCATTGGCTTTCTACCCCCTTCAAGTACTGATGCAAAATTTAAATCAGGTAAACCTGTGGAGTAATTTGGAATGTGACGTAAAACACCATACAGTTAGTGACAGAATCACTCAATTTTCTTCCCATTCTTTCAAGAGATATTGAAAAGAAAGTAAAATAAAAAACACAAATTTTCTGAATATTTCATATTTTACACAGTTCAGCAGCTTATGTATCAAACTGTCTAAATTATGGATTTCTGGTGAATAAAACCGGATTTTATTTGCTCTCGCCTGTCTCAACATGTGTGTTTATTCTTCAGTGCTGAACAAACAGAAACATTTCAGACATTATCTATCCTGTGGCATTTCAGTGTGAGTTATATAAGCTTTTCTCTATCAGTCATGAGAAAACTTTGGAAGCCATGATTTATTCAGCCAAATTTCAATGGATATATTGTAAGATTTATTCTTGAATACAATTAAAGCTGTATATGCATGTAGCCAGGACTCTGATGAATTCCTATAAATAACTACTTACATGTACTGTATACATGTATTTGTTATTAGGGATCCCCAACTTGGTGGGGATACCTATTGAAATCGTTCTGCTTTTTCCGTATTATTAGATTCAAAGTGTAAACTTTGAATCTATTGTTTTCGTTGTGTTTATTATTATTATTATTATTATTTTTTTTTTTTTTTCTTGCGTCGATGTTGAGACCTTATTCCTCGAAAACCAGAAATCGCAACTTTATCAAACTACAGATTCGTCGACAAAACTTCCATGGATTAGGCATGCGCATATTTCTATTGTTTCTCTAGGGCTACGTTCGCGGCCATCTTGGCACCGCACTAAACCTTCAAAGGTCTTCTTCTCCAAAACCACCTAATGGATTGACTTTAAATTTAATACATAGGTAGGAATTACTTTAGCGCATCTCGATTGCAACTTTCAAGTTCTTCAGTTGAAAACTCTAGAAGCTCGCTATTGGTCGAAATTTTGACGTCATCACTTAAATTTTCAAAAGTCAATAACTAAAAAACTATTGAACTTAACGTAACAAAACTTTCTACATCTATAGATTGCATCAATCTGACTAATATTCTAAAGTTGTCAAATCCAAATCAAAGTCACGTGACCATGACGTCATTTTAAATTTTTAAAATCTATAAAAATGCTAATTTCGCCAATAATATAGATAGAGAGAAACGGATTTCAAATTCAGAGAGACAATGAAATTTGTTAGTCACAAAATGTCAACGGTTTTTTGATTGGACGAATAGTTTGGCCGCCATATTGGATGGTGTTTCAAATACGTAAAGCTTTATTTCTCCCTAAAAAAAGAAGTATTTGCTCTTATTTGGTAACATTAGATAGTTCAATGCATAATCTATTATGAATGCAAATTTGAAGTTTATTGTATAAAAACCTTAGCAGATATTTGGTATTTAAAATTGATGACGTCATCAATAATAGTGTGAATTTTTCTAAAACTGATTTTTGTCACTTTTACTATATATCATCTCAAAGCCCCTAAAATGATGAAGAAAAACATACCGCCAAATGCTTTCTATCATTTTCATAAGTACTTTTAATCTTTGTTCCAAAATTTAAATTGTTGGACTTAGTCGTTTTCAGGTGTACTATTGGACTTTCTCACATATGCCGAGGAAAAATGACGCATTATAGAGCAAAACCGATAACATATATCAGTGTAAACACATAATATGCATAAATAAAACTAGTTTTAACTATCAACAAACTGAAAACACTGGCTCTATCAGTAATAAACGAACATTTAGAGTTTATGACGTCACACATATTTAAAAGCCTTATAACTTAAAAACTGTTTACCCGAATGAATTCAAACTAAACAGCTAGGATGTACTTTATACAGTTTATCAGTCAACGTCTTCCGTAAATTAAATCTTTAAAATTTAGAAAATGTTTTCTTTCAGGTCCGCGCTTTTTCCTTTAATGATAATAGAAAATCCTGTATTCAGAACGCAATAACTTAAAAACTCTTTAGCCGAATGAATCAAAATTTCTCAGGTAAGATGTAATAGATGCAATTTATCTGTCAACGTCTTCCGTAAATTAAATTTTCAAAATTTAAAGAATGTCTTCTTTCACGTCCGCGCTTTTTCGTTTGGTGATTAACGAAAATCCTGTATTCAAAATGGTATAACTTAAAAACTGATTAGCCAAATGAATCGAAACTTCACAGCAGAGATGCAGTAGATACAGTTTATCAACCAACGTCTTCCGTGAATTAAATCTTTAAAATTTAAAGAATTTTTCTTTCACGTCCGCGCTTTTTCTTTTGCCGATTAACGAAAAACATGTACATCTTTTCGGCGCTTTAATTACTTTTCGGAAAAAAGTCAAGGAGTATGTGAAACTCTTATCTGTTCGGATTCACACTTTGAATCGCAATTGCTTCAGCAATTTCTAGTTATTATTATTATTCTTATTTGTTTTCCACGGTTTTTGTAGGTGATATAACTCAAACAGTTTTCTAGAGCCGACTCTCATCTTTCACATACATATTCTTAAACAAATTATCTAGGTCCATTTTTTCTGAATTGTCGCTACGCTACGCCGCTTGTCCGCCATTTTGAAAAAGGCGTATTTGCTCAAAAATTTTCTTCTCTGAAACCGTTCATCCGATTTAGCTCAAATTTCACATACACTTAGTAGAAGTCGGGGGACTACTAAGTTGTCCAAATCAAGAATCTCCGCGAAAATTCATAGCAGACTTTTATTTGTCAAAGTTATGATCTTTTTAACTTTTCAAAAACATGCAATATCTAGAAAACCATTTATTGGATCTTAACTATAATTCTCATGCTTGTAGACCTATTATAGATCTATGAAATTCCAAAGTTTTATTAATGTGCAACAAGTCACGTGACCAGGACGCCATTTTGAATTATTGAAAACTTTAATGAGTCATATCTCAGATAATTTTTCAAATAAAGCAATCGGCTTTTTAAATTTAGATAGACAATATCTTTCTTTATCTTTGAACTGCACGTTAATTTTTGATTGGATCAACGGTTTCGCCGCCATATTGAATTTTATTTAAAAATTAAAAACTTGAGTTTTTCCGATTTGCTTTCAGATATCAACCTTAAATTTGACATACCAATAGTGTCGATCAAGGTCTATGCCTTGTGTGAAAATCAACCCGTTTCAATAAAAACTCAATAAAATATGACTGTTTAAAAATAGGATGTGAATAAACTATGTTCAAATATTTATAAGAAAGATCTTCGACCACACAGACATAAACCCATATCAAGTAAAGGACAAAACCCTAGGATGTTAATGCAAGATGTGCATTTTAGTGATAGAATCTTGGTAAGTAACATGATAAACGGATATATTCACCATGGAGGATACAAATACGCCCAATATTTTAGGAAAAGAAATAGCACGCAAGGTCTCAATCAATCGCTCATTAGTTTAAGACCATACTAGAACTTTTGCGCAATTATTCCCGTATAGAGATTAAATGTTCCAGAAAACCACAACTGGCTTAATGTCAAATGTCAATGTCATTTGGCGCTCGCAATCAAACTTACAGCAAACTGTAAGTTATTTTAGCGACTGACATCAATTATGGTTATCACACCGAGAGCAACATTGATTTAGTGACCAGCGACATAACTGCTATGTTCAAGAAGACAGACCTAATCTTGTACAATTTGATGTGACATTATATAAATAATATATAGTATGTTACCAAACTGAAAATATCAGAGACAGTGCTAAACATGTTTAAGGCAAATTATGATTGAAAAATATAACCAAATAGATATTCAATTTCCCGGTTTTAGGTTTTAGATTTCTGTCTCAATGTGGCGAATAATTACGATATAACGAAAAACAAACTGATAAAAACTTAACAGGGGATCCCGGACCTTGAAGTTGCCCCGCTGCAACTTCATCAGCCTCTAGTTATTATTCTTATTTGTTTTCCACGGTTTTTGTAGGTGATATAACTCAAACAGTTTTCTAGACCCGACTCTCATCTTTCACATACAGATTCTTAAACAAATTATCTAGGTCCATTTTTTCTGAATTGTCGCTACGCTACGCTGTTTGTCCGCCATTTTGAAAAAGGCGTATTTGCCCAAAAATTGTCTTCTCTGAAACCGTTCATCCGATTTAGCGAAAATTCATAGCAGACTTTTATTCGTCAAAGTTATGATCTTTTTAACTTTTCAAAAAAATGCAATATCTAGAAAACCATTCATTGGATCTTAACTATAATTCTCATGCTTGTAGACCTATTATAGATCTATGAAATTCCAAAGTTTTATGAATGTGCAACAAGTCACGTGACCAGGACGCCATTTTGAATTATTGAAAACTTTAATGAGTCATATCTCAGATAATTTTTCTAATAAAGCAATCGGTTTTTTAAATTTAGATAGACAACATCTTTCTTTATCTTTGAACTGCTAGTTAATTTTTGATTGGATCAACGGTTTCGCCGCCATATTGAATTTTATTTCAAAATTAAAAACTTAAGTTTTTCAAAATTGCTTCAAGGTATCAACTTTAAATTCAACATACCGATAGTGTTGATCAAGGTCTATGTCTTGTGTAAAAAACAATCAGTTTTGATGAAAACTCAATAAAATATGACTGCTTTAAAATATGATGTTAATAAAACTATGTTCAAATATTAATTAGAAAGATCTTCGACCACACAGACATAAACCCACATCAAGTAAAGGACAAAAACCTGGAATGTTAATGAAAGATGTGCATTTTATTGATAGAATCTTGGTAAGTAACATGATAGACGATTTTCACCATCGGGGATACAAATACACCCAACATTGTAGGAAAAGAAATAGCAGACAGGGTCTCAAACAATCGCTCAAACAATCGCACATTATATAAATAATACATAGTACGTTACCAAGCTGAAAATATCAGAGACAGTGCTAAACACGTTTATCGCAAATTATGATTAAAAAATATAAGCAAATAGATATTTAATTTCCCGGATTTAGGTTTTTTTCGGAGATTTCTGTCTCGATGTGGTGAAAAATTACGATACCGAGAAACCAACTAATAACAACTTATCAAGGGATCCCGGACCTTGAAGTTGCCCCGCTGCAACTTCATCAACCTCTAGTTTATATGGTTATTTTACTGAAGGAGATAAATGTGTTCATAAATGTCCTTTCTGTCTTCAACCTAATGAAATATGATGGATTTTAGTTTATTACAACAATATAAAGGTATAACGGTTTAAATGATATACCTCTTTTTAACACAATTAGAAACTTGTTGCCATGGCTATTTTAGCTAAGAAGATTTTCCCTATGCCCGTGTGTTCTTAAATATATATATTAATTTCAATTTCCTGTAAGGTGCAGCATGATTTACCAAATTTTGAACATTTGTGTTCACTATTTTACTAACTTAAAGACATTATGCGAAATATAAGAAAGCTTTGAAATTTGAACTTTTGGTCTTGGCTTCTCTGCAAATATTAAAGGGTGTAAAGAGAAAATGTTAACTTACAAAAAAAAAAACAGATACAAAAAAAAAGGTATCAAAATTTGGTTTGGTACTTGTAATGTGTTTTCCTTTCATTTGTCTTAGGGTAATTTTAGATTCAAGCATAATGAAAGAGAAGGAGGGAGGAAACTGGATTCTGTATGTTTTTAGCCAGCACCATGTCTGTGTTATGTAATAGAATTCATTTGTTTAGTATTGATTTTAACATCGTCATTTCTTGTCTGAATTTCTCATTGGCTTCATGTAGAGTTCTTTTTGGAATGTTACAGGAGGCCCATCTAAACGCAGGTTGCATTCAGCCCCGTTTACTTGAGTCGACGTACTTGTAAACAAAACTGGATTATACCGGGGGAAGATGACTGGTTTAAACAGTGTTCGTTTGATCAATATCTTATCTCTACCTCCTAGCTTATTGGAGCATGCGAGGAAAAGGGGGGGCTTCCCAGATGCTAAACAAACTCGTCAAAAATCGAATGTTTTAAATATCTTTTAGAACTTGCTCCGTCAGCTTTGAGAAGTAAACCTGACTCTGAGCATAACTTGCTCTTTTTACCTGTAAAATTACTTCAGACACAGTTATTTTTCGTGGAGATTTGAGCATCTACCTGACTGACTAATTGTTAAGAACTTTATTTTTTATTCATTTCCAAAGTTTAAAGTTGGTTGTGTTACACTGTACATGTAAGTTAAGTTGTGAATGTGAAGACAGTTCATGTGCCTCAAAGAAAGTTTAGCTTTTTGATATTTGCGATATTTGTTTGTTCAATTTTTCTGCCTTAAGAATCTTAACGCTTGTTCTGTTTGATCTTACCTTTGGTTTTGTGCTGAAGTTGCAGTGGACATCAGACAAGTTTCTGAAGCTGAATACGAGTCCGAGTTTTGGTCACTCTTCGTTCATTTTTTTAAAACTTTGACATATTGTTATTGATTTTGTGATCAGTAAACTTGAAGCAACAATCTGTAAGCATGTTGGAAAAGTTATTACAAAGGATTGGAAAATGGAGAAAGAACTCCAAATCAACAAATTCTTCAAAGATCCAGACTGTTAATATCTCGGTGATTACAGTAAGGTAAGAGTTAACATACTTACATTGTACAATTTATCATCTCAGACCTTTTTTTTAAACCAGAAATTTATTTATCCTTTTATTTCTTCTTAATCATTTTTCCTGAACTTCAATTTGACATCAATTTTTAGAATCACCAGATCAAAATCCAAACAGCATCTAGAAGGTACTTCAGCCCTTTACTCGGATATACAAGTTCAGATTTTGTAACAATTGTTTGTCGTACTCGAAATTGTAAATAGAATCTTTGGACGGAGACGAGTAGAATTCTGTTTCTGTGACCTGTCATGAATTTAGTTATTTCTGTTTTTTAAATGGAAACTACTTTTTTGCTGTTGAGCTTAATTTTAGACAAATGTACACTGTTTGTAATCTTAGAATAGAAATTATTTATTGTTAAACAAAATACTACTAGTAATACATGTAGGTCAATACTTGATCCTTTGGCCCAATACAGGAGTGTGAAATTATTTAATCACATCTTCCCATTAATTTAATTGTAATTTCCCTTGGGCCATCATTTCATCTATATAAAGTTTCATCTGAAGGCATATCTCACTGGCTTTTTGGAATAAAGAGATAGTGAGGTCTCTTAGATTTATCAAACTGATGTGTATTGTAACTCTGAAAAGTTGTCGACTTATACCTCTTCTTTTATCCAAAATGATGCTGTCAGACCAATATCTTGCTGTGATAATATATATCAATCCCAATAATAGCAGGATTTTATTTACATATAAAATACCCAAACAAATATATTGGTTTTTTAATTGATATTTGATTTCCTCAGTCTGAAGCTTTAATTCAGATTTCTGTGCTCATTGATTCTTGGTTCTGGCAAGGCAAATTTAGATATGGTAAAAAAATAGCATTAATAGCCATAGAAAGGGAAACTTTTGAAAGAAATGTAAATAAGGAAATGTTCCCCTTATGTGTGCTGTCATCGACATTTTATGGACTTGAAGAAAGCCAAATAGCCCTTATTATACACGGTAAATTTATCCGGTTTAGATTTTTCAATTAGACGAAGTTGAGTATCAATGAAGCAAACATGGCGCCCTGATTAACCAGACATAGCCTTACGTTGACTCTAGCCAGCCTGGGTTGAGAAAGAAAACTGTTCACCTTCTACTTCTAAACAATTGACTTTTGGCTTTCCTAATTCTTAAAGCCCTGTATTTCAGCTTAAAGGATGAAGCCCAAGAGGATATTGCATTCTATTCCTACGCTCCAAAGTTTCTTTGTGTTTTTCATCTCAAAAAACCTTAATCAGGTTAGTTTTTTTTTTAAAAGACGGCCTCAACGACATTAACAAAACAAAGTCCATCTTTCTTCCATCAAGTCTATGATCATTTGCTCTTCTTAAAATTTGCTCAACAAAATATACTTAGACTACTTCTCACCACTAAGGTTACTTTTCACATTACTGTGGCCTGAGCTGCCCAATTCAATCTTTTTTCTCTCATAAATTCTGATTACTGAAACAGCAATTGTAAAACTTAAGGATTGGCGTTGAAATATTTAAAAAAAAGGCAGCAACTCATGGATATCGCAGGCCTCGAAGTTCAGAAAATTTAGGGCACTCATTTTCAGGCCACTTTGGTTATTGTTGGCCTTGCCTCTATCAAATAACCTGGAGAGAAAAACAGGGCACCACTGCCAAAAAGAAGGGCATGGAGGCAAATGGCCTCGGTGCCCTGGTTAAATTTGAGCCTTGATATCGAAGATGCGTGTTAATATACATGTAGGAGAATATTCAAATAACAAGGATATATGAGCACATTTATGCGATTTGTACTGCTTACATGTATAAAACCACCTAAACTCTAAATCTCCTAGATTGGTACCAACGGTAAAAAGCCCTTTTTTGTGCTTGTTGATATAAAAATGACAAACATTTAGCAAATTCTTTCCACAAAATTTTCCCTGTACTTGGTGAGTAGCAATCTCATGACGCCATAAACCTAAACAAATAGAATGAATGTGCACGAGTTTCACCTAAAGATTGGCAATTTTTGTGTTTGTATGAAATCCCATTTGTCTTTTGTCAGAGTGCTCACTCAAAGTAAAATTACATCTTTATTGAGTCTTCAGCGTGTTGTTAATGCAGACCAAAATTTGCTTGATTTGTACTATTTTTTTTATAACATCTATTAAAAGTTTACATGGTGTTATTTAGTCTCTTGACAGTTAGATAATGTATTGGCAAAGCTTACACCCACGTAGACGTCCAAATCTGGCAGACCTGTTTCTATGGTAATAACGCATGTATTTAGTGTCGAGAGTTGAGGGATTATGGCTTTATTGTACTATGTAAATGGTATTTATTATAGCATTAAGTAGCTGATATGGATGTTAGGTCTTCTCAATCAAATTAGCAATGGTAATTATCTAGATCCTTTTGACTCTTACTAATTAACCGTTGTTCTACATTGCACTACAGATGACCCGAGACCCTGCAGATTTACAATTGACCTCATCTATATCTGCTGTGAGTTAGGGACCTAGTCAGAGAGGATTTAAAGTCGCGTTCAACATTATTTTATCCTGGCTATAGACAAACAAGTACGGAAATCATGCCTTGGGTTCCCAATAAACCTGGCAAAGCCACTGTATTTAAAGTGAAATAATCTTGAGTGTGGCGTAAAACATCAATCGGGCAAAGAGCCAGGTTTCTTCCCCCGATAAACTTTGAAATGTAATCAATCAAAAAATAAAAACATTCCTTATAATACAGAAAGTTTGGTGACTTTTATTGACTTTCTGTAATATGTGTTAATAGATTCATTAAATAACTGCATGGGGTGACTTGTATTCTTGTCAAAAGCAGGCGGAATGCAATCATTCAGATGCTTCATTGTCAAACAGTAGATTCCTGTGGCTTAGAAGCCTCTAGTCTCAGTTTCTCTTTCTATTGATTTCTCTGGGCATTCACTGATCCCAGACCAAACCCGATTCCACTCACTGCAAGAGTCTGTTGCCATTCACGTTGAGTTTTGGCTGGCATTCCCACAGAGCTGGTCGGCACGACATCAACTTGTATGTTCCTATATACATTCAGCCAAATCGGCAAGAGATGAAGCAAAGAATAGAAATCTGGTATACAGAATGGTAGAAAGTCATCAATGACGTGATTTATTTCTTTCTGAGGATTTTACCTCCTAGAACTTTCTTTTTTCAATTGGTTTTCTGGCAGTCACGCCATGGGTTAAAGGGATTTCGGCTGTAAAAGTCTAGGTATGTAATCTGACTGTTTAAAGGCACAATAACACAGAAGACTACTGTAGATAAATCTGGAATTTTGGAATTAGTGCTGCTCTGGATATATCTTATCTTACTGGATTCTTGATCACGTCCTGGTAGCTTGGAAGCGAAGGTATTAGCATTCTCAACTGGGCGCAGTACCATTCTTAAAGACCATGTTTTTTCTTGGAATGGCTTTGGCTTACGGAGAACCCATTCAACTGGTCATTAACAAATGTCTTTGGCCTTTACTGCCACCCTATGATTAGGTGCATTTGGTACGACCCTAACACTATTACTGTGAACAGAATTGAAGCAAGTAAGCTTGTGATCTGTCGTCCTCTTAAATTTACTTAGAATCTTCCTTGGGAGCATCAGTGATACTTTCTAGATTTGCAAGCCTCCATGTTGCTCTATTTGGCACCTACCTACATGTTCAAGTGTCCAAGGCAACATGAAGTTAAAATCTATTAGTTGAGATTATTAACATTCATAAATGTTCTGATTCTACCGTTGTGATTAACAGTTTAAATTGAACAGAAGTTTTGTGTGTACAACTGTTTTTATACTTGTTCAAATGATTCACAGAGAGATACATGTATGATTGTTACATGTACTTACAAAATAGGATTGTGCATTAGATTTCTGTTCGGTCTGTTTAGGAGTTGAAAAGACCTTACGCAACTACCACGATACCAGTCGGAACTGTGATACAGGCATTGAATTTCATTTTTTTTTTAGACGCCCTTTCACTGATTGGTTTTAAACCATCATTTCATATTTTGCACTAACGAGGATTACACGGTATCTGAATTTCATGGAAATTGTATAGATATTGGCTGATTGTGAGAGAGAAAAAATTTTCGTGATGTTTGACTTTGATTTTATTAATTCTACGCTTCACTGGCACACTGATAGAAAAGCTTTTGAAATCTGTGGATTTTATCAATATTCCGTGTTGATCTTTGGCCCGGCCGCAATATGCAGGATAAACCCTCTCTAATGTTACCACCTACCATTGAAAGTTGCCTTACTACACCTGCTACTTGTACCTGTTCTGAACAGTAAGTAAATTGTGATCCTTAATCAATCAGTAGATACAGTCATTCAATTGTATTTAACAAATGATTGATTGTTGTTTTATGCCACATTATTTCATGGCGGCTTTGCCAGATTAAGTGGGAAGGAAAGCGGGCTCATGGCCCTGAGGAAACCCCCGACCTTCGGTGAGTACCTGGCAATTCCTCCACATAAGGCGACATAATTCACTCTGTAAACAAATGATAGTTATGCCTACTGTAAGAACGATTGCATGGCTGCTAATATTTATTTATAAACATTTAAACTCTCGCACATGAAAAATCTTCTTGACTAAAACAACCAATCAAGGAAATATTTATTAGTAGGGAGTGTTTTGATTATGGTAGTTATACCCCATCATCTGTTGTTGTTACAAACCAACACCCATGATATTTCAGTATGTAAAAGACATGAGTTTGGCTTTAGTCACTAGAATGTTTTGGATTACTTGTTAAGTTGTACAGATTTTCAGCTATGGCAAGAGTTCAGGTAATTCGAAAAGAAATTATAAATGGAAAATAAAGTGACATGACATTTCGTCCTTGGTAGAAGACCGACAAAATGGATTTAGCCCGGACTATTAAATCTTTCAAACTCTTGTTACATGTATATTTTTATTGTTGAAATTAAAGTCACACTGTCACAGGGACCAAAACCAGAATGATCTTTTTTTACATAAAAAGCTGCATAGGCAAGTTTCTTTAATTGCCTTGTATTGATTTATAAGTCTTTGAAGTTCCTGACAAGTTGAACGAGATGATTTAGTTGATAGCAGAGCCCTTATATCTCGAAAGAATTCAATTGGCTTTCCTTGCTATCCAAGGATTCAATGTCTAATAGACAAGATCTGTTCATACTGCCAACATTTTAAGAAAGGTTTTTTCCAGGAAATGGAGCCTCAGTGGGTTAGAGTGATCGTCCCTCAGTCCCAAACAGACCTTCCATCGGTGCGGCGTTGGTTCGAATCACACTCGCGCCAAATAAAAATTGAAACATTTCTGAGTGGATTTTTCACTTGGTTGCCGTATGTGGAAGAGTTGCCGAATGTCGGGGGTCCTCCACTACATGTTCTGAATGTCCAGCTCCTCCGTCTGAATACTGAAAAGAAAAAGGCATGAAACAAAGTGTTGGTTTTGCTTAGATTGCCTGATCAACAGATCTAGTTTTCTCATCTATATTCCAGGTCCAAGGGGATGGAAGAAGGCAAGGTTGATTGATCTGTCTATCTTATATCCCTAAATAGGAGGTTTAAGCCTAATCCATTCAGATTGACCTAAATAACTACCAGGCTGCTACTGAAAAAAATAGTCCACAAAAACTCACCCCTTAATAAATCAACCATTTGGCACAGGCCCTCTTGCATTATGGCTCTTTTTTCAAAGTTATTTTTGAAGCATTTGCTCATTCAGATTGACAATTTTATCATATAGAATTGGTTTTGAGTGCCTGACAGATGTGCAGACGTCATACCACCATGTGTACCTTGCTGGTTCATTAAATAAAGCGTTGGGTGCTCTGTTTGAAACTGTGATTTCTTCGGATTAAAATTGGGCTGCGCTTGCCTTGTCTAATGCTTCTTCCATGGCGTTCCCACATTTTTGCGTGTAAAACTGGTGAATAGACTAAATTGTATTTAATATTGTAGGTGGCAGAGTGACAGTCTCTCAGTCTGACACAGGTCAACCATTGATCGGTCATAGATTTGAATCCCACTCAGGACAAATAAAATTTACATATTTCTGAGTTTGTTAAGGAAGGAGGGGGGGGGGGTGCTGCTCCGCCAAACCTGGCAACACCACCATACTTGTACAAGTGAAATAATTTCGAATGCGACCTTAAAACATCAATCAATAGATGGTATTTCTTAACTTTGTTACACTGCATAATAATTGAAGCCATGTGTTGTAAGAACATGACTACAATCACTGTCAATTCCGCACATGGTGGAAAAGCCTATGTCTACATACATGTACAATGTAATGTACTTGCTTGGAACGAGCTTTTGCTCATATCTTTCTAATTTTCTGATCAATACTGCCTGAGACAAACTATACAGAATTAATGTTTCCCTGAGTTCAGGTTTTATTGTCAGCGGAATTCATTTAGCCATACAGGTGCTTAAAATAGGCACCGTTGAGTGACCCTGATCTACCCGACATTCATACTTGCATTACCAGAATAATTAATTTTCACTGCAAGCAATGTTCCATCTTAATAAAACATTTTATTGATATCATAAAGAACTCCAATAACCTGTCAAAGTTTGTCTGATTTCATCGTTTAATGTAGCTGCTTCAAGTAAACTTCATCTTCATTCATTTTTATCTCTGTTCTATCCTGAGATATTAAACATCTTTCATTGACTGTGCGAGTATTTACAATGTGGTTACTTGAAGCAGTTGACCAACTAAGTTAAATATCAAATGAATTTTGAAAACTTGTTATTTTGGATGGATTACGCTTTAACATCCTATTTAGGGATATGAGATAGACAGATCAATCAACCTAGCCTTCTTCCATCGGCATAAAATTGAATTGAATTGTTATATGTTTATGATCACAAAAACGTAGGGCACAGGGAAAATCCAAACCAATCTTTCAATCAATCAATAAAATTCTCAACTAACTAAGCAAACTGAAACACTTGAGAATAGTGAATTGATCACAGACCACATTCAAAGAAGAATTTTAATTTTTACCGTTTATTTCCTTGAGTGGTACATGTATAAGTTCTTTTATACATCATGAGGAAAATGACAAACAATTAGCAAATTCTGTTACAACCCATTTTTCCCTATGTTTCACAGTTAGTATCACTTAAAATCCATCATACTAATGTTCAGCGGTTCTGAAGGAAATTTATTCGGCCATCTCTCAGCTGGAACTACTAAGCTGCGATGTAAAGTTTCCCATAATCTACAAGACCTACATAACATTGTACAATATAAAGTGGCTCTTGATGGAAGCCTTGCTGCTTGGGAAGGAAATCCATCGACTTCCTTACAGCTTGCTGACAGGAACCAATTTAGAACCAAGTGCTGTTCACTTCTGTATTTGAAGGAAAACAGATTCCCCTGAGTGGACCCCTCAATTCTTTTTCATTTTGCTTTTTTTAATGGCAACGCTCCAGCTTGATGTGCTTCAGAAGCCAAATCTTAATTTCACGATCTGGCCATTTTTTTTCTTTTTCGAAAGTTGTGTTCTTGTTTTTACTGTTTCCTATCCTTTTCTGCATAATCAATTATGGAACATTGATCAGCTAGGAATCCCCTCTGGTCCTTATCACGTAAACTAAACATCACAACAATATGTGAAAGCTATTATGGCAGAGATGCTTTTTAAAAAATGAAATTGCCAATTTTAGAGCTAACTTTAGCTGGAATTTCCTGCTTTGCCTGGCTATGATTGTTTTTACATGTTATGTAAAACTTTAAGAAAAGGAAGGATAAACAAAAAGAACACTATGAATCCCCGGACATTCATGTAGTGACATCACTTGATCTCCAGGAACTCAGTTGGCAGAATGACCATCTCTCAGTTTGACGTAGGCTTTTAAGGACCATCCCTCAATTTTTGCACAGATTTTTAAGGATGTGTGGCAGGGTTCGAATCCCACACAGTCCAAACCAGACTTTTCATGGATATTGTTTTTCACTTGATCGGCACATGTGGAAGAGTTGCCAGGTACTTGCCAAAAATCCAGTGTTTTGGGTTAAGAACTCTCTCTCCCCCCCCCCCCACCCCCCCCCCCCCCCCCCACCCCCACCCCCCCCCCCCCCCTCCTAGCACCACAGTAAACCTCGCAATATGACCATACACATACCAATGAAATAGTTTTGAGTACGGTGTAAAGCAACAACCAATGAAGTCAATCTGCTGTCACAAACAGCCAATTTGTGAAAATAATCTGACCAGGGAAGTAAAACAAAATAGACCCAATCACGTGCAAAATGCCATTTTCAGAAACAATATTTGTAATTTTCTATCTGAAAGATGAAGTTATTGATATTAGAAGATACACGTTTTACATGTAGGTTAGTGTGAACAAGTGTGAACGGAAAACCATGTTGAAGTCAAATGTCAAATTGATTTTGAAATTAGGAAAAAAAATATAAATGGTCAATTCATTAACCAAAAGTCTTCAAAGTTCGACTTTTCACATTTTATTTATTAGATTTATTATTAAAGCGTGCAGCGGATTTGAAAGCTAAACTTCCATTAAACCCAGCTTGCCACCAATTAATCTGAGACCTTTTGCATAATTCAACAGTTTTATCTCCCCTCACTTCTACTTTGAAGGCTTCGAGATTCTGTTATTCTCGTTATTGATTTACTTTTTGTAACTAAATGTTTAATATGGATTTGTGGGACATTGAAGGGTTTCAAAATGAATTGCACATTGGAAATGCATGTACTTAAAAATAACGATACCAATTTCAAATCAATTTTTTGTGACAGTGACACTTAACATTATGGGACGGAGAAGGGATCTTGTCAACCACTTGTGACCACTTTGTTAAAGCTGTGTGTGCCAACACACATGGCTGCATGTGCAGATTAAATTTCCATGCACCATTTTTATCCCTCATGTATGATGTCATTGAGCTATCAGTCTATTTATTGACAGCCTTTCTGCATTGCCATGAAAGTGTATATTTCACTAACTTACATGTAGCAATATGCAGATAGTATTTGGACTTGGGAACAACAAAAACCACATTCCCAATAATTCTTGCATGGTTTTTGAAACCATATTTGGGGATTTGCATTGTGTGCTCTTTAGAAAATGAAAAAGACAGTGGCCAGAGCAAAAGGGGTAGGCACTGCCCACTTAGGACCACATAAATTCAAGGTTGAAGCGGGGATTTGCTTTTTCGGTTATGAAAACGACAATTTTTCAGACACTGGAAGGTTTCTTTTCAAGAACTCTATCTTAAGAATATGTTCAAAACACCGAACTCCTTAAGAAGAATATTCATGGTGGATTGTTTTGGTGGGAAAAGGATTTTGTTTTGGGCTTTACCACATGGGTGTTGTCATCAAAACTAAGCAGTTAAAAAACCAGGTATTAAAGAAAGCGTGTCACCTGTTTTATGTATGATATTATGTTGTCAACTGCCCCAGTGTTCCTTTTACTTATTTACTTACATTGGCATATAGACAGGTGCTAGAAACAAGGTCATTTTAACGCTGGCTTGTTTGTTGTATAACACCCAACGCCCACAAATATTCACCAGGAATGTTTCCTTGAGAGAAGATGTGGGGTTTTCCCTGCACCTGTATCGTAGCAGGGGGGATTCTTATCTGGTTTGAAGACACAAAATTTGAAATCAACACAATTACAAATGAAAAAGTTTGAAGGAAACCCCGTTGCATTTTGCCACTTTGGTAGGGATATTCCAGGAAAAGAGAGCAATCAATTTCGCTCTCCGCCAATTCAGAATTATTCATCTCTCCCAGGTCCCAAATTAGGTTACCAGCCTTTGAAAAATGTTCTTGAAAACTAACAAGTAGTTTAATAATAGAACATTTTGGCTAAAGAACCGGTCGCAACATCCAATATCCACATTATGTTTAGTGTTATTGTCTGACATTCGCAGAATGGGTTGAAAATCTGAATATTAAATGTTATGACTTAATTTACTTCTGGTTTTAAAGGCCCTAAAGGGGTCATTATAAAATCTTGTTTACATTTTTCAAATACTTCTGCTAAGAAGAAGTGAATTGACTTTGGATAATAGATGGTAGGTTGAGTTTCATTGCAAAATGTACAATTAACAGGGGGGGGGGGGGGGGGGGGATGTAGACAGAGGTCCTGAATGGGAATTCATGCTGATGTAGTGAGATGTTACTAATATTTATCACTCAAACAAACTCTGCAAAGCCGACCTGTTATTTATTTCTGCATCATTATATGAAATAATTGTCCAATCTGTAAGCGTTCAATGGCTTCCCGTGGAGCCCCATATAGAAACTTGCCTGGCCGTAATTATACATGTATAAAACAAACCAGCTGCAAAGAAATTCTAAAATCTTATTGAACATTATCTTTTAGGTGAAATGTATGCGCACAACTGTAAAAAAATCTGTAATTTTCATCACATGGGCAGTTTAAAGAAAAAAAATGTTTAACATACTTAAATTATATTGTTCATTTTAGTAGGTAACAAACTAGATATGGGATATTTTTTTTTCAGCTCAAGATTTCAACATTTAAATAATTTAGGGCTATTTTTATCTGGGTTTGTGGGCTGCCTACAGTTTTATCTTCAATTGTGATTTCAAAGGCAGCCGGTGTGGTTTTAGGAATTTTCACCAACACGGCATATCAGACGAGATGTTTTTTCTAGGATATGAGTAAATTTGCTCTGCAGCTTTTTGTCACGGTTTCTCGTTGAGGTCAAACTCTGGCAACAAACATGATGGCTTCAACTATCTGACTCAGTGAAGGTTGTCCCTATGAAACAGCTGAGGTTGGGAGCATTTATACTTGTATCTTGTTAATTGAAACAGGCTATTGATTTGAGATACATTTTGGCATCCTATTTTGAGGATGCCACCGCAATGGCCATATAAGTGAAATAATCTTGAGTGGGGCGTAAAACATCAATCAATCAACTAATTTTGAGGGTCATTTTGCTGGCCTTAGTAGATTAATCTTTGCAATTAACGCACAATATTTTTTTACAGCACATGGGTAATACAAAATGTAACTTTTCAACAAACAACATGAGCGCCAAATATAGGGAAAATTTCATTGAATCAGAATAAGCTAATTGTTGGCCATTTTTATAAAAAAGTATAAAATATGGGCTTACAATTGATATGAATCTTGAGGAAACAACACACCCTAAAATTAAGTCATACACCAGACTTTAAATTTTGTTTGTTATTTGCACACATTTTCGGTTCCTACAGGTTACTGACTTAACCAGTATTTTTTATTCCAACATCAATACTTTAGCTTTTCAAGCTACCTTGAACTTACAGTTGTAATTCACAATCAGAGTGTACGATAAAATTTGTAATTTTGGCAGCTCACGCCACTTCAAAGTTAACATCTGTCAGATAAACTTACATTGTAGTGTACCATTTTAATTCTCCAGTTTTTTTAACATCATAAAATATACTCCATTTCCTCACCATTTATTTCATCTTTCAAATTATTTTTCCGGCCTCTAAATGGCTTTGATTGATTTTAAGATAAACTCACATGTTTTGTACCTGTTTTGTTTGGACCTATAATTACACATTAAATCTTTCTTGCTCTGTAAAGGGAGTCTTCTAATATAAATACAGAGGAATTTTCTGTATGAAGTTCACCAGGTTAACAAGGGTATCATGCTAAGGGATTATCACCGATTAGTGAACAGTGCACCTGTGCTTGTAATCATTACATGATGTTGTTTTTTGTCCACGTAACTCTTAACTGTTCTTAACTAGACAATGATACAATAGCTATCTCTATTGACTCAGTCTCATCTTTATGGATTAACCGCCCTTGGACGAGAGATGTCGAAAACAAAATCTTTCTTTCTTGCATGCTTGTTTTTTTATAATGTCTATTTGTTTATAACAGGTTTTTTTAAGGCCTTCCATACTTCCAAAATGTTAAGACGCATTTTAAAATTCCTTCAAAAATTTTTAAGAAATATATTTAACTTAAGATTTCATAGTCGACTTTATTCATATATGTACATGCCTTCCATTGATTGATTGATTGATTGATTGATTGTTTGGTGTTTTACGCCGCGCTCAAGATTATTTCACTTATATGGCGGCTTTGCCAGTTTTATTGTGGGAGGAAACCGAGCTCTCTGCCCGGAGGAAACCCACGACCTTCCGCTAGTTGAAGCTGCGAGGGATCAAGCCCTACCCTTGAGCATGTCGTAAAATATGAATCAATCATAATATTATCGAGCAGTCCAGTGCAAATTCTAATTACTGATGTGAATGTCTTTGAGCTTTGGTTCTTTAAAAACCTCGAGGTACTTATTGTTATAGTTTTACAGTTTTTTTATGTCGTGCGCCAGGTTTCTGGTTTACCTTTTTATGATTAGACATATTATATGTCAAAGAATTTCCAAAGTTTGCTGAAGAAATTTAGAATAATGATACTAAGAATGAAATGTCAGCCAATGTCTCTGAGAAATCTTCCCAAATTTAGAATAGGATTTGTATTAAGATGCATGTATATTGAGTTAAATGGCCACTATGTTATCCTTTGTAACTCTGGGCAGGTAGAACATTTTACAGGGGGGAATTAGTTATGTTGTCTTTACTGGGAACAAATTAAACATCAGCAGGTGTAGTCTTGCTCTGCCTGTTTGTCTGGCCTAGGAAAGCCGCGCTAAACGTAACACTGCTAATGAAGATTTCCTGTGTGTTTTATTTAGGCCACAGAACCAAAAGTCGGAGCCTCCTTATGAAGACGAAGAGGAAGAGATCTTAGGTTCTGATGACGATGAACAGGAGGACCCGAAAGACTACGTGAAAGGTAACCATGACAACACCCCGTGACCTTAGTAGGTCACTTCCTGTCCTCAGACGGAGATATGGCCGGCGGAAATTCTCAGCCTGTTGACATAGTGGTCCAGCACCGTTGGTGTGCTTATGGATTTAAATTCTGTCCGATGAAATAGTTTTCCTGTGGAGATGATGTGGCTCTCTAAGATGAACATGTTGTCTCGTGTTAAGACATGCCTGCCCACTTTCCCCTCCTGCCAACTCGGCTGCAATCCAGCCGTCTCAATGTGTGTGAACCAAATCCGAAGGAATTGCACTAAAACAGCCAAAAATAGATACAATGTTTGAAATTCCATGGAATGTGCCTTGTATTCAAGCACAAATAATGCCCACAGGTCAAAATATCAGGTGCCCTAAAGTTGCAGTTTGTAGAATTGTCAGTTTATGAAAGGGACATGTTGTGCTGCTCCAACAAGCCCTCACAATTGACCATTGCAAAAGGCAAGAGTGCAGTGCGTAAAGAAATGTTTGGAAACTCTCTTTAAACGTGGTTTCCATACTAATGAGAAATAATTAAGGCATCACCACAGAGTAGGTTTTATGTGAACAACACTAACTTTCAACACCTATGTCGAACAGCCTTCCACCAATGGGTCGCAGGTTCGAAAATTTTCTTGACTGGGTTTTCACTCGAACAACCTATGTGGGATGGTTGTCAGTTACCACCGGAAGGTCGTGGGTTTCCTCCGGGCACAGAGCTCGGTTTCCTCCCACAATAAAACTGGCAACGCCGCCATATAAGTGAAATAATCTTGCACGCGGCATAAAACACCAAACAATCAATCATTATATTTATGAACACTAAAACACATGGGCACAGGGAAAATCTTCTTGTCTAAAACAACCATGGAGACAAGTTTCTAATTGTTTGAAAAGAGGTATATCATTTAGACCTTTATACCCCATAAATTGTTGTAATAAACTAAACCTATGATATTTCATTAAGTTGGCAACTGACAAAAGTTTAGCCTTGGTCAGTCGAATTCACAACGTACAATTAAAAAACACCGCTATGACAAACAGCACAGTTATAACAAACAACGTGGTTATAAACTACATCTCATAACCTACAATTAAAAAACACTGTTATGACAAACAGCACAGTTATAACAAACAACGTGGTTATAAACTACATCTCATAACCTACAATTAACAAACAATACGGTTATAAACTCCATCTCATAACCTACAATTAACAAACAATACGGTTATAAACTCCATCTCATAACCTACAAGCAACAAGGTTATAAACTCCATCTCACAACCTACAACCAAAAAACATGGTTATGACAAACAGCGCAGTTATAACAAACAACATGGTTATAAACTACTAAAGTTATGCTTCTAGTGAGAAAGCTATTTTATTTGGTCCTTGTGTTTTAAAATATTTATTTTTGTCTTAAAGGTGGTTACCATCCTGTGAAGATTGGAGACCTGTTTAATGGGCGCTATCATGTGGTTCGTAAACTGGGCTGGGGACATTTCTCTACTGTCTGGCTCTGCTGGGACATGGTGTAAGTATATTAATATCCCATGTCATATAATTATCGGGGGCCTTCGTGGCCCAGTGGGTAGAGCGTTGGAAGCTCAATCCCAACAGCCTTCCACCAATGGGTCATGGGTTCAAATCCCACTCAGTCCAAAAAAAAATTGAAAATTTTCTGATTGGGTTTTCACTCGAACGACCTATGTGGGATGGTTGCCAGTTACCAGCGGAAGGTCATGGGTTTCCTCCGGGCATAGAGCCAGGTTTCATCCTACAAAAAAACTGGCAACGCTACCAAATAAGTGAAATAATCTTGAGCTCAGCGTAAAACACCAAACAATCAATCAATCATATAATTATCAATTCTTTCAGGAAAAGGCATGGTTTGTTAAGATAGTAAAATTAGAAATTCACGTCTTCTCCTGGGCCTTGTCTTACAAAGCAAGCGTAAGTTACAATGTACCTCAGACATTGATCTGTGTTAAGATTAAAGGAACCTTACACCCTGGTAACAACTGGTCCATGGTTAAGGCCTATACTCGTCTTGACGCTTGCTTTGTAAGACAGGGCGGGGGGGGCTCGGTGATCCAGTGGGTTAGAGTGATTGTACCTCAGTCCCATACAGTGGGATAGAGTGATCGTCCCTGAGTCCGACACAGACCTTCCATTGATGCGGCGCAGGTTCAAATGACACTCGGACCAAATGAAAATTGACAAATTTCAGAGTGGATTTGGTTGCCGTATGTGGAACAGTTGCCAGGTACTCGCCGAAGGGCAAAGGTTTCCTTCCCCACTAAACCCGGCAACCCCGCGATGTAAGTGAAATAATCCTGAGTGCGGCGTAAAACATATATGAATCTTTCTAAACACCTAACAGTGATTTGTGACTGTATAGTGAATAAATAAGTATTTAAAAAACATGTTAAAACAGTAAGTGATTCTTATAGGGTCCCAGTGTGTCATGTAAAATTTGCATATTTTCCGTCATAAATATCTTCATTTTTGACCTCATACTTGACATTTGAACGCTTTCGTTGTCATTTCAACCAATCATGATGTCACCTTGACCCCACATCGGTTGTATATGACGTCACACCAATGATAATGAACATATCAGATGTCAACCATGACGTCACAGCGCTAAGCTAATTAATTTCTGTATAGAGGTTGTAGGGAGAAAAAGAATTCCTTGAATTTTTTAGAACTTTATTGCACCAGAAATCTCATTTTCTTTTTTGCCGAGTTCGCACAGTACATGTTCTTAACAAACGGATTACAAAATAGGAGGTATTGTCTTAAACTTGTCATTTATCCTTTAACAGCTTTGCTATGCCAATCCTCTTACATGTGGATTAAACATCTTTTTCAGGGACAAGAGGTTTGTTGCATTAAAGGTGGTTAAAAGTGCTCAACATTACACTGAAACAGCTCTGGATGAAATCAAACTACTCAAATGTGTAAGTAGACAAAATGTGTTCTATAGGAAAGTTCAGTAATTCCAATTTGTTAGAATTACTGAGTTTATGTAATGTCGTAAGTTTTCTTGGAAGTTAATGGCCTCCGTAGGTAGAGCGTGATGCTCAATCCAAACAGCCTTCCGGGGTTCAAATCCCACTCAGTGCAAAAACAAATTGGAAAATTTTCTGACTGGGTTTTCACTCGAACGACCTATGTGGGATGGTTGCCAGTTACCACCGGAAGGTTGTGGGTTGCCTCCTGGCATAGAGCCCGGTTTCCTCCAACAATAAAACTGGCAACGCAACCATATGAGTGAAATACTCTTGAGTCTGGCGTAAAACACCAAACAATCAACCTTGGAAGTTATGGATAGAATATAGTGAATCTTATTTTGTAGAATACACTAAAAATAATGACAACCTCTGAAACTGCCTTACGTATGCCTGAGCCTTGTTGCTGAATTTTTTCTTTCTTGTTCAATATTTTATATCAGACATTTGCCCTTCTGTGGCATACATCACCAAAATTGATTGATTTTTTTCTCAAGACTTTTTTTTTACCAAACAATCACAAGAATGTGTTGATAATAGCCCATAGATTGTCAGCTGTTTCTTTGGCTCAGGTTTTTATATAGAATAATTTGACTCCCTTTGTGTGTGGAGAGATTATCAGAATTGATGCCTTTCTATCACATATTGATTGCTTTGCCCTGTGGTTATGAATATTTCATGTCTGTAGACTGTAAAATCACCGCACTCTGTCTACATACCAAAATAACCTCTGACTGCTAGGTTTTGGTCCCCTTCTTTCAGGATTTGATTGTCAACTCTTAAGCTACATCGCAGTGTTATGGGTTCAAATCCCAATTGATCCTCCCCACGTCATTAAAAAAAACAGGAAAAATATCTTCGTGGGTTTTCACTTGATCATTTTATATGGAAGAGTAGCCAGGTAACTCTTGTATAAGTCAATGGTTTCCTTCATGGGATGTCTCAGGGGTTCCTTCATGGGATGTCTCAGGGGTTCCTTCATGGGATGTCTCAGGGGTTCCTTCATGGGATGTCTCAGGGGTTCCTTCATGGGATGTCTCAGGGGTTCCTTCATGGGATGTCTCAGGGGTTCCTTCATGGGATGTCTCAGGGGTTCCTTCATGGGATGTCTCAGGGGTTCCTTCATGGGATGTCTCAGGGGTTCCTTCATGGGATGTCTCAGGGGTTCCTTCATGGGATGTCTCAGGGGTTCCTTCAGTGGATGTCTCAGGGGTTCCTTCATGGGATGTCTCAAGGGGTTCCTTCATGGGATGTCTCAGGGGTTCCTTCATGGGATGTCTCAGGGGTTCCTTCATGGGATGTCTCAGGGTTTCATTCATGGGATGTCTCAGGGGTTTCTTCATGGGATGCCTCAGGGGTTCCTTCATGGGATGTCTCAAGGGTTTCCTTCATGGGATGCCTCAGGGGTTCCTTCATGGGATGTCTCAGGGGTTCCTTCATGGGATGTCTCAGGGTTTCCTTCATGGGATGTCTCAGGGGTTCTTTCATGGGATGTCCCAGGGGTTCCTTCATGGGATGTCCCAGGGTTTCCTCTGTCCAGAGCCCAGTTTCCTCCTCTACTAAACCTGGGATTGCCTCCATATAAGTGAAATAATAAGTGTGGCATAAATCATCAATCAGTCAATCAATGTTGTTAATGATATCATGCATTAATATCTAACATTTAGTGTAAAGAAACTAAAAATGTACATATTAAGACATGTAGAAGTGCCAGCCGGGCCCAAGCCTCTATTCAAAAAGTTATAACACAAGTATCTTTAATACATGTACATGTATGCGTGGGTTTGCTTTGCTAGTTGATTATTCTTTTTTGCCACACTCCAAACGTGTATCATTGCTAGCGTGTGGATCATGGCAGAGGAATATTGTCTAATGAATGCTGGTACTTTAAAGGCATAGAATGAAAACAATAACAAGAATTTTTGTCCAGGCCCGAAATTTATTTAATTATTTTTCCAGCCAAATTCTGATTTTGCTCTCTCATTTTTCCAGGTTCGAGAAAGTGATGAAAATGATCCTCATAGAGAAAAAACTGTTCAGCTGTTAGACGATTTTAAGATATCTGGAGTTAATGGAACTCGTATCCTTTTTATCTCCAATCACAAGAGAGTTCTTCATCCACCGCATGGTCAGTGGGTCAGCAAGTAAACTGTTGGACAATCTATCTCACAGACCAAACAAACTTTTATATTTATTATCCTTAAAAATGGATTCTCATCATCATATTCTTAGATTTTAAATGTCACTTGGACATGTTGCAGCTATAGAACTTGAAAAATCTATTGCAGGATAAATCTTAACCAATCCGTCAATCTACAAAAGAATTTTGTGTGTGTGTCTACTTAAGTAATCTAAAGATATATTGTATTGGGTTATAGCGCCTCGGTGAGCTGAATGGAAGATAATGCTATTATTTGAAGGCTCGGGGCTTTGGCGCTTGCCCTTAAATAGTGGTATCTTTTGCCACAAAATTTTTTTCTCACTAGTCAGCTTCTTTTCCAATGCA
The DNA here is from genome assembly GCA_963971465.1 of Lepidochitona cinerea. Taxonomy (NCBI): domain Eukaryota; kingdom Metazoa; phylum Mollusca; class Polyplacophora; order Chitonida; family Tonicellidae; genus Lepidochitona; species Lepidochitona cinerea. The sequence goes on from OZ020557.1 coordinate 23,730,792, forward strand.
TACCATATAATGTTTTAATGAGTAAACAAGTCATCACAACCTAATGTCATTTTGTTGCACCTGTCTCCGAATAACAACAACCTACAGTGTAAATGTGTACTGGCATAGTCCATCTGAAGAAATCATATCAGGTGAAATCAATAACTTCATAATTAATAATAAGTCTCTATCCAAGGCGATTCAATACGTTCACTCCCATACATTTTTTGCCCAAAGTGGTTAAAACCGTAAGAGGGTACTTTATTGTCTCAGATGATGGGTTTCTGTTCTCCATATCTCTTCAACCTTACAGTTTTATGTGTTATGAAATCCATAAAAAAAAACCTGGCTTTTTCCTTAACTTTTTCTCAGATGTGTGTATGGTGTTTGAAGTTTTAGGTCACAATTTGTTGAAGTTCATAATTAGGTCCAACTACCAAGGTCTTCCTATGCCAAAGGTGAAATGTATAATGCGACAGGTAAGGAAAATCAACACATTAATACAGATATCTTCTGTATTTCAAATTTGATGGATCCAGTAATGGCAGGCCACTGTAGCAATACCATCACAGTCTATAAGAGTAATAGTCCTTCAGTGTGACGTGGAGCGAATCCAACTCGGACCATATACAAATTTAACAACTTCTGAGTGTTTTTTTCACTTGATCGCCATATATGGAGGAGGTACTCACCAAAGGTCAGAGAATTCCTCTGCCCAGTTTACTCCACAATAAACCCGACAACGCCACCATATAAGTGAAATATGCTTCAGTGTGGCGTAAATCATAAACAGGGCAATAACCTGTCAAACATACTGCAAAGAGTCCAGTTTTCTACCCTACTAAACTGGGCAATAACCTGTCAAACATACTGCAAAAAGTCCAGTTTTCTACCCTACTAAACTGGGCAATAACCTGTCAAACATACTGCAAAGAGTCCAGTTTTCTACCCTACTAAACTGGGCAATAACCTGTCAAACATACTGCAAAAAGTCCAGTTTTCTACCCTACTAAACTGGGCAATAACCTGTCAAACATACTGCAAAAAGTCCAGTTTTCTACCCTACTAAACTGGGCAATAACCTGTCAAACATACTGCAAAGAGTCCAGTTTTCTACCCTACTAAACTGGGCAATAACCTGTCAAACATACTGCAAAGGGTCCAGTTTTCTACCCTACTAAACTGGGCAATAACCTGTCAAACATACTGCAAAGGGTCCAGTTTTCTACCCTACTAAACTGGGCAATAACCTGTCAAACATACTGCAAAGGGTCCAGTTTTCTACCCTACTAAACTGGGCAATAGCCTGTCAAACATACTGCAAAGGGTCCAGTTTTCTACCCTACTAAACTGGGCAATAACCTGTCAAACATACTGCAAAGGGTCCAGTTTTCTACCCTACTAAACTGGGCAATAACCTGTCAAACATACTGCAAAGGGTCCAGTTTTCTACCCTACTAAACTGGGCAATAACCTGTCAAACATACTGCAAAGGGTCCCGTTTTCTACCCTACTAAACTGGGCAATAACCTGTCAAACATACTGCAAAGGGTCCAGTTTTCTACCCCACTAAACAGGGCAATAACCTGTCAAACATACTGCAAAGAGTCTGTTTTTTACCCCACTTAACAGGGCAATAACCTGTCAAACATACTGCAAAGAGTCTGTTTTTTACCCCACTAAACAGGGCAATAACCTGTCAAACATACTGCAAAGAGTCGGTTTTTCTACCCTACTAAACTAGGCAATGTTATATAAAAATGAAATAATCTTGCGTGCAGCTTCAACATTAACCAATGATTTAGGTATAATTATGACTACAGATTCACACATCAAGGTAACCGTTGCAAATCCCAAGATAACTGTTTACCTTTCTCTTCAGGTGTTAGAGGCCTTGGATTACCTGCACACCAAATGTAAGATAATCCATACAGACATTAAACCTGAGAACATATTGGTTTGTGTGGACGAGTCTCATGTGAGAAAATTAGCTGCTGACGCTGTGGAGTGGCAAAAAATGGGCGCCAAGTTACCCGGATCTGCAGGTGAGGAACTAGCTCTATAAAATGTTTTACAAATGAATTAAGTCTAGGATATAATTGCTAAAATCAATATTTGTTATGCCTAATATAAGATACCTTTGTGGCTCAGACAGCAGAGCGATAGGTTGTGGGTTTGAATCCGACTCTGTTCAAGGAAAAATTTCTGAGTGTGTTTTTCAGTCTATCATCCTATATTTAAGAGTTACTCGTGAACGGACAGGGTTTTCTCAGTCAAAATCTCTGAATAAGTGAAAAAATCTTGAATGCTGCGTAAAATATCATTCGATCAATCAAATAAGAGAAGCTTTTTACTTCGCTGAACAACACCCCCTTATATTTTCTGACATTGTCTAGGTTTAAGCATATTTGTAAAGTACCACTGTTTGATTTTATTGTTTGTGTGTTGACAATGTAGATCAGCTATAAGTGTTCATAAGTAAATTTGTCGTCTATACTACACGAGTGTTTCAAGAAGATTAAATAAACCCCATAAATAAGTTTGATGAAATGTTTTGTTTAGCCAGGATATTCCTGATGTCATGATTGATTAATGTGGGGGGTGACTCGCGTGAGCCATGTTTCCTCCGTATGCTGTCAGGTTCTCCCACCATTAAACCTACCGATATGAAATTTAAATATGGCGTAAAACGCTACACCAAACAAGCAGAATAGATTAGGTTATTGGTGGACAAGTTTGTGACTTGGCCTAGAGGTGATGAGAAGCTATTTTAAGTGTCTGTGTACCCAGAGCTTCTTGTGTCTACAGTCTATGTGTCAGTAAGAACACATGGGCATTCTGCCAGTTATAGATTTTTCCCAGCCACTTGTGATCAAAGATGTAGAAGTTTCTTGTGAAGATGTAGACCATATATAAGATATATACACACAGCATGAAGCTGATATGAACTGGTCAAACTCAAGTACAGTTGGTTCTTTGTAAAGTCTATGCCTTTGGTTTAAGTAATAAAACACTTCAGTATAGATATCATTAAATTACCATAAAATTCAATCAGAATATAGAGGATATTTGTTGTTTATCGGTAAATACCATTTATATTTCATCGAGTGGATAAAAAATCTGTATTTTCACGATTGGCGAAGCCAAGAGTGAAAATACAAGATTTGTTTATCCACGAGATGAAATATAAATGATATTTACCGATAAAACAACAAATATTCTATTTATTATATAATTATTAGTGAGATTTTCGTGTATTTTCTGCGACAAACTGAACAATTCTCTGTCGCCAGTTGACCTAGAAAATGACCTACATTTGGGCTCATCACACATATACATGTACGGCGTAGGATAAAATAGCGCACCGTTTGGGGGCTCAACCCAATAAACACTTATAACTTTGCATCGAAAGTTCTTATTCTCAGGTTGCAGTTCCAATTTTTGGATAGAAAATGATTTCATGAAACAAATTACAGTTCGAATAGTATACTTATTTCGGAGGAAAAACCTGCGTTTGTCTGCGCGGAAGGACACACGGTGTGCGCGCGACGACAAACATCGAGGTCTGTCATCGTTGGTGAAGTTGAACTTGACATTTTCTTTTGTTTAGTTTTATATTAAAATTTTAAGTGGCATGGTCTTATTATTTTAAAATGAAGATTTACTAGATATTGTGTGTTGAAATGTTCTACGATAAATTAGATCTTTAATTGTTTGTTACCAAAATCAATCGAGTAGGCTATCTAGTATCTACACAGTAGACTCGACTACCGTGTACCGTAGAGGCTAGAGCGAGCGTAACGACCAGCAAGCACTGCATTGCCGTACCCCAACAGTCTTCGTTTTCTATAATTTGCGGCAGTTCTCGATACATTTTGTTAAAAATAAGCAATTTTAATGCTGCAGTTGTAGGCCTAACACTTTTATTTACATTTTAGAGTGGGGTTGATTTACTTCATGTTTTCTCGTTTAGCGAGTCCGGCGGCTAGGCCTAGGTTAAAAATATCCCAGAAAGGCCAAAGCCAAAAATATATTTGGTTTGTGTAAAAGTATTTAACATCCAATTAATAATGTTCGATAATTTATAAATTAAGAATTGATTACAAATTTTGGCAATTTTCACAAATTAAAGATTTAACAATGAGAAGATAATATTCCAATGGAAATAGTTCCGGCACTGGCAGTGATGATATAAACGTTATCGGTAAAAGTGGTGATATCACTTATATCAGAGCTGTATAACTCAATATCTCACTACTAATTATATAATAAATACATGTATCAACTCAAATAACAGATGTCTAAATGACCTTCATCCTTGAGTGGCCGATTTTAAGACAATTTAAAAGCTAACAAATAAAAAAAATGTCTTAAATCATTTTTGTTCCTGTACTTTAATTGAATGAAATTATTTTTGTTTTTTTTTACTCACCACAAGGATAGAATATACTGTGATTTAAGATAAACATTTTTTTTTCCTTCGCACAACTTCAAGTTATAATCTTATGCGATACCTATGAATTTATCCGTCAAAACGTACAACAGTCTAAACTTCTATACTCATCATTGTAACATACAGATTCTTTTAATCTTAAGCTGGTATAAATCTGCTTTGTAAACATTTCTAGAAAGCAATTTGACTGAAGTCACGCAAAATTTATTTAAAAAGACAATAGGGCTGCCTGGACTATGTTTTCCCCCTTGTGGTGAGACCAAAATAATCTTGAAAACGACGTTAAATTTTCTCTCACTCATTCACCCTAGTTTTTCAACATTATATTGAGTTAATTCCTTTTTAATCTGTAAGTGGAATAATCTTGAGTACGGCGAAAACATCAATAAAAAAAATCTAGCATTTATAACAAAAATTTGTCCTTTATAACAGAGATTCTGTGTACTGTTCTGCGTGTCTTTATCCCAGTCATCTGTTAATGCATGTGATGTGTCCGGAATAGGGGCTGATTTGTCCAGCTTTCTTCTCACTTGAACTCTCTCAGGGGGATTCTCAGATCTGAGCAGGGCTTATTTACTAGTTCCAGTTTTAGATCTGGTGTTAACAAGGCTCTAGACAGCTTATTTAAATATATTTATCTTTTTTGTGTATGGTGGGGAAGGGGAGAGATTGATAATATTATCGTAAGTGTGTGTGTGGGGGGGGGGGGGGGGGGGGGGGCTTGATAATTGATTGATATTTTGCGCACATAATTGGCAATTGCTTATTTTACAACTAACTCTCGATTTAAAAAACAAAAAAACTGTCTATTGGCTTTTTTGTATCAGCAACACAAGGACAATTTTTCATGACTACATACTTTCTAATCTAACAATAACCCATAGATCTTCAGTGTGGTATCTTAAATAACACATGGGCGTGTTCTTTAGAACTTTCTAGTCAAATGATTTGTCGTACTGAATGAAATTTGTCTGTTACAAGGTATCACTTGACAAATTAGTTAGATCATACATATATATGTATGTTACCGTGTTCCTTGGTATTTAACATGCTGCCACTCGTAAAAAGAATAATAATCTAAGAATCATTTTGATTTTCCTGGTGGTTTGTTTCATTAATATCGCATTGATGGGGCGCGGATTTGAATTCCACCAAGTCCAAAGAATAATTGGAAACAAATATGCCTTTTTCGCTTGATCACCTTATGTGGAAGAGTTGCCAGGTACTCTTCAACGGTCAGGCACTCAGTCCAAAAATTGGAAAATTTTCTGACTGGGTTTTCACTCGAACGACCTACGTGGGATGGTTGCCAGTTACCAGCGGAAGGTCGTGGGTTTCCTCCGGGCACAGAGCCCGGTTTCCTCCCACAATAAAACTGGCAACGCCGCCATATAAGTGAAATAATCTTGAGCGCGGCGTAAAACACCAATCAATCAATCAACGGTCAGGGGGTTCCTTCAGGGAAAAAGCCCGGTTTCCTTCCCAACTTAACCTGGCAGCTTATTAGTGAAATAATCTTGAGTGTACGTAAAACTTCAATCTATCATTAACATTGCGTACACTAATTTTGTTTTCCATGTTGTTTGTTGCAGTGAGCACAGCCCCTAAAGAGAAATCCCTTGATCCCACCAAAATGTCTAAAAATAAGAAGAAAAAGTTAAAAAAGAAGATGAAACGCCAGCAGCAGTTATTGGAGATGCAGTTACAACAGATACAGGAGGTAGAGAGCAAAGACAGTGACAGTTTTATTAACAAATACGGCCCGTCACCAGTACGTTGGTCACAGTTACCTCCCTTTTGCTGGCTGTGTATGGCGTCACTGTTGTGCTGAAGATAGTATTCCTCTAGCTTCACTTCTCCGTCTGTGTAGTTTTTCCTAACACAAAAGCGTCATTGTTGTGCTACAAATATATATAGATAGAGCATGTTTCACACAATCTACATCTACACTTCTGCTTATTTGTGATGGCAGTTTCTTATCTCTTACATAGAATATGTTGTTATTCTTTGAACAGCTTTTGCCTTTTTTTTTTTCATTAAGCATACCTAGTCAGTGTTATTTGCTGAAGTTATATCATGTAAAATATATTGCTTGTAGTTGTAGGGTTAGATCTGCTTGTGGGTCTTCATTTTACAGAATTTAGCTGCAGTTTTTTCTCTTATGTAAGCTTTCAATCATGAATCTGGATCCCCGTGTGTGGAACTGTCGAAGAGTTCTCATCAAAGGCCAGGGGCTCCTTCATGCAAAGCGCCCGGTATCCTCTCCCACTAAACTTGGCAATGCCGTCATGTTTGTGAAATAATCTTGGGTGCGGCATAAAACATAATTAAGTCAAGCATGGGTCAATTAAACTTAAAGGATTTATGAACAACCTTAGGAAATATTTTCTAATTTGCGTTAAGTGTGTTGTAGAACATGTACTTTAAAAGTCTGGCCAAAAACAAAATTAAATTTCGGTCGCAGCACATACAAAATTCAAGCTACGTTTGCCGATCTACAATGCTTACGAAAGTTAATTATCTCAGAGACTTATGACGTCAAACACGACCTCCGTTGTTTACGTACCCTCACAGCAACAACGTAATAAACGATTTCTGCTGTCTCAGTACATCTTCGTGGCAGTTTGTCCAAGAAAAATACGGAAAATATGCATGTTTCCCTGTTCTTTTTTTGGCTACTAGGGAACTAACGCGAAGGTTGTTCGTTTCAACTGATGTCTTTCAAATATACATTTAGTCCATAAACAAACACAAACCAGCTTTAAATCCTGTTCATAAATCCTTTAATATATAACTTACGTGTATGTTATGACCATAGATGTATTAATATCTGCTTTGAACAAATTATTATTTTGGGGACAAAAACTTGTTAATGAACTCTCCTTGTCCAAGTCTCTGGGCAACAAATGTGCATTCACTCCCCATCAAACCCTACAAAAAAGTTGCCCTCTTTAGGTGAATCTAATAAACATCCAATTAGGTAAATCTAATATTATTTCTTGACAGGGTAACGGTGTTCCTAACAGTGGGAGTACGGAGAGCATTGACCCTGAGGATGAAGACTCCAACACACTGACCTCCCCAGGGGAAAGCTCTACCCCTGTCACACCCGCACCCACCCCAGCATCCACGCCTCTTTCACCCAGCCAGCCAGCTCTTCCTGAATGTGGAGATGTCGCCCCTATCAATGGATCCACCCAGATATCTAATAATCACCAAGGTATCTAATTTAGAATAATACTGTGAAATAAGTGTAAACCAGCACCTCTCAGGAAAGTAAAAAGGGTTGCTTTAGACGAGTGTCTTGCACTATCAATGTTATTTTACATGCATTTTGATTGAGACGAAAATTTAGCATTGTCCGTTTACACGGTGTTCTGGTTTATCAAGGTGTAGGTTCAGACAGGTTATACCATTAATTTGTGGCTAATTCCACAGAATTTAAAAACAAAAAGCACCATGCTCTTTATATTTCAACAAGATTCCACAAGGAGACGAAAATAATTCAAACTCGTGTTTGTATTTGTATTTATCTTTCAAACGCTTGGGGGGCCTCCGTGGCTCAGTAGGTAGAGCATTGGACACTCAATCCGAACAGCCTTCCACCAGTGGGTCGTGGGTTCAAATCCCACTCAGTTAAAAAAAAATTTGAAAATTTTCAGACTGGGTTTTCACTCGAACGACTTATGTGGGATGGTTGCCGGTTACCAATGGAAGGTCGTGGCTTTCCTCCGGGCATAGAGCCTGGTTTCCTCCTACACTAAAACTGGCAATGCCGCCATATAAGTGAAATAATCTTGAGCGCAGCTTAAAACACCAAACAATCAATCAATCAATCAAACTCCTGAGACAAGTTTTTTTAGTGTCCTGGCAAACCATTGGTTTCCTCTTGCACAAAACTTCTCAATAATATTCAACGTGTGCAAAACCCCATCAATCTGGTCAAACGTAATAGAAAATGATTTGTTTTATCTAGAAGAGGGCAAACCTGTTCAAGCAGAGGAGGGGAAAGAAAACCCTGTTGAAAACATGGAATTAAACAGTATGGGAGATGGGTTGGATCCAAAAATCACTCCAGAAAATATCAAGAGTGAAACTCCGTCAGACGAAAAAAAGGTGATAGAAAATTGTGAAATCCTCAAACAGAATATCTCCACAGAAACCACAGAGGATGTCACAGCTGAGCTCATCGCCATGGAGTCGATTACGGTAGAAACACAGCCAGCCAATGAAAATCTGTGTAATGGACATATTGTTCCCAAAGATCTGAACAAAAATCAGTGTGATGCAGAAAATCTGAACAGCTGTGATTCCAAGGAAGGCTGTACGGATAGTACTAACTGTGATGATGGCAACGTCTGTGAGACTGTGCCCCTTGGAGATTGTGAATCAGGACACATGTGTGACGCTGTTATCGTACCGCCACCACCTTCTACTGAGGTTGTTACAAATATCGAGAGAACGGAGTGTGGTGAGAATGAAATGGAGCATTGTACGTCGGAAGGAAACTGTGAACTGACAACAGAGGCCATGCAAACTCAGGATGCGCTAGAAAGGGGATCAAGTAAGTTTAAGCTTAGCTACATATGTAGATTTGGTCAATCGTATTATGGTAGCTCACATTAAAAAAAAAAAAAACAGTTTGTGTTCACTCTTATTCTGGATACTTTTTCTCTCATTCAATATATTGATGATTTACTGATGTATTCTGGAGTTGAAATGTTACCATTTACTGACAGAGACCTTAGGTTTCTTTGAGCATCGCGCCTGGTTGCTTCCCTAAAAAAAAGTGTCAAAGCTCAATAACATAGACACTAAACAATCCTAAGCCAATCAATATATTCCAGGGTCTACCCTCGGGCTGGGGGCGGTGTGCTTTTTGCCATAGCCATTTTCGCCTCCCTAGCATGGAGGAAAATTAAGTATGCCAAATAAATTAGCCTTGTCGGTTGGTGCTTTTGGCGCCATATAACCTTAGCTCTTTAGTGCGACATTATGCCCCAATCAATTAATCGATCAATCTACTCCAGGGTCTCATTTTTCAAAGGCTGTATTAGCCTAAAGTAATAATTTTTTGAATTTGATAGTTGTGTGGAACAAAGGTTTTTTCTGAGAATAATGATACAGAGATAAAACATGCTTCAATTATGATAGTTTCTTTCAGAAATCAATACCTGGGTCCTCTCCTTTTCTGCTGTCTATTTTAAAAATAAACCTGGCAATATAGCCATACAAGGGAGATAATCAATCAATCAAGTAAACAACTTAGGACTTGCTTTAAAAGGACTATGATTGAGGTGAATCTGTTGTCATGGAAACCTGTCCACATGAAATACTGCACTCTGATTGGTGTATTTTGGTCCCATAAACCAACTAATTATAAGATGCACACACATAATTTTGACGTCTTCTTAGTTGACCTATGAACAATCAACCATAACTGCTTTCCTTGAGTGCGGCGTAAAACTCCAATCAATCAATCAATTGTAACTCCTTTCAGGGAATTAAGCAAAAATGTCAAAGGTGAATATGGTCTTTAATTAAATGAAAGATGATATTTTTTATATAAAATGTTGACTGTTATCAAGATACTGCGATGTAGAATTCCACCCAAATTTAAAGCAATATAATCAATCTTTCATTTCAGTGAGTTCGACATCTTCCAAAGAGGCTGGTAAAGATGATGATGATTTTCGAGTTAAGATTGCGGATCTTGGAAATGCTTGCTGGACGGTAATGACTTACCTATGACTCCCCTTTAAATTTAGGGTGGAAAAATTAACCGAATTTGCTATTTGAAAATCAGGATATGTAAAAAAATTTGTTCAGTAAAAACTAAGCTCTGTGACCCAAATTTTAAACAAATTTAACAGTTTTGATGGGACCCATTGCAGTTGATCGCATTGTGATGTTAGTATGTCTGCCCGTTGGTGAAGCTCTGGACAAAGAGCCTGGTTACCTCTTCCACTAAACCTGCAACGCCGCCATATAAATGAAATTATCTTGAATGCTGTGTTAATCATCAATTAAACAACCAACCATTACTTTTGTTTTAAGGTATATATCCAGAAATTTTTTGACATTGCAAGTGCTGATTATACTCTTTGACATTGTGATATGTGTTTTATATTCAGTACCACCACTTTACGGAGGATATTCAAACGAGACAGTATCGTTCGTTAGAGGTGTTAATTGGAGCTGGATATGGTGCTCCTGCTGATATATGGAGTACAGCATGCATGGTAAGAACAGTTTGATCAAACATTCAATAATTTCTTTGGGGGACCTCGGTGGTCCAGTGGGTGATCGTCAGACCCAACACAGACCTCCCATTTAGGCGGCACGGGCTCGAATCGTGCTTAGACCAAATAGAAATTGAAAGTTCCAGAGTGGATTTTTCACTCGGTCGTCGTGTCGGTTAATTTTCAGTGTCGGTTAATTTACTAATTCAGTAATTTCCCTAATGATGATTGCAGCTTGCTTTGGAAACACTGACTTCATCACGTATGAAAATTTAAATATACATTTTCTAATGGGCTTGATTTAAGCTCTGTGTGTATAAGAGAATCTAACAAGCGAACCGTTCCCAGCAGGGCCGGGTAGCTCAGTTGGTAGAGCAGTTGGACAGTAACCCTAAGTCGTGAGTTTGATTCTCACCCTGGCCCGTAATTTTTATACGCCCGACTTAAAAAAAGTTGGTCGTATTATGGTATCACCAGCGCCGTCCGGTCGTCCGTCCCGGATTCCCTTCCGCTCCATAACTTGAAGAGTTTGGATCTAATCTTCACGATTCTTTCACAACATATACCTTGTGGGTAGAAGGTGTGTCATGAACCATTTATGAGATCGTCGATTGCATAATGTGGCTTCTACATTGGATTATGTCATATTCTGTCTTAGTCTATATCTTCGTTCCCTTCCGCTCCATAACTTGAAGAGTTTTGATCTGATCTTTTCAATTTGTTTTACAACATATACTGTAGGGATAGAAGGTGTGTCATGAACCATTTAGGACATTGTTGATTACATAATATGGCTTCTACATCGGATTATGTAATATTCTGTCTTAGTCTATATCTTCGTTCCCTTCCGCTTCATAACTTGAAGAGTTTTGATCCGATCTTGACAATTCTTTCCGAGTATATACCTTATGGGCAGACGGTGTGTCGTGTACCATTTCTGACATCACCTCTTGCATAATATGGCAGCCATATTGGATTATGTAATATTCCCTTCGACTCCAGAACTTCTTTCGTTTTGATATAATTTCTCAAATTCTTTTAGAGTAAGGTATATAGACCTTATATGTAGATGATGTGTCGCATACCAAATTTGATTTGGGTCCACATATTTTTTGTGTGTTTTCAAGAGTTTTTTTTATCAGAAATGTGTACCTGATGTTTAATATATATATTTTAATATATATCAATGCTTTTTTTAGTACACTTGAGTAATACTGGAAACCAATTAATTTATACATTCTGAGACTGTTTTCTTTGATAGTTTGATGTGCGCTACAATAACAAAAAATACCATTTTCATAGCTTTATTATCCATCTGGTATTTATCAGAGTGGCTGTTTAAATAGAGATAAGGGGACAATGACTTCCAATGTTCAAAGTGGACACACAAGGTTTGTATATTTACACACCATAATATCAGTGGTCAGCCTGAAGATTGTTTGCTTTGTACTAACTATTACAGTCAAGTCCAATAGAACTGTGTCCAAGTCAAAACTGTTAAAATTCAAGAATTGTAAGCTATTGCATTGATTACTCCTTCCCAATTATGGAACAAAACAGCAATGTCAAAACAGCCACAATATTTCAGTTTTTGCAATTAAAATGTGATTGGATTTACCTGAACAGATAACATATGTGTACTATAGCGTACTTGTATTTAGTTGCAGCTTCATCAAATTAAGGAAAGAAAAACTTCTAATGTGAAATTAAAACAAATGTTATATTAAATGTAAATTTGTTAATCGTAGCGGTTTGACTTTGCCACGGCGGGCGTATGTTGAGTTTACTAAAACTCTTGTTTCCGGGTCAATCAGTGTCGGTTAATTTACTAATTCAGTATGTGGAAGACTTGTCAGCTATTCGCCGAAAGTCAGGGATTTCCTTCGGGCAATGAGCCCGGTTTCCTCCCCCACTAAACCTGAAACCAATTGTTACATTAACATATTATCCAACATTTTGTACAGCAATTTCAAATTTTCAAAAGGACTTCATAAAGACACAGGAAAAGTTGTCAAAAGCTCATGTTGTTCACAAAACTTTGTCGCGATGCCTTAATTATTTTTCATAAAAAGTTCTTGGGCTTTAGCTAAGAATTCCCTCCTAAATGTAATAAGTGGTTATTAAAGATTATTGGTTTTTGGTTGTCACATTTGTAACGAGACAAAGCGACTAAGTTGGATTTGTTTAACTTTAGTATGACCTTTTCAAACATTTGGCTGAGTGGCTCTGAAACGATCAATTAGTCTTTCTTTTTTGCTTATGTGTCAATTTCCCCTTTTTCTTCAGACTTTTGAGTTGGCCACGGGTGATTATTTATTCGAGCCTCATTCTGGTGAGGAGTACTCCCGGGATGAAGATCACTTGGCACACATCATTGAACTTCTCGGTCCAATACCTAGAAATATCGCCTTCAGTGGCAAATATTCAAGAGAGTTCTTCAATAGAAAAGGTAAGAAATGTAAGTAAGGGCAAAGGTCAATCAAAGAACCAGGTTCAGCTTACTTAGAACTGACTTTAGATTCTACATAAAATTGATCTGTTACAATATGGAAAGTTTTCAGGCCTAAAAGGTTTAATATCCAGAAGAAATTCACAGATGAAAAACTTGAATATTAACTCCCCACTTGCTAGTCATCTAAGAAAGAGCGATTCAAACTTTAATATTTTCTTTAACCACTCAAAAAGGTCCTTGACTAGTGTCTTACACCAGCTATAGTATATGTTATTCAGTTCATTTGGTGCGGTGTTGGTTCGAAAACTGAAAAATTTACTCGCAGAAGTTCAGGGATTTCTTCCGGGCAAAAAGTCTGGTATCCTCCTCCACTGAAACTTGCAATGCCACCATATCAGTGAAAAGATCTTGAGTGCGGCTTAAAACATCAATCCATTAATCAACTAATCATTCCTTTTGATCATTGCTGTTTAAGTGCAGAGCGTGGATTGAATGATACCAAAAAAGTAAGATCAGTGATTTGTGTAACTTCTAAAACCCCCACAAAATAATCGCACCTGACTAAATAGATTTTTTTTTTGTACTACAGGTGAACTACGTAACATTACCAAGCTAAAGCCCTGGGGATTTATGGATGTTTTAATCGAGAAGTACGACTGGGACCCACAAGAAGCTAAAGAACTGGCCAATTTTCTCATTCCAATGTTGAAATTCGACCCAACACAACGAGCTACTGCAGCAGATTGTTTAAAACATCCATGGCTACAGTCATGACTGTGACATATCGCCATGGTTATGACCATGAGCATCATCATGGTTAGTAGGACTGTGACTCATCCCCATGGAGCAATCATTCATAACACCATGGTTACCACACATCACCATGGTTACAGCCATAAACAACTCATGGATCAATCTAGCAGGTGTCCAGTTTGTGTATAACTTTGATGGCCATGATTCTATTATCAATGACAGCAAATTTGGCAAATCTTTCATGTCCTTAAAGGTCAGCTGTTATGTACTATTTTACTCTGAACAGTTTGTTTGTTTGAACGTTATAAAAGCTAACTTTCGATACAATTACCTGGCGTTTGTGGCGAATAAAGTAAAAACATGTGTTTGGAAACTCGTCAGAGATTATCTTCTAGGTGGATTACGATGCATTTATGAAAGCTCACCAGGCCTGGAGATATCCATGAGATTTTTTCCAAGTTTACAAATGTTAGGTGGAACGTTCGCTTTTTTCCTTCCACATCTGTTGGAACGATCACTTTTAGAGGGAATGATCACTTCCCCCCTCTCCACGTCAAAGGAAACGATCACTTTTCCCGACAGGCCAGAAGGATATGCTATCTGACTTTCGTATGACGTCTTTTTCTCAACATATATCCGCTCTCTGCTTCTGGTATTCTCACGGAATAGAAATATACTTGTAAAAGATTTAGATTGGCATTTAGTCAGGGCTATGCAAAGATCTGAACTAAGCCTTGACTATATTCTATCATTGTAAATATTTCTGTGCTATTTTGCTTTTCCATAGAGATTTCTTCAAGCAGGGCTGTCATTTAAAGAAAAAAGTTTCTTCAAAAAGCATTTGTTCCAACAAAAATAACTAAAGCATTCTATACATATTTAAATTTAACTACAAATGTCTATTAGTTCATCAGTCGACAAGGGAGGTAACTGCACAGTTTTACGTTTTCTGTAATGTTAGCCAGACCATACTTAATTTGTATACCACTCAGAACTCCCCACCAAATTGAATATGAATTCAATTTTAATTTTAATTACATTTGATGTAAATTAACAGCTACCAACAATCTTTTAATATTTGGAAATTTACTCAGTTATAAAACAAGACAAATATAGATTTATTTATTACATTTTTGACAATCTTTGGAAATGCAAGACCCAGAATGGTAAAGCAGTTTAATTTTCTCTTGATCTTAAACCAACGCAAACTGTGCCATGACAATACATACATTTTTAGGAAATAATTATTCTTTGCTCTCCCCTTATATGTGGTTGTTTTCATCATTTTTATGTTTTTGCGTTTTTTTTGTGTCCAATCATATGTAGTGCTGTTTTTGTTATGTTTTTCTTTAATGGCTATTTGAACCTTTAAGCCTGTATTCATATTTATCAACTATTAAACACACAGGCACAGGGAAAATTTTCTTGTCCATGGAGACCAGTTTCTATTTGTCTTAAAACAGGTCTTTCATTCCTGAATTCATAGATAAACTTCAATCAATTTGAACACTTATTTTTATCCAAACGTTGAAAACTAATTTCATAAGAACTTAAGTTGAAAAAGTTTCTTTTTAGATGCAGTGAACTGCTCAATTGGGTTTAAAGTATACATGTAATTACAATTTTGTAACTTTTGACTTAGAAGAAGTCATTTTTGACTAATTTGGTTCTGAAACACATCACCATTTATGTTAAAATTAATATCTAACTTACATTTTGCAGCTCCAGTTTTAAAATCCTAAAGGTGTTATTGGGTTTCTTTGTGAATTCATGTCCTAAAGGTGTTTACCTACAGCAACAAAGTGTCCTAAAATTGATGTTATCTCTCCTAATACATGTAACTCCTAGGTTTCCAGCATGTATTGGGCTGTATTATATGTATTTATTTGTTTTGTTTCTTTCAATTTGTATCTATCCATTGTAAATGGTTACATTTAGCCCCAAGATCTTTTTCTACTTTTCATTCTGTAATTTTTAATGCAAGTGTGTATTTTTGTTAATTGGTACTTTATTTTTCTCTGGTCAGGGACTTCCATCTTAGCCACTTACATGTAGTTCGTTAAAGGATTTATGAACAGCTTTTGGAAATATTCTCTTATTTGCGTTAGGTGTGTTGTAGCACATGTACTTTATAAGTCTGACCAAAAAGAAAATTAAATTTCGGTCGCAGCACATGCAAAATTCAAGCTACGTTTACCGATCTACAATGCTTACGAAAGTTAATTATCTCAGAGACTTATGACGTCAAACACGACCTCCGTTGTGTACGTACCCTCACAGCGATGACGTAATAAACGATTTCTGTTGTCTCAGTACGTCTTCGTGGCAGTTTGTACACATCGAAGGTCGTGTATGACGTCATTTTTCCGAGCAGTTACGAAAAATACGGAAAATATGCATATTTCCTCCCCGTTCGTTTTTTGACTACCAGGGAACTAACGCGAAGGTTGTTTTGTTTCAACTGATAATTTTCAAATATACATTTAGTCAATAAACAAGCACAAACCAGCTTTAAATCCTGTTCATATCTCCTTTAAATCTTTAATCACCACCACAAGCCGTCCACAGATGGTATTTGAGTTGTATACATGGCTAATTCTGAGTCACAATACGCCACCCTGAGGACTAAAATAAATGAATATACGGAAAGTAAAACCAGTTCCAGCTGGTCTCCAGTATTCAAAATTATAAAACCGATTCAATTTTTTCCAGTCAGTAAAATTATATACCCTGTCGTCAGACGTGAAATGATGGTTGCTGGGTCCAAGGTACGGTTAGGTGGTTTTCTCCTGACGTAGCCTGGTAAACTCACCCTATACGTGAAATAATCCTGATTGGAAAGGTAAAACATGTCAATCAATTAATCCTTATTCTATCAGCAGATTTTGGGAACACCCCTTTACATGTTGATTGTAAAAAACATGCTTATTTCTTGTAGAGAACTTACCTAGTTAATCTGTGTGTGCCAAATAAGCTATTTTTTGTTATTTATTTCTTATGCTATGCTTTTTTTTTAAGGCTATGTACATGTAGTTTAGCCATAAACTATATTTAAGAACTGTATGAAACTCTCTTTAAACATGGGTTTCATACTAATGAGAAATGATAACGGCATCACCACGAAGTTAGTTGTGTGTGAACATCACAAGCTTTCGACATCTATACTGATGTCTTTATCAGTTACACTTTATAAAGACACTGGTATAGGTGTTGACAGCTTGTGTTCACAAACAGCTAACTTCGTGGTGATGCCGTTACCATTTCTCATTATATATATTTATATAGAAAATATGTCCACAACTGTAATAGTAACTTACAATACCTGTGCCTAAACAATGCAGCTTTTTCAATTCAATCTGCTTGCAAGTTGTTCAAATGTTAAGCACAAGCAACTTTCAATAAGTAATTGACTTTCAATAACTGATTGGTAAAAAAAATCATACTATATATTGTGCCATACGTTGATTGGATTGAAAGGTATTTTTCGGAAGTGAGCACACACAAATTCCTAAGAGCCTAAAATCTGAATTGATGTTTGAATTCAGTCTATTAGACACATATGAATATTATTTTGGGCTCACTGGGCCTTTCTTAATGAAAGACACCCAAAAGTTGGCTGTTTTGTTTGAAGTTGCTTTCTAGCTGTTGCCTGCTGTAGTCAAACAGTTCCTTTTTCAAGCAAGAAGCAGAGCTATCTTATCAAGACTTAGAGTGAATATCAAGGATGCGCTGGCCTGGAAAACATTGGGTACTTTTGCTTAACTTACCTTTCAAAGAATTGTCCCTTTAACAAGGTATTTAAGTCCACGATATAATTAGTAGAAAAGTCATGGTTCTCCAGATGACCTATTAGTAAGACATCACCATTATATATTCTTGTTTACACTAAATGGATTTTCAATTTGGGAAAAAAAAAACAAATTCACATCAACAACTGCTTAGGATATGCACTGCTTACAATATGTTCTAAAATGACTTGTAACCCTTGAATCCATGTTATACGGCTACAAAATGTTTGATTTCTTACATAGATCTTTGTTCTTTGTCATTAACTTCTGGTTCGGCATACCAAGGTGGATATTATTCCTTCTCATATGAAACGTTAATATATGATGAAACAAAGGTTTTCCTCTGCACAGCGTGCAGCCGTGCAACATGACACAATACTAGTAACAAATATTTGGAAAATCTTGTCCATTTGCTTCAAAATCGGCCAGTGTATATTGATTTCTTTTCATTATGTTTTTCAATTATTTTCATATACATTAATGTATAAAACTTGCACATTTTGTAGATTTTTTTTAGAAAGGGAAGTAATTATGATACATCACAATGAAGAGTTACTCCCCTTTATCCGACTGTTCTATGATACCCTTACCTTGTTGTATCACTTGTACACTGCCTGTAAATTGCCAGCTTCTCAGACTGTGAATCCAACTGTCTCAGTATACACACATATTTTAGATATCATAGAATTTAAATGTAGTTTCAGAATCAAAGAATTGTACAGAAATAATGTTATAATGAAGTTAAAGTTTGGAAATCATTTTGACTGTCAGCTCATACATAAGTCAAATTGTTCAAGAATTTGTCATTTGCAAGTCGCACCAAAGGCTTTTGAGTCGGTCAATCTGTCTATGCTAAAGTTTTGTGGCTCTTTCATTTTTTTTGGCAGATTTGAAATTTGCTGGTAATTGCCGCAGCTGGGAGTTTGGACACAGTTGTGAGCTTTTTAATCCGTGAGCAATTTGTACAAATTTTGTTCTGTACAAGGACATTTGTAATAAATCATTACAAGATTGGTTCAATCCATTCAACCCTGTTTGTTTTGTTTTTTTAACCTCATCCATGTTTTATGTGGAACAATTGCCAGGTACATGTACCATTGTTGGCTTGGGGTTTCCTCCCTAAGAAGCCACCATATAATTAAAATATGTATGGTCTAACATGTTATAGTTATAGAAGCCAAATACAGGCTCTTTCCAGCTTGTAGCATTTGTTCAGTCGATCAAAGTGACAGAAAACTATGTTTGGAAATCTATACCAACTGATGGCAAAACACTAATCGAATACGAGATTCATTTTAGGGTTCCAGTTGCATATAAAATCTATCTTAACGTACTTCACCAATATTTGTATCAGCGGTATCCCGGAGGCGCCTCGGTGGTCAAGTGTGTTAGAGTGATCGTTCCTCAGTCCCACACAGACATTCTATCGATGGGGCACGGGTTTGAATCTCAGACGAAATAAAAACTGAAAAATTTGAGTGGATTTTTCATTCAGTCGCCTGAAGTGGAAGAGTTGCCAGGTACTCGCCGAAGGTCATGGGTTTCCTCTGGGCAATGATCCCGGTTTCCTCCCCCTCTAAACCTGGAAACGCCGCTATATAAGTGAAATAATCTTGAGTGCGGCATAAAACGTCAATCAATCAAACGCCAATCCAAATGCCAGTAGTTAGAGCCACGGGCTAAGCCCCGCCCCTTGACAGAATACCAGAATTCGAGCTCAGCCACATCAACCAGGCTACAACTCTGTCCAGCCCCTTGTTGTGCATTTATAACTTAAGCATGAAGAAGGTTATGGGAGATGGTTGTTATTTGAAACACCGACATTTCGGTGTTGGCATTGATATCGTGGTCGAACTAATGCTGTTAGAACCAACAACAAAAGTTTCTTTTTCATAGAAACAGAAAGTTAACCATGAAGTATCTTTCCTCATCACATTTTTATCAACTTCTAAAATGTCTCCTAAACAACATAGAAACTTTCATCCACTGAACAACTTAACAAAGTAAATGTGAATATATTTACTGAGTGTGTGATCTTTTAGCAGGGAGCACATAATCTCGATAACACCATGAATATTTACTGAGCGTGTGATCTTTTAGCAGGGAGCACATAATCTCGATAACACCATGAATATTTACTGAGCGTGTGATCTTTTAGCAGGGAGCACATAATCTCGATAACACTATGAATATTTACTGAGCGTGTGATCTTTTAGCAGGGAGCACATAATCTCGATAACACCATGAATATTTACTGAGCGTGTGATCTTTTAGCAGGGAGCACATAATCTCGATAACACCATGAATATTTACTGAGCGTGTGATCTTTTAGCAGGGAGCACATAATCTCGATAACACCATGAATATTTACTGAGCGTGTGATCTTTTAGCAGGGAGCATTGAAGCTACAGAACTGAGAAAAAACAGACAAAAACACCAAAGAGAATTTTTTTATACAGCAACATTGATTTTATTTGTCCAGGCATAATGTATATATAACGGCCAAGTAACATTTTAGAAAACCAAAGATAACTCAAAATATCTAAAGACATTTCTGTGGCGTTTTCTTGCAATAAAAATTTTGAGCTTTACCTTAAAATTTAAACATTCCCAAGTCAGAGTTACAGTTTCTCGCTATTATGTCCGAAAATCACATTCCAAGATTTTTTTGATGACAGAGATTGGGAATTATGCTTTCATAAACAAAACACCCAAAAGACAACTAAAAAGAAAAAAATAACTAACAGTTCTACTATAAAAGTACAAAAAAAAGACAACATATGTAGATTGTAGTAGAATAATAGTAATAATAGCACTGGTAAAAATTGAGATTACTAGTGCCCATTATATGAAAGTAATGCAGGGCGGATGAGAGAGGTTGAATGAATGTATCAATATTGATTATTTCAGAAGCATTTAGCTGAGAAGTAAGTAGGTGGCCGTAGTTAGGCACAGGACAATTTTCAGGCGTAAAATAAAATGCGATGTGCCTGATCAAAGTCTTATTTCAGAGAATGGCAGTAACTAGGCATTTCAGAACATAGTCTGGACTAAAAACAAGTGCATAGATAATTTATTTAAACCCTCCACATTTCCATCAACAGGAAGCAGTGTATACAATTGATCATTTCAACAAACATAAAATATTTTTCACAATTTTTTTTCTTAAGTATTGTTTATGTTGACATTCTTTTGTTCTTGAATCGTTAATTTAGATCGTTACAATATAGAACTCTTTACTTCAGCAACACCTTTCACCAGAGATTGTCACAGATATTAATCAGTTTCAATTATGAATTTGGATCCGTCGACAAAAAAGTTTCTGTTTTCACACATGTACGATATTTTGTCAGCCATTTTGCGTCTGAAATGCTGGATGGATGTTACGGTGTTGGAGTTTTCTTGGATAGTTTCCTGGCAAGTTAGCAGATGTTTTGCTGAGTCTACTTGCACTCAACAGCAAAAGGACTTCCAGGGATATTTTCCTCTCCCCATTTCACAACCAGCATGTAGGTTCCAGGTTCTCTGACCATATAGTTAACACTATAAGTGGCATTGGGCAGCTTTTTAACGATCAGTTCCTCACCCGGGCCTTTGGGACCCCAGATACCAACAAATAAAATGTTATTGCCTGTAATAGAAAGAAACAAAATGTAAAGACATTTACCAAATAACAAAGCAAATCATTGGAAAATATGATTGAGATTAATGTGATGTGTAACATTCTAAAAAAGAAACGCAACGAATAGCAAAAAAACTGATAGATGATTTGACCAATTCCTCCTGAGTCGGTTAGAGTGATAGTTCCTCAGTCAGATACAAGCCTTCCAAAGATGCATCGAGGTTTCGAATACCACTCAGACCAAATCAAAATTGTAAAATTTCTGAGTGGATTTTTCACTTGATCGCCGCATGTGGATTGATTGATTGTTTGGTGCCAAATGTCGGGGGTTTCCTCTGGGCAATGAGCCGAGTTTTCTCACCCACTAAATCTGGCAACGCCGCCATATAAGGGATAAAATCTTGGGTGCTGCGTAAAACATCAATCAATCAATCAAACAGAATGTTATCTCTTTTAAACTAAATTAAGTAGGAAGAGAAATTGATTTCTGAGATGAGAAAAAACCTGGATGTTTGAAAATCACAATAAAGATAAAGTAAATGCAAATACATGTACATACCAGCCTGTGCTGTTTCAATTGTGAATCCCGTTGTTTTGTTTCTATTTGCTTTTTGTAATCCGTTCCCGGAGGCAACCACCTTGCTAGCATCAGAGTCGAATTTCTGGATGCCCTTGAACTTTGTCATTGTGCTTGTCTTTGTGACAGTTTCTACGATAACCGAAGATTGTTCATGTAACCCTGAAGATCGACCAGTACCTGTAAAGAAAAAGAACAACGGAATGTTAAGGGCTGGTATCACTGCAATTAGTTCCATCCAACTTGAAAGGATATTCCCCGTTTAAAAACGCGACTATTGTGCGGCATAAGTTTTCATTCTACAAATTGCATGCGATTTTGTTGCTAGAGATGTTGTTGTTGACGCGCCGACTGCGCTTTGTCGTCCATGAAGAAAACACAACGTTAACAATTATATTCACAAAGGTAGTAAAACCAACATTTCTAACACATTTGGAATTTTTTTTCAGCGAGGTTAATGTAGAAAAACTTGATACAAAGTTTAAGCCTTATTACTGTATAAACTTTATAACAGTAAATTATCTGTTCTTGGCCCACATAAATATGGCTTCCATGAACTATTGCAGACTTAATTTTTATTTTTAGACTTACGTATTTGACATTAAAAAAGCAAAAACAATGTCCTGTTTCTTGTGAAATTTAAGAGTGATTTACTGAAATGAACTATTCAAAAATGATCAGTTTGTTGTTGTACAATAGGTTTTTTTTTCTAGTCACAATAACACAGAAACCAATCTTTCATGATGAACTGTTGTTTGAAAAATTCGGAGTTTAATGCGCAAGGGAGACTATACAAATTCGAATAATCAGATTTTTTTATTTGTATAATAGTTTTCTACACCCAATTATACAGAAATCAATCTTTCAAGATGAACTTTTGATCGAAATATTGTGAGTGCAAGGGAGACTTTTTAAAGTTAATTAATCATTTTTTTGGTAAGATAGTTTTCTACACCCAATTATACAGAAATCAATCACAAAAATCAACCAATATCGAGAATATAACGAGGAAAGGGTTGAATAACTCACCTTCAATAACAGCCTTGAATGGACTTCCAACAATATTGACCCCGGCATAACGAATCTTAATGTAATAATCACCAGCAGCTGTTGGAGTATAGGTAAACTCATACCCTTCTTCTGTCTCTTTACAATCCAATTTCACCTTAGAGGGCCCTTCAACAGTAACAGCCAAGGCCCCGGAACCAGCATCAGCAGTGTTCACATAGAACTTACATACTTGGTCTGAAATTTCAAAGAGGAAAAGATCATTTTTATAACTATTCAAAACTAACAAATACACTTAGAATATGGTGACGTTACCAGGTTTAGTAGGAAAGGAGGCTGAAGGTTTTGCCTGGAGAAATTTGCCGACCTCTGAAAATTACCCGACAACCATTCCAAATAGGGCTATAGAGTTAACACCCATGGACTGAGGTAAATTCGAACCAGTGACCTATTAACGGAAGGCTTGTGTGGCTCTAACAACTAAGCCACAGAGCGCCTCGTCCTAAACATTAAAAGAAGAAATTTCTCGAAAACCTACTACTTTTTGTGCCTACTCTACCAAAAATATATAACCCTCAGAAAGTTAAATATAAGATTTCGTCATTTTTTCTTCACAGCTAATTACACATGTAGCTTAATTGAATGATGGTAACTGTACGAAATTAAACCAATGGGAAGAACCATCAGATCTAAGACTAAATAAATTTAACTCATCTTTTCCTTAATGGAACCAGGAGCCT
Source organism: Lepidochitona cinerea (assembly GCA_963971465.1). NCBI lineage: Eukaryota > Metazoa > Mollusca > Polyplacophora > Chitonida > Tonicellidae > Lepidochitona > Lepidochitona cinerea. The sequence continues at coordinate 23,754,406 of OZ020557.1, forward strand.
GTTTCACAAAGTGGCGTAGATGTATTTTTGGCGTAACTTTCATACTAACGTATCTCTACAGTATGGGTTGCTAAGGCATTTACGTAAAAACTTACGCTACGCCGCTTTGTGAAACAGGGTCCGGAACTATAAGTTCAACAGGATTCAAGAGTTATCTCCCATTGTGCACTCACCAGTACGACCAGTCCTAAGTCCATCTCCGTAAGCCTTTACTTTACCAGGATCCGCATCAACTTTACCCACCAGAATCTTGAAGGGACTTCCGGGGATGTGACAACCATTGAACATAACATGGACATAATGTAAACCATTTTCTCGTGGGATGAATCGCACGGCAAATTCACCTGTAACAAAAGAAACAAATTATACGTTTTAGCTGACAAAGTTTGGCTGACAAAGAATTTTCCATTAGAAAAATACCCTCTTATCAACAAATACAGCAATGATTTCTAGCAGCAGATAATAGCTTTATTTCACTAACATGAATATAGTGCTATAAGTATATGTGAGAAATAATAAAGGCATCACAGTCAGTTTTTGTGAATAACAATAAAACAGCGACACCTGTGCCAGTTTCTCTATCCAAACACTTACTGGGGATGTCTGAATTATTTCTCATTAAAATGGAACCCACATTTAAAGAGAGTTTAACACAGTTTTTACTCAAAACATTGTTTCAATGTAAATATAGATTTTTCTTTCCCATTTTTTTTTTCAATTTGAGTCTGATATAAAGATGGTTAGCGAACCTGAGTCAATTTCTTGAATGAGTGCTTCGTCTTCAGCACCAGAGGGCGCCACTACCCTGGCCGAGAGATTTCCTTCTGCTCCATTGAAGTTAACAGTAAATGCTGCAGGCTTGCCAACCTTTGAAAGAAATATTTCACAAAAATTGAATATTTACAACAAAAACTGTACTATGGCATAGACACTTGCTTATAAAAAAAACAGTTGCCTTTCTTTTGCATCTTTACAATCATGGTGAACCATCCGACACGCCAATGGACCGATGCCGTCAGTGCCCGTCACTGGGATAATACACAAACTTTTTTGTATAGGTGTGCAGTAAAACATGTCGCTATGAGGGCTAGTAGCAAAGCGGCCGCTACAAAACCAGACCCCAAAGTAACATCCCATAATTTTTCAAGTGATGTCATTAAGCTAGGGAATATTTGTAGATTCACGACCTAAGAGGGGCTCTTCCTGATAAATTGGTATATTACATCACACTCAAGATTATTTAATTTATGGTGGTGTTGCGTGGTTTGGTGTGGGAAGAAACCGGGCTCTTTGCCTGGAAACCCTCTCTGTTTCTGATTGATTGTTTGGCGTTTTACGCCGCGCTCAAGATTATTGTGGGAGGAAAGCCACGACCTTCCGCTGGTAACTGGTAACAATGAAATATTGAGGGTAAATGCTTCCATGACAGTTTAACCTTACGTTCATCTTTTGAGAAAATTTTTAAACCGATGCTCTACTAAACTGAGACAAACAGCCATACAAAAGTTTGATGGATGAATTAAGAGACGCCCACCAACAAATGTTACAATTTGACAAGACGTAGTAGAAATAGGACAGTACCTGTAAACCTTTCTCTTGTAGTGCCTTTACAGATAAGCGTTTAGCGTCTGTCACACTGGGGCTGATGGGAACTCTGAATGGAGATTCTGGGATATGATCGTCATTAAACTTGATGGAAACCATGTAGTCACCTACAGAATACAAATAAGAATGGCGTTTTTCTTAAACAAAATCTAAATAAGGAGTAAGTAAGTCACCTACAGAATACAACAGAAACATTCAGATATAACTGGGGATTTTTGGGGAGCGAATATATAGAGGGGGTAATTTAGCTTGATGGTTTTTAAATTCAAAACAAAATTGATGTACGGAGGGTGAGAACATAATCATAAGCCGTAAATGTTAAGATGGAAATGTTTGGTAGAATACAAGGTAACAAACATTTAAAAGCAATGTTACTGAACCATTTCATCAAGTACGGTAAGAATTATGCTAATTCAAGTACCCAAAACATTACGAAAAGCACTCTAAGAGTTTGAGACTTTTAGTTGGGTGTCTTACCTCCTGCATGGAGCGACCGATAATCCTATCAAGCAATCGCTATTGTTGTTGTTTTAGACCAAACATGGCAGAAAGCAGTCTAATAATTTGTTATCTTCACATTGCTCGTTCTTGAATAAGCGGAATTCTTACCGTAGCCTTAGTTTTTATTGGAGTGCAGATGATGTCTATTTCATAGAAGCACTTAAAAAGCTAAACTTGCTTAGCCAACTAAAATTGCAATGCTATAACACTCAGCCTATAACTTAGCCTGCTAAATAAAATTAGTCAGCTAAAGGTCTTTTATGAATCAGCCCCAATGAAACTGCTTCTTAAAAGATTTACACCGAACAAAACTTTTCGAGGTATATAATAGGTGGTGCAGCTGGAGTTTTAAGCCCAGATGGAACTCCGCCCGTACCTGTCAGGATCTAGAGAGTCCCTTCACTAAATTATCTCCGACAGTGGCATGAGCTGCCAAAAATGTGCCAATTTTTCTTAAATTTGAATTCTAACGACAATAAAAGAATTTGAAGGTCATCAAAAAACTGATGTTGGAATGTGAAATATTCACACAGTCTGTGGCCAATACAGAAAAAACAGGCAATGATTTCAAATTTTTCGGAGAAAATATCAACATTTTAGCAGCTCATGCCACAGTTTGGGGGGGATTAAATAGAAAATTTACATCACAATTTGTCACGAACCTGGTTCAGTAACTTGGTACTGTACTCCACAAGAACCGTCTTTACGATCTTCAAAGTTAATTTCTGCCTTTGATGGCCCTTCTACAGCGATGGACAAACCCCCTGCTCCAGCTTCACGAGTGTAAATATTGAACTCATCTGTAAAAACACACGCAATAGCAGTTAGTTATATTTCTGATATATTTGAAAAGAAATAAATTTCTATTTACACAAAGCTTAAGTTATATAGTGAGTGAGTGAGTGATTGGGGTTTTACGTCCTGCTCAACAGTATTTCGGTTATATGAAGACGTTGTCTCCTTGTGACAGGGCGGATTTCCACCGCTCTTTTAGGTGCTGTCTCACCGAGACGACTTGCCGAAGACAACCAGCAAGCCCCCTCACCCAGTCACAGTATACTGACACCGGGCCAACCAGTCGCTGCTCTAACTCCTATTGCTGAGCGCCAAGCGAAGCAGTAACAGCTACCACTGTTAAAGTCTTTGGTCTGACTCGACCCAGGCTTGAACCCGGATCTCCCAGGCCTGAAGCGGACGCTCTACCGACTGAGCTATCGGGGCTGGTTTTAAGTTATATAATACTGTACAACTAATTCCATTTGAATCTGATTTCGACAAATCCTGTAGATAATTTGTTTCTAGAGCAATTAAGTAATTAAAGAAAAGAAATTTAAAAAAAGTTAAATTTGTAAGAAATTAATTAATTTTTTAGAAGTTAAATTTTCTAAAAAAGAAATAAAAAAAAAAGTTAATTTTTTTTTTTGAAAGATAACGCTCAATCTCACATATATATATAAAGAAAACTCACTTTTAATATCAACTTCTCCCCTTTCCAGACCTGGCCCTGAAGCGTGAACTTTGTGTGAACCGCCTCCTGTGATTGGACCAACAGTAAACTCAAATGGACTTCCTGAAAACAACAACAACAACAGTGAGATCAGTATTATTCTAACACCATCTAATAGAAACTTTTTCTTCAACAAGTACACCTATGCAACTTGAAAATAATTTGTAGAATGAGCATATTGTTGGCAAATTATTCTGAAATATTTCTTTAGTTTTTGAAAACCACCTGAACAAAACCACCTGAAGTCCTTCTTGTATATAAGTGTCTGAGTTTAACCTGGAAAGGACACTCCTATCCTATCCCATCAGATACGCTGGTACCTTATTCTAAAGGGGACATAAAACTGGATTTATTTATCTTGAAACGGTGAATACATTAGTTAAACTCTTTAAATGCCAACATAGTACACAACCAAGGAATAAATGGTGACTTAAAAACATTGCCAGTTATTATTTAGATTCAAGTTCACAAACTTTTCAAAAAAATTTAAATTTGCTTAAGAAAGATTTAAATTCAAAATCAACTTAAGGGATTTTTAGGAAGTTTACCGGGCTTTTTATTTACTCTGCACCCAGTCTATAGCCCTGTAGACAGCCTGTTTTAACCTGACATTTTACTGCCTCACGAATTGATTAGATTGGATAATGTCTGAGTAAAGCTTTTTAAACAACTTTCCCTGCACGTCCCCTGGAATTTGCCCCGGGTACCTGTACAACCCTTAAGAGGTTGGCAGGTGGGCTCAGTTAGATGACTAACAATGTACACTTGATGGGATGCATCCTGAATACATACATGTGGTCCTGGAGAGAGCTGTGGGGTGTACACAAATTACTCTGTCAATGAACTAGATAAATTCTTGCATAAAATAACATTTCAAAAGTATAATTTTGCTGTGAAGAGAAAAATCTCTAACGTCCAGAACTAAATTTCCCGATTGGTCACATACATGCAGTTTTGTATGTATTTTTTGAGCAGTTACTGTTGCTAACCCTGAATTATCCCTTGTTTGTTTTTCTGAGAACCACCGCAACTCATAAACAATAGTTTTTGACCTATTTTCTTCGATTTGTGGTGGGGAGGGGCTGGCATGCAAATGGTGTCTATCGGAGAAGGCATTATGGGAGCCGAGCAGGTCTGACTCAAATTATTTTTTTTTGTGATGATACAACACAGATTTGTGATGGTTGCCATGGTTACTAAACAGTTACTAAATTTTAAAATTAAAAATTCACCCATTCTGGGAGAGGGAGAGTCATGCTGAGATAACAAAACTGTCATTAGTTAAATACAAACCTGGGATATGCATGTCCTTGTGTTTAACACTGACTGTATGAACTCCCATTTCTTTAGGTACAAACTTGATACTATATCTATTATCATCTAAGTTGACCACATCGCACTGTTCTGTTACACCTGACGGACTGGCAACGGAGGCTGTCATATCGTAAGGATTGGTGCCTGCAACAAACAACATATATATATATATATACCTTCGATAACAGTAAAAAAGTAGAGAATTTGCTTGAAAAAATGTATATGACCACATGCTGGTAAAAAAAAATGCAATTAGTATGAACAATAAAAATAAACAGCAAAAACTATCCAATTTATTAAAAAAAAATTAAAAATAAATAATCGTAACATTTTTTTATTCAAGAACCCCATGTGACGTGAAACCCAAAATCATGGGAAAAAAATTCATTCAGTTGGCTTTAGTGTTCATTGTTGTCTTCAAGATATACATAGAATCCACGATGGCTACTGTCTACATTAAAGGTTATTTCATTGATGTAATTTTTGCAGGATTACAGATTCCTCAAATTTTGTGACAAAAATATAAGAAACCCTTAGAAAAGTTCACAAATTGCTGCATTTATTTGCTTCAAGCATGAAATAAAAACACCAAAATGAAAAAAGAAAACAAAACTGAAGTATTAAGACCCATTGGCCATCTGTCAAATCACCATAATACGATTCGGGATATAACAAGCCCCCTAGGGTTTTATTCCCGTCAGATAAATCTCAAATTCTGTACAAATTTTGCTTATATTATTCTGGTGACTAAATCAAATCAATCATAAAAAATAAGTCCAAATACAAAAAAACCCAAAACAAATCCAGATCTTTGTAGTTTCAAATCATCGACTGATTAAAGGGGCATGAGCTGCCAAAATGTTGATATTTTGACGTTAAAACAGAATGCTGAAATTATTGGCTATTTTTCTCATGAGGTAAAATTCAGAAGCTTTTTAATGTTTCTAGTCTCGAAAATGTACGATAAAGTACTATTTTGAACCAACTTTGGCTTAGAATGAATGAATGGTCGTCCCGGTTATTTAAATTTTGTTTACCTTTGAACACGTTTTAGGTTCATACAGGCCACATACTGTATGGATTTTTCTCATTCGAATGCCAATCATTTAGTTTTTCGATAGCCTTCAAAGTCTCTTACTGTCGTGACGATCAGAAGTTATGAAAAAAATGCGAATTTTGGCAGCTCATGCCACTTTAACTAACTGAAGAAAAATGAAAAATATTGAAGCTCATAAAGAAAGGGACGTATTTCAAATATATAATGGAATTTCTGAAAGTATTTACTAAAGAAACAAATATTCACCGGACCAAACATAAATTGAAAATAAGATTTTCCTAGAAACTAAGTACTTACGCCTATGATTATTCCAAGGGCGAACTTTTAATAAAAAAATGAAAACAAAATTACTGGGATCTGATAAAATAACTAGATTATTTAGTATTCTAAAGCAAAAGCAAAAATATAATTTGCTTTTCTGAAGCTTTTAAAATTGAGCTGAATTTTTTATTAAGGTGCAGGACAATAGAAAAAATGGTGAATCTCAATTTTGTTTGGTACCATTGCATGTTCTCTCTGTTTGTTTTCCCGCTAATTGTTAAAATGGATTACAACCAGTTGTTTTAAATAAGCATGGAAGTGGATTGCATTTCATGTCCCACTTTGCCTTTAACGGACACCTGGGTGATTTTTAAGTAGATTTTAATTGCATATGCCTTAAATGCAAAATGATTTTAGACTCCTGAAAAGCTGATGTTTTTCTGTATAGAAATGTGCCCCAGTTGGATTGCCCTCTTTGGGAATCAGAACCATGGCAGTAAGCCAACTATCAGAATTCTTCACATAGTAGAAGTTGATAAGAAATGCTACATGATGTCAATTCAGTGATGTTGGTACTTAAGGCACTATAGGGAGGAAGATAGTTGGGCCTCAGGGAATACTTGAGATGAGTGTGGGTGGAGGGGTTGGGGGGGGGGGGGGATTGCTGATGATTGTGTTTGAAGAAAACATTGGGAATGCACTAAGAGAATCAGACTGAGGATTGTGATTAAAAATCATTTTTGGGTTTTATTTTAAGGCTTAGTTTTTGATGAGGGAGGCAGGGCTCCTTGCCAGGAGGATGACCAAACGTTGGTGGGTACCTAGCAAAACTCCCAAATAGGGAGATGGAAAAACTCACAATTTTGTTTTTGTTTTTGGACAGAGTGGGGTCTAGGCCAATTTATGGAAGGCCAATGCCAGACCTAGAGACTATTGCTCTGTCGACACACAGTAATTGTGTCCCATCAAATCATGTTCACGTACACAGACGTCTCCGAGATGTGTAAGACCCGGCCAACATGGGTAGATATGTTCAAGGTGATTAAACCATCATTTGGTAAGGTGAACTCTCTCATTAACTGATATCGTCAAGGACGATTAACAAACATCAAGCTGAACAGAGTATTACTTGGAACAAGTCCACACAGAATCTTTTTTTCAAAAGATGAAACGGATACTGCACAAAAATATATCGGTAGAAATACGACACTAAAAAAACGACAAATATATTCTTACAATAAGTTTAACTGATTAATTCTAACAACAACAAAAAAAGGTTTCCTTTTTAGTCTTAGTGAAAAGCGTGTGGGCCTATACATTTTTTATGTGAAAACATTATTAGATATGAATTACGATAAAAAAATCCCCCAAAACAGAAAGAGTAAATTAGCATAGTAGTAATTTTGGTGAAGATGAGCCTACCTTTGTAGCGTATAACAGGCATCAAAGTTCTGTTTGCCGAAGGTGAATAACGAAATGTTGTACATTTTGTCTCTGTATAAGTTCGTTTAAGCTTCATTTTGACACGTTTAAAAGCTCAACTTAGTATTATTACGACAAGGAGGTATGAAAATAATTAAAAACTTTTCCCTACGATTAAGCACAGAATGAGACAAAGGGAATCTTTGCTGTAAGTCGGTTTGGAAATCAAACGCTGAGAAGTCGGAAATAAGGCAGCGAAGGATGGAGGGTGGCATTTGATCATGTGACAGCTGTTCAGGGGGCTTATCAATGCAACCATTGGCTGATCAGAGTACAGCGGAAATCTCTACATTACATCTACACATATCGGTGCCATATAACAAAAAATATTGTGATTGTTGTGAGGAAATAGGCTTTCTCGGGGAGAGAGAAAAGGGCTGCTTGTTGAAGCACTTCACCTAACCACACATACATACATGTACGTAGATAAAGTTACCAATGCTAGCTAATTCTAAATGAACACAAAATACTTTATTTAATATTAAAGCAAGGGTGAATAGAAATTTGACCCCAAAAAAATGTTATACACTTATTGTTTGGGTTTTAAAAATTATTTTTGCTGGAAGTATAAGTGAACTATACATGTACTTAAGGCAAAACTGTTTTAATGATGTTTACAATTTTAGCCGAGTTTAAGCATATTTTTTTTCTTCTAAAAAACTATGAATTCAACAAATTTTAGAAACTTGCTTCTCAAATCAACTGAAGTTTGATGTGATTTTTTCAGGGGATTTTTGGTAAGAGTTCCAGGTATGTTTTCCTGATCTGAAGCCATGAGGGCAATCTGATATCAGTAATAGTATTAAGATAAAATCCCCACTGACATACGGATGTTTCTGAGATGAGTTGGGAGGGTATGGTGGTAGTCAGGGTAAATTAATCCAGTGTATATGTATCTGTTTGCCAGACTCCTGTCAAGCTTTCACAATGCATTGAGACAAAACTCCTGTATTTCTTGTATTAGTAAGAAAAATCTGCAGACCAACCAAGGTATTATATACACCCTTTTATCCACGCTAGAATAGCTTATGTAGTAGGTCTGCGATGTATACGCTAAATATTTGTACTGATGCTGTTTGTACTGGTTGGTTGGAGGACTATGGTTAGGTTTTCCTGTCATCATCAATTGTATTTGACTCACATTTAGCTGCGTTTTTTTTCCTGATCATTAATTGATTGATGTTTTACGCCACACTCAAGATTATTTCCCATATATGGTGGAACTTTATAAACTGACTGAGTCACTTATGCCACTTATTTTGCACATTGAAGGTTTAAGTGGGAGAGGAAATAAGGGTTAGGTCTGCATTTTGGAAGAAATCTACTAGTTTAAAAGTCAGACTAATCTAAGTTTCTAACATTACGCAGGCCAAAACTAAAATTGTATATTTTCCAACAACCATTCATCTTTGCACCCTAAGTTTCTTGAAGAAGCCTCTGTTAACAGACATAAAGGTAACCTTTGGTTGTATAAGTAGAAATATCATTTAAATACTTTTGGATGGGAAAAAAAAATTATTAAAAAAAAGACCTAACTCACCCTTTAGGTCTTGAAAGTAAAAATAATCCATAGTTGGCATTTCTTCATACATGGAGTTTTTTATCAGGGGTTTCCCACCAAAATAACTCTCTACTAAATTCCTATATGACTGCATTTTAACTTATTAAAGTTCCTAACTGGATTAAACTGAAAATTCACGTTATCCAGCCTTTGCAGACAGCAAAATGCAAATCACAAGTTAGCTGTGTTTCCAAAAACTTCAACAACAACAATATTCTAGGGTTCACCCACAGGGTACATCCAAACAAAGACTATGTGATACTAATGAAAATAAAATATAAACTTGAGTCCACAATTTTTTCAAAATCTAACCACTTTCTATGTGCACTGTGTTGCATTCTTCTTCTCTATAGGAACAGCTGACCTAACAGCTTTTAAAGTGGCAGTTTATTTTAAGACTATCTTCTTATTTTATATTTAACTCAAAAGTGGGGGTTGGCATGGAAACAAGCTATTTCCTCTTGTAAAAGTCTGCCTAATTTAAAGTTAGTATCTTGTAGTGGTAAGACCTTTCCTTGATCAGAAATCTGGGATTTTTTGCCAGCCAGAATTTGACTGGTGCATGCTGGGATGGTCGTAAATCTAGTCTGGGTCTAGATTCATATCTTTTCCACCTGTAGGCGTACTGTAAATATCTTAAACCTCTTTAAACCAGAAGTTTTATTTTGTGTTTAAATTTAGATTTAATTGATTGATGTTTTATGCCGCACTTCAAGATTATTTCACTTATATTGAGTTTTCTTAAAAACAAAAAAAAAACATTCTAAAACCAAAACAGGTATTAAAAGTGATGTACAGCTTTTTCTGTTAGTGTGTAAAGTTTGACAACTTCTAAGGTTTATAGGTCAATGAGGACTGACCAACTCAAGACAATTATAGAAACTTGTCTTAATAGCTTTTCTACTAAAACATATAATTCTTGTTAATGTCCCTCTGCTGTTATGATGTAAAGTTTAAACAAGAAATGATTACGGACAGACAGACAAGCTGATTGCTATGCCCCCCTCCCCCCCCCCCCCTACACACACACTTATTTTGGACAGATTCATCTGAAAATCTAAAAAAAATGTACACAAAACACATATTTAGCATATAAAAAAACAAGTAAATGTGAACGTACCTGGTATTTTTAGACTCAGTTCACATTGACTGCCAATACGTGTGACATCGGCAGCCTCTCTGTGACGTGTAATTTTCTCTGTTAGTCGTACGGATGGTTCCCCGCCAATTCTCACTGTGTATGGACTGCCTGTTGACAAATAGTCGAAAAATATGTTTTATATTGTGTGAAAAGTTATTAGTTTATACAGAATTTTTATTGATTTCGGGATTCAAATTAAGCAAATTTACTTATATGTGTCTCCCTTATAGAAATACATACAAATAATCCTTTTCATTAACGAAACGAAAATTGGAAAAGTTATTGAAGCCTGAAAGAAATTGTGGGCCTACTGTTGGGTCTGAGAACCAATCTTAGGAAAGGTTTTAAGAAGTGCACCACAAAGACCTCCTGTTGTGTTCATAAAGTTATGTTATTTTTTAAGATTGGAGACAAAAACGCTTAAAATATAACGCTCTAACGCCCATTTGAATAAAGACTTTGACATTAGACCTTCTCTCACTCACTAACATAGTTTACGAGATCTCTTCAAAATCACAATCTTATTTGCTCTACGGCTCAAGGTAAAGGATAGAATTGTGTTCTGCTAGTAACTGGCGATAGATTCATCATCTGATATGAGGCTAAAATTTATATTGTCAAAGTGTGGATGGTGTGTGTGTGTGTGTGTGTGTTGGGGGAAACCCCCAAAATGCACTGACAACTTCTGCTGGAATTATCTCCCCCTTACACAGAAAACATAGACTCAAAACAATTATGGGATATAAAATGGGTCTTGTTTAAAGTGACCGCTTTCTTACCAGCCCTTGTAGGAAGATGTATTATTACACACCTATGTATAAAGGTCTAAATGACATACCCTGCTTTTTTAAAACAATTAGAAACTTGTCTTCAGGGTTAGGTTTAGTCAAAAAGATTTTCCCTGTGCCCAGAAGTTTGTTAATATACAATACTTTCCATCAGCCATGTTTATCCCTCACTATTTACCCTAATGATGTCATAAGGCAACAGGTCTATTACAGTGCTATTTACCTGGTACATGTTCATCAGCGAATTTGATATTGACGATGTATGTTCCGGGCTCGGTGGGTTTGTATGTGACACGACAAGTTCCATCTCCGTTATCGTGACATTCGATATCAGCCTTACTGGGACCTTCAATTGACAAGCTTAAGCCGCCATACCCTGAATTTAACAGAAAATAAAAATAAGTTTTTTCTTCTGAAGAGAAAGTAAAACAAAAGTATTTAATTGTATGTTTACCAAGCTAAGATGTTAAGAGCTTGACAAGTTTTTAGAACTCGTTTTTATAATTAATTTTATAAGTAGTCCAGAAGGTATTCCCTGTGCCAGTGTGTTGAATTAGAAAACAATTTGACATATTCAGAGTTAAATTGAAAATATAAATTTAGTAAAATGAATATAACTGACAGAGCTTGCGTAATATTATTACAGGTGATTTGGGGGATTTGATCCACTGGAAAAAGATTTTTAATACTTCGAGACTTTTTTTTATATCCATTCCAAAAATTCTAGAAACCATTTATTCCAACACGTATTAAATACAGCCATTATTCAGAATTGATCAAATTTATATTCACCCAATGAGTTTTATGACCAGGGATCTATCAAATCGTAACATATATTTATTAGCATGTATTAATTAGCATATAATAATTAGCATATATTAATTAACGATTCTTACCTGCATCCTTGGTGTCAACAGTAAACTCGTTAACCTGGTTAGCCATGCCTTCCTTAAGACCAGGTCCGTAAGCCTTGACCTTGGAGGCGTTTCCGACCTCTCCTTCCCCCACGTTAATCTTGAACGGACTGTTAGGGATGTGTGTCTCGTCTCGGTACACACTAACCAAATGTTCACCAACTTCACGCGGTGTGAACGAGATACCTAAGAAAGAAAAATAATTTGACCTTGAAAACTATAGTTAAATTTCATCGGATTTCAAGTGTGTTTATACCGCATATAAATTGATGTTAGCATTTACATTGATTAAGAACTAAAAAAGGTAAATTTCTCTATAAGGAATATAAATGGTTTGATAAAGTCATAATTTTTCAGACCATTTACTTCACTATAGATTTCCCAAGACTGGTGTGCATAACTTCTGTACTAATGTCACACCAATCCAGTCTTTTAAGGATATCATTTTAGAGGTAGACATTTCACATAAAATCTTTATTAAAGGAATAACAATGTAACTATACAGAAATAACCTCATCCTAGATTCTCTACTGGGTTGGATTGGTTATTTACAAATTCAGTAATTTATGGGACGATGATTCTTGTTTACGAAGATGCATTAAAACGTCCAGAGTTGTCCCTTTTCTCACCATTTATTCCATAAGATAATCACTACTTTAAAAGTATCTCAGATTCAAGCTAAATAACGGAAGCTTACCCAAATGACCATTGGGCAGTTTCTTCAGAATGCATGGCTCTTCTCTGCCTGACGGGCTACGGATGGATGACGTGAGATTGCCAATGTCTGCCTCGGTTACCTTAAGCGAGACTTCAGTACTACTTCCTACTGATACCTGAGACCTCTTCTTAATTCGATCACCTGAAGGAAAGCCAAAGAAAGAAACATCTTCAATATAGAAATTATTTGATTGGCTGATTGATGTTTACACAGCGCTCGAGATTATTTCACTTATATCATATCGTTTCCAGGTTTAAAAGGGGGATGGAGGACTGGGCTCTTTGGGAGCACCCAGCAACTCTCCCACATAGGGTGGTCGTGGGAAGAGCCCACTCTGAAATTATTTCCAAATTTAAGCCAGATGTATACAAATGAAAATCCACGCAAGTTGCACTTCATGTGAGGACAATCAAATGAAAGAGTTCAGAAAAAAAAAGTCTCCACCTTACGTAAAAATATTTTTGTAGCAATGCTTTTGAATTTGGTAAGATATATTGTAATTTTTGATTAAATGGTTACAAATGCAATACTGTTGTTTGTAATAGCTCTATAATATGCCAAACAAGTTTTAATCTGAAACCTCTAAATTTGGAATAGCTAATTCTAATTTTAAGACGAACTTTATCTGAGGGCCAGCGTGTTTAATAAATTATCACATCAACACAGTCAGACATTTTTAGGGATAGACAACTGCTGGATACTACTACATGTATAAGATGGTCAGAGGAAAAGGTCCATGCTAAGGACATTTTTACTAAAACCAAAACACTTAGGAGAACTTGTACTACTTTGTACATGGTGATGTTTTAATATGAGCTTTCGAGAGAAACTACTCTCATCATCAGAAATTACAGCAACATATTTTTATTGATTATTAAAAAGTTGAAATCCTCACCTGTGATTTTGGCTTTGAATGGTGATCCCATGATGTGTTTATCAGCAAACTTAATGATGATGGTATACTCCCCAGGTACGGTGGGTAAATAAGATACCTTACAGGTACCATCTCCGTTATCCTTACAGTCAATCTCTGCCTTAGACGGACCCTCAACAGCCAGGGACAAACCACCTGTAGTAAACAGAACAAATAACATTGAAATATCTAAATTATAAGAAAAATAAAGTTAGGTTAGCAAAGATGGAGAGTTTGAAATTATTATAATATATGGTGCTTGAATGAACAGTCTTATTTAGGTCATTACCTCCATTTTATTGATTATAGTAAAAATGTAGCATATAATAATTGAAAAAAAAAATATGTGAGATCTGAAACCTAATGATCACTTGATTGCCATTTTAAACGTCCAGTTCGATTATTTCACTTAAAAAATAATGGGGTATAACAGGGAAGTGTTATGAAGTGACCACTTTTTGACTGCAGGCCTTCTCTTTTAATGCAGAATACTTCTGCCTTTTTTATTCCTTCTTAATATCTTCGACCCTGTCAATATATATTGATTGATTGATATTTTCACCGTAGTCAAGATTATTTCACTTGTATGATGGCGTTGCCAGGTATAGTGGGGGAAGAAATGGGCTCATTGGCCGGAGGAAACCTCTGACATTTGGTAAGTACCTGGCAACCCTTCACATCGCCACTATATAAGCAATTTATCAATTAAGGAAAATAAACCTATTGCTTTAAATGAGTCCAAGCTTGTTTGTGTGTCTGCGTATTACACAAAGGATTATTTATGACAGTTGCCATGGTAACCCACCTGCTCCTGCATCTGTGGTGACAATAGTGAACTCTGCTGGTTCTCCCGCAGTGCCGTGAGAGAGACCGGGGCCGTAAGCTGTGACGTAACCACTGTTGATAGCATCCACGCGGAACTGGAACGGACTTCCTGGTAATGCAAAAACAAACACAAAACATAAAATAGATGATGGCCTACGTAAAAGAAATCTCAAAGGGGAATAATCTGCCAAAATGTTGATATTTGTTTGTAAAATCTTTAATCTCCGACTTTTTTGTCAAGAAGTGCACAAAAGCTTTACAGGGATGCTGTCTCAAGAATGTGTGCTTAAGTTTAGAGGCTCACTTAATCAAAAATAAAAGAACATTTGTCCAAGCTTTTTCAATTTTGTTTCACTTTTTGGAACTTCCATCCGACCCATACACGGAAGGCTCATGTCCTGCTGAAAGACTTTCTATCGCTTTGTGCCTGAGTCACAAAGACCCCAGGCACGATGAGAGTTAATTTTTACCTTCAATTGGTTCCTGGTTGTAGAGCATATGAAGTTCATGAAGTCCCACCTCTGTAGGTTGGTAACGGACAGTAACAGTACCATCCTTGTTATCCTCAATCTTAGGGTAATTCTTCTTACCAGATGGCGTTACAACGCAAGCTGAGAAAACAAAACACATTTTGAAGAAGATTTCAAATTTATTAAGAAAATTTTTTTTACCATAAAATAAATTTTTTATCCAACCCAAGCCACACTAAAAATAGACTTTTCATTACACCTTCATGCCACATTCAAGATTATTTCATATTTATGGCGGTGTTGCCAGGTTATGTAAAAAGGGGGGGGGGGGGGGGGGGGGGTTGAACCATTCTTTGAGTACGATGTTAACCCAACATTTTGGTAATAACAAAAACGATTTGATGAAAATTTCAAATTTATTAGAAATTTTTTTTACCACAAAATAGACTTTTCATCAAACTTTTACGCCACATTCAAGATTATTTCCGATTTATGGCAGTGTTGGCAAAAAAATGTAAACGTAAAATTCTGATGATAATAACAAAATTCCAGTCAAACATTTTATAGTTTTTAGCATTGAGCTGATTTTGAACCAGAAACCCATCGCTAAAAGGCTAGCGTTACCATGAGCATCAGATAGACTCAGATAACGAGGACACAAAACTGAAGCGTTAACGATATATCATGTAAGGACGTACCAGAGACAAAGTTGAAAATAGGTCCGACAGGTATACGGAATCCAACTGGGTGGAATAGACCTGGTGCTCCTTTCAAATTTTCTGTTGTTTGTGCGGTCAATAAATCTTCAGTGACCTATAATGGCAAGAATATGAAAAAAATCATGAAAAAAATCATGGTAAATCATATTACATTTCAATGATTTTTTTTCTTCAGGGAGAAATTCCAAATCGTGTAGAGTTCATCAGACTCACTGATTGGATTGCATTCCATCAGTATAAAACATGCAGTCATTTGTTAAGGTTTGCATACAAATTCAAGAACACAGTCTATCTATTACATGCCACATAACAAACAATACATTTTTTAAAAAAGTTTCATAAGTTGAAAATATTGCATAAAGAAATATATTTTTATTCCACAAGTCCTTGGTTCAACAAAATAAATAAAATCTAAATAGCTTTTTTTCAGAAAAAAAGTTCATAGTTTTTTACAATTTAGTGCGACTAAAAGAGTTGGCATTTTCATTGATAATTTCTCAGCGTCTTCTTAGCATATTACGAAAATCTGAAGAAAATTCCTCTAAAAGATATCCAATTCCATTGACTTGTAATAGAAATGTTTTTTTCCAGAAAAAAAACAATTATATATAAAAAAAACAAAAACTTTATGTAACAAAAAAAAACATCAACCTGTATCAAAACAACAATTGACAGCCTGTATCATAATATATGGATATTTTCATTTTTTTAAGATCAAGAGTAGATTGTGCCTGTAACTCACCTGTTTCTTCTTTCTAAGATATATCTGATACTCGTCATAAGATACAGCCTACAGGTAAAACACACACACACATGCATCAAAACCATGCAACACAAATGCAGTAAATTAGTAACTTAAAGTGGGATGAGCTGCCAAAATGTTAATATTTTGACGTTTGGACAGAATGCTGAAATTATCGGCTATTTTTCTCAAGACGTATAATTCAGAAGCTTTTTAGTGCTTCTAGTCTCGAGAATGTACGATAAAGTATTGTTTTTAACTAACTTTGGTTTAGAATGAATGCTGTATGAATTAACCTCATTCCAACACCAATCATTTAGTTTTGCAATGGCCGTCAAAGCCTCTTACTGTCGTGACGATCAGAAATTATTAAAAAAGTGTGAATTTTGGCAGCTCATGCCACTTTAAAACTCCATAGATTGGTTGAATGACAGGATGAATTCCTTACGGCCAAGATTGATCGGAAAAAAGAAATAATTTCTCTTTGCTCTGAGGGAACTACTCGAGAGCTATTTCATACAGCAGCACAGACAGGTCAACTGTTCTACAGAACTAAATTGCAATGCTTAAACATCAAAGCTTAGTTTGGCTAAAATTATTAAATTATGAATTTTGAAACAACCCCCTAAACTATCATTCATCCACATAAAAAGCATCAAACAGAGCAATCATTCAGAAAGATTCAAGACTTTTCCAAATCTGGATTCATTTATTATATAAATCTTCTAGATCTAAAAGCGACTTTGCACAGAGGAAGTCCCTGATCTTTTCAACTGGCTGTAGTTTTCAGTATTTGGCTTTCAATTCAAATACAGCATATCATGCACTTTCTATTCTGACAGGCAATTAAAGATCCAGGATGCAACATTGTGATAAAAAAAATGAAAACTATGATCAAAATATGCATACATCTTATTTAAACTACATGTAACAAAAACCATGCAGTCAATTCGTAAATCACTAAAAATAAATCCTTAAGGTGAAGTCCAACAAATTATAGGAGTCTTATAAATTTTAAAGAGACCTCTGGGCACGTTAATTTTGTATGCAACCCTGTATAAACTCACAAATTATAATATGTCTGTAAGAGTTGTCTGCCCATACCTGAATAACATAGTCTCCATCAGGCACAGGCTGTCCACCAAATTTGATACTAATGGTGTAGTCGCCTGGGAACTGTGGCGTGAAGTGGATACTGAATGTCCCGTCCACATTCTCAACAATATCTATATCAATATCACTGCCGCTTGGGCTTCGGATACGACATGTGACTTTTCCTGTGCCAGCCTCGGCCGCATCAACTGTGATGACGGTTTCCTTGCCAACCATAACAGGAGAATCAAGACCCTCTGAAAATGTGATGAAAACATACATGATCAATTTGCAAATACAGTAAATCGGCTGCTGGTCTTTTAGGTGATCTTCAACTTAATCAGAGAACCCAGCCAGAAAAGCGAATTTCAAAGTTGTCCATTGCAGCCAAATGACATAGCCCCTTTTTAAAACAAACTTGCCTCAATGTTTTTTTAACTCAAGAAGATTTTCCCTGTGCCCATGCCTATTTCATAAATATATATACAAGACCTACCTGTGATACGGCACCTGCTGGCGTCACCTGTTGGGATGGCTTTGACATCAAAGGGTGAGCCAGGTACTTCCTGACCACCATATTTCACATCCACAGAATAAACACCCAGTTCATCAGGTACAAATTCAACATTACATGTACCGTCTCCGTTATCTGTAACCTTCGGTCTAATGTAAGGTCCATCGGGCCTCTGAAAAATATTAAATATTAATTTAATTTTTTAAATGATAAACTTTTTTTTATAGACGCACATCCAATCAAGAAAAGCAATTGCTAGTTAATATAAAGGAGAAATTACTTTAAGTTCAAAGACTAGTCTAATTAAATGTAAGATACAAAGTTTAAGCTAAATGATATTTCAGAATATAGAAATATCAAGGGGGAGATAATTTTGCATATCTGAATGATAAAAGTTAAAGAGGAGATAACTTTGAAGGGCTCAAGATGGAGAGAAAGTAGCATACCCAAATCAGCAAATCAAGGGGAGATAACTTGCAGGGTTCGTACTCTCAAGATGGAAATTTTTTCAAGACCTTTTCAAGACCCTTTTTCAAGGTATTTGCAAGTAAAATTTACAGTCTGTCAGGCCTTGTCAAACATAATCAGACATACTCAGGCGGCATTACTTGCGCGTTGATAGAAAAAGCGGTAGCAATTCTGTGCTATTTAAAGATCGCTCTGAAACTGTTGCCGGATTTTTTTCACTTTGTGACTTGCATATGTCCAACCTATTGAGACTGTGAAATACTATGTAACAATGAAACATCAGACCTTTAAAGCATGCAAAATAAAAGGAATTTTATCATATGCAATGGCCATTTCCAGTTTTGACGAAGTCACAAGATAACACGAAAGGCATACCGATCAGACCAATGCTGATAAAGGGTCTTCAGAGCTAAAATTTCGAAAATTTTTGCGAGAATCTAAGTATATAAAGCTCTCTGTTTAACATGCATACACAACAGTACACCTGTGTTGGATTTTGATAATGTTTTCCCTTTATAATAAACATCAAGCAGAAACTTCAGTTTTAGTTGATTATATCTAAAATAAAAAAAATCTAAAAATGTGTATTAACTAATTGTTTTATAAATTATACATAAAATCTTATTGCTCAACAGTCTGTTTTTTTTCTCCAAAAGCTAAGGTGTATGCTTCATAAAAACATAGACCTAGGCCTACATCTCTCAGTTTATTGAAAAAAAAAAAAAATCTTTCTCCAACTGGGCTGCAGCTATCAATCTGATGAAACCTATTTTTTGGGTCTCAAGAGACTAAACAACATAAGCTCCACAAAAAAAGAAACCATATACTACCAGTCTCAAAAAACATTTTGTTAGACTTACACAAAGTTACAGTTAAATGAAACGAAATTACTTTTATGAATGGCCTAAGGGATAAAAAAATTGAGTCACTGGATTCAAATACATTTTAATTTGATGCTAATTTCACATACATGTGTTAACTATTATTAGTGTTTGATATATGTATCGAGTTTTCTCTATTAAAATTAAACTTTTATGATGTGAACTATGTAGTTGATGTCCGTGTTGTTGTTGTAACACAATGTCCGTTTTTGTGATAGTTTATTTCATGCCAAAATTTCAATACTTTTAAAGTGTTCTTTTTCAATCGAACTCACTGTGATCCAAATTAAACCACTCACAAAGTTCTTGGATATTTCTTTTAGCAGAATTTAAAGGAAGTCAAAAAGAGTTTGCCGAATCTTAAGTGAGTGGTTTCAGTTTCATAATGTCCGATGAACAACACTCACTCAGTCTCAAGGTAGTTGGAGATCTCCAAACTCTGTGGTCAAAGTTTATGATGATGGGTGACCAACATCATAAACTTTGACCACAGAGTTCGGAGATCTCCAACTATCTCAAGGGTGAATCTAACCCGAAGTTTTGTTTTCAAGCTGATCAGCGGCATGTATTAAAACCGACACACTTGATTTTTCTTCAAGACCTTTGATACTTAATTCAAGGTACTTTTTTATTTTTCAAGGTAATTCAAGGCCTTGAATTTATTTTTTCCATTTTCAAGGCTTTTCAAGGTTTTCAAGGTAGAGTGCGAACCCTGAACTTGGTAGACAAAACCAACCTCATCAAGGGGAATAACTTTGCATACCTGAATTGTCATATCAAGATCAGCATTTCCAGCTTCTCTGGTATCCACAGTAAAGTTGAGTGGTAAACTGGCGGGGACTGTTCCCTGATCAAGTCCTTTGACCTTGACCTTGCTTGCGTCTACGCCTGGCCGAACCTGGGTTTGGAATGGGCTGATAACAAAAAATTAAAACACAGTTATATCATCAATGTTATTTTGGGTAATTATTTGAACATCTGACTTTCAGAGCTTAAGGCCCATTCTCGGTGTGCCATTTGTCGTACGGACTTGTAGCATGTGATTCAAATGGATGCATTTGATTGGTTGAAAAATCGTATCGACCATTTAAACACATTAATTATAATCACATCCTACAAGTAGGTACGACAGAGCCAATACTTTTAAGGCTATAGAGAATTATAAAATTTATTTTACAGGAGAAAGAAACAAGGTTCACGATACAATATTATTAGCTTTTTGATTAAATAAATATCATATTCAAAAGATATGTTCGTACCTGTTTTTAACTGGTTTGCCGCCGTATGAGACATCTACCTTACATTTGCCCTCCTCAGTGGGGTAATAGGTAGCCTGATAAACTCCTTCTGAGACTGGAACAATCTCAGCCGGACGTTGGACACCTGAGAAAAACACACAGTAAAACGGCCATTTTAGTCCATGACTCTAATATTCTTAACTAGTGCATTGAAACCTCTATAAACCCACATGTCTCAGGGTTCGATATATAGAGGATATTTGTTGTTTATCGGTAAATACCATTTATATTTCATCGAGTGGATAAAAAAATCTGTATTTTCACGATTGGCGAAGCCAAGAGTGAAAATACAAGATTTGTTTATCCACGAGATGAAATATAAATGATATTTACCGATAAAACCACTAATATTCTATTTATTATATAATTATTAGAGAGATTTTCGTGTATTTTCTGCGACAAACTGAACAATTCGCTGTCGTCAGTTGACCTAGAAAATGACCTACATTTGGGCTCATCACATATACATGTACGGCGTAGGATAAAATAGCGCACCGTTTGGGGGCTCAACACAATAAAAATTTATAACTTTGCATCCAAAGTTCTTATTTTCATGTTGCAGTTCCAATTTTTGGATAGAAAATGATTTCATGAAACAAATTACAGTGCGAATAGTATACTTATTTCGGAGGAAAAACCTGCGTTTGTCTGCGTGGAAGGACACACGGTGTGCGCGCGACGACAAACATCGAGGTCTGTCATCGTTGGTGAAGTTGAACTTGACATTTTCTTTTGTTTAGTTTTATATTAAAATTTTAAGTGGCATGGTCTTATTATTTTAAAATGAAGATTTACTAGATTATGTGTGTTGAAATGTTCTACGATAAATTAGATCTTTAATTGTTTGTTACGAAAATCAGTCGAGTCGGCTCTTCTCGTGACAGTGACAGTAGACTCTAGACAGAGCGAGCGGAACGATCAGCAAGCACTGATTGCCGTATCCCACAGTCTTCGTTTTCTATGATTTGCGGCAGTTCGATACATTTTGTTAAAAATAAGCAATTTTAATGCTCCAGTTGTAGGCCTAACACTTTTATTTACATTTTAGAGTTGGGTTGATTTACTTCACGTGTTCTCGTTAAGCGAGTCCTGCTTCTAGGCCTAGGTTAAAAATATATTTACGGCAAGCATCACAGAAAGGCCAAAGCCAAAAATATATTTGGTTTGTGTAAAAGTATTTAACAGCCAATTAATAATGTTCGATAATTTATAAATTAAGAATTGATTACAAATTTGGGCAATTTTCACAAATTAAAGATTTAACAATGAGAAGATAATATTCCAATGGAAATAGTTCCGGCACTGGCAGTGATGATATAAACGTTATCGGTAAAAGTGGTGATATCACTTATATCAGAGCTGTATAACTCAATATCTCACTACTAATTATATAATAAATTGTTCGTCAGACAGCTATGAGTTTATTAATGTTATTTAACAAGCATTTAATTACAGAAGAAATTTGGTATACCGTTCATTTGGACATGGTTTCGGTTCACCAAGGTGTCAGTTTATACAGACTTTATATTGCATATATTTCTTACAGAAATATTGCAAGGTTACTGAGAAGTACTGGGCGTAAAGTGTGGGTAAATCAACAAGACCATCAACTGACTACTGGTGACGTTTTTAGTTGTATCAGGGCATCATGTATCAAGTTGGAACAAACATAGACAAAAAGATCACAAATAAAACGGTATATGGTCACGGATAACTTCGGTCCTTAAGTCCTTCCCACAAAATTGACGTTTTAATACGCATTTCCAATTTACCTTTCTGGTCGGTGGTGACAACAGCCAGTGGGGCGTTTCCTGCCTCCGTGGCGTCCACAGTAAATGTGGCGGGTTGGTTGGCGACAACACCTTGAGGTTCAACACCTTTACCGTAACATTTCACTTTGTCAGCATCAACTGGGTTTTCACATCGCACCTTGAAAGGAGAGCCTGGAAGAAAAAAGCAACAATATTATTAGCCTTGTCACATTCTCGATTGATTGATTGATTTAATGTTGTTTACACATGGATGGAACCATTGTGAGGAGGAGGGGGGGGTGATGATTGATTGATTGATGTTTTACATTTCACTCAGTATTATTTCACTTATACATTCATAGTGGCGTTGCAAGGTATAGTAAAGGAGGAAACAACTTTCTTGGAAAAAGGGTACCTCACAATCCTTCCATATATGCTGATAAGATAGAAAACCTATTCAATTTTTGTTGGTCTTTCCTTTGGGCTAGGTGGTTTTTAATCAGACAACTCATCACCTGACTCCAGTTTTTGTGACAGGGTCAAATATATGAAGATAGAAGTGTGCAATTTATTCCTACGACTTTTTGAGAGATTTCTAAATTCAGCTTATCAGTATAAACGATAATGACATAAGTTAAAGTGAATAAGCCAAGACAAACCTGGTATATTTTGATCAGCAAACTTGACAGAGATGTCATAATTGCCAGGTTTAGTGGGTAGATATTCCACCAGACATGTTCCGTCTTTATTGTCCTTACAAGTGACCTTGGCCTCTGAAGGCCCTTCAATGGCAAGGCCGAGCCCTCCTTTACCAGCCCCCTTAATATCAACAGTGAACTGGGCTGGCTCGTTAGTGGTGGACCCCTCAAGACCTGCAAGAACATCGAGTTTTGTTTATCATACACACGCAATTGCAGTCACTGAATCCAATAAGGTAAAAGAATGAAATATTTTGGCAGAGCTTATAGTCCCGTATTGCAGTTCTAGCCTGTACTCAAGATTTTTTTGCAAAAGAGTAGTTTATCAACAACAACAAAAATCACTGCCAATGCCTTTGCTACTTGTGATTATGCCATTTTTCAACATATTTTCTGCAAACATTCCTAACAAAGGTTTAAAATGTTAATATAGAAACCTTTCCAGTCTCAAATAAACATGCAGACCTTTCCAGTCTCAAATAAACATGCAGATATTTATAATGAAGTCATAATACTATCATATATATTTAAGAACAATAAACCGCACGGGCACTGCGAAAATCTCTTTGTCTAAAATAACCACGGAGACAAGTTTCTAATTGTGTTAGAAAGGGGTATATCATTTAGACCTTTATACCCTATCATCAGTAGTTGTAATAAACTAAACCTATGATATTTCATAAGGTTGAACTGACAGGAGCTTGGCTTTAGTCAGTAGAATCTTCAGATTCTGGAACACTTTGTAATACTATTTTATATGATAACTGTAATAAAATATTTAAAAGCCAAAGGAGAGAAGTGTTACCTGGTCCATAGGCCTTGACCCTGTTGGGGTCGCACCCAGGTACGACATTGGTCTTGAACGGAGCTTTCGGGATCTGGAGATTCTCGTATGTCACATCAATACTGTGTGGACCTGTGGAAAATCATAAAGGAATTGCTTAATTATTCAAAGTCATAAAAAGGTATCTCTGAGTATTTTGGAAAGGAATAATAGTGTTGTGAATTCAGAAATTTCTCAACTTTTCACAAACAAAATGACGAAATTCAGTGAATACATGTAAGTGCAGTTCACAATAGTTAGTTTTTTTACTTAAATGGAAATCATTTTTAATTTTTAGAAAAGACGACAGAATTTTTCTGAAGGAAAAAGAACCCACCTTGTTCATAAGGCGTATAGGCCACCTTATATGTTCCATCACCGTTATTTGTGACAAGTGTGTTGTTCTTCGTTCCTGAGGGGTTGGTGATGACGGCTTTCACAGTTCCCTCCCCTGTTCGGGTCACAGAACGAGCATCAACGGTAAATTCAGTAGGAGAATCCAAGAAAATTCCTAAAATATAAAGGAAACAAGCCATAAATAAATAGTTCCATGCTTTGTATAAAAATACTGATAATTTCCAAAAATATTTTAATAAAAAAGAAAATGTTGACCATGATTTATTGAGGCTACGTTCAAGAGTTCGGTTTGGTTGTATGAGTTTTTCATTAATGAATATCCTAGACTTACTTTCATTGACAAAACTAATTGCCTTCATTGGTTATTTTGAAGTAACAACTTGCATTTATAAAGCTATGTGAATAAATACTGTTTTAAAACAAAAAGGGATTTGAGGTTGATACAGGTCAATAAACCAAAAACACAACAAGATTAATTTAATTTAATTTATGTATAGTGAAAAAATTCTTTAACAAATACAGAAATCTTCTTGCATGTTAGAAAAAGTTGTTAGATGTAGAATGAAAATCAAACATTTAACCTATAAAAATCAAAACTGTTTTAACACAAACATCTTCAAACAAACAAAATAAACTCAAATAAAACTTACAAAATAATTTGTAAATAATCATGCTAAACAGAACATTCACTGAAAGAAACGTTTTCTGAAGAATCATACATCTACAATTTGGGTTCAAGTTTGCGAATAAATGTAGTGTATTACTGAAAAGTTTGGACATTTTGGTCAGTGAATGTTCTAGGTTGTTATACAAAATCGTTTACAATCATTGCCTGCAATCTAGGCAATGCCGAAAAAACATGCTGACATTAAGAAAACGGAAACAAATAAAAAGAAAGAACAAGATGATTAAACATTGATGAGAGCATTCCGGGACATACCACAAAGTGCATTTGGGGGGGTATATAATGGATGGGTGGATACTGTTAGTTGGATTCCAAGGTCACTCAAGACAGGTTCATAATTAGCTGTGGTAAAGGGTTCACACTCCATGAACAGGGTGCAAGATTAGCAATGTTACCCTCAGGTTCAACGCCGGGTCCAGATACCGTTACACCGCTGACATCGAGGCCGGGTGTGGGCGTGATCTTAGCCACAAACGGAGAATCTTTGATATGATCATCATTGTAGGTAACGTTAATTGTGTAGTCGCCCAGAACTGGAGGTACGTATGTGACGTCACATGTTCCATCCCCGTTATCTTTGTAATCAATGGCAGATTCAGCGGGCCCTTCAACTGTGACGCCCAATCCTCCGGGGCCAGCTTCGCGGGTGTCAACAGTAAATGTGGCAGGTTTGTTAGGCACACCTCCCTTTAGACCTGGACCGTAAGCTTTCACATTGCCAGCCCCGCCAGCAGGAGCGGCGGCAGCCTTGGGTACTTGTGATGGTTTGATACCTTCATCCACCGATGAAACAACATCAAACTTGAAAGGAGTTTGTGGCACTTCTTCTCCACCATAGGTGATATTCATGATATACGGACCAGGCTCATCCAGAACATACTTGGTAGAATAACCATCAGGTCCCAGTTTGGAAGTAGGTAATTCTGCAGTTTGTCCACTTGGGGATGTGATGTAGACCTTAGCCTCGGCACTGGGTAACAGAGGGGCTTCTCCGGGTCTACCTGTAGATGATGTGGTAGCGGCAATACCTGGGGCACCAGGCCCTTTGGCAGGGGCAGGAGTAGCCTTACTCTTGGTTTTGCAGCCTGGAACTGCTCTGGGTCCAGGAGGGGGTCCAGCCCCCTTTGTGAGTATTTTCACTTCTCTAGGTTCACCAACACCAATCTCTATTGTAGGGGAGTGAGGGATAGGGAAAAGACGACAGCATAGCATCAGAAATAGATATTTAAGACAAAGAAATGCCAGCTTAATTTTTCTACTTTTCAGAAAAACTAACTCGTTCCCAGAAAGATAAATAAAAAATTTTAACTTAAGAAATGGAAAAAAAGTAAAAATAGACATCAAGTTCTATTTTTGCTGGGCTTTTTTCTTTCCAACTGTTACGAATATCAGTTAAACAAATGAAAAAAAAAAATACAACAAATAAAAACTTAGTACAGCTTCTAAACTTCAAGCTAATATTGAATGATTGGTTGAGGATCCAACCAAAGAGTAAAAGTACATTAATTCACCAAAAATAATCTGTGTGCAGTTTTGGAACTAGAAGTGAGCAAAGAGTACAGATATCATACGGCACCTCAACCAGAAATGTAGAGAATAACCTACCCTAGCCATTTATATAAAAATAATGAAAGTAAATTTGACTTTCTTTTAGAATTTGCCACTAGCTTTTGCATTCTTGAGGCAGAAATTAAGGAAGAAGAAACATTTGTGGACTTACTTGACTCCAAGCCTTCGACCTTGACCTTGCTCAGGTCAATGCTAGATTCCACGTTGACCTTGATGGGTGTCTTGGGAACAGGTTTGTCAGCATAATAGACAGCTACGGTAAATGTTCCAACACTTTGGGGTTCATACTCGACGTTGAATGTACCGTCACCGTTATCCACGGTTTCCACGGGAACATCGCGTCCTTTTTCATCAGTAAGCTCAATAGCTACGTCACCTGGAATAAAGATGGCATTTAATTGGTTTTTTAGTTTGTATAATTTTAACAAAGATGCAAACAAATTTGTTGATCTCTGGGCTGTATTGAAGATCATTGATATGCTCATTGATTGCAGGGGGATTGAAAGATTAACTATTTGCTCAGCCTCCCAAATTTCTATGGTCTGATTTAAAACTGAATCAGCTACAGATTGAAGGAAGGCACCCAATCAAGGGGCTATATGTACCAAACTTATGGGAGACAGAATGATTGATTAATATTTTATGCCACATTCAAGATCATTTCACTCATTTGTTGCCAGGTTTAGTGGAGAAGAAAACCCACAGCCTTCTGCAGGTTAAATAGAGATTATTTAACGAGAGCCAGTGTGTTACAATGCATATCACTCAAGTGTGTAATTTTCTGGTGACTTTGGAAATTAATAAACGTGAATGATATTAGTTGTAACATTCTGGCTCAACTTTGATAATCTTTTTCTCACACTACACAAAAAATACTTAAATATAACCAATGCTTGAAGCTCAGCACAGGACTAATTCAACGGACATCAAACACATATCCTACTCAGCTAATCTAACTTACCAGGTCCAGCACTCTTACAATCAACAACAAAATAAGTTCTGACAAATGTCTTTACACCTTTCTCCACACCTGGGCCGGATACCTTTACTTTGTCTGGTCGGCTCTGTTCTTGAACATACACCTGTAAAACATTAGATGAGTCGTCAGAAAAATGGTCGGCAAAAAAAAAATCAAAATAGGTATTTTTTTTTTAAATATTATTGATTTTAAAAATATTTGTTTTTCTGTAGCTACGGGTTTTTGGACCTTTATGCTGCTCTCAAGATTGTATGTATAAAAGTGTGGCTAAGTTTTTTGGGAAAGGAGACAAGGCTATTTGCCCCAAGAACCCCCGGCCTTGGGCTAAAACTATAAAGCAATTATAAGCCAAGAAATTACAGGTATTTGTGCCATGAGGAGTATCCAGAGATCATTTCACAAAGCGGCGTAGCGCAAGTTTTTATGTAGCTGCCATAGCAACCCATACTGTACAGATACGTTGCTATGGTAGTTATGTAAAAACTTACGCTATTAAAGCCACTTTGTGAAACAGGCTCCTGGTCATTGAAATTGAAATTGTCCATTTTTACAATAAATAACATCTGGGAAAATTTCCAGATAAAAGCTGACCAAAACCGCCTGTTCCTCAATTCTTAATTTCAAGGGAAGCTACTGGTATCCACAGGCCACTCGCTTGGTTCTAGTGCTCCATAGTTAGTTAAATTCCAAACTGGATTAAAAACTAGTGACTAATTCAAGGCCAGATATAACTAGAATTTAAGGTCTGGTACATCAATCAAAACTATATACCAGCATGAGCAAGTTTTGGTAGTTGAATTTGCTGGAGATTGTATCTTAACAATATCCCCAAGTGCAGAAAAAATACCCCCTGAAAAAGAAAGGAGCCCCATATATTGCTTACCCTGAATGGACTGTTAGGGATATTAACTCCGCCATAAGTGATAATGATGGTGTGTTTTACATTACGTTTCGCAGTATAGCGACATGTGTATGTGCCATCTTTCTTATCTACAATTTGCACATCAATCGGGTTGTAATCTACATCAAAGCATGTGACGTTAAGTGGAGCTTTTCCTGCTTTACGGGCATCCACAGTAAACTCGACGGTCTGACCGACGATTACTCCATTCTTCTCCAGACCAGGACCGTAGGCAGTCACCTGAAATACAGAACCAACTCCTGCTTGAGACATTTATATTGATTAGGAATTAGGGTCACACTCTGATATACATTTCAAAACATTACTATTAAAAATCTTGAAAACTGTGTAAAAAACTTACGAAAATCTGAATTTTGGCAGATCATGCTATGTTCAAAATTGATGTTTTATGCCGCACTCAAGATTATTTCATTTATATGACGGCTTTGGCAGGCTTAGTGGGGGAGGAAACAGGGCTCATTGCCCAGAGGAAACCCCCGACCTTCGGGGAGTACCTGGCAACTCTTTCACAGCGGCGAACAAGTGAAAAAAAATTATTTGGTGTGAGAGTGATTATAACCTGCGCAGAATCGATGAAACCTCGGTGTAGGACTGAGGGACGATCATTCTAGCCCACTGGGGCCGGTTGCACAAAGGTGTATTAAGCTGAAGTCAGGCTTAAATACACCGCGTCACAAAGGAATTTGATTGTGACGTCGCATAGTTAAGTCAGACTTAAGCTTAATACACATTTGTGCAACCGGGCCCTGGACCACCAAGGCCCTACTTGAAAATTGATATCTTTTAGCTATTTATAATATAAATTATTGAGACTAACCTTGGAGGCATTGAAATCTGGTGATTCTGGTAGAATTTCTGCGATGTAAGGAGATTTGGGGATATCCTCTTCGTTGCAGAGAATATGGATGGCGTAATCACCGGGTATTGTGGGCCAGTATGTGACATCAGCCGAACCATCTCCGTTATCCTTACAGTCGATTTTCGCCTGTGATGGACCCTCAATAGAGAAACCTTAAAATATTTAAAAAATAAGAATTCTAGTTAATGTACATTTACAGCAAAAGGAGTCAATATTTTTATTTTTTGAAAAGAAAGGATTATATTGAAATACAAATAAAGTACATCTGATTGTGAAAAGTTAATAAACATGAATTTAAAAATTTCACAAAAGGTAACATTTTTTATCTAAAAAAATTAAGACAACATGGTGAAACTTTTCTTTTCGACAAGGATTCATTTTCAATATGTTGAATGCGTGAAGTGTCCATGAAGTAACGTTAGAGCGTCAGAGTGCAAAAATATTCAAGACACTGTGGGCTGTTACCATCAGTACCCTTTGGGTTGGGCATACAGCAGCTTGATAGGTATTTCTTTTTCGACTTTCAATACGATTCGGACAAGTGCACCTGTATGAACTTAAAGGCTGTGAGACAAAGACTATTTAAGATTAGGCGTTTACAAGGCTTTTTATGGAAGATGTAATGGACACAACTCCTGGGAAAAAACCCTCTGATGATGCCTATTTTATTAAGCTTTCTGTGGTCACCATATCAAACAACTGTGTGAAGTTTCAAAGTTCTCAGTGAAAAACTTTTTGAGATGAAGCGTTTACTAGAATATTATTTGCAGTCGCTACTTAATACAAGGGAAAAAAACACTCAATCACGTCCATTTTTGATAGGCTTCTTGTGTATGTTGTGTTAAAAGTTGTCAGAGAAATACTTTTTGAGATAACATGTTTACAAGGTACAATGGACAGACGGACAACGGAGGCAACGACATACAATATCCTTGGGGCAAAATTGCTTAGGAATAACAAATGCAACCTGAACTGTAAAAAAAGACATTTCCAAGATTGTTTTAAAATACATTTTTTTTTGTATTTACCGAGAGCTCCAGTTTCGCCGTTAGTCTCCACGGTGAAAACAGCTGCTTGGTTGACAACCCCGCCTTCCAGACCAGGCCCATAAGCGCGGATTTTCGACTCCTTGTAAGGTCCAACCTCGATTTTAAATGGGCTCTTTGTGATGTGTTGACCACCGTAAGTCACATTAATGACATAAGGGCCTTCCTTCACAGGGACGTACACGACCTCATATGTATCAGCATCTAGTTTCTTTATTTTTGATTTTACTTCAACACCACCTGTGTAAGTAACAAATATGGCTCAAGTGAAATCATATATATTCCTTATTCATTTACATATCTGATAGCATAGTAGTAATGGCTACATTAACCTTTTTTTTTTCAAATACGAAGAGAACGCGATAATGAGTAATGATTTTATTTGTCAAGAAGCTATTAGAATGTTTACAACATGTTCTAAACTGCAAATCATCACCAGAATACATATTTCAAAAGTTTGGTGAGACTTTCCAGCTTTTAGATTTACTTTTATTGAAAAAAAAAACCAAAATGATTGATTGATTGTTTGGTGTTTTACACCTCTCTCAAGATTATTTCATTTATATGGTGGCGTTGCCAGTTTTATTGTGGGAGGAAACCGGGCTCATTGTCCAGGGGAAACCCACAACATTTCGGTGTAAGATGCAGCAATCCCACATAGGCCGTTCAAGTGAAAACCCAGTCAGAAAACTTTCCAATTTTTGGAGGGGATTTGAACCCGCGGCCCATTGGTGGAAGACTGTTTGGATTGAGTATCCAATGCTCTACCAACTGAGTAAATATCACAGCTATAATAGCAATGTTAGAGTCAAAGTTTAACATTTTACAACATTCAAGTCTGTTAGGTTGTACCTGGTGCCCCATGAAAATTAATTTGAATTTAAAATTTTCTTTACCTGGTCCTAGCACCTGCACAACCAGATCAGCTACACCAGCTCCTTTACAGTGAACCTTAAAGTCAGCCTCGTCACGCACCCGGATACCCTTAGGCTGGATACCCCGGCCAGTGGCATAACAACGTTTGGCATCAAAAGCTGGAAATCAAATAAATTTCAGATTTAAGTAAAAATCATAAAAGAACATGAAACATATTTCCGCAGCTACATGTATATGTACAAAACTGATAGATTGTTATTGGCAGTATAGCCAGGTTTAAGTAGGGGCGAAAACATGGCTCTTTGCCAGGTAGCTGGCAGCCTTTAAAAATGCAGCAATTGAGTGAATTAACCCACTTAAAAATATTTGAATATTTTCTTTCGACTGAGTGGGATTTGGACCCTCATATTGATTCAAGAAAATATTGCTCTACCAACTGAGCCACAGCAGGTCCTTTGCAAAAATGAAAGATAAAAAAAAAATAGAATTCCATTAAGAAATTGCATTTAAAATCGGACAAAATTTTACTTAAAACGTCAATCAATCAATCCAGAACAATTTGGTTTTATCTTTTTACTCATAGACATCTGTAACACAGAATGGCAGGATAGTCACCTGCGGCTAAATTTAACATAACTCTGTGGCTCTAGGACTAGGAAAATGAAAAGTGAGTGCCCCTACCTGGAGATACGCCCACACCAAAAGGACTATTGGGGATGGCACTACCAGCAAAGAACACGTTCACGGAATGAAGACCTGGTTCCAAGGGGATGTACTCTACATTATATGTTGTGTTGTCTTTCTTAGAAACGGCTGGCCGTACTGAATCTTTACGTCCGTGAGGGTCAAGGATGACCACATCGACTATTCCCTGTCCAGCATCTGCAACAAATAAAATTAACTGATTGATTAATGTGTAAATGCATACATTGTTACTTTATCAAACAGACAGTGACTTGTATTGCCAAAATAATTGCGGAGGGATATGTCTATCAGGCTTCCTCGGTCACCGTATGTGGAAGAGTTGCAAGGTACTCGCCGAAGGTCGGGGGTTTTCTCCGCGCAATGAGCCCGGTTTCATCTCCGACTAAACTTGGCAACGCCGCCATATAAGTGAAATAATCTTGAGTGCGGGGTAAAACATCAATCAATCAATCAATCAATCTATCAGGCCTCAATCTGTTAGCTGGCTTATTCAATGTTTTGATTGATTCATTACACTTATATGGCAGTGCTGTACGGTTTAGTTGAGGGCAAGAAAATGGACTCTTCGTTTGACAAAACCCCCCAACGATCTATGAGTATCTGACATTTGTCACATAATAACCTTTGAAGACCACATCCTTATGGCCCTAAGAAATCCCACTCTCCCACTATTGATGAATGGTCACATTCAGATAATTTAACTGATAAAATCACATTGGAAGGGAAAAGAGTATTACATGCCCGAGATGAAAGCCTTCCAGAGTAGCCTCCCTTCTTCTCCATGAATATTTATATAGATTTTCAAAGTTTGATTGTTTTTGAAAATTCTGAAAAATTATTGTGAAGTCTGCAAAATATTCAGAAATCATACCTTTGGTTTCGATTTCAAAATAAGTTCTTTTGTTGACGGTGTTTCCTGACCGTTCCAATCCAGGGCCGTAAGCTTTACACTTAGATGGATCCCCAGCAGCGCCCTCTACATTGATCTCGTAAGGGCTCTTTGGGATCTCGCGGTTACTGAATTTAATAATGACCTAAAAACAAAAGAGAAAGTTCTTTCTTTACCAAACAAATGTTTTCTCCATGATTGTGTACAGAATGTTTCAAACTCTATCTAGCAAACAAATAAATGACATATTTTTTTTCAAAATAAGAAATAAAAACTGACCTTGTATTTTCCCTCCATTGTTGGTACATAGCAACAGGAATATGTGAGATTTCTGTCGTTGTTGAACACAACTTCACACTGAGAGAGAGAGAAAAAAAGACTCAATATGTATATTTTCTCATTCAACATGCTTCAGAGTTTGATTGATTAGTTGATGCTGCAGCCAACATAATCTCACTTATGTGGCAGCTTTGCTAGGTTGCGGGGGGAAGGGGGGGGTGTGAGGTGGAGACCAAGCTTTTTCTCAGAGGAAACCCCCGGCCTCTGGTGGGTACCTCCAAATTTGGGACATTTAGCATCCCTTTTTATAATTCAAAATCTGAAAAAAAACTCTATTAGAATGAGCTTTCAAGTAAGACTAACAGGAAATAGGAGACTAAGTTTATGTTTAACTCAAATTTACATACTATAAAATACTTTCCATTCTCAGAATGAATTAAATACTATAATGATCCGCAAAAATGAACTCACTGGTTCTTTGACGCCCCTTGGGTTAAGGACGATGACTTCCACTTTGCCTTTTCCTGCGCTGAAAGTTTCAATGGTGAATCTAGCGGGGGCTCCTTTATGATTACCCTCAGCCTCCAAACCTGGACCCCAGGCTCGGACACGGGCCACGTTCAGACGTGGGCGTGTGGGTGCATTGGGCTTCAGTTTGGCATTGGGGAACTGGGACAAGTAGGTCATCATACTAAGTTCATCTACTTTAGGGTTGGTCATCTCATCAGGTTTAATAAGCTGGAAAACACAAAAAGAAACATTCAAGGATTTTACAAAACGATTAGGGTCTAAAGCAAATCGACCCCTCCGTCATCTCCATATGGTTTGGTAAAACGTTACAAAATATTTGATGTGTTCATCACAATTACTTTGTGATGTAATGACGTCCGAGAGCAACAGGATTTTTGTGGTACCGTCTCGAATATTTGACCTGCGCTGGGGTCAATGGTAGAGAGGTCCACGGAGTATAGATTTTGAATTGATATCCACTATTACGTAACTTAACCAAAATTGAAATTAGTTCATCAAAAGATTATAGCCTAGAATGAAACTTATGTTAAACTGATCAAATAAGGTAATCCTGAAGCATACTGTACAAAGGATTGTAGATAGGTAAATTTACATAGCAGACTGGAAGTGATATGCCCTTTTAGTTGACTTCCTGATGTTGGCTAAATGAGTTGAGGAGACGCTAGCGAGTTGTCTCCCTTCCAGTGATCTGAACACTTTTGTTCTAAAAGCTCAGTGCCTGGCACTAGATAGCTTTTTAATTTATGCATATCAGTGTGGCAGCGTGGCAGGTATTGGATTGGTCCTTTTTAGGATTTCAGTTCATTTTAATAAAATTTTGAAAGTTGATGTATTTTATATTTCCCTGTTTTTATCACAGTAAAATTAACAAATTTACATTAAAAGCCATAAGATTTATCCATCAAAGTTTATGAGAAAGGCTCTAATCACAGGCCCTGATTATATTTGGGTAAAAGTTATAATGGAGCAAATAAGAGCTTCTAAAAGTATTTCTTAAATCTTAATGTGCCCTATATGGAAGTTTGGGGGTTTGTTTCTCAAAGCTGTGTAGCGTAAGTTTTTTTGTAGCTGGATTAAACATAATAATGATTCTCCAACGGAACAAATTAAATCATAGTTCATGGCAGCCCATAATGTACAGATACATTGCTATGACAGTTACCTATATCATTATCCTATCCTAAAACAGGCTCTAGGAGTGTTTTTCATGAAAGGGCACCGAGTAAGTTTTACACACTTCATAGCAATGTATCTTTAAAAGTATGGGTTGACAGAGCAGTTACTAATAAACTTACGCTACGGCGCTTTGTGAAACAGGCTCCTGGTCTACTTAAGATCAGATCCATTACATAGAGACAGAGACCTGACGATATATGTGGATTGCGTTGCAATGACGCTCATATCGAGAAACAGTCAAGGCCGTTCTCAGTTAACAAGAGCTAATGGTTACAGACTTTAAGTAGACCTGCATGAAGGTGCTGTGTCATGAAGCTATCTGCTGAGGTGATATATATCTTCACTGACTTTAGTCAACACAATACAACTGCTTCATGAAAAATGGCTTAATCTAGGCTATGGTTGCAAAGACAAAGCATATTTTTAAAAACGTATTGCCATCTTATTTGACCTCTGCAAACGCAACACAGCCAGGCGAAACGGTGAAAAATGTTAGACAAATCTAGCCAGCCAACTTTGTGAAGTTACAAATGCCCTGATGTCACAAAGCAGTTTAGCTAAATGTGTGTAATATTTTCGAGCATTTGTCATGGCCACGTGATGTTGGTAGAGACGTCAACTAAAGGCGCGTTCTCACTATGCAATTTGTCATACGGACTTGTAGAATGCGATTAAAATGAACGCATTTGATTGGTTGACAAATCATATCGACCAATCAAAAGCATCCATTTGAATCGCATGCTAAAAGTCGGTACTACAAATCGCACAGTGAGAACGGGCCTTTAGCCAGGCCAAATGTAGTAACAGTTAAGCATCTTGTAAACAAATATGTCGTCTCCTTGATATGATAGAAACACACAAAGCTGACTGCTGTATTTTACATTTTTCTGTATGAATAGAAAGCTATAAAGGCTGCTGGTAGGTAAATCAGTACCAAACTAATTTTAAATTATAATTGCCTCGAATTTTGATAATTACTTTTTAAAGAAAAACTAGAGAGGAATGCTGTTTGGGAAAATAAATGGATTGATGTTTTACGCCGCACTCAAGATTGTTCACTTATATGGTAGAGTTGCCAGGTTTAGTGGGGGAGGGAGGAAACCGGGCTGTTTGTCCAGAGGGAACCCTCGAGCTTTAGCAAGTACCTGGCAACTCGTCCACATACGGTGATCAAGAGAAAAATCCAATCAATTTTTAAAGCGTTTAACGTTTGGTACTGAAGTAAAGCAAAAGTTTTGCTTCTATGAAAAATAAGAATTTACACTGATATTAAAGTTCTGCTGAAAACAAAAATATGATTTCGCATATCACTTATTGAAAGATTCCAGCTTGAAGCAAGCATTTATAAGATAGAAATGGTTTTCTTGTGCAACAACAGAATAGTTCATGTAACTTTTGAAGGAACAATTATTAATTCAAAAAAGTTGGCAAGATTGTAAAATAAAACCAAACTGAATATTTAACTCTAAATTTGACTTATGATTGTTAACAAAGATTTGTTTTTCAAAACATTTCATTTGTTCTGTTGGATACATAATTTCCCTTTAAAAAGAATGAAATTGTAAACAGACTTTTCAAAGGTATTTTCTTCTATTGATGATCTAAAAAAGCACAAGAAAACCAATTCTCATAAAGGGACCAATAAATTTACACTACACCAAACATATATTGAAAAAGTAAAATTAATTTAATATCTATTCTTAGCTACAGAAATTCAGAGCAAAGTAATAATTATATTATAAAAAGTGTAGGAATATCCATATTTAATTAACTTTATATCTGACAACGGTTAACTGAGATCACTCCAACAAACAAGGGATAAATGAAGACAAAATATACTGCAGGCTTCAACAATAAATATTAATTTGCCTGTTTGACGAAAGGTTAATCTCAGTGAATATTTTTAAAAGTGATTGATGCACTCAGAAATGTGAATTTTATTCAGTGCGACAAATCCAAACCATCGCAAAGTGAAAAGTTGTGGTGACTTAGGACACAATACTGCCATGAAGATGACAATGTATTGGTCATTACAAAAAGTGCTTCTGTGCATGGTTTTGATTGATTGATCGATGTTTTAAGCCACAATCAAGATGATTATTTTACAAACATGGTGGCGTTGCCAGGCGGGGAGGAAAACCGAGCTTTGTCTTTCCTGGTAACTCTTCCACAGAGGCAGTATTTTGAAAAATATTTAAATATATTGAATATATTAATATATTGAATTTAGTCATTCAAATACAGAAAGTGACCAATATTATTGAGAATATAATCTATTATGTCACTTTCTCCTTTACGAAAGTTTTTTTTAAGGCAAATGTCAATTTAATAGTGATGACTTTGGTGTAGTGTAACATGAAGTATATAGATAAAACACACAGAATATTGAAATTCAAAATCATACAACATTACCTGGTGAACAGTTCCATGCTGCGCAGATGAACAAATTTACTAATCAAACATGCAACAATTACAAAATCAAATCTTTCAACTCGTCACAAATCATTTGAAGATCTTAAACCATTGATAACAATTTCTGCGATTGTTTGGCGTTAATTCATTTAATTTGACTGATTTACCTGGTTTGTTTGGGGGCAAAACTAGGCTTCCTCCTCCAAGGGAAACTACACCCTTCCTGGGCCATGTCTCCCTATGTTTTTTGGAATGGTTGACAGGCACCTGCAGATTCATCGATTGATGTTATACGCCGCACTCAAGATTATTTCACTTATTTTGTGGGGGAGAAAACCGGGCTCATTGCCCGGAGGAAACCCCCGACTTTCGGCGAGTACCTGGCAACCCTTTCACTTACAGCGATCAAGTGAAAAATCCACTCAGAGGTACCAGTAGAAGGTTGCCATGCAAGTGCACTGCTTAACCTCTAATACATACAAAATGTTGCCAACTTGTCGACAGAGAAACTCTTATCCATTAACTAACATTTCAACCTGAACTACAGTTTTATAAACTGCATTATTACTTTCAAGATGCAATCAGCAGTAAAAACAACTGTATACTCTGTGCATTTAGTTTTTACTTTTAGTATAACTTTTCGGGGTTGTTTTTTTTAGATGATATTCTTGCTCTCACTTCGAAAATGCAGCATCAAATTTTCAATTGAATTTTATTAAAATTTAAACCAAAATTATAAGTACTGTTTTTAATGCTTCAGCTAAATGCAATTGATAAAATAACCTGGATATACATTTGTTTAGTTGTGTTGAGCACAATTTCCATAAATTCACTTTGGCATTTAAAAAAAGTTATTTCAAGTACTTTCTGTAAACGGACCTTTTTTGACAATTCGGTTTAACAGCTGAATCAGAGATTATTCACCTCCACAAACATATCAGTTTCTGTTTTTTTGGCCCACCCCCAAAATTTCTTAACAGGCAAACGAACATTTGACAGATGAGCACCAGGCTACCTGTGTTAAGTTAGCAAAATTTGGTTTCTATGGAAACTTGGCAGCCGATTGTAGGATGCTGAGTAAGCAAAAGTGTGGATGAAGATACAGAGTTAAATTATAACAGACGGTGAGACCGTTCTTTTGGTGTACAAAATCCACCAGGCTAAATGTGGCCAGCAGTAAAATGGAACCATCTTTTTAAATGCAATTAGCAAATTTAAAGTGGCATGAGCTGCCGGAATTCACACTTTTTTCATAATTTCTGATCGTCACGACAGTAAGAGGCTTTGAAGGCCATCGACAAACGTCGTTGGAATGAAAAAAATCCATACAGTATGTGACCTGTGCGAACCAAAAATGTGTTCGAAAAGTAAACAAAATTTAAATAACCGGGACGAACATTCATTCATTCTAAGCCAAAGTTAGTTCAAAACAATACTTTATCGTACATTTTCGAGACTGGAAGCACTAAAAAGCTTCTGAATTATACGTCTTGAGAAAAATAGCCAATAATTTCAACATTCTGTTTTAACGTCCAAAAATCAACATTTTGGCAGCTCATGCCACTTTAATAAAGAACAAAATCTTTATTCTTACAAAAATTAACTACTTCATTTTGGTGTAGATTACAATGCTACCAATGTATATAGTCTAATTCATTGTGAAAAAGATACTATGATTGATTGATAAACATGTAGCAGGCATATGCGGAGATTTTAAGTTTTATATGCTGCGAAGGGAGGGGGAGGGGGAGCCTTTAAACCAATATTATTATCCATATTATTAATAAATCTATAATTTTCATGAGAGTTCATGTTGTAAGAAATTTATCACTCATCTGTAGATACAGATTTTGCAGAAATGCTTTGCACTGGTTGATAAAGCGCCCATGTCGAATTGAATTTGAAACTGGGTCTAATATGCTTTTTTCTTATAATGCACTCAAATCTGCATCCTTCACAGAATTTAAACACCTGGCTGACATTTCATTCTTTTAATCGAGTGAAAAGTCCACTCGAAAATTTACAGATTATAGACCAAGAAACCTGGCCATTCAATTCGCTAATTGACCAGAGGCATGTGATAAGAAAACAGATACTACAGTATATCAGATATAAAGTAGCAAAATACTGACATGGAACGGATTGAATTTCATCTGACTTATTTTGTATCACGCTTGAATTTACTAAACTACATTTTTATAACTACATTTACCTTTCATGTTCTAAATCAAAATTTTAGATATTACATAAGACCTATTCAGAATTCTATGGCTTGTGTACCTCATTAAATCGGATGTACATGTAGCACAAAAAAAATAAAAAGCCTTCCAATGGCATATTTTATGCTATATGTGAGCTGGCATTTATTCAGGGCAGTAGGCAAGACGGTTAAGCAAAATTAAGTACAGATTGTACAGAATTTATTTCTTCATTTTAAGGCTATACTAATCCATAGGCGTTTATTGATGATTTGCCACGGCTTAACAAATTGATGCAGATGGGCTTCCCATGTGACCATCCTGCACACGGCATATCATATTTCTTTACACTGTACTTAGACAAAATTCTTCACAAGAGTTTATGGCTGGGTTATCTCCCTTCTACAATGTGCTTCAATACTCTCAAAGAAAACTTGAACTGAATTTGATGATGAATTGTAATAAAGCAAATCACATTTTTGGCCAGTTCATATTAAAATTTCTCTACTTTATCAATTACCAAAGGTTTTAGATTTCTAAAAAAAATTACTAATTTTGGTTACCAACCATCATTAGTCCGTCACATGTACCCTTTAACTTAAGTTGAGACTAAAACATCAAATCAATATTTAGGAATAAAACTTTTTGCAAACTTACTACGTAAATGTATATTCAAGGGATATGGCCAAAGGGCCAGTATTATACCCCATGCCTAAAGTACAGTATAATACCCCATGCCTAAAGTACAGTATAATACCCCATGCCTAAAGTACAGTATTATACCCCATGCCTAAAGTACAGTATAATACCCCATGGCTAAGGGCACAGTATAATACGCCATCACTAAGGGCATTATGCCCTATGACTACATGTAAGAACCCATGCTGTGTACCTCATTAAATCTGATGTAGAAAAACAAAATGAAAAGCCTTCCAATGGGGTAACTTATGCTGGCAATTTATTCAGGAGTGGGCAAATGCGAGAAGGTTCACTGAAATCAAGTAGAGATTGTAGACGTAAATAACCCCTCACCTGTGGCACATCCAGCCATTTCTCAGCTGTTTCCATAGCTTCCTTAGCGTTGTCATGACCTTTTTTAGGATCCCAGTCTTCCCAGTCAGGGCACAGGCCTAAAAACAAGAACAGCGTTCAGGAACACTTTATAAATACAGCAAGTCTATAATGTAACGGATTCAATACCATGAATTGTGGACACGAGACGAAGCCAATTGACCCGAATTCATGGAAATGACTGACGCATGTTAATTAGTGTTCACTTATACGGATTTCTTAATATTTGATGTGGTTTTCTTGTACTTGATAAATACAGCAAGTCTATAATGTAACAGACTCAATGCCATGAATTGTGGACACGAGACGAAGCCAATTGACCCGAATTCATGAAAATGACTGACGCATGTTAATGAGTGTTTTCTAATATCGATTTCTTAATATTTGACGTAGTTTTCTTGTGGTGCTGCAGTCTTGTTTTTCCCAAAGTTCAATAATCTTGAGTGTGGCGCAAAACGTCAATCAATCAATCAAAAGTTCATACAAATTTGAAACCGGTAAATCTGCGAAGCAATAACTTTTGACCATGTTGGAATACGGCGGCTGATAACGGGTATCACATGATAATACATATCTAGAGCACTTCTGCAATGTCATCAAATATTTATCTTGAATTCGTCTCTAGGTCACACACAGGAAGTATAATAGAAAGAGATAGACTGAAAACTTAATGACATCATTAAATGACAGGATCGAAGAGGGATATTGTTTGATGTTTTAATGGCACTCAAGATTATTTTGCTTATATGGCAGTAATACTTGTTTTAGTAGGAGAGAAACTCTGTTCGAGAGACGCTCGGCGAGTACCAGGCAACTCTTTCTCATTGGGCAATTGAGTAAAAAACCCAAATTTTAAGCCCTTAGAAGCTACATGCATGACTCCACACGTATACTTTTCTGTGCAGATTAATTTCCGTGTGCGATTTTATCCCTCCTATGGCATCACCAGGCAATCTTTCTATAGGAACTTGAAACTATGTTTTGATTGGATCACTACAGTAGGATTTTATGATCATACCTGGGCCAACGGCATCAACGAGGGCACCAATTGCTCGGCCATCGTTCCAGTCTGTTGTGAAATTCTTGATTGGCAAGTCTGGAATCTTGCTCTGAATCCAGTTGAGCAACCGTTGTTTGGGTGTGGGTCCCCCCTCTGAGGGCGTTGGTTCCTCGCCCTCCCACATGGGCATGGAGATGGAGTAATGTAAAATGAGAGTCCATATTAAACCTAAGATGAGCTTCAAGTTCTGTCCAACAATATCTGTACTGTCTGCAAGTCAAGAAACAAACGAAAGATGTAGCACATTGTCAATGAAATAATAACTTAAACAAATGATAAAGAATGTGATTGATTAATTAATCCGTGTTTAACAATATGCCAAGATGATAAAAAAAATCAAAGCAGGCAACAAAAATATGTAACCGAACAAAACAAGTTCATTTGAAGAAAAAAAAAATCCTGTAGTCTGTTTAGGTTTGAACAACCTCGTTGGTTCTACAGGGCATTGGATCCACAAGCAACTATAACTGAAAACAACATTCAAGATTTCTGAACAAGCAATGCTTAGATGTAGAAACCATGATTTTTTTATGATAATAAATCTAGAAATCCTTATAAATGCCAACCAAAAAAATAAAAATAAACCTATATCATTTACCGTACGGTACCAATTCTTTACAAAACTTTTATCAAAATATTCAAAGAGAGAAAACAAACATGGCTTTATTATCGCTAACTTGCATTTTCATCTAAAAATAACTGTACCCGTCAGTATCTCATTTATTATATCTATGACCTTGACACAGCTAATAAAAACGTCTTCCCACTATTTTGCCAGATTATCTAAATATGTGTCACGCAATATCCATCATTTTATGCACAGTTGA
The DNA here is from genome assembly GCA_963971465.1 of Lepidochitona cinerea. Lineage (NCBI taxonomy): Eukaryota > Metazoa > Mollusca > Polyplacophora > Chitonida > Tonicellidae > Lepidochitona > Lepidochitona cinerea. The sequence continues at coordinate 23,796,890 of OZ020557.1, forward strand.
GCGTGTAGACAAGAACAATTTATTCAAATATCTTTATATTAAAGAAAACATCTTCGCACTTATTTGTCAAATTACTTAAAATAAATCAACATTTTGGCAGTTTGTGCCACTTTAATATACAGTATCACTCAATACCAATAATTTTTCTATCCACAGTTCGGTGTCTGTAGTCAATTTATGAAAATATCTTTCTATTTTACTAAATATCATCCCACTCATTTCCCAGATTACCTAATATATCACGAGATACCCATCATTTTATCCCTAATTGAGGCTGTAGACCAGGGCAATTTATTAAAAAATCTAATATTAAAAAATAACTACATCTCTCCATTGATGTGTCAAATTATTTATTACACAGAATTGATCAATACCAATCTTTTTTTTATTCATAGTTGGGGGTGTAAACCAGACAATCTATAATAAATATCTTTATTAATAGCGTGTCTTCTATCACAAAATGTAACATGTCCTGTCTAAAAGTGATGAAGTTCATCTAGTTCAGATAGGTTTTTCCTTAAGAAAATAAATAAACCTTGGCTTACTTTTTATTTTAGGGTAGCTGGCGTGTTTAACAGAAATTAATCCTTATTATGTACCAGTTACGCTTAACATGGTGCTAGTGGGTTCAACATTACATAGGAAAACAGGGTATAATATAAAATAGGATTACAACATGTACAATGAATGTATCTATTTATGATCACTAAAACACACGGGCACAGGGGAAATCTTCTTGTCTAAAATAAACATGGAGGCAAGTTTCTTATTGTGTTAAAAAGAGGTATATCATTTAGACCTTTATACCCCATCATAAATTGTTGTAATAAAGTAAACCTATGATATTTCATTAGGTTGACGACTGACAGGAGCTTGGCCTTAGTCAGAAGAGTTTTCTGGGCCCATCATAAATTGTATGTATCAGTACACATGTACATCGTCTTACAATTAAACCAGTCTTGTTATTTTTTCAATGTCAATTGAAATAAATAGATACAAATTATTTCAAAATTCTAACAAAGGTACATGTAACGCATTATTCGCAGAATAATTTAGCTCAAAAGTTTGGGCACCACTAAGACCCCGGGGGCGACAGGTCCCTATAAAGATATGCTTTAAATGACTATTTCTGTCTAATGTCCCTAATACACTTACATGTACTATATGTTTTAAATACTTTGCAGAGCAATCTTAACTTGTATTTAATAAATTAATTACAACAGGTTTTTTTCCATTTCCCTTGTTTGGGCACTTAAACCCCATATGGGGTTCAAAATCAGCCTATATTAGGCCATGTTATTTGTTACAAATATGTGATCTTCTGAGGCATGTTACAATACCTTGAATTCATAACAACAAAAAAACCTAAACACATCATCGGTTTATTCATTATTTTCTTACCTACTGATTTTAACCAAGTAAATTGCCATACAAGACTTATTGTACATCCTAATTCAAGATACAATGACTTTACATGTATATTCCAGGGTTTCATAGAGGTCAACATTTTTGAAAAAGCATGATTTTCAACAAAATCTTCAGATTGCAAGTTAATAGAACTTTGTGTATATTGTTCATTTTTTTATTGCATGTACATGTATCAGAAAAAAAAACAATTTCATTTATTATGGCATGCAATAAAGCATTTTCAACAAAAATCCAGCTTTTAAACAAAATATAAACTAATCACTTTGCAGCTTTTTATAGGTAAAAAATGACATGGGAAGTTAAAGGTAAAAGAAAATTTACTGTAGCACTAGGCATTGACAGGCTAATTGCAAAGGAACTATGTATTCTAAAAATATATCCACCAAGCTTGGAAGGTCAAAGGTAACTTGTATCCAGGGTAGCGGAGGCCCAAATGTCCAAACATAGTACACTCAGGTAATTTACTGTCTTAATCTCAAGCCAGGTTAAACCTTGTTAACAGATATCTACATTGGTATACCTATTTAAGTGAGAGGCTTTCCGCAAGTAAATGTTTTGTTGCAGATAAAATAACAAGACAATTGCATATTAGTGATTTCCATGGAAGGTTTGCGTGAAGCTGTAAATGTGTATTCAAATTTTACTGATTCTACTTTCATCTGCTGGAGAAATAAAAAAACAAAATAACTTGAACTGTTTAAAGCTAAGAAATTTGCTTTCATAACAAATGCATGGTAATTCTCACAGTTTTTGTCTAAAAACTTTATGCAGTGCATATAGGCCTGTACAGGTGTGATGGTAATGGTAAACACAGGTGTCAATCTCGTTAAGCTACATACAGGTAAGGTATCTTGTACAAGCTTTAAAGGTGTGTAAACAGTGACGGAGAAATCAAAGCATTTAAAAGAAACAAGTTTGGTATAAAGAGCTTTAAGAGCTGAAACCTACACCTTTATAGGCTTTGAACAGAGCCTTGGGCATTTCTTATTGTAAGGGGAAATAAATGAGACCGCGATTAATTTGAGTGAAATGAAAATTATTTCAAGGTTATTTGGTGGTCGCTAAAATGAAAAGTCAATGACTTTGATAACGATGTAAGAACTACATCGAAACGTCGTCACCCAATAAACCAAGAAGTTGTTAACTTATCCATAAGTAATTATTCTTCACCTTATTGTTAACCTTTCAACTTCTAAATGCCATTGAAAGATTTAGTGAAAATGTCAACAAAACATACATTGGGCCCCTAACTACATGTACATGTGCATGTAGGCTGTGATAAAATATCTTGAGTGTGACATAGGACCCCATATAACCAATGAACAAAAAGTAGCTATGATTGAAGATCTATGATTTGTCAAATATTCTAGTAATGCAGTAATGAATGAAATGTGAAGACTTCTGAAGGCAAAGTCAAGTGTGTTGACCAAAGGTGTTGACATACGATAACAGACTTACGTCAGCACCTTGTCAAGTGGAGTACTTGAGGGCGTCGCGATTACAGAATTACCTGTTCAAAATGCAGGGTCAAAGGTAAATCCCCAAGGTCAGATTATCATTTACATAAATACCAATGACAAAGTCGTACACTTCAAAGGATGACTTTATCAACCATGTTATTAAAACCTCATTTAAATTTCAAATTTAGTAGGTTTTCAATGATCATATATCATAATTAGCATAGTCAATACGAGAAATGACAAATATCTTGACATTTATGAAATAAGTGAATTTCATTTAGAATGTCATGGTGGAAAAATAGCTTGTATTAATAGTTATCATGGTTCGTGGATGGCGGATCAGAAGTATTTTAACATGGTCAGCGTGGTATTGTTTTGGGAGGTATATTTGAAGATTGAGAGATTGATGGATGCTTTACGTCACATTCGCTGCGTTGCCAAGTTTAGTGGAGACGGAAACGAAGCTCATCCCCCGGAGGAAACCCCCGATCTTCGGCGAGCACCTGTCAACTCTTCCACATACATCGAGCAAAATCCATCCAGAAATTTGTCAAATTTAAATTTAATTTCGTCTGAAGTGGGATTTGTTTCAGCACAGCATCGATGGAAAGCCTGTGTCGGACGGAGGTGGTATATTTGAAGAGTATAGACAGTTCACAGAAGCTCCCAATGTTTGTCTTTTATAATAATGTCTTTCCTTCAAGTGGCAAGAGTAGCCAAAATTCAGACTTTTCTAATAATTTCTGACCGTCAACATAATGTAGGCTACTGTTTTAAGTACCTTGCTCAAAAAAATGATTGCTGTTGAAATAACAAATCATGGGTTGGGCTAGTAATCCGTAACAAATTAAATATGTGTGTGAATTACAAACAGAATAAGAATAACTGGGATGCATGATCACATTTTCTGGTAATTGTTATTTCTAAAACTGCTCTATATTCTCGTGAAAAACACTAGAAACACTAGAAAGCTCCTATCCTGCACTTATCGAGAAAAATAGAGAACAATAGCCTTACTCCAGCTTGAATATTTTTAGTTAAATTACACATATTTAAGGATGTATTCGCAATCCCTTCTTAAGTGCACATATTCTGCATTTCACACTCAAATCAATATTATGTGAAAATACTAAAGATTTATATAGGATGTAATCTTCTTAATAAATTCCTTGCTTATTTATCAATGCCAATTACATTTCCTACTAAATGCATCTTCCTTTGCAATACACACTATGTAAATAAATTAGATGTCACAGTCATTCATGACACTGGAGTTTCAACAGTTATCACTTTAAGGTCAACCTGGGTCAAAGGTCAGACAGGGAACACCCAATGTCATCACACATTCACCATGGCAACAGGTGCAGGCAGCTTCCATATAAGGTAATATTCTCACAACATGTGACTACTATCAGTAAATGTCACTTTGAGTAAGAGAAGAATGCTTGAATAGTTTTTGTCAAGCATACCTTTGTCCTTATGCTAACGTGGAAAATGTAAGATAAAGTTGATAAAGTTACGTCAAAGCAAACACTCAGCACTTCCTTTATTTTAGTGATCATATCTTTCACGATCATTATTTGCTGAAAGATTTCTTTTACAAATCACATTTCAAGATTTTTTAAATTATTCCTTGAAATAAAGTTGATTTTGTTGAAACTAAAGGCCATGCAATAACAATTCTATTGTTAAAAAAATTTGCCTTCAGGCTCTTGATCATTGACAAGGCATGAATGATAAATGACATATTTGACCTTTAACAAATGTCAAATTCACTTGTTAATTTCTTCTATATGTAGGTAAAAGACAAAAATTTCTCTGTTCGATAATTCGATAATAGTGGACACAATAATATTCAAGAAAATTCTTTGAAAAAATCCTGGCTCTGTCGGCAAAGCGATTCTTTCTCAGTCCGACACAAGCCTGCCATCAATGGGTTGCGAGTCTCCGAATCCCACTCAGTTCAAGAAAAGTGGGTGTTCACTTGATCGCAAAGGCGAGGTGCAAGGAGAGTCACTGAAGGGCAAGGTTTCCTCTCGGCAAAGATCTCAATCCCCCCCCCTCCCCAACACTAAACCTCAATACCTCCATAAATGTGAAATGATCTTGGATGCTGCAAAAACCATCAATCAATCTTTTAAAATCCTACAAAGTAAGATACCATTAAAGCAAGGGTTTGACTATATTCTTTCACACTACATGTGTATCTCTTGTACACAGTTTAAGTTTTAATAGGAGTGGATTTCAAATTTGAAGGGAAAAAGGTTTATGACAGTCATATGAAAAGAGTTTAAATATTGACATGGCTATTCTAGGAGAGAGCTTCATAGAAGTCTTTTATAGTATTAGAAGCTGTTGAAGTTTTGGTGGCAGAGGTGGGATATTTCAATAAAGGTTTGTTTGAGGTGAGCTAATAAAAAACCTACACTCTACTCCCACATTTTAAACTGGTACTACCATAAATCTCCTGGCAGAAAGTCTGAACTCTTTTGATCAAATACTGACATTATGCAACTTGTTTACTGGCATTGGTGGGACATTATTAATGTGGTTATTAATCCAAAGCAACCATTATTAACCATCATATAATACTCAATCTTAAGCTGTTGTAATAAACTAAAACCAAGTGAAAAATCCACTCAGAAATTGTGGCATCCATGGAAGGCCTGTGTTGGACTGAGGGACTATTAGTTAACCCCCAGAATGTTATAGAACATGATGAAGTGATTCAGTATAAACAATACTGAAACGTGTGATATGCAGTAACACTGCCCCCAGGTTGTAATGAGAGCAATATGGTTGGCATGCAATATTGACCAGCCACGTGTGCTTGCAAAATTGCGGGGCTATAACAATTAAATTACTACCATACAGAAAGGGCCATATTAATTCTGAAAATAGAACAATGAAATCTATTCATTGTCCTCAGCAGAACAAATAAAGGTTGAGTTTTCTAAGAAAATGGTAAAAAAATCTGGTAATCCTAGTGCCCGTGTGTTATAGTGTTAAAAAATATACTTGTAGTTAGAATGCCAAAAATTTTGGGACCTTATGAGGGACGAAACTACAAGTATTCCGAAGTGCCAAGGATATTTTGGTTAAAGTGGCATGAGCTGTCCAATGTGGGGATCATTTTGTTGAAACAAAATAAGCTACATGAAATTGTTTGTCATTATCATCAAGAAGTACAAAATAAGAGCTTTCCGCTGAAACCAATCTTAGACAAGTTTGTTAAGGTAATTTTTATAAGCAACAAAACTCTAAAATGTACTCCTACATCCTGGCTATTTGAGTTTTGTTCTTTATTTGCACATGTTGTTGGTTTGTTCAGGTTACTACATGTACATGTAGCTCAGTCAATATTTATTATTCAATAGTCAATCCTTAAGTTTTTTCAAGGGTAATAATCAACTTTTTTCTCTATGAAAAAACATTTGAATTTTGGCAGCTCGTGGCACTTAAAGTGGCATGAGCTGCCAAAATGTTGATATTTTGACGTTGTTACAGAATTTTGAAATTATCGGCTATTTTTCTCAAGACGTGTAATTCAGAAGCTTTTTAGTGCTTCTAGTCTCGAGAATCTACGATAAAGTATTGTTTTGAACTAACTTTGGCTTAGAATGAATGAATGGTCGTCCCGGTTATTTAAATTTTGTTTACTTTTCGAACACTAGTCCGGTTCGTACAGGCCACATACTGTATGGATTTTCCTCATTCCAACGCCAATCATTTAATTTTTCGATGGCCTTCAAAGCCTCTTACTGTCGTGACGATCAGAAATTATGAAAGAAGTGTGAATTTTGACAGCTCATGCCACTTTAAGCTCTAAATGGTGCAATATGTAGAGAAAGAATTTCTTTAAAACTTTTATCAAGTAAAATTCCATGTATTTAAAATTTTAAAAGACTTTTTTAAAATGACAACCAATGACTCATATCTTTGATTCCATGTCACTTCTAGATTGACAGAATCAGGACGTGATTAATGAATGAAAACTCTCCTCAATACAAATCATTGTCCACAAGCCGAATCAAATTTAAATTTGAGTTGAAATAGACAGGTCATAGTGACTAGAGGGTCAATGGAAAAGTCAGCCAATCAGAATGCATGTTAAACAAGTACAGTTCACTATGAGCTGCATACTGTAGAGAACATTAACATACTGCTGTCTATTAAGTACATGTATTAAATTCTCACAAAGACTACCGTAGATATACTACTAATATGTCAAATATTATTACATGTTGCTGTATTATGACTAATCAGAACATTAGTGCAATTAGTGAAATATTTAATGAAAATGTTGAATTGTCAGGAATAAATGTATTGTGGCAGGGGGAGGGGAAATGCTTAACAAAAAGGTAAAGCTTGACGCTTGGCGATTATCCTCAGCAAATATCGATCCGGCATAGTTAAAAAGGGCTATGAGACTTGCTCAACCATTATCATCAGCATTGTTGTATCCGACATAGTGAAAAAGATGCCCCCCAAGACTTGCTTAACCATTATCGTAGACATAATTTGATCCGGCATAGTTAAAATCATCGACCACTCGCTCCAACATTATCATCCGAATGTAAAGAAGCGTTCAATGATATTGCAATCAGAATGTACAGAATTGTTTGGAAACTTTAAATAAGCTGTACACAATAAATGATTGATAATAATTTACCCTACCCTAAGGATCCAAATCAGAATGGCGTCTAAAAGACAACTACAAAGTACATGTACCGTACTTATAAATTTATAACTAGATAGTATTTTAAAATTGATACCCGCCGAGAAAACAAGACTTACAAACCATTTAATGGGCATATGATACCGCTACATGTATCCCGTGATGACCACAAGTGTAAAAATGTGTGTTCAACAATTCTATGGTTATAAATCATTATAACCCTTATAACATCTATTTCATTGGTATCTTCAAAAACAAACCCACCCAGCTCTGCCCCTCCTCCATCCCTGGGTTTCATAGAAGTTTTGAGTAGATTTCAAGTCCATTTGAGTATCTTAGAATAGTTGGCAGATATTGAATATTTTCAAGCTAATTAACTGCAATTTAGTTTTTTAAGGAGTGATGACAAGTGACATAAAATATACAGTCAAACCTGGACAAGCGACCACCTGTAAACAGCGACCCACTGTCTTAAGCGGCCACCCCACGACACCCCCGAACGAAATCCCGTACTTAAGACACTGTATAGAGCGACCACCTGTCTAACGCGACCGCGACCAGCTGTGAAGCTGATAAAGTATACACAAACCCTGTATTAAACGACCAAAATTTGGTTCTATAATCGCTAAAACGCTCCACGTGGTCTTAAAAAAACAAACCGCGCATGCCTAATCCCACTGTAGCAGGCAATCCACGATTGCCGTAATAACTAAAGCCTACAATTAAAGCCGGACACTATGGCCGTTTGTATTATACCTGTAATATTCAATTATACTAAACAGAATTGACAAAAAAACAATCTCGAATAAAATTATCAATAGATATATCGCGGTTGGGTTTCTTTTTAATTCTATACAAATCGTAGAGATGTACAAAAATCAGTGAAATAAGTCAGAATGCAATCCCGTAAGACTGGCAAAGCCCTCATTTTTCATGAGAAAAGATGACAGGTTATCGAGATGTCGGTTGCATAAAACCTGGATTAAGAGACCACCTGTCTTAAGAGACCACTTTTTACGTTTCCCTTAGTTGGTCGCTTAAACCAGGTTTGACTGTACATGCATTTTTAAGACGTACATGTATGCAGTGTGTGTTTAACAATTTTATAGGTTAGAAATCATATAACCTCTATGACCTCATCAATTACCCGGTAGTATTTTCACATTAAACAAAAGAAACAAAAAACAGGTGAAACTAGAAGTAATAGTATCATTGAGTATGCCCCCTTTGGGGAAGGGTGTTGTTTGGAGGGATGTGCATTAGTTATCACTGAAGGTGATACATGCCCCCGCCTAGCAGGCACAAGTTGATCATGAAGTAGAGAAATCGATTCGGAATAACCTCTACATATAAAGAATGTACGAGTTGGTGAGATGCTATAATGAGCAGACAAACATTGTGGTATACTTTTAAAAAATTTCAAGAGAAAACGTCAACCCGTTACAGAGATAACGTTCGGAAACCTCAAATCATAACTGTATTTACGAGGTCTATGGCCTGCAGCGACGCCACCTATGAGCGGATTTTCGCAAAACAAAATCTCATCCGAGGTATTGTGGATATCCATCATATAAAAAAATTTCAAGAGAAAACGTCAACCCGTTACAGAGATAACGTCCGGAAACCTGAAATCATAACTGTTTTTACAAGGTCTAGGCCTACAGTGGCGCCACCTATGAGCGGATTTTTCTCGAAACACAATCTCATCCGAGGTATTGTGGATATACATCATATAAAAAATGTCAAGAGAAAACATCAACGCGTTACCGAGATAACGTCCGGAAACCTCAAATCATAACTGTATTTACGAGGTCTATGGCCTGCAGCGGCGCCACCTATGAGCGGGTTTTCTCAAAACACAATCTCATCCGAGGTATTGTGGATACCCATCACATAAAAAAGTTTCAAGAGAAAACGTCAACCCGTTACAGAGATAACGTCCGGAAACCTCAAATCATAACTGTATTTACGAGGTCTATGGCCTGCAGCGGCGCCACCTATGAGCGGATTTTCGCAAAACAAAATCTCATCCGAGATATTGTGGATATCCATCATATAAAAAAATTTCAAGAGAAAACGTCAACCCGTTACAGAGATAACTTCCGGAAACCTCAAATCATAACTGTATTTACGAGGTCTATGGTCTGCAGTGGCGCCACCTATTAGCGGATTTTCTCGAAACACAATCCCATCCGAGGTATTGTGAATATACATCTTAAAAACAAATTTCAAGAGAAAACGTCAACCCGTTACAGAGATAACGTCCGGAAACCTGAAATCATAACTGGCTACAAATTTGAATGGGTGTTACCAATTGTGTTACATGGGTGGTGAAAAATAAAGATCATTTTTCTGAATCATGTCTAAGTTAGTCAGTGATGTTGAACAATAAAGATAACAAAATGCTATGCATATAGATAAGTTTTTGTTTGTTACTTTTGTTTATTGATGTTTTTTCAAGTGTGGTTGGGTACATGTTGGACGCACATGGACATCATAAAATCTTGTACTATTCAATGTAAAACTCACAAAACACAAAATTTCTAAAAGAAATATGAAAAGGATAAATAGTTACCTAACTATCCACATTTCTACAATTCAGTAGGTCATAATATTGGGAGAATTTGTTATTAAATGACTGGAATGTTGGACACACCAGGACAGTAGTCGAAGCAATAACTTCCCAACATAATCAATTACTTGTCCAACGAATGAATGAAAATGATGAAAAATGCAGACATGGTCAAGTACAAATTGTTTTCTGATCTCTGAAATCAGACAGTTAGCAATTAAAAAGACATTTCAGATTTCCCCACACATGTTGGACACACATGGGACAGAAATCCACCATGTTGGACACACATGGGACAGAAATCCACACATGTTGGACACACATGAGAAAAACTAAAGTACACATAAACAGTTTGTTTTTAACAAATGCAAAATACTATAGCAAAAAAAAAATTTTTATTCACACATTAAACACAAATATTGTTTTGATACATTTTGCAATTCTGCATAAAAAATAGACAGCTAAATCTATATAATAATTACAATATTTTGGGCATTCTTTATTTAGAATTTTGGCCTTGTAGGCATATTTAAAATTTAGAATGATTGTATGGTGTTTTACGCCTCACTCAAGATTATTTTATTTATATGGTGACATTGCCAGTTTTATTGTGGGAGGAAACCGGGCTCTATGCCAGGAGGAAACCCACGGATTCCGGTGGTAATTGGCAACCATCCCACTTGAAATTTAGAGGTGCCTCGAAACGTGTTGATTGGAAGATATTATATGGTCAAGGTTTTCCTCTGGGCATAGAGCTCTGTTTCCTCTCCCCAAAAATGTGGAAAAAAATTAAATATAAGTGAAACAATGTTGAGAGCTGCATAAAAGGTCTTAATCAATTTACACTGATAAATTATGTTATGGCGTCTAAAATTTAAAAAATTGTACTCGGTTTGTACTCAAATCATCGAGTTCTGGCTCAGGAAGAATTTTAATGATATTAGAAATCGGTTCGGTGCTCCGGTCATCTTTGGAAGGCCATCGATATAAGGACAGGCCATTCTTTGGAACCTCTTCCATGAATCGAATGAGAACATCATCTTCGGTTCCAGCAGACAGTTTCTCCACCTATAGATATAACAAAGCCAAGGAATATCATTATGCAGGTTACTAATTACTTAGTACATCCTAAAATGTGTGTAAGTAAGTTTACATTTTTTTATGGAATATATCCAGAGTTGTGTAGTACAACAGATATTTTCTGTTTCTTCATTGTAACACAACAGCCAACAGGTATCATATTTGACCGAACATATTGCATGTGGTTAATGGACATGTTTCTGTATTATGTGAGTTTCACAAAATTCTAAATGTATTAAGATTTAATTTGAATATTTAAATTTTCAGAATGGAAACTAACCATTTAACCTGCAGTTTATCTATTTTGAAATTAGTACTTTTGTTAAAGTATGGTGTATGTCAAATTCAACAAATGGGCTGAATACATAACGCATGAAATAGAACAAAAACTGGAACAGCAAAGCAAGTCGACAAAAACTAGGGGAAATATAACATTAAATTCACAGTAACAAAATTTACCAAGCCGATGAAGTTCCGAAAACTTTTACCACATGGTATACGCACTTGAACAAACTGGCCTACAGTTGGTCTCGGGCTGCAAATCATGTATTTTTTGTTCATTACAAATGAATGTTTTGAGTTATACACTGGATATAAGTGGTATTCAACATATCAAAAAAGACTGTAACGATAAATTTCCATGAAACAATGTGTCAAAGCTGTATTTTTGTGAATCTTTTAAAAGTGTTGTTGCATTTACCTTTCAGATTCAAACCAAGTGTCGGTCAGCAGATCAAGGGCCTCGTCAACAGATATGGAAGATGAAACCGCTTCTTCTGTATCCAACACATAATCTTCAAGGGGGGCATCTTCGAAAAGAGGCGAAACACTGCGATCGCCGCATATAAAAGGATCTTCTGAGGGGTCAACCAAGATTGTTTCCATCTGTGGCTGTAACTCAGCCGTTTCTGGTTCGGCTGATTTTGAGGTCAGTTCCCTTTTCCACTGACCTGCGGCAGAGTTGGTACAGTTGCTGACCTGCGGCAGAGTGTTACCATAAACACAAGCCTCACATGAGCAAGACAGCTCCCTGACCATGATGACCCCAGGCTTTTCTGGTCGGACGGAGTGCAGTTTTCTGGTTCCCTGAACTGTGATGGCCGACACTCGCTCGGGTCGATCTCGATCAATTTCATCTGTTGTAATAAAATGAAATGTTCTTTTGAACACGTCAGAGTCCTTCTCTAAATTCTCGTTACAAAACTTGAAGAAATCCTGCGCATCTCTAACGATCGCTGTTCTACCCTTAACGGCTCGGGTAACAGAAGATTTGATGACACCACTACATCCATCAGCTGGGCCTTTCCCGTGACCAGAACCAAAATAATTCCTGTCAAAGTGTAGTCCTGGAAAATCTTGACTTGCACAGCTGATGTCCATAAATGGCACCTTAGACTTGTATTGTGCACTGCATCCATCGGTAAATTGTGTCATCTTTCTCACATTAATTCCATTGTTGTTAAGATTCTCTAAAGATCTCAAGGTGACTGCATGAACAAAATGATAGTCATGTTTCAGGTCGTCCGATATAAATACTTGTTCGTGCGTTTTGACAGACATTGAATCAGCAGGGGAAATATAATAATTCACCACAGGGTGAATCGTTACTTGTTTCTTAGCCCAGTGGGCACTTTGGCATTCATCTTGCATGTCTGTTGTATAGTTTTCCGCAAAATCCAACACTGACAAAACATGGCCTTCCCTGAGGTTGTTCTTCATTAAAGAATACTGTTGATGCTGCCAAGTTGCTACAAAGAGATGGTAAGTGTAAGCCTTCATTTCAGCAAGAAACTTCTCCACCAGCATTTTTTCAGTTCCACTATGATGTGCCAGGGTCTTTTTTGATTTTATTTCTTTGGTCTTTGAATTAGTAACATCTTCACTTTTCCACTCGTACCAAGAAATGGACTTTTCGCTTTCTGACATATTTTGCAAGTCCTGGTTTATTTGATGCACCCCGCATTCATCGCATTCCCTCTTTGCACATTCTTTCTTTGGTAAAGCACCTTTTGAATATGGACACATGGTTCGACGAGATGCCTCATACTTGTCGCCAAGCTGTACCTCCTTGTTGATAGCCTTAAGTTTCATTTCTATATTAATGCATCTTTCACACAGACAAGAATCAAACTTGTTACCATTCTGTGTTTTTACATGTTGAGGCCTAAGTTTGCAGAATTTGCTGTATGAAACTGTTGAAGCTGGATGCTCATTCTTGTAAAGGGTGAAAGTAGATCGCAAGCTCCTTCGCATGGTTTGGCGTTGCTTATTCAAGCGTTTAAGCACATACTTTTTGCTGGAGTGGGTGACAGAGACATTTGGTCTCACGTAGAAGTCCTCAATCTGTTGTCGCTCATCGTCTTTCATTGCATCTTTCCGCACTGCTCTCTCACAGTCAGTGTCCATTTTGGACCATTTAATTAATGTTCCCCAACGAATGCCAATGGTCTTACCACTTTTTCTGAGGAGACGGTATTTTTTAAGCGTTGCTATGTGTGATGCAAGTACACGTCTCTGTTTAACATCTTTAGTTTTTCTTGATTGTTTTACTGCAGTGTACATTTCCCCAACAGCCGTGATTGTTTTGTCAAACAAGAGGAGGCGTTTCTTTTTAGTAGGGGTTAGAATCAGGCCTTCTGCACTTAATTGTTGCCTCTTTCTTGGACTGGCCCCTGAAACAAGCCCCTGAATAACAGCTGTAAACTTGACTGCTTGTTGAGGAAGGCTTGCCTTAGCACGAGACACAGCCACGCGAGCTGCGACCTCTGTGCGATAACCAGCATCTCCTTCATTTTGTTGACCTTTCATCCGATTTGTTACAATTTCTTTCTCTTGACATTTTTCCTTATAGATTTTTCTTTCCTTTTCTCTTATTCTTCTGCGTTTCTGTGCACTGAGATTGGCTCTGCAAAAGAAAATATTTTTTTAGAGCTAGCAACATATACTGTACTAAGATTTTTGCTAGAATTATATGAACAGTTTTTTTCAAGGAATCAAATTTTATACAAAATAATACCTGCTAATTAATTAAAATTTACCTGTGTTTTCTTTTTGCTTCTCGCCACTTTTCTCTTTGGTCCAAAATCATTTTTCTTGTCTTAACTATTTGTTTATCTTTTACGCCATTGGTCCTCATACCCTCTTCCTTTCGTTTTTCACGTAGTCGCCTCATTCGTTCTCGTCCTTTTTCTCTACGTCTCTCCTTTTGCTCTTCTGTCATGCTTTGTCGAAATTTTTGTTTCCTCATTTTCTCCTTTTCTTTAAATGTTTGATCATCTTTTCTACTGTCTCTGTACCTCTTGCATCGAATAGCATTCTGTACATAAGACTGATCAAGACTTATTTTAGGCATCTGCGAAAGAAAAAAAACCTAAACATAGGAAGAACTCTCCACTTTCCATACTGTACATAAGATTTATAATCACCTGTGAAATAGAGTTGACCAAAATGATTTGCATATTCTCAACTCCTTGTTAAATGAAACCAGTTTTTATGAAAAAGGTAAGTGTAAGTTCAAAACTAAGGTAAGAATTCAATTTCAGGCTGTTAACTAAAACGCAAAATAAAAATGCAATGTTCTTTTACCATATTAAGAGAACTGAAATTCTGTTTAATATTGGATCTTTATTTGAACTTATGAGATCAATGAGTAATTTAATGTATCTGAATAATTCTGAATTTTGAATAGAAATGCTTTTCTTTTCTAAAAAGCTACGGTAGATTAGGGTTTCCTCCTACCATGGAGTCCGGTTTCCTCTCCCCATTAATCTGCAAACGTCGCCATATAAATGAAATAATCTTGAGTGCGGCATAAAACCTCAAACAATCAGTTCGATGCCAGTGGAAGGTTTCCCCCAAAGTATACAGCCTAATTTCCTCCCTCAAAAAACCTGGCAACGCCGCCATATAGAGCCTAGCTTCCTCCCTCAATTAACTTAAATCGACACCGCCATATAATTGTAATATTCTTGAGTGAGGCGTAAAACAGTAAACAAGATTTCAACCAATCAGTCTGGTAGCACTCAGCCACTGCAAGGTCAGGGCTTTCAACTGGGTAATAGGGCCTGATTTACTCCCCCAATAATTAATAAAGCTGGCAAAATAATCTTGAGTGTGGCGTAAAACATCAAACATTGAGGCAGGTACTGGTGGAAAGTCAGGGTTTCCTCTGTGCATAGCGCCCAGTTTCCTGTGAGCCAAATAAGTCAGTGCGGTGTAAAACACTGGTCAGTCAATCAAATGTACGTAATACGTAAATATTTGTTACGACTGTATTTATTTATTTATTTCATGGAATTGTAAAAAAAAAAAAAATCAAATATCCAATTTTACATTTTATTTCCATTTGTACGACTGTGGTGTAAAGCTATATCAAAATTATTATAAATTTCGTCAGTTCCTTATAAGTTATATTCAATTGAATCTGCATGTTGATTGTACTGTAACGTCATGATTCAATTTTTATACACATTCTATTATTAGCCTACACTGTTGCATTGTATTTTAGGAAATTTTTTTTACAAAAAACCCCTTCATATCCCTCTTGCAAGGTTTCATTTTCTTTCCTGTCCATTGTGTGTCCGATTTAATATCGTCATGTCCTTATGTGTGTCCGACAGGATTACGATCGTGTCCTGTGTGACGGCCGAACTCAAATATGTACTTCTAGTATGATGTGCCGTGGAAACGGACACATTTATGGTGTTTAAATGTGTTAAGATGATGCAAAAACTATGTTCACAAGTTTTACTTTCTATTTGTTCACGATTGTCTAAGAAAACTGGATTTAAACCATAACCATGTCGGACGTCACAATACCACTTACCGAGACAGGACGACGTTTGGTGCTTCCCGGCATTTTTGCTGGTCTCGCCACTACAAAGTGGTGTGCGGAAGTTGCGTCATTCTAAAAAGTGATGTCATTTGACACAGTTTCGTCACCTTTGGACTCGTTGAGAAGGAAAATGCGGGTTATGATGTTGGACGTTACATCGGACAGGACATGCGTAAAGGTCGCGTTTAATTCTCCGTATCCAACAAAATAGCTGCATAATAAATAAACCGAGAAAAACTTAGAAACTTCAGTGTGGCCAACCGCTATAGAACTTCCTAAATGAAAAAAAAGGGAAGGCTGAAAAGCTTAATAACCAATTTTTAATCTGCGCCACGTGAGGACAGGAATGTGTGTCCGACAGATGTCATAGACTTTTTTTCGAAAAAATAAAAATTTAAAGTATATTTCAGGGTAAAATCATTTGAAAACGCAATTTTATCACTTCAAAGTCTTAGCAGTGAAAATTCGTTTGCAAACAAACAACCTCAGACCATCATATTATTATGCACACCCGGACACACACTGACTGTGTAACAAAATTATACAGCAAAATAAGAACAAATTCAGTAGAAATTACAAATTATTTATTTACTAATACATAAAATCGTTACAATTTTTTTCTGAATATGCCCTCAAGATAAGTGCATTTTGAAAACATATAAAAACACAATTTTACTGCAAAAGGAAAAAAATCCTTAAACTGTTCAAATTGGTTTCTATTTTCACCCCATTGGTAACACCCATCCATATTTGTAGCCAACTGTTTTTACGAGGTTTAGGCCTACAGTGGCGCCACCTATGAGCGGATTTTCCCGAAACACAATCCCATCCGAGGTATTGTGGATATACATCTTATAAAAAAACTTCAAGAGAAAACATCAACCGGTTACAGAGATAACGTCCGGAAACCTGAAATCATAACTGTATTTACGAGGTCTGTGGCCTGCAGTGGCACCACCTATGAGCGGATTTTCTCGAAACACAATCCCATTCGAGGTATTGTGGATATACATCTTATAAAAAAATTTAAAGAGAAAATGTCAAGCCGTTATGGAGATAACGTCCGGAAACCTCAAATCATAACTGTATTTACGAGGTCTAGGCCTGCAGAAGCGCCACCTGTGAGCAGATTTCTTGAAACACAATCTCATCCGAGGTATTGTGGATATACATAATATATAAAAATTTCAAATGAAAGCCTTCACTGGTTTAAGATTTATTGTCTGGAAACACTTCGTACGTACGGACGGACGGAAGGAGGGACGGACGGAAGGACGGACGTACGGACAGACCAAACTCTATATGCCCCCCCCCATATAAATATGGGCGGGGGCATAATAAAATGTATAATACAGGCATGGAATCTACAGATCTGTTTTGACGACAATGGTTTGACAAATGTTCTGGATAGCTGAAGGGATTATCTCTTCACGCTCTATGATCGCTACCTTATATGGCTTTGAAGAAAAACACGTATTTCTAGTATCTGATTTGTAAAATCTTTTTTGGAGTATTTACATTGCATTCAGAGTAGTCTTAAGAATGTATCAGAATAGAAATGAGGGGACAATCCCCTTATTAAAATTGACAGCTCATCAGTGAAGAGTTGTACGCTAAAATGGGTAGGTCCCTAGACGGACTACCGTAAAAGATCATTCTATAGTAACGCAAGCTCAGTTTTGAGTCACCACATAACTAAGATAGGTGAATATGGTGTTTCGCTATGAACCCCTCTAGAAATTTCTAAATCGGATAATATTGACAAAGAAAGGGCAGGAAAAGTTGAAGGCTCAGTTTAAATGGATCCAGGATGTTCAAATTGAATGGAAAACTTATCAAACATTTATCTTCAAACAAACATTATACAATGTAGAAGGAGTTACATGAAATAAAGTGCAAAATGTCTTAAACGAAAATTTATTTCTTACTAATACATCAATCATATCATAGGTTTAGTTTATTACAGCAATTTATGATGGGGTATAAAGGTCTAAATGATATACCTCTTTTTAACACAATTAGAAACTTGTCTCCGTGGTTATTTTAGACAAGAAGATTTTCCCTGTGCCCGTGTGTTTTAGTGATCATAAATATATATATATCATTATAAACTTTTGATTGGTTGACACACATACAATATCACTTCCTTGATTTAAATCGATTGATTGATGTTGCAAATAAGCCCATTTTACTTACATCATGGTGTTGCCAGGTTTAGTTGAACTTAAGAAGAACATAGGGCTCTTAACATGGAGGAAATCATCTGACCTTTGATAGGTACCCTGGCACCCCTTACACAGAGGCGATCAAAATCATTTTTTCCCCCATTTTTATTTTGGGATTCAAACCAGCAGCACATGTGTCAGCTGGTTGATTGAACTTTATAGGTCCAAACCCTGGCTCTATACTAGGAGGATTCATTGATTGTTTTTGGGGGCACAAGATTATTTCACTTATATGGTGCCATTGCCAAGTTTATTACCAGAGGAAACCATGGCCGGAGGAAACCCAAGAACCTACGCCGAGTACCTGACAAATATTCGACAAAATGTTTTCCTTTAGAATAGGTGGGATGTTAACGAGTGCCTCCTGGAAGGAAGGCCTGTGCTGGACTGAGAGAGAATGAATCGCTCAGCTGACTGAGCTACTGAGGCCCCACCACTATCTAGAAGAATCGTATAAAGGTCTAAATGATATACCACTTTTTAATACAATTAGAAACTTGTCTCCATGGTTATTTTAGGCAAGAAGATTTTCCCTGTGCCCGTGTGTTTTAGTGTTCATAAATATCTAGAAGAACTAAGGTAAATGTCTACATACTTTACTATAATGTGTTATCATGAATTACCAGCCATTTTGGTTAAGGATAGAATTAACACTTTTCGAGCTGCCCTATTTGATTATTCAGGCCTGTGTGACATGTATAACATAACTGAGAAATTCCAGGGCAGTAATTATATACGTGTATATCTAGAGTGGGCTATTCTTGATACGCCTGATGTCTATAATATGTCATAATAAATCTGACTGTTGAAGATATGAATATAAAACTGCCTCGAGTTTCACAGTTCATCCGTTCAGCGTGTATTTGCCTGAACTAAGAACACTATTGTGGATCAAAACTGCTTATCACGAATATGTTTGATTGATTAATTGATTGATCTAGAAACAGTAATTATTAAAGGTTCTGTAACAATTTTGATTACCAAGTGCATTATCCGGAAAGTTCAACTCAATACCTCTTCATAATTAATCTCACAATGTTAAACTTTCCATTTTTTGTATTTCTTTTTAGATGATTGCATCACCTGTGAGAGTCATTCAAATAATGTTCCAGGTTGCAAATTTCATAAAATTTTGCCCTTTTTAGAATATATGGCCTTTCTGCATATATATGTAATACCTAGAAGCGTGAGAAAAACCAGAAACGTCCAAAAATTGGTGGGCACTGAGGCTAACATCAACACCTAGGAACAATTTGATTGATTGGTTGATGTTTTACGCTGTACTTAACATTATTTCATTTATATTGCCTCGTTGTCAAGTTAAGTGAGGGGGCGGGAACCCTCAACCATCCGTGAGTGAGATATAATTTGAGGTATGATGTTAAAAAGGATGATGAAAATGATTTAACATGGTAACTTCATAATATTAGCGTTTATTCATGATCATCCAAAGACAAAAAAAACGTGTGAGAGAAGAGCTACATGTAGAGTGCGTTAAAATGTCATATCGACCTCCACCCTGACAGCAGGGCCATTATCAGTGAATTACATCCTCTATCTATATCCTGTTCTTAACAACTAAATCTGAACCTCTTTTCTATCATTAACCACATGTTTTGTAGCCTATATGCTAAGTCCTTTGTGCTGCAATCTTTCATCGTTAAAACACATGTTTTGTTAAGATCTTGTGAGACAAGATATAAAGTGTTTGAACTTTTAAATAAGTTTGAACTTTTTTCATCAACAGCGTTTAACATACTCAAGATTATTTCAGTTTACTTTGATTGACTGATTGTTTTTTTCTCTGAACAGCTGCTTATCAGATTCACATGAAGCAAAATGGTTCAGAGAATACAGATATAGCACAACAAGTGAACACTCCTAAGTCAATATGCTCAACACCATCCTTTCCGAAAAACATTTTGCGACAAAAAATCAAGTAGTAAGGCTTTACCAAGTGCTCCTTTTTAACGACCAATGGTGGTTACTGAAAAGAGTAATTCAAGATGGATGACATATGTGTAATGCATTACGATCATCCAAGCAAAGGCCAATGATTTATAGGTCAATCTACATTGTAAAACCAGTCATCGTGAACTCCATTGATAAATAACTCAACTTCTTATTCAAATCGCGTTCTGTGCAAACAAGCGTGGCGAAACTATCCAGGGCATAAGAAAATTGGGAGACATTTCACACAACAGAATAAGTCTGTAATGGTCTAATATAGAAACACTATCACGAGTACCTCTAGGCTGTTCTCAATTAACACAGTGGTCGTCAAACAATGCACCTTGTAACAGGAAAATCACCAAATTATGATTACCTAAATGAGTTCCTTTTCATCAGAAACTAGATCGATGACGTTACAATTGTCAGAGTATCTCAAAATGACAATAACATTTGTGTACAAACAGATGAGCAGCATTTTCCATGAAATGTCTTACAGAAATTTAAATACTGCATTTAGCAATGGTTGGATTATTTGGTCAATATTTAAATTCCAAGCAGACTTACGATCATTTCATTTATAAGAGAGAATTCACAGAATAATTTGTGGGAGAATATTTCACACTAAGAGCTCTAAGAGATTCCATTTATCCCCTCTAAAGTGTCATCCTACCGACCGACACATTTTGTCAAAAACTTTCTTTCACAGAAAAGGGAAATGAATCAATTCTTAGAGTCAGTGTTGATTTCAGTAAACTAGCTCTTGTCCTTAGCACAATAAAAAGAACAAAAATGGAACTTTTACTTTTTTTAAAATGTAAGTGCCCACGGTAAAATTCCTTAATGCTATTTCATTACGGTACTTGTATTTCTATAAGGGAAACACATTATGACTTATAAGCAAATTAACTTAATTCAAATCCCTGAAATGAATAGAATGCTAAGTAAATTTAAACCGATAGAATGATGTAAAAAAATAAAATGCAGATTTATTTATTTAAGAGCAGCCAGAAGAGACATTATTGCCTTCCCTACGTAAATCATGGCACAGAATCCAATTTATACAGAATTAATGTATTCAAGTACATATGCCAAAACATATAAAATAAACTGGGGCAAAATTAGAAATAATATTATGTTAACACATTGGTCAGAGTTTTGTGTTTGTCAGACTTACAGGCAGCCTACATGCATTTTAATGGAGATATGTCCAGACAATAACTTGGTCAAAGTAAACACATGAATACAGTTGCATTTTTATACTGTGAGCAGGCCTATATATAGTGTCAAATGATGCAAATGCATATAACCCAATTAATATCTTTTTGGAAAATTTTGGTTGTTATATTTCAGTTAATTGATTGGTTCATGTTTAACGCTGCATTCAAGATTGTTTCCCTTTAATGGAATCCTGCGGCCGTCGGTGAATTGATTGGTTGATATTTTATGATGCAGTCAAGAGTATTTCCCTTTTATGGAAACCCCATGCCTTATGATGAGTTGATCTGTGACTTATAAATTGTTCAAGTTTTTGGACTGAGTAGGATTCAAACCCACGATCATCGATGGTAGGCCTGTATCGAACAGAGAGACTATTGCTCTCCAGACTATATAAAGCTCCCCCCCCCCCCCTTAATTCATGAGGCTCCCTAAATCCATTGAGGATATTTCCATTTTTTGATTACCAACCATTCCACCTGAACCATAAATACTTAAATTTAAAGGAGCTTCAAAAGATGTCTAAAATGAATCGATGTCTAAAACAAATCAATGTCTAAAACAAATCAATGTCTAAAACAAATCAATGTCTAAAACAAATCAATGTCTAAAACAAATCAATGTCTAAAACAAATCAATGTCTAAAACAAATCAATGTCTAAAACAAATCAATGTCAATAAGCAAATCTTAGATATTGCTTTCTGAACATGAAGCTTTTAAAGAACATTCAAAATGCTTGCTTTTTACTGACTAAAGTCGAACTCCAGTCTGTCTTAAACCTAATGAAATATCATGGATTTTGGTTAATAACAACAACCTATGATTGGGTATAAAGATCTAAATGACGTATCGCCTTTCTAACACAGTAAGAAACTTGTCCTCATGGTTATTTTAGTCAAGAAGATTTTTCCTGTACCCGTGTGTTTTAGTGTCAATGTATATAAATGCACATTGTTTACGCGTACGCCCCTGATCAACAGCAAAGTAATCTGATCATGCTAAACAATCAACACCATTGTTTAAATCTGCAACAAATGTAACAATAGTGGAGAATTACATAATAACAGCTATAACATGAAATAGGATGGTCCATTACCCTTCTTATTACGTGTACCTATATTCAGTTACACTCACTGTCACTACGAAAAATGTAAGCTCAATATTTCTCCCCCATCAAGTGGGTTAATTTTGAGTGTGAAACAAACAAGTGATGATAAAATGCTGAAATTTGGGTTCGTGTTTTTCTTTTATTGTCAAACAATTACAATGTATACACAGGTAACACACAGACTCTCAAAGAATTGGCTTTGTAAAATAATTCAAGTTCTGTTTATGTGAAACCCAAATACATGTGTAAGACCTTAACTGAAATCTACAAGGAACTATTAATTGTTTTTTTTCATTCGAAAATCAGACTTTATCTCAGGGCTATATTGAATTTGCATGTTCTTTTTTGTGCTTCACACCACATTAGAGATTATACATTGCATTCATTGTTATATTCACACAAGGAAAGCATAGACATTGTATGCCCACAGACCCACACACCCTTCCTCGGACACTCACTATTTAGATTCGTTTTTTTATAAGCAATATACACATTTTCATATACATTGTACATGTACCTAGAGACTAGAATTCAAACCTGAGCCTCATTGATGGAAGGCCTGTGTCAGATTGAGGTACGATCACTCTTAGCGACTGAGCCCCAACCCCCCTTTTGGCACATTAATGGAAGGCATCTTAAAAGAAAGGTAGGTAAAAAAACAAACAGAGTAACTAAGAGAAAGGGAAAACTTTACACCCACTCATGCCAGGCGAGACGGTTTGAATTTAAAAGTGAGTGGGAGTTTTATGTAGGTTGTGGTAGGCCACAAACATATACAGACACAACCCACAATAAAATACCACCTTGGCCTTACAAGCCCAGGTGACATCTATTATACCAACAATCCCCAAATACCATTTTTACTTTTAGGTTAATATTCAATATTAACCAGTTTTACTTCTGTAACAATTATTGTGACCAGGTTCTCTGAGTTGATTTCCAAAAAGGTTTTTTTCAAATGTGACTTAAACTGCACATGCCAATTTACTTGAGGATACCTGCACCCAGGGACAATCTGCTTACGTAACGCATAAAGGGCTTGTCATACCCTTTTCTCCACTGCCACCTATCCTTTTGCTCGTCATGTCAACATTGTCAATGTATCTAAACCATGGATTCACATTCCTGGAATAGCTACACCAGCCTCTGCATCACTTATTTTAAACACACAGGGCATTTTGGTTCACAGAAATGCATTACCGTAAATATTTAAAATTTCTACATAAAATTTGAATTTTTAGTGACTAAATAATCAAGCTAAAGAAGCCTGTGTTTAAATAAGTATTATAATAAAAGAAATATGTATAGTGCTTAGAAACTTTCTGAAAAAGGACTGCATGGTCTGAATGCTCCCAAATGAAATAAAGAAAATACAGCCTTAAATAAGCAACAGATTTGACAGTAAATAACACAAATAACAGAAGAAAAAAACTCGAGTTATATAAACATAACATAGGCGAATGTGCCTAAATTATTATTTTATGACAGATGAAAACAGCTAATATATATAGAAAATCTTGCAATTTACAAAAAATAAAAAGCCCCATTAGATTTATTCCTGCAAAATACATGTACAGTGTATCAATTGTACTTTTGCAATGAATTGTACGGTATATTTCTTTGTTTTGGTGAGTAAATGATCAATCAAGATTCAATCAAAATGCTATTTCTAAACAATCAAATGATATAACCTAATGTTGCCCTATAACGCTCTAATACCTGGAAATGGGTAGTAGGCGTGTATTGATTCAGAAACTTAGTACACATACAGTACATTGTACCTAGCCAAGTAGAAAAGTCAATACAACCAATACTGCTTTACCAGAAATGAAAACATACAATATGTGCAGTGCAGCGTAAAATAGCGACACTACTATGCCTCAAGGACTACCGGTAATATGTATATGAGCTGTTTAGATTGATTGGGGGCTAATATCGTTTTCAACGACAAGGCAATTGCAAAACATCGAGGTCAAAGGCAGAATTTATTATGTCCAAATTGCAGAATTTTACTAAAATGAGTTCGACTGATTTATTGTATAAAAACATAAAAATAGTTGATACTTTTGCTTGTGAGATAAACCCAAGGTTTTTATGAAACAATAAGGACAATTGATCTCTCTCTAGGTGGGAAAGCAAAACATCCGAAAAGGTAAGACATACATGTATTCAGCAAAACAGCTATGACATAACGTTTTGCAAAGTCAAAAAGCCTTGTTCACCTGGCGTTGACGGAGGTCAATTGCAGGCTATAGGATTTCACGATAAAAATCGGTTTATAGCATGTTGATCTAAAACTACAGAAACGATAATCTGTTAACCATCATGAAAGCCATGGTATGGTGTAAAATGAAACTAGCATCGGTATCGGTTGGTTCCCAGCATATATGGAATTAATTCATCAATGTTTCTGACCAAACACAGGAATTATCGGGCTTAACTTAAGAGGTTTTAACACTATTACTTTCAAATCTTTCTGTGTATTCGGCAAACAACCAGAAATGATGTGCAGCCAGGCAAAACATTCAAGTTGAACAACTAAATATTTACAAAACATGTTACATGGGATATGAGATAAAGGATCAAGGCAAACCATATAATATACCGCGATACCAGCTCACAAAAGGCCATAGAAAATGGGCCAATAACTGATGGATTGGCATTCCCTTTTCATGGCCGTGTTTACGATACTTATTACTCACATCCGCTGATGCCAACACTTCAACACTTGTGATAATTTCCCTGAGCAATTTAACCAGAGGCGATACTATTAAGATCTAATAGGTCACACTGCGGTGTCATACATGTACAATGTATGTATAAATGTGTGCTTATGGCTCACTGGCAAACAGTTTTAAAGTTCTGCATAGACTTTACAAATGTAAACTTGCGAAGGGTGTATAAACTTCTCAAACTCACTAAAAAGTACCGGACATGTTCAACAACATTTTACATAAAGATAAGGGGTACTGCAAGGAGGTAAAATCACGCTACCAATATTCCCAAATAATAGCACTTGTGTTCATAAAAGTCTTTATCCAGCACTCTATTTCCAATAATTATTTCTAAAAAAAATTAAGTTTGGCACACCAGCAGCAATACAGATTTGAACACACCACAAAAGAGTTGTAGGAATTATTGCATAATAGAATTATTATAGCATAAATTAGTTGACCAAACACAACAACCTTCTCAAGCATGATTATGTTCCTTTCTGGCGTTCAGAAATCTTGCATAAGAATCTCCATGTAAAAGTGCTGAATTACCCTAACACCTTTAAACATGACTTAGAAATATATATAAATTCCATTCCAAAAGCGTGCCAAATGGCATGACCCCAAATTGCTGGGTCATGGGTCACAGATGGTGTAATCGTTCCCACATTTTTCTGACATGATTTCTTCTACATTGGCATCAAATTCACAAATATAACCTGCTACTAATAAAACTACAAAGTAGCCCACTATATTTTGTGACCTACATGTACAAGCTAGTATGTAATTTCTTGAAAACTTTCCTCAAGTCTTGGGGAGAAAGAAAAGGTACATGTATGGTAATGGAAACAAACAGATTCAAGTTCAAACAAAGAGATATAATTTAAAACATCTTCACAGGTTGATAGCCTGTTTCTGATCACCAGCAAAGACATGTTGGGGTTCATTGGACCCCCATCAGATAAAAAGTAGGGTCCCATATTAGGATGGGTCCAATCATTATAATATATTAAATATGCATTATAATATTTTGCTACTTATTTGCATCCCATCTGACCCTTCTCTTTGCAATTTTGGGGTCCAAGTGAGAAAATGAGGGTCATTGATGCAGGTTTTAAGGGTCCGGTAAATCCCTGCATATGTAGGAGTTCTCTCCTTCATGGGCCCTGGGATGGTATTGTCAATCCTTACTATGGGGGTGCTCAAACTTTTGCCCTAGATTATGCTCTGGTGAATATGATTACTTTCAACAACAACATTAAAGCAATTTCCAAATTGGAGAGAAATTGTCAAGGTAACACCTGGTTAATGATCTAGAGCAAGTCAATTAAATATACTAAACAATATCACAAAAATTATAGTACCAGCGATTACATTATTTTATTTAGACCTTCAGGAACATGTTATTAAACCATGTTAATTAAGACAGGAATGTGCAGGGCCATTCATAGGTTGTATAGACCTTCATTAATGATGTCATCAGCTATTGGGCATGGGGATTGGGCATGTTTGCAATGTGACAGAACTAATGTCTATAGGATAACCAATCTGGTTAATAAATTGTTTTCGTGTGTTTTTATTGAATCCCTATATTCTGCACTTATCGCAAGGGGAAACCAGGTTTTAAAACAAGAGGAAACCTTTAAACCTCATCGATTTAGATTCTTGGTTGGCCAGTACACATTTAGGTTGAAGTCTGATGAAATCTCAGCCAATGTTAAAAAATTTCATGGATTGATTGATCGATGTTTTACGCCGTACTCAAGAATACATGTACATGAAGATTGTTTGTAGGGGAGGTAACAGCATTTAATTTAGACATTTAACCTCTAATAGAAAAGCTAGTAGCTAGTTGGCAAACTGAATTTAAATTCCAGGATAGCGGCCTGGCATACAATGTGTCAGAGTGTATTTCTGTTACACTGTAGTTAATTTATGATTGTAGAATAACCCACAACACTTCAAAGATGAAACTGATTTCGAGAAAATTCTTTCATTTTGTGAGTAGAAGTCCAAGCTGATGACATTTGCATAAAAACGTTTTGCTGGACCTTAAAAAACATCCAGGTAAGTAGCTTCTGAGTTCTTACAACTCCTTTCTCTGACAGAGGTTAGGGGTCATGACCTTTACTCCAACCTGCTTAGAGTAAATATAAAGTAGATCTGCACAGTAGTTTAAAATGTCATGCCATTTTTAGGGGCTTAAAAAACACAGGTAGGCAATTTCCTATTCTTAAAAGCCCAGGAAAGGAGTATACCATTGAAACGATCAGTCTGTTCTCTTGATCGTCATGGTACAATAACTCAAGTTACAATAGGGAAAGGGCTATATAGTCACCCTTTTGGATTAAAGGATTTAGGAGGGTGCCATTGTCAATGTAACTGTCTACATTATAAATTTAATTTAAATAGCAATTTGTTGTTTTCTACAGGACAGGGTAATAATAAAATGGAAATTCATATTATGGGGTTTAAAAAACGAAATGTGTAACATTTACTCTGGTAGTACTATGCAATAGAAAGAAGGACCAATTGATTAAGCTGAACAACGATGGGAAGTCAAATGTAAAAGGGTAGTTTCACCTTCCAAGGTGCACCTGAGTAAGACCCCCTTATCAAGCCACAGGTTGGGGTGTGTGTGTTGGGGGGGGGGGGGGGGGGCGGATAGATGGCCCCAGGACCCTCATCTATTTACCTGAGCCTATCAGCCTTTCCACTATACATGTACCGCAGGCCTGATGGGTTGATATTTTTCGCACCACTTAAGATTATTTTCCATTATATGGCAGAGTTGCCAGGTTTAGTGGGTGGGGTGGGGGGTGGGGAACAGACCTCATTGACTAGAGGGAACCCCGACCTTTAGCAGGAGTACCTTCCAACATAAAGCGATCAAGGGAATAATTTTGAATACTCAAAGGGAATTGTAAAAAAAAAAAAAATGTTCTGACAAAAACTTTTATTTTCTCTATTTTTGTTTTTTAAAGAATGATAAGTGCAGATGTTGTAATAGGAAGGATTATATTTTATGGCAGAATTATTGGTCATTTTTAACGCATTTTTAAATTTCTCTAAAATAACAGCAAATTGTCTGGATACCAAATGATACCTGGACTACAGCTCTAGTCTTCAGCTCACGTACACTTCTTAAGGTGAAAAGTTTAATAGCTGCATACAACTAATCAATATTCAACCAATTATATGCCCTGCATTTATTAATGCAGCCGTATATAGGGCTCAATTAAATGTGATAGGTCATTTAGTAAAGGTACTGTCACTAGTGCATGATGTACACAGGCACCCAGTTTACAGTTTATAGACAAGTATTCAAACTTGTACTTGACTTCACAAGACAGACACCTTTCCATTATATTGAAGGGGGGAGGGGGGGGGGGGGAATGGGCATGTAACTATCAAGCCTAAATAAAGAGCTACAAGCACTTAGGATTGCTTATTTCAAATTTCTAAGTGATGTATTTTTTAGGAATTTCATTTTTCCCTAGTATTTAAATTACATGGTTCATATGTTAGCCATAAAAATACTACTCATTCAAATTCACTGTGAGGGTAGTTATTTAATAAATTACTAATCCTAGGTAAAAGTGTTCAGGTTTCTTGATTGATATTTAATTTAAAAATAAGCAAACATTTATATATATCCTAGGTTATCAATTCTCTTAAGCTTCAAGGTTAATAGTAAAAGAAGCAACTTTAAAACCATTTTGATAAAAAAAAAAACAGGTGCTTTAAATTTCAATTTCATTTTAACTGATTGAAATTGCTGATCATCATCAAATTGGTCGCGTTGAGTTTTGCAATTTAATTTTTAATTGAAGTGTTGTAATTTGTAAATTTCTGATAAATCAACTGTTTGCTTCAAATAGCAGTGCTCTTTTTAAAAAAAAACAGGGCCTGGAATTGTAACGTAGGAAAATAACCCTCAAGGTGAAACTGTTGACAAAGGGGCATTAAAAAAGTTTTTGGGGTGTTTACGGTAAGCTGTCACTCAGGCAAGCAGGCCTAGATTATAGAAAACCGGCTTGGAGTATATTCGATGTCATGCACGCTAGTTGGTAATGGTGTGCACAGGTAAGCCTTATAAAAACGTCACGATTTCATCAAATACGATGGTACACAACAATCGAAATAAAATACTGAAATGGAAAATATAACTTACCAATGTTGACAATCTTAATTCCTTCGTCCTCTTCGAGAAATTTCAGAACCAAGGTAACATTCTCGAGTTTCTGGGTACGGAAATTGGGCCTCTTATTAATATGTTTAAATTTCTTCCCGGACAACACTTCCACCAGGCTAATAAGTCGTAAACCATCGCCAAAATCGGTTTCCAAATCGGCCATCACCTTGTTGACCGTCTTCAGATGTTCGTTTGCCCATCTTGTAAAGGTATTTTTTTGAATAAGTTTCCATTGGGCGTCGTCCGCTAAGTCCCTCTCGGCTGCCGACATCTCTTCGTCGTCCTCGAACTCCCCGTCTCTCTGTGGATCGCCGTTAGACATCCTGAGTATTTATTGTTCACCAGTTGCCTCCCTTTGCTTTAGAAAATGACAACGGATTACCGCTGTAAAGGTGGGCCAGTTAATCCACCACGCTTTCCGATTGCTCTGAGAAAATAAAAAAACAAAAAGCGAACGTGTGAAAATATGTTTAACTATGAAACACAAAGAACAGATTACATAATATAAGTTTATTTTCTCTTTCTTATTTCATTGTGCTATTTTTCTTAATCGGAAAGTGATTGTCAAATGCAGGCATGTGATATAGCCGTTATAGGTTAAACCGTGGTCATCCATATACAGATTGAAACCAGTACGTCCAGTAAATAAAGGGCGTATGTGTTATTGATGTCTAAAAATACCATACATTTATTGAACTCATCCTATTTCCTACTCACAATTGACAATTTAACGAGGACTTTTTATTTTAAACCCCTTGAATTCCGTCATGGGCTTTAGCCTAGGTACTGATTACCTTTTCCACGTTGGAAAATACTTTTTTACTTCTAATATGGTAGTATTCTCGTTAATTTGGGATTATACTTTCTTGAAAATATGGTAGAAATTTTGGGGTGACTGGTTCGATTCCCGTTTCGGGTGTCACCCCAAAATCGGTAGAAGAATTTCTACCATATTTTCAAGAAAGAGAATACTGTTAAATTCACTTTCTAAAAAACACTAACTAATTAAATTCTAATATGGTAGTTGAGGGTAGCGGATGGGGGGGGGGGGGGGGGGGGTGGGGGGGTGGGGGGGGTGGGGGTGGTCACAATGACATCAACTGTTAATGTCTTTGAGTGCTTTTCATTTGTTCGTGGAAGTCTGATATACAGGAGGGCTTCTTTGACAACATTTGTGAGTAAATCTAACACAGAATAAAACTTCGGGCACTGTTTTGGAAATGCGATTCAATGATTTGTATATATATAAAGAGGAGGTGGGAGGGGAGGGGGTGCTGTAAACGTAACTTGAGACAGATTAAATCAGTCGAGTGCCAATCGGCTTATGGAAGCTGGTTAGACGTATAACTCATCCACAACTCATCTCAAACGAAATTTCCCAAAGCTTTATCTAAGGGGTTGTCCTTGGGTGATGTAACATAAAGGAATGATTTTTATAACCAACAATAAATAATTTCCCTTTAGTCATTTAGAGAAATCGTAACACCAAGCTGTTAATACGACTTGGCATGGGTGCTATTTAATACTGACCCCTTCTGCTTTTATAGTGGGTTGCTGAGAAACATGAAATCCAGTTAATTATGAAACAAAAATTAACACAAATTTACCAAATTATTTTTTTTCAATATACAAGTTGAAAAATATACGCCTACAGTTATGTTTATATACCATATTATAGCAAATATGTCATTTAAGGCACTAAGCCAATGCCAAGAAGCTGTTTCTTACGATTGTTTGCAAGGGTTTCATGTTGACATCATTTACCGTTCAGCGAGTGTGTATCCATATTGCCATTATGAACCAATAAATAAATTAGAAAAAAAAAACAAGTCAAGTTGACTCATATTAATGAAAGTTTGATCAGAACAAATCTGAAAATAGTATGTATCCGTTGTTTAAATCAAGAAGGAATATTTTCTTTTTGTTTCCAAGACAGTGACGCATGGTCAACAAATTCACAAAACTGTTATAAAAATAATCAGATAACTGAACCCACATTTTCTATGATTTTCCCTGGCTGCCATGCAGATATAAGTATACAGTGAGATATAATATTAAAAACTACGTAGTTTTATTCACCGAATCTATATAGGAGTAAAATTACGAAACTGTTATCTGTATGGTAGTAAACTCATTGCCTGTTATCAAAATGTCATTGAAATAGCGAACGTTCCAGGTTGTTCGGTGTGTATCACGGAAGTGTAGGAGAGATACTGCAGCCGACGTCATCCTGTGTGCAAACACGTATCATATTCACACTACCACCATGCAACTTTTCTTTGCTGCATTGGTCAAATTTTACGCAATATTCAAGATCATGTTCTGAATTCCATGACGCCATCGGTAGAATATTATTGAAATTGATTGGTTGATTGACATTTCACGCTGCAGTCAAAACCGCCGTTAAGCCTTCTTTTTATACGATTTAAGGTATCAAGACTGCCATTCCATACTCAGAATGACATCCGTGTGACAAATTAACCTCTCTCAAGAAGATGATAGCCCTACATGCCCAAAGCATCGTTCCACGCTATTGTTATACACAAACCCTAAAAATGTTTGTGTATCATTGCGTTTGGTTTCACCAATTTTGACTATTTCACTTTATTAAGTCGTTGGGGAGCCAACGTGTGGAAACCCAGATCGTTTCTGTAAAATGGGACAATTGTTCGTTTTTTTCCGGTTTAAAGTATGTTTCTGAATACCATTCCAAGTTATGGTTATACACTGTACATAACCATATATATAGCCATCAGGCCAGCGACTCTGGATGCTCTTAGAAATGGCTTATGCATCGGCTATAAACTGTTTATGAACACCAGAAGTCTATAAACGTGGAAGTGTGAACACTAAAACACACACACACACAAGGAAAATCTTCTTGTCTAAAATAACCACGGAGACGAGTTTCGAATTGTGTTAAAAAGAGGTATATCATTTAGACCTTTATACCCCCATCATAAATTGTTGTAATAAAGGAGACCTATGATATTTCATTGGGTTGATGACTGACAGGAGCTTGGCCTTAGTCAGCAGAACTTTCCGGAACACTTTGTGATGGGCTAGATTATTCATAGGTATATATTCCAAAAATTAATGGGTCGCTGAGGAAATGTGACAATTAATGTGTTATGTATTGCTATATCCAAGTGATATATATATCACCGCGTGTACGTTCCGTAACTTTATACTGGGAGTAGTTTACAGTACAAGTATACTGGTTAAATATTGTGTAAAACCGGCGTTACAACTGGTTAACTTGTCAGTTAGTTCGGTACTATCTTAGTACTACAACCCTTGTATACAACTGGGTATTGTAGCAGTTACAAACCACTAACAACAATAACTTATTCATCGCAAGGAAATTCCATTCATTGTTAAAATCAGATAGACCTAAAACTTGTCAAGCCTGCTCCTTGATTTTTTCCGGTTCAGTTGAGTTTATATTGATACCGCGATAAAAGGTGTGACGGTTTACTGTAGATGTAATACAAGAAGGGACTAACCCGTTACTGAGGTCGCGAATTTTTAGCTTTAATACCGACAAATCCTGTCGGTTGTCTTCTTAATTGATTGATTGATTAATTTATTGATTGGGTGGTCAGCCGGTCGATTCCATTGTTAGATCATAATTTCCCGAGAATTTATTTAGGCCTATCGGTACATCTTCGGAGTTTAGTTTCATTGTTAGATAATAATGTAAGAAGAATACATTTATAGGTAAATCTTCGGAGTTTAGTTTCATTGTTAGATATTTATGAACACTAAACACAGGGGCACAGGGAAAATCTTCTTGTCTAAAATAACCATGGAGACAAGTTTCTAATTGTATTAAAAAGAGGTATATCATTTAGACCTTTATACCCCATAAATTGTTGTAACAAATCAAAACCTATGATATTTCATTAGGTTGACGACTGACAGGAGCTAAGCCTTAGTCAGTAGAATTCTCTGGAATCCTTTTATAACACGTTGATAATGGTTACGCATCTTAACTATGGCAAGGACATCGTGGACTGAGATTGAACCCCATAAATTTGGCCTTCCTCCACCCCCCCCCCCCCCCCCCCCGGCAAAGAAAAAACTATGTAACAAACAGTAAACAAAACAACTATAAACTCTATCTCACAACCAACAAACAACAAGAAGAATACATTTATAGGTAAATCTTCGGAGTTTCCTTACTTGCGCTTCAGTCAGAAGACACTTTTAAGTTGAGTTGTGTAATTTCATATCCATAACAACTTCGTTACTGATGTAGATGCTAACTGACCTAACTTCTGTACATATGGATTAAAATTAACATTTACTGACTGTGAACTGCTTCAGATTGAATGATTGAAAGCCAGAGTTTGATATACACATAGCATGAAAATTGTTCTATATAGTAACATTGATTGGAAACATCAATGGAGAGATTTAAAAAATTTTGATCTTTTTAGGTTGCATGAAAAACGTATAAATGCAATCTTTCAAATTAATTCTGCAGCACCTTTACAACCTGTCTTTGACAGCTGAGATGTTCAGTTTATTGCTTTTTCCAAGACAGCGGACACCAAAGTATACGCCTGCGATGAAGATCTGTTTAACGGGTAATCTAATTTGGAATTAGTCTTTATTTAAGAACACTGAATTGCAGAAGCACACAGACACAGGGAAAATATTGTTGTCTAAAACAACCATGGAGGCAAGTTTCTAATTGTGTTAAAAAGGGGTATATGATTTAGACCTTTATACCCAATCATAAGTTGTTATATTACTAGTATATAATAAACTAACTCCCATGATGTACGTTTCATTAGGTAGACGACAGACAGGAGTTTGGCCTTACGTATGCAAGTCTTTGATTAGAACCGAACTGCGAAGCATTGGCGGAAAGCTCATGCATGTTGGCCGTTGCTGGACCATATTCTGAATCAAATGTATATCTTGAGACGCACCAGCATAGCTTATATCCGTTTCGGGGGGGGGGGGGGGGGGGGGGGGGGTGGGGTGGGGGGGGGGAGAGGGGGAGGAGGAGTCATTTTAACCAGCATATCAGGTTATGTAATGACTGACAGCTGAAGTTCAAAATGGCTTCAGAAGCAAGATTCCTATAGATAAGACTGCATAGATACCCATTGAAAGTACTCTTATACACGGACATAGATAGACTCCATCTTGGAAAGGTGGACATTCAAAGGCACAGTATACATCAAATTCTGAATTGCTTCACAGGTTCATACACATTGAAAATACTGAGTTGGACAATTCCACCGCGTGAATGGAATCCCATAAAAACTCCTTTGAACGTGAGATTTTCAGACACAAGGGGTTTGTGGGTGCATGGGGAATTAATGAACAAGTTCGAGATAGAAACGTCACGGTATACGCCAAAATGACTACCCCTATTCAATTTCATAAAGACGAGTTCAAAGGGAATATGTTAGATAAATCTGGATGCATCTTTTCGAGCATACGTGATTCTCACACCTTCGAAATCGGGATTTGCAGAATTTTTCCCAACAAAGGATGATGTATGTACTTTGTCCTTTATTTTAGAATGCCGTTCGAGAAGAGAGTGGGCTTCAGAAGCCCATCTCTTGTATCAAACTCATAATATGGTTTATTCAATAGCCCCTCTTTCCTAGAAAATAATTTTCTTCCTGGATCTAAGGAAATTAAAGCTTATTATGCTATATTCTCAATAAAATTTGTCAATGAAACATGATTGGTTTAGATCGTCAAAAATATCAAAGAAACAAAATCCTGGGAAGGAAAACAGATAATCAAGTTCCATTACTCGAGCTAATTCCCACATAGAAAGCGTTTTAATTAAAGTGGCATGAGCTGCCAAAATTCACACTTTTTTCATAATTTCTGATCGTCATGACAGTAAAAGCCTTTGAAGGCCATCGGAAAACTAAATGATTGGCGTTGGAATGAGGAAAATCTATCCAGTATGTGGCCTGTACGAACCGAAAACGTGTTCGAAAAGTAAACAAAATTTAAATAACCGGGACGACCATTCATTCATTCTAAGCCAAAGTTAGTTCAAAACAATACGCTATCGTGTATTTTTGAGACTAGAAACACTAAAAAGCTTCTGAATCATACGTCTTGAGAAAAATAGCCAATAATTTCCACATTTTGTTTCAACCACAAAATATCAACATTTTGGCAGCTCATGCCACTTTAATTTAACCAGCAGTAAAGATTGAAAAGAAGTCAAAATGTTTTGTTTGTAAGAAAGGTTTGTTTTCGGAATACCGTTGCTTGGGTTATATAGAATCCCACCACAGTGATTAATGTAAGTATCTGATGTATCATTGACCTCCGACCCCGTTATGTCTATTTATAGCCCGGCATACCCCCACTGGAGGATATCTTTAGACCATAAGTCTGCCAGATGGGAAGAATACATTGGCACTAAGTTCTTACTCATTATCCAGGGCTTTCCAGACCGATGACTGTTTGTGCCGAAGATACACAAAACATAAAGATTCTTTGTAAAATAATCTTTGGAATGGTATAAAAAGGCATATGGAGAAAATCCTTGTGAAGAAATGATACCCAGGAAATTACTGATATGTAAAAGCTGGCTTTAATAACTGTACAATTCAGAGAGCAATTGTCAGGAAATATCGGAAAAATAAACTTTGGAATGGTATCTAATTGAATGATATCTTCTGATGATATATATAGATTAAATGGAGCTTTGGGGCAAGGTAATGGATACGACACTGCAGACGGATTACACTTTCTTGAAATATGGCCGAAATTCTTCTACCGATTTTGGTTGACGCCAAAAACGGGAATCGAACCCGGGTCCCATAGTATGGCACCTATCACCAGCACTTAATCCAAGTGTAATCCCAAAGATAACGAAAATACTGTTCTACTCATTTTTTTTTAAAGTACGCTAATTAATTAAACCAGTATACGTACCAAATAAAAGAAAAGGTACATAAG
The DNA here is from genome assembly GCA_963971465.1 of Lepidochitona cinerea. Lineage (NCBI taxonomy): Eukaryota > Metazoa > Mollusca > Polyplacophora > Chitonida > Tonicellidae > Lepidochitona > Lepidochitona cinerea. The sequence continues at coordinate 23,833,304 of OZ020557.1, forward strand.
AATGGCCCAAACCCGTAGGGCCTAATTGTAAATTTCCAACAAACATTTGGCAAACGACCACAGTTTAAGAATCTTGGTAAGACAATTCTCATTTAAATCCCAGTGAAATTTAATCAGATAAAATTAGTTTTTCTCTACCAATACATTTTCTAGATCTTAAAAATGACATAGCCGCCTTTTTTAACATTAATAGAAACTTATCTCCATGGTTATTTTAGTCAAGAAGACTTTCCGTGTGTTTTAGTGTCTATATTTACATTTTCCAGATAAGGGATGTAGGGCCTATCAAGAAAGGTTAGCGATTTTTACACCTTGTGGTGTCTACCAAAAATCGTCAAATAAAATAAGCTATAATTGCGATTCAATGGACGCGAATGCTGTGTCGATTCATTGATTTATCAACCCACATACTGTCAATCTTTAATACTGGGAAGAGAGTATTCTGTGTATCCTCTTTTCCCCAAAACCCAGCCTACAGCATACGCGTGAGGTCTCTCTGGCTAAAACACTATCCTGCCAGTACAGAATCTGGAAACGTGGCCAAGGAATCAAAACGAACCCATTTGATCAACATTGAACATAAAGGACCATTTGGGATGAAAATGGAATCTAGCAATGAATTTTAATCCAAACGTCGCAGCGTAAAGCTTCATTATTTTTGTAACTTTTTGGACCATGGGTCTATGTTGATATAGTCACCATGGCTTCTCGTGCGAAACTATCATTATCAAAACAAAAGCATCCATCGAAATCTAAGATTATTTGGATAAATTGGACTAAGAGTAATATAACTGCTTGCCTTTGCAGCTTTTTGGGCCATGGGTCTGTTAAAATAGACAACATGGCTTCTCGGGCGAAGCTACCATTGTTCATCGAAACTGACCATCTAAATCTTAGACAATATTGAACTAAGATTATTAGGATAAATTGGATGAAGAGGAATATATACCTCTAAACGTTTGCTATGATTGCTTTTATGAGCCAACTAAACGATATAGCTATGAAAATTAAGAATTTCAGCTTGGTGTGAATTTTATATGTCAAAGAATCCAACAATAAGTGAATAGTTTATCCATGGGATAGAGGAAATATAGTAGGTCAAACCACTCGTGTGACATCGTCTGAAGGAACAGTAATACAGATAATTTTGACTACCTCTGACGCTACATGTATATCAATTTTTTCTATGGTCTTTTCCAGAGTATTCAAAGATCAGCAAGATTTATGTGGCAAGCACCAAATCAGTAAATCTAAACGTATATTTTGTTTGTTTCCTTGAAGTCCATATGGGGACTATTAGTCAGTTAGTAGTCTTGTTGTTTCACCAAACTATATATGAATTGTTACATATGTTTGAGAGCCTAGCTTACTTTAAGAAAGAAAACGTTCCAAGACTACGGAAGTTTACCGGTTATAGGTTATAGCTCCACGTGGCTATTCTAAAGCATGATGGTAATGTGAACTGAACTGCCAATCCCAAAGTTTATAAAGGTGATATTTAACATTTTTATCATTGATTTAATTGCTATCCACCTGCAAATCCATGAAATTGAAAATCTGGAAACCCTATATTAGATTTACTTGATATGCATTTGAAAGAGTCCTATGTACAATTGTTGTCTTCAATAAAGATCTATAACGGTCTGGTCATTAATAAAATTTGACACAATGTTTGCAAAGAAGTAGACAGTACTAAGCCCGAGGATAAAATTAACAGTAATTGAAATGAAATAAAAAAGTATTGCCAAAATATGTTGCAATATTTGGGCCAATGGAAAGACAGATAGATTTTACCTATATTCATGATTGAACATTAATCTCAATGACCTGGTGTGTTACATTAAAAAATAGATTGAATTCAATGTAAGGGAGACAACTTTGCAATGCGACTTACGGCTCCTGCTGGAAAGCAAGGGTGATGGCTGTGTGTGTGTTAACATAACAAGACGGTGTGTATCGAAGTAATAAATTAGCCACGGCTGGTCCCCGATAAATATTATACCAGATGTCGCGAAATGTTATCATTCGTTTAACCTTTAACCTTTTTTACAAGGTATATAACGAGAGTAACGCGTACTCCGGAAATCTTTATTAATTTTATATACGTTGTTCGTTATAAGCTCTTTTAAAATGTAATAATTATAATACAAACTAATGAATTGATACCAGCGAGCTGAAAACGGAAAATATCACACGGAAATTCAAATAAATTATTGACCTCAAACATAAATTTTCATGACCGAAAAAACATCTCCGTGGTTATTTAGACGATGCATTTTGAAAGATACATGATGGAATCACCAGGTAGACCATTCTGATATCATTTCGACACAATGTAAGAATCTATAAGACAATGGCTGAACAAAGTAAACAGTTGATTTATACATTTTCGCTTTAGACAAATAAAATTTGCAGTGAGATCTTTGAATACAACAAAATCGAAAAATTGTTAGATTTCGGAAAAAAAGTCGATGCGCCAATAATGCTTAGGCCTATATTGTTTTGGATAGGATCTGGTACTGAAATAAAAATAGTAAAAATAATTAAAATATGTTTGATAACACGATCTTACCGGCTGCTTGAAACCCCTGATTGTGTACGATCCCAACCTGGGCCAGGTTAAAAGGGAGGAAAGGTGGTATACACTATATAGTAGTTATTCCAGCTCCCTTGGCTGGCTGCTTCCTTCAGAGCTACTTGTTACGGAAGCTCCCAAACTGGTGAGAGTTAAAAAGAATTCCCAACAGTCAGATTGTCAGAGAGCAGGAAACTTGAGAGGCAGGGGGAAGCGATGATGTACTGGTAGACGGCTGCTGTATCTACACCCTCGTATGTTTACACGGAGGGCCAGTGCCTAATTTGGAATGACTCTGTAAGCTGACACGGGGTTCTAGACAGATCTAGAGAGGGACCATCCTTACTTACTACTCAGCGTGTACAGTCAGCCCAATCTCTCTACGTAGTCAGATACAGCTCAGAAAAGTTCAAACTGTTGTTGATAAACAGTTGTTCCGAAGTCAGTGTTTACGGTTGAAGTTATTCAGAATCCTACTTGGAGAATCTATGAATAAAGCCATAGGATATTATCGACAAAGGGGTGCTTGTGTTAAAACTTTTGTTGAAAGAATTACGCGATGTGGATGATATTCCGGCGTGCGACAGGGTTCACATCTAACCTCTATGTAATTTAGCGTCTTGAGGTGCATTGTTAAAAGAGAATCCAAGCCTAAACATGGATTTTGTTGTGAGAGAAGGCCATGTTGATCTTTAATCAGCTAAATTCGTAAACTTGATGAAAACAATTTATATCATCACATTGGGATCATCAGAATGTAAAATTCTGCAAAAAGTAAACAAAAATCACTGAGATACCGGGTATTCGATCTGGGTGTGGTTTTATATCAAGCGGGGGTGGTTTCTGGAATATTCTTCTCAAATTTTAAGATTTTTTTTTAAGATTATCGACTGTTTTTAATTGACTCATCCCAAGTCTTCTTGGACAAAATACTATCAATAAAAAATAAAAGAACAAACTAAACATCCCTCCCCCATCTATAAATAATCAACATATTTTGTTTATTTTCGATCGGCTTGAATTTCATCACTTAGATTAAACTAGATTGAAATTTGTCACTTGATATAACATGTGTGAATGATCTTATGTCATGTCAATGTGGATGGATTCAATCAAACGTCTCTATAGCATAGGGTAGAATAACATCTGTTAGTTATAGTCACATAACTAAAACTTAGTTCTATGCTATAGTAGCCTATATTGTTATAGGCGTGGTCTTTCAGATATAGGGTACATCTGTGATTTGACAACAGGCGGGTGACAGTCCACGATAGATATCAAATACATGTACAACGACAAAGATCCACGTGTAAATAAAGTTTAATGACGTCACTCGAAAAATCATGGTATATTTGAGGGGATCTGGCTTTGCAATGACCGCTTTGCTTCAAGCCAGTTTATCAACACGCTTGTCTGCAAACCTTTACTTTTCAGAGCAGAATTTTTTACTTCCGTCATGATTTAATCCCTCCTTATATCCCGATGACATCACTAGGCAATCGATCTATTGAATGTCCATGTATTTGTACCGCGAAAATCCTGTAACACTGATTGTTTTGAAAATCTGTAGAAAACTATATCGCAGCCAAATATAGGGAAAATTTCGTTGAAACAGAATTAGCTAATTGTTCCTGATTTTTATCAAGAAGTACTATAAATAGGAGCTTTCTTCATATAATTATCTTGTACAGTACGTTGAGGCAAAAAATAAAAAATGTACTTGATTTTTTTCACGGTTATCAGCGCACGTGGTTGGTTCCTACGGGTTGTTGGCTATATCAATATTTTGTCAACATCAATCATTTAGTTTTTCAACGTACCTCAAACGCTCTGTCATTTATCCAAAACACAAAACCAACTTTAATCAGATGTACACCATTACAAATCAAACCGAAAAAATATGTATCAGAAAAGATAAAAATAATGTTATAAATAAAGTCAGATGCTATTGGTAAAGTGCATAGGATTCGGGAGTTTCCGCTTATCCCCAAAATACGAATCTCCGACAACCATGCACCGTGCCTCTGTATAGCTCAAACGGTCTTATGCCTGAGCGAAAGTAAAAAAACAAAAACAGACGAAGGAGAACAACCTTTATATTACTGAATTAATAGATTAACCGACACTGATTGACCCGGAAAAAATTCTGGGCCAGTAATTCAGTAATTCCCCTGATGATGGTTGCAGCTTGCAGCTTTTATATGCCACCGTGTTCATTTAAAAGACCTGCGTCAAATGGCAAATATAGTGTGGTGTCAACTATACACAGTTTTCTCTCTAGTTTGTTTGAAATCAAAGTTCACAAAAACATAAAGGATTCAAATACGAAGGCTAAAGAAATCCTTCTTCCGCAGATAAGAGCGTTGGATTTTCAGAGTATATACGGACAGCATGTATAGTTCCAGTTGGTCCTAAAAATTGCAGGAATAATTTCGAGAACCGATTCTCTTTTTTGCAGTTGTATATGACTCTTTTTTTTTTTTTGCTTTTCGACTTTTCTATGGTTCAAGGGAGTGTAGTAAGTTTGGTTTGCAAAACTATATAGAGACCGATTGTTCGCAGTATATTTTTCTTGGCGTTTCTTTACAACAGTTAGTATTTAATGTTCGACGTGGATTCAACTCATTTACTTCCCATCCAATAGTGATAGAGATTGTTCATGCTTTTACCTCTTTGGTTTGGGAAGGTCTAAGTATAACTTTTGTGTGGGTACCAGCCCATGTAGGGTTAATAGGAAATGAGTTTGCAGATAGAAAAGACAAAGAAGCTGTATTATTTTCCGACATATCTGTCAATCTCAAACTAACTCTTTCAGATGTTATCAATAAAGTTAAGCCATATTTTTTAAAAATCTTTGGCAAAAAGATTGTGAGTCCTCTAATAAGGGGAGATTTTATTTTGAGTATAACCCCACGGTCAACTCACGCTTTCTGACTTTTACATCTCGTAAAGCAGAAATTTTGTTTTATAGACTTCAATCAGGTCATATCCCCTTAAATTTTTACTTATATAGATTTAATCTATAAAGATTCAGACCAATGTGATGTTTGTAAAGAGACTGAATCAATAGAACATTTCTTAGTCAAATGTAATAAATATTTGCGAGTGAGAGAGACATTTTTCCATCAACTTGAATGTCTTGGCATAGATCACCCAAATATTACAAACGTTCTGAATCCAGCCAAAATGCCAACCGTGTATATCAAGCTCTAACTGGATACATTTTAAACACACACAGATTTTAAATATCCCCCTTGCACTATTATATTACACAAGTGTGAGTATTGTCCATTAGTTTTTTTGTTTTTAAATATGTACGGCATGTTTTGTAACTTTGTAATCTAGTTATCAAAGATTGAATCAATTTAGAGCTATATATCAATGAGTGCATGTACTTTAGGATATATTGTATTTATTGTTTTGTCGATTTTAATCCTATGTCTAAAATGTCGTACTAAGTATGGCGTACATCATTCTTTCAGAATGGACATGCCAATAAGCTAAAAAAACAACATTTAATGTTCGACGATGCAGGTGTCATAAAATTTGTCCACACATGATAGTATTATTCACGTCCTAAAACATTTAGAAACTTAGGAAAGGCTATATTCCTAAAACGACAGAATGTATATTAAAAACATCTGAAAAATGCTATTTCAATCCAACGGTGAGAAAAATAGAATTTGAAGAAATATCCACCGTTTCGTTACATTTTTTTTATAAAAAATGCAAAAGGAGCTTTTCGTTGATATCAATTTCGGCAATGTACTTTTTAGTAGTTTTTAGGATAATAAAAAACACACATTTGGTAGGCCCCTATAGGCCTACAGGTAACTGCATGGCTTCGTCGATTTTGTTAAATCCCACGTCAAACGTTTAAAATTTTCTAGGTACCTCAAAAGCTCACACTCTCTTGACGATCAGTATTCACGAAAATAGTCCGTTTTTTGGAAGCTCGAGTAACTTTAAATTGGCTTGAGCTGCCAAAATTTTATGATTTTTAAGAAAAGCTCAGCGTTTGAAGTACCTTGAAAAACTAAAGGATTGACGTTGAAATAAAAATATTGGTATTGAAGGCTAGTAACATGTACGTATATATATAAGGGGCACAATCTAAATATCCGGGATGTATGAGATCATTTTTGGGTGTTTTGCTGCTTATAAAACTACCTAAATACGCACGGTTGCAGGATGTGCATCAACGGAAAACTCGTATTTTGTAATTAAGGAAGACACTTTTTGGATAACAACTTCTTATTTATTAACATCGGTACGTTTCGATAGAGCTATACTTCTATCGTCATCCATTATGATTGATTGATTGTTTGGTGTTTTACGCCGCGCTCAAGATTATTTCACTTATATGACGGCGTTGCCAGTTTTATTGTGGGAGGAAACCGGGCTACATGCCCGAAGGAAACCCACGACCTTCCGTTGGTAACTGGTAACCATCCCACATAGGTCGTTCGAGTGAAAACCCAGTCAGAAAATTTTCAAATTTTTTGGGGACTGAGTGGGATTCGAACCCGCGACCCATTGGTGTTCATTATGATAGTTACAGCTACTAGTTACTATTTATACATGATACAGCTTAACAATTTTAAGTCTAGACAAGTAGATGTAGGTTACCCAAAACGTGTCTTCCTTACTTATATCTCCAACTTCTAAATGCCAATCAAAAAACTCTTATTTTGTACTTTTAATAAAAATGACACACTTAACTAATTAATTGACAACGAAATTTTCCATTTATTTGACAGCCCATGACACTTGAAAGAAACAACCTGCAACAGGTGCTTTCCTTTCTCTTATATCAATTCGAATTCCCATAAGACAAGGTGAAGGTTCGAAATAATATATGTTGTGTAGGGCCCACATAATGGTAATAATATACCCGATACATGGACGAGTTTTCAATTCATATATATATACAATTCCAACCAGGAATAATTTTCCTTCATGGAAAAATATCATGCATCTTCAAGTTTCTGTTTCAGAAAAATCTAACTAATGAAAACTAACGGAATCTGTTATATTACTCTTCGCGTGATATACGTACAATGGGAATGATTGATTGATTGATATTTTACCGCAATCCAGGTTATTTTACTTATATTGGCGGCGTTGCCAAGTGTAGTTGGGGTGAGAAAACCGGGGTCACTGTGGGGACTGCGGATAACCCCGATCTTCGGCAACCCCGATCTGCATGGCTCAGAAAGTTTTCATTTTTTATTTGGTCTGAATGGGATTCGAACCCGCGCCGCATCGATTGAGCCCTGTATGTTGGACCGAGGGACTATCACTTTAATTGACCGAGCCACCCCATGCCCCTAAGATATGGAAATGAGTACGGCCGTACTGATTTTAAACATTAGTTTATGCTTAACACGACGAAAAGGCAAGTCTACTCATTGGCCTTTGACATTCACGTATTCACACAAGTTACGTTTACAGGCCTCACAGCACGATTGCCTTTAGTTCAATTAAAACCGTCTTCTTCAAAAATGACTAAATAAACATTACGTCACGAGGGTGTATAACCTTATGTCAAAATGACCTTACTATATCGACAGAAAAACCGTAACAAACATTTAAAAAGAATGCAAATAGATTACTCACCCAATAGGCCTACCTCGTTGGAATCTTATCGAATTGTCTAGATTATTCCTGAATCCAGATACTACTTTGACCATATTTTAGGCCATTGCCCAGGGAATATTTAACAGCGTACCGCGTGCTTATAACATTCTGCATCAACACTACAAAAAGCAAAGTTCCTCTTTTACTATGGCGCTAACTTTCGACAACTATACCGCAGAACAATTAAAGCTAATATCACGTATACAGTTGTCAGTGTTTGAATCGGGTTGAACAAGGACACATGTCAACGGCTTAGAGCTTTTCTAACCCCGCCCTGGTGTCTGGAATAGAGGTTTAGTGTGTGAAATGATGCTCAAGCAGGGTTAGTATACATAAGGACTGAATGTTTATATTTTACATGACCGGCTACCAAAGGAAGTAAGGGATACAGATAGGTTTATTGTGAACAGCCTAGTCTCAAAGAACCTCTTTTAGTGACATAATAACACATCTAGAAAATTCCCTATAGCAAATATTGATACGTGACTTCTTCATATCCAGATAGGCTGACCGGGCACTCTTAGCATTCAACTTGGGCTATTGATCTTTGGCGAGTTGTTGTTTAACGGACCCTTTAAGCGATAGGAGAGACAATTAAGCCTAAATATCGTGTAAAATACACTTTCGATTTGTTATAAAGGAATTCTGCTTTTACATCCTTTGATTTAAAGATGTATTTCAACCGAATCTGAATGTTAAAGACTGATAAGATTAACAGATGCTAAGTTAAGTTGTTTAAACCACATCGGAATTTCTGAGTCACGAGCGAGGTAACTAGGCGAAGCGCGTGGTCGTTAAGGCGCGCAGCGCCCCCACTTGTATCTTTTAAATATGACCAATGAGCGAGCAACATTTGCGACACCATCGCTCACCCATGCTACTGTAGATAGCTACCATAACCTTCGTAACACCTGAAAAGTCTAGTGAACGGAAGCGTTTTTTTTTTTTCAGCCGAGAATTCGTCACCGATGCGTTCTTTATGAACAGTCTTGATGGAATCTCTTGGAGATATGGAATCCACTTCACTGTTTATTACTGTGAGCGAAAGATGACTTATAGAACTAGGCATATATATACAAGTTGATTCAGTTGATAAAACTCTGACTCACACAGTATAGGTCTACTACTCCAAGTGATGGTAATGTTTTGATACACTGCTAATGTTTGTGTTAAACGATATCCGATAAACCGAAATGTTACTGTTGGTGTTTATAAACGCAGCGAAGACACATTAGATCTTCAACTCTTGGTCCCAAGCCAAGTGAGATATTTTAGCACTGTCAGCACAGGACAGGAACACATCAAATACTAAATTCGACACTTGATGGAAAAAGTGAAACTAGACTTTCAAAAGGAACCAGGACAATGGAATTAGATGTATAAATAAAGGAATAAGATATAGAGACAATGGAATTAAGAAAGAATGAAATAAGACGTATAGACCATACAAGTAGAATTGAAGACGATAGGATTATACATTTTAAGAGGCAATGGGATAAAAGGCTTAAAGACCATGCAACCGAGCCATGTGATCATACTTAGAGACCATAGAATCAGACTTGGAGACCATGGAATCATACAAATAGAGACCGTGGAATCAGACTTGGAGACCATGGAATCATACAATTAGGGATCGTGGAATCAGACTTGCAGACTTGGAGACCATGGAATCATACAATTAGGGATCGTGGAATCAGACTTGCAGACTTGGAGACCATGGAATCATACAATTAGGGATCGTGGAATCAGACTTGCAGACTTGGAGACTATAGAATCATACTTGGACACAGTTGAATCACACTTGGAGATCATACTTGGTTTAAACATGCCTTTATTAGTGCACAGTAAGCTAAAAGCTTATTGCGCGCAACAATTAGTACAGAATTTTTGGCAACCATATATTTAAGAAGATAAACAAGAGTTAAGTGTAACAATGATGAAAAAGAGAAGAAAAAAATAACTTTTTAAACTATGACTTCGATGTGACTGTGGTTTAAGAAAATTTAAGATTCTCATTGATCGAGATCATACTTAGAGACCATGGAACCATAGAATCATACAATTAGGGACCGTGGACTCAGACTTTGGGACCATGGAATCATACTCAGCGGCCAGTATCGACCGCTAGACGTGCGCTACCGACACGAAACTTATCTTCTCAAAGATAATTGAACGTCGACCAAATAGAGTTTATAGTGAGAGAAAAGACCATAACGAGCGCCTTTGCTTAGAATCTTTTTCCTGTTTTGACTATATGCATCATGTAATTTTGCTTTACAAATGCCAGAAAATAGTCGGGATTGGTGACCGAACCCATATTGAATAGAAATTCTTTGTGGAAGCTGCCCATGTTTTATTCCTCTTGAGTCCAGATCAGTAACATATCATAAGCTTTTCTATGGCCCCCATTATAGCCATAATTAATTATCCTTAGCTACAATATGATAATTTCACAGAAGATGCATACTATATAGGGGCACAGCAGCAGTGTCCAGTAGCCATGCAATTTGTTTAAAACTGCCAGACTTTCAGATAATAGAATCAGACTTAACGGCTGTGGAATTAGACTTGGTAATCATGGTTTCTGACTTAACGACAATGAAATCAGACTTGGTAATCATGGTTTCAGACTTAACGACAATGAAATCAGGCTTGGTGATCATGGTTTCAGACTTAACGACAATGAAATCAGGCTTGGTGATCATGGTTTCAGACTTAACGACAATGAAATCAGACTTGGTGATCATGGTTTCAGACTTAACGTCAATGGAATCAGGCTTTGTGATCATGGATTTAGATTTGACGACCATGGAAACAGACTTAAAGACAATGGAGATTACAGAGACAACGAAATTAGACTAATATATACAATGGAATCAGATTTAGAGACAATGAAATCAGACTTACTTACAAAGAGAAGACATACAGACCGTGTAATTAAACAGGGTTAAACATGAAATTTGACACACAGACCACGGAACCAGACTTAAAGACAATGGATTTAGACAACATAATTAACTTGGGAGATAATGAAATCTGACTTAGAAACTACTAAGGCAAACGATGAATAATACCTTTTAATGTTCCTTGTGGTCTGGGGGCCTCGGTGGTCCAGTGGGTGATCGTCCCTCAGTCCCACACGGACCTTCCATCGACGCCACGCTGGTTCGAATGACACTCAGACCAAATAAAAAAAGAACAATTTCCGAGTGGATTTTTCACTCGGTCGTCGTATGTAGAAGTCTCCGAATATCGGGGTTTCCTCCGGGCAATGAACCCTGTTTCCTTCCCCACTAAACCTGACAACGCCGTAATATAAGTGAAATAATCTTGAGTGCGACATAAAACATGTATCAATCAATCAACCTTGTGGTCTGTTTTGTTAATATACTCTGTGAAGTGGTGGGTGACTTTAGTAGAATCCGACAAGTCATCACATATTGGTCAATTGGTTAAGTTTTTCTGACTCAAACGGGGTGGTTGCCAAATAGCAATACAAAGTCACTTCTCATTTGCATACAACGTTCATTGTAAATGGGTCAAAGAATTCAGTGTACCAAATTGGGAGTTTGTATAATTTCATTTTTACTGTTTTAGTGCCGTGGACCAATTGTATAATTTACTCTCTTTGCCAAGTAAAAAACGTCACCAGCATACATTTCTTAGTTTTTTTCTACTGGTATACGAATTCAGTTGGTTGCTAAAATTTGGTCACTGAAAAGCTAAAGGGAGGTAAGACATACGGCCATAATGGATTGCATGTGCGAGCCTGTTCTCAAGACGTCTTTTGGAGTAATTTCCCTTGAAATTTTCTTGTCTAACATAACCATGGAGGCAAGTTTCTTATCGTGATAAAAAGGGGCATATCATTTAGACACCTATACCCAATCATAAGTTATTGTAATAAACTAAAGCCCATGATATTTTAGTCTGTAGAATATTCTGGAACACTTGGTAATACCAGAAGTAAGTCATTCATTTACTTCTGGTAATACTTTGACAATGCTTACGCATCTTAAGCTATGGCAAGAATATCGGTAGACTGAGATCGAGCCTCATAGAATCATGAGAAAAGAAGGTAAAAATTTTGGCTCCACCAGATAAAATAATATAGGTAGAAGACAGACAAGGGAGTTTTGCCAAAGAGAGTAGATTGACAAGAGAGGTCACTTCGTCCGCACCATGTTGAATTTGAAAATTTTCAATTGAATTCAATTTTATTGTACTTGGCACTTGAACAAAGCAGAGTACAAACAACAAAAAGTGTAACAATCATAAATTGGAAATATTTACAATGGTAACTAAAGTACCCCCTGACACGGACACGATTCGATTATTAGGAACCTCCTTTCTGTAGGGGGCGCTTTACAGTCGAATCGTGTACAGTCGGAACACCCTTCCCGAAAAACATGCCGGCAATGCTGATTGGACGAAGTGACCACTCTTGTCAATCTACTCTCTTTGGTTTTGCCCTGCCCTTTTGTTATTAGACAAAGTATTTATCTTTAAAGGCTATCCCAAATTTTTCGATTTCCTTGAAATCACATTTCTACACTACGAGTAGAAGATGAAGAAAACTTACCCACGCAATATAACATAAACGTATATAGGCCGGTTTACAGCGTTCTTCGAAATCCACACCCAAATAGGCTAGAAAAATGTAACAAGAGCTATGACGTCACAGAAGGCTGTCGGCGAAGAAATGATTAATGCCATTTAAACAACCTGCAATTCTAGCTCACATATACAGAGTGATTAAATGCCTATCACATCACAATTTATTACGTAAATGAGGCTCCAATATTGCATGAGTGTATTGGATGACAAAAAAATGAATTAAATTATCTCTGTTGCAGCATTTGGGATGACTTTTAACAGTTGAGATACACACGTGTGTAATGTAGTTTAGAACGGAACTCTAATTATATTAAACCGTTCGTGTTGGCATTTTTTGTATAGATTCGTGCCTTACTATAAGCAAAGCATAATTCATGGCCTTTAAATTTTCCAAATATATAATCTTTATTATCTGATTCTATTGACCTCGCCTTTGGTATTTTCTTCACATAATTGACAATTTTCCCCAAAATATCTGACAGTGGTGCAATAACAAAATACATGCTCAATGGTGTCTGGATAGCTCAGTGTCCGTCTTGGTGACAAAGCGAACATATTCCATCATTTCCAATTTTAAAGTGGCATGAGCTGTAAAACTGTTGATTTTTTCCCGTTAAAATCCCAAAATTTCGATATTATTGGCTATTAATCTGAAGGAGCACAAATTCAAAACTGTTAATGGCTAACGAGAATGAGCGTCAAAGTGACATGAGCTGCCAAAGAGAGGGGCAATTTTGATAATTCAGAACTAGCTATTTGTTCGTCATATTCATCAAGAAATACAACACCTGATGCAATTTAGATAAATAAACAATATATTTATCGCTAATAGTCTGTGATTGGAATGGTATTGGTGTATTAATTGATTGGGGCTTAATTTCGCACTCAACAGCTAAGGTTACATGGCGACAAAAGTACCAAACGACCAAAAGATCCCCCACCACCACCAATCCAACCGCATCTAAATTTGGACACTAGGCTCTACAGACCAAAGATAGTTCGTCATGAAGGCTAATGTATTTTGCATATTAAACGTTCATCCTTGGGTCAGCATGCATGGCTAAAGCAGAGCCACAATGCTCCAGCCAGAGGGCGAATGGTATTGGAACCATTTTATCTGTGTGCTTCCTTAAAATATCGGCAGAAAGGTTTTGTGATTTCATGCAACTTGATAGACGGTTTGGTCCCTTCTTGATATGTAAGGTTGGTTTTTAGTTCAAAGGTTATTGAAAGTTTGTTTCAATGTTTGTTTTGGTATAGGATTTCGCCATCAATATGTATTCCAAAAAATTCTACTGACTAAGGCCAAGATCCTGTCAGTCGTCAAGCTAATGATGGGGTATAAAGGTCTAAATGATACACCTCTTTTTAACACAATTAGAAACTTGTTTTCATGGTTATTTTCTCTGTGCCTGTGTGTTTCAGTGTTCATAAATATACATCTACCTATCGTTATACCTCTTTAGCATAGAACAAAATAAGTTAGTATTTGGATACCGTATTTCAGAAAGCGTAAAGTGGCCTGAGCTGCCAAAATGTTGATATTTTGACGTTAAAACAGAATGTTGAAATTATTGGCTATTTTTCTCAAGACGTAAAATTCAGAAGATTTTTAGTGCTTCTAGCCTCGAGAATGTACGATAAAGGATTGTTTTGAACTAACTGTGGCTTAGAATGACTGAATGGTCGTCCCGGTTATTTAAATTTTGTTTACTTTTCGCTACGTGGGATGATTGCCAGTTACCAACGGAAGGTCGTGGATTTCCTCCGGGCATAGAGCCCGGTTTCCTCCCACAATAAAACTGGCAACGCCGCCATATAAGTGAAATAATCTTGAGCGCGGCGTAAAACACCAAAAATCAATCAATCAATCAATGTTTACTTTTCGAACACAATGCCGGTTCGTACGGGCCACATACTGTATGAATTTTTTTCATTCCAACGCCAATCATTTAGTTTTTTTGATGGTCTTCAAAGTCTATTACTGACGTGACGATCAGAAATTATGAAAAAAGTGTGAATTTTGGCAGCTCACGCCACTTTTAAGTACCTTGTAAAACCTAAGTTAAAATGAAATAAAAATATTTACGAAGAAGTTTGCGGATTGAAATAGTCGTTTCAAAGCGTACATGCGAAAACTTGGTATCAAAGGAAAGCTCTAAGTTTATTCTTTTTGATAAAAAAAAACAAATGTGTTTCAACGAAAATTTATCTATATTTGTCAGCTCATCCACCTTTTTCAAGCATCCTTTCAAAACAGTTTTTTCGCTTGGCCACCAATTTGACCACGTATAGTTGTCTCACCTGTTTATACTATCACTTATGCAGGAAACCTCACTCGGCACTCGGAACATCCTTCGGCTATCTTCGCTCGCTACCGGTCGGCTGGTATTTCACGCACGTAAATCCCCGAAGTTTCAGAGTGCAGGAAACCTGTAACTTAAATATAGGACAAACGACTTCTAATAAGTGATATACCCATTTAATCTTAATCGGCACATATACAATTATAGCCTGTACTATTAACATCAGTTTAATTATATCTGGTTTGCCTTGTCAAAGAAAATCTTTCGAATAGTTTCGAGAGTCATATTCCGTTTTGAAGTGATAATATATTTTCTATAGAATGAGTGTTCGATTATAAGCAATGGTATTTATTGGCCCTCTATAGAATATTGTATTCTAAACTCATATATAGTCCGAGGGACCCTCCGTCTCGTAATTGCATATACCTATATGCCAAAACAGCTCACGTGTGAATTGATTTGTTGCAAAAGATGTAAAACTTCCGAATATTTCGGACTGTCTAACCTTGCCTTGATTGTGTATCGGGCATAGGGGACACTGATCATCGTTTCATGTCTGCTTTGTTTACTGACTGAGAATCGACTTGGGTTAGCTGCGTGACACATGTCCTTTGTGTTTATCGTGTGGTGCATTCTCGGTTGTTTGTATACTGACTGTCAGACAGAAAACAAAAGCAATAGGGAATTTCCCAGATAACTCTTTAAATGTACTTTTTGGGAGGAAAGTCTTTCGTCCGAGATTGATCACTACTTAATTTTGTAATAATCTAAAAGTCAACTAAGAATCATAACTTAGACGGTGCGTCCCTTTAAGCTTAATAACAAGTAGGCCTATCGAAATTCCATAGTGACTCATATCTGAAAGGGGGCCTCGGTTATGGAAGCCGAATACGGACATTTTAGTTCGCGTGCTTGGCGACCCCGCCAGACTCGCCAAAGCAAATGATTCGCGACTTTCTCTACCCCGCGAAACTCGCCAAACACGCCAACCACGCTAATCCACCTTATAAAAAAAATAGTATTTTTTTTAAACATTTCATTCGCGCCCTTCGCCACCTTTGCGAGGCTGGCGGGGGCGAGAAGGTCGCGATTCTATATCATTCGCGACTTTCTCGACCTTAGCGGGGTCGCCAAACACGCCAAGGTGACGAAACACGCTAAAAAAAAGATAGTATTTTTTTTACAATCCCGAATCGCGACTTTCTCGACCTTCGCATGCTTGGCGGGGTCGCGAAGGGTGCGAAGGTCGCTAACCACGCGAGGTTCGCTAACCACGCGAAGGTCGCCAACCACGTGAAGGTCGCCAACCACGCGAAGGTCGCCAAACACGCGAAGGTCGCCAAACTAGCGAATTGTTGTGTGGACTTGATGTATAGCTTAGCTTAAGCGTGATTGGCGACCTTCGCGACCCCGCCAAGCACGCGAAGGTCGCGATTCGGGATTGCAAAAAAAAATACTATCTTTTTATTAGCGTGTTTCACCACCTTGGCGCGTTTAGCGACCCCACCAAGGTCGCGAATGATATAGAATCGCGACCTTCTCGCCCCCGCCAGCCTCGCCAAGGTAGCGAAGGACGCAAATGAAACGTTAAAAAAAAACTATTTTTTTATTAATTAGAATAGCGTGGTTGGCGTGGTTGACGAATTGCTTTTGCGAGTCTGGCGGGGTCGCGAAGCTCGAGAATAAAATGTCCGTATTTGGCTTCCATACTCGGTCCCTCAGACCAACACAGACCTTCCATGATACGGCACGGGTTCGAATCCCACTACGTCAACCCGGTCTATCTGTTCATCCATTTCGTGTAATTTCTGAAAAGATAGAGTTATAATTTTGGTTTGTCAGTAGATACATGGATGTCGATGTGTCATGGCTCGAAGTATCGGATTGTGTTAAAAAAAATTCGATTTCTCTTAATCTGGAACTCGTTTAATTTAATTTATTTACCTTTGGAAATACATGCAAACTGGTGAAAGCAGACGCTAAATGGACTGGACGTATATTACAGTAATAGGGCGCACTGCTAACAACAAGGTCCAGCGTCAATTGTATATGAAGCATTGCTCAATATGAAGATTTGATCACGAAAACTCCCAATGTGTAACTTTGGGAATGTGTCTCTTGGTTTGATTGTTGGCTAGTTGAGTGATTGATTGATTGATGTTTTACGTCGCACTAAAGAGTATTCCACTTATTTGGCGGCATTGCCAGATTTAGTGGGGGAGGAAACTAGGCTCGTGCCCCGGAGGAAACCCCGGACCTTTTGGCGAGTACCTGCACTGTAAAATGTAACCCGTAAATTTTACGGTAGAATACTGGCAGCTGGGCTGCCAACTTTCTACCGTAAAAATAAGGGTAGACCGTAAAATCAACTAGCCACATTCCTAATCAGTGAATGTGAAAAAACATTATGAAATCAGCAGGCTAAGAAATACAGGATTCTAAATCGTCAACCCCAGCATGGATCTGTTAATGTAGATTTTTAAATGTTATGTACCCCCAACGAAATAGTAAAACTGACTACTTCTGCAAGTTGACAAACATATATTTATTTGAAAAAAAATTAAAAAAAGCTGATGAAAATTCTCCCTTAGGGCAGGTATCTCTATCTACACTTTCAAATACAGCTATGTTAAATTAATTATCTTAGCCTATAATGACAATTTTTTTCTTATATTAAATCGCCTACGGCGGGATTCGAACCTCTAACCTCCCATACAGGAGCTGCGCAGAACTATATGCGCACTAGCCATAACAGTAACCTTTAACCACTACACTAACTACATATATGAAGGTACAGGGCCCACATTTCCATGCCTTACGAGCGCTTCGGTGTGCGCATGCGCTCTTCCGTTTTTTTCGCACCCTTTGATCCGCAATGACGTATTTTGGACGAATCCTTCACGGAAACAATCGAGGAGATCAGATCTCGTTAGCTCGGAAACGACAACTCTGTCTCAAAGTTATTTTACGGTACACGGCCGTAAAGCTTCCACTTAAGTATAAAACGGCAATTTACCGTTAATTTTAAAATATTCTACTGTAGAATTGACGGTAAACGGTTACAGTGTGGCAACCCCTCTACATACGACGATCGAGTGAAAAATCCACTCAGAAATTTTTCAATTTTTGTTTGGTCTGGGTGGGATTCGAACCCGCGCCGCATCATAGAAGATCTGTGTCGGACTGAGACTATCACTCTAACCGAGCCAGAGAGGCTCCCGGGGGCTATCTGATGTTATAGGGAGAACTGACGATTGATTGTCCTCAATGAGTTCGTAACAGCTCTGTAGAAGCCAATTATGTCGCAAAAGCCAATTCTTGTCGTAACTGGCTCTCATGTCGATATGTTCACCAAAACTAAAAGCTCTTTTATCAACTTGTCTGAAATATGTGTAATATTTTGAAGTACACAAAGCGCCGTCCTGTCGTCGGGCAAGCATTATGGTCGCACTTATCCACAAATTAACGGGGCTTAAACGGAGAACTCTTAACTTAGAAGTACTAACGGCGCTTAACAGCGTACTCGGGCGCTATAATATAGATGCCAGTACGCAGAATGTGTATTCAGAGTGCTTCTTGATAACGGACCCAAGTTTCTTACTGAAGTAAGCAAAGAGAATCAGGTTTCATATCCCATACATTCCTTAACAGATGCTTAAAAAAATGGAATGCAAGGGAATTTTTTTTTTGATCTTTTTTTGCCTTTACTCTTGGTATAAAGCAGCTGTTTCGGTTATACATTTAGCTCATCGTTTATTCCATACATCTAATTTTATAGCTGAGAAAACTTTGAGGTATAAGGTAGCTTGGTACTTCCTCACACTGCACATAAAAAACTGAGTGTACGTCTCTCCCATATTAATCTGCATATGGAATACCTTAGTTCTGCTAGTGTTATAGTCTCGTGCGTCGTATGATGAAATGTTTTTCGAAAGGTCCAGTTATTAAGTGGCACCAATATATACACAAAGAAAAAAGTTAAGCACGCCCCCCCCCCTTCCTGGAAAGTCTGCACTGACCGATAAAATCATTGGTGCAGGGAGATTGTGGGCAAACTGATCTTGCAGAAACTCTTGTGATCACAGAGGGCAACATTCTGGCGATAAGAAATCACCATTAATGGCAATAAGCTGTACAATTTATTCCGGATATCGTTAGCCAAATCAAAAGTGTATTTTAGCAAAATAAAAAAGATGCTTGTAAGTATGAAACTTCACAGTCCATCTTGCTTCACAGGGCGAACGTATTGAAGTAAAAATGTGACTTTGAGTGTGTACAGCAGAAGGTCAATATCGCGTATAGCCTCCATTAGCTTCCAACCTGCGCTGCATTCCTCCAGTGAGACGTCGGATCTGTTGAAGGGGTAACTGCCGCCAATACCGATGTAATGTAGCTTCCAATTCCTGCAGATCTTGTACAGGAGGCTCTAGGGCTTGAATGTTTCTGCCCTTCCTATCCCAAATGTGCTCTTAAGGATTCAAATCCGCGCAGTTACCCCTTCAACAGATCCGACGTCTCACTGGAGGGGTGAGATGGAGGTTGGAAGCTAATGGAGAAAATACGCACTATTGACCTTGATTTGGTTAACGATATCCTGAATAAATTATATAGCTTATTGCCATTAATGGTGATTTCTTATCGCCAGAATGTTGCCCTTTATGATCACAATCGTTTCTGCGCCATCAGTTTGCCAACAATCTCCATACACCAATGATTTTATCGGTCGGTGCAGACTTTCCAGGGGGGTGCTTAACTTTTTTCTCAATGACACTCAATGACACTCAATGACTTTTAATCTAACCTAAATCAGGAAGTTGAGTTAAATCGGCAGTATATCTCAATCAATACTTCAGGGAAAAAAGCGGGTTCCGAAATAATCCAAGCAGGGTAGAACAAGTAGGGTAATCCAAGTAGGGTAATCCAAGTAGGGTAGACGAAGCGTTGAACCTGCAGTCTGATCCTGAAGTAAATTACCCTGTCTATGTTAATTCTTTGCTACTAAAATATTCTCACGTGTAAGTTTACTCACACGTATTACCGTTTGCTACAGCTTTATTAAAACAGGCCCCTGAAACGAAATACCGTTGCTTGGTTAGGCTTAGGTTATGAAAAGATTAAACTCAGAGACCTTATTGAAAAGCGCTGAAGCCATCAGTGTCACCATACAACTTCAACATTAGCTTCAGAAATGTAAACGCACAGCCTTTAAAAATCCAGTTTCGCCACTTTTGTTAATGTTAATTTAGCATGTTAAAACACTCTTTTATAAATCTCAAACGCATCATACAGGAGAAGTGGGTCTATTATAGCAATAACTGGTTAATGAAAATACGTTATATATTACATAAACAACACACATTTTGCGTGTTGTAAAACTTCAAAAAGTGGATATTTTTTATTTGAGCCAATATTCATAAATTGTTGCCCTCGTCGTAAATAGTATCGTCACCTCCCCTCAGTAGTTGCTACTCATATTGTAAATAGCTTCATCTTCTTCTTCCTTTTGTATAGTGGAAAATAGTTTCGTGTTCTTCTGAGTAGCTGCCGACCAAGCATCGTGAATGGCTTCGTCTTCTTCCTTTTGTACAGTTGTTGCCCCCCCCCCCCCCCCAAACCTCGTAAATAGTTTAATCATCTTGCCATAGTATTTGTTGGCTCCCATTGTAAGCAGTTTCGTCTTCTTCCCTTTGATAGTTGCCGCCATCTTAAATAGTGTCGTGTTCTTCTATTAGTAGTTGTTGTCGCCATCATAAATAGTGCTGTCTTCTTCCCTTTGATATTTGCCGCCATCGTAAAAAGTGTCGTGTTCTTCCATTAGTAGTTGTTGCCCCTATCATAAATAGTGCCGTCTTCTTCCCTTAGTAGTTGTTCACCCCATAAATAGTGTAGTATTCTTCCCTTAGTAGTTGTTGTCCCAATCGGTAGGCCCTATTAGTGTCGTCTTATGCTCTTAGTAGTTGTTGCCCCATCATAAATAGTTTTATCTTCTTGCCTTCGTAGTTGTTGCTAACAGAGTACGCGCTTTATCGATGTATTAAACTATATTTATTATATTGTACGGTATTAGTATTATAAGTACGTCACGTACTTCTCGCTTATAAAAGAAACTTGAAAGGCATAATGTTTACCTTGCGAGATTCTCGTACCTTCGGGATCGGGATCTCAATAAAGTATGATGTATATAGTTTAATACTCTATTTTAGAATGAATGTTTACATGCATCATCGAAGCGACTCGGGTTTTTAGTATATATACGGTTCGGAGGACCTACTTCAAACACAGCATCTCTGCTACATTATGCATGTGTAACGTCAGTCAACGTTCATTACACTGGGATCTGTTATCCTTACAAGAGAGGTGAGTAAGCCGGTTCATCTTGCCTCTATAGTTGTCTATACAAGAATTTCATTATACCTGGCCCGATACTAACTAAACTTACCTGTTTACGGGGTAGCTTTTGTAACTTACTCATAGGGCTAAGCTTGCTTCTCAGCAAAGCATAATAGAAGCCTATGCAGGTAACTTGAATAGGCCCATAGGTTTTTAGTGCGATTTAGTATTTTAACAATGTTATTTATGCAATATTTTACTGGAAATGTGCTTAAAGCTTCAAAAATATTGATATTTCATTTTTCATTAAGCTTCTTTCAAGGCTTGTAGATAGGCATATTCCTAATTCCAACAGCCAGAGTTTTTTTTTCAATGAACGTCCGTTTTCTTATATGAACTGCAGTAATAAATCCAAGCTGTTGCTGAAATTTAGGCCTTAGAAACTATAGTTGGATATAAGTTTCGCATAACCTATATATCGGCTGGACACTATCGCTTAGATACATCTACGATATGGTAACTGGCATTCTGGAATGTTCTATGCATTGTAAGCGAGGATAATAAACCCCGTTTCTAAAACACTGTTACATTAAGGTCAGGGCAAAGGATGAGACACATGTGTGCGGCTATGTCAAGGATTACTTTTAAATAACAACTTTTAGGATGATTGGGTGACGGCCTTTCGATTTTATTACTTACATCAGTATCAAAATCAAGATTTGATCGCTGTTGATATACTTCAACCATGTCATTTTTTTTTTGCGAAAAGTTTTGACATCATTTAGTATTTTTAATTTGAAAAGGAACCCGTAATGTCAACCAAAGACAAGCTCGGCGATGCGCATATATAAGCGCCAAAAATGGCTGGAATCGAGAATTTTAATACCCAATCTTTGGGTTTGAGGGATACAGAAAGGCCTTCCGATAAATTTGAAAATTTAAATTCAATACAAAAAGATCTGAAATGAGTGTATTCCAGCATAGAATTTACTGTGCTTTCCGTTCGATGTTGTTGATCGAACTTCAGTTTTGGGTATGCCTTCACACTATCATTTACACATCTTAAACAACTGGACATTTTTATGTGTCCTGTGTATAATTTGATTCATTTTACTAGTAGTAAGCTCATATAAATTGGGGGGGCCTCCGTGGCTCAGTAGGTAGAGCGTTGGACACTCAATCCGAACAGCCTTCCACCAATAGGTCGCGGGTTCGAAACCCACTCAGTCCAAAAATTGGAAAATTTTCTGACTGGGTTTTTACTCGAACGACCAATGTGGAATGGTTGCCAGTTACCAGCGGAAGGTCGTGGGTTTCCTCCGGACACTGAGCCCGGTTTCCTCCCACAATAAACCTGGCAACGCCGCCAAATAAGTGAAATAATCTTGAGCGCGGCGTAAAACACCAAACAATCAATCATATCAATTCGTTATCTTCACAATTGTCAGAAGAGCTACGGCGACGAGTGGACCGTAAACGGGCCCCTGGCCCAATCGCCATAAAGCAAACACTTTCACAATCCACTTGGGATGAGACGGTATTACTTGAAAGAAGTGAGAGAGCCACTCTCTCACAAAATTGTAGAAGTCGTAAAAGCAGCCGAAATCAAATACAATTGAAGACACTGGAGTAATCGAAAGTTGTTCAAAACTTTGCCTCTCGCCACTTGTCACTTTCTCGAGAGAATTAGCTTCTTTACTATATATTGTGGACCATTTCGTTTAATTCGTACCTTGTCTCGAAAACATTATTTTTCATATGCAAGATGCAGTTTACTGGGCTAAATATTTTATATAAAAAAATAGCAATATGCATATTTCTATAACTTGAGGTTTTGGTATGCGTTTGCGTGGGTAGTAAAATGTTTCCTGTTGTACCAATCGTGTCCCTTCGCTTTCGGGGTTAACATGTTTAGATTGCTTCATGGTGTACATGCAGTTTCAATTCAAGGAAACAGCCGAGGACTGTTCTAATTGTGGTATGCCCATTAGTAGTTAATGCATCTGCATTCAATCGGGAGGTCTTCGGCTTCAGATTTCAACTCCAGCAAAAGGTCTATTAAATCCACTGAACTTTTGCTGAGTAACTCCAAGCTAAATTCTAGTCTTTAATTTGCTGTTATTTGTGGTAAATCCCGTGTTGTAGATATTATCGCTGGTTTATGAATCCATCGCCGTCTTGAAAATACGCCACAGACTCCGAGCTTGCGTTCCTTTCTTAAAGGAGAAGGAAATGAAAGAACTTAGTAGATACAGTAAAATGCGCTAAATTTTCCTTTCTAACGGTATCAAAACCATATCTGTACGATTTTTCCTCGCCAAACTGTGCTACAAGAAAGTTAATCGTTATCAGAGAACGCAAAGCTTAGCTGTGTGTCCCGATCGGCCAATCAGCATACACCAAGCTCACCAGTCACTGTAGGCTATTGGCTAGCCGAGAAATCTTGGCTCTGCCGTATTTTTTTTTCCGTGTTCGTCATAGCCAAGATCACTTCCATAGTAAAAAAGTGATATTTGTTAAGGAGACCCGCCGAAAAAATCGGCGGCGCAAATTGCACAACAAATAAGCAAAGAATAAAATATTTACCACTGCATTCCGATAGTATAGACCACGGAGAAGGAGTTTGTCAAACTTATGCCGCTATAAAGTGACTAAAGATATATGATTGAAGTATTTCTACGGCGCCCCGCACAGTTTAACTGGTCGTTTAAATGTTTTACTATGGCGGTTACGCCAGGTTGAAAGCCAGCGGACTTCGAAACAAATATTGACTGCATAAGGGAAAGTTTACCACTTTACAGCGGCGTAAGTTTGACAAACTCCTTCTCCGTGGTCTATACTATCGGAATGCAGTGGTAAATATTTTATTCTTTGCTTATTTGTTGTGAAATTTGCGCCGCCGATTTTTTCGGCGGGTCTCCTTAACAAATATCACTTTTTTACTATAGAAGTGATCTTGGCTATGACGAACACGGAAAAAAAAAATTCGGCAGAGCCAAGATTTCTCGGCTAGCTATTGGCGTAAGAGAAATTGGTCAACTCTGGAAGTCTGCCATTTAAACGTAGGGTAGTTTCGATCATTTCGAGGCGCTGATAACTAAAGACAAACGCACTAATTACTCTGAAATGTATACTGGCTTGTAAATCAACCTTTGGGGAAATATGACAGACTGCATTTAGTGTCTACGCGACTTGTCCGGGTTGTTGTAGAATTTTCAGAAAAGGGAGTCTTATCGCTGACATTGCAGGTTATAGTCATTCAAGATAAGATAAGCTCGTAAGGGAAGTAATTTACTAATACTTCTTCCTGTCAATTTCAAAATGCCAATGGCGCGCTTCGCTGACGATCTAACACGGCTTTATCACACATATGAATACGATGGTCTCTGGCAGCCCGTTCGATATAATTGCATGCTGTTTTTTTATTTTCTCCCCCTTTAACTTGAATTACGTATAGCCGCCATTTGTAATTTCGGTAGGCAGCGATAAATCTGTTCTTGACTATATTTAAACATGGAAAATGTCGCCTGTATAGTGACGGGTTTAAACTACACATGCATTTTTAGAACTATAAACTGCCTTCCCCCAGACGAGAGCTGAATTGCCCCAGTAAAAAGTCATCGAAGCCGTACAGTATAGGCACACATGTGTGGCTAAAGCCCATTACCCGTCCGTAGCATCTGTTGTGTTTGTTCGGGCTTCCGACTCCAAAATAACTATTTTTTTTATAAAAAAAAACATAGTAATTTTGGAGCCAGAAACCCGGACTTCTGTTGTGTACCCCTCTATAATGCCATTCGGGAAAGTTTTCATTTTAACGTCGTTTGTTTGTTCTGACAAGGGGGTTGCGACAGGAGAGTGGATAAACCCAATGACTGCCTTTATTATATATTTTATAACACGGTTGAACAAATCAACACAAAGGTATGAATTAACTGAGCTGAAAGCTTGACATTAATCCACATACGCTTGGGTTGCTTTCTTTTAACATAAGAGTGTAAGGCCTACTCAGTAATATTACAGACTATAAAGATTCGTGATAAAATAATAACCAGTCGATATTGGATATTTGAGAAATATAAATGAAAAATATACATGTAGTTCATAACTAGGGATGTAATACGAATGTACACAACGTGTGCACAAAATACTGTTTATTAGAGCTGCATTTAGAAAATGTAGGATGAATAGAAAAGCAGTCACACGTGGAACATGATTCAGCTAAGAAAAAGCAAAACAACATTTTATAGCGGTTGAACTTGTTTTTCTAGCCGTTATTTTCCAGTGAAGATTATGCTTAGGGCTCAAGTGGCATGCTTTTCTCTGAAATACATATATACGTGTCTGTATACATGCCATATATCTTAAAAGTTTATACTGTGGTGTGGCCCTTTTTCACTTCAAAATTTTAGCATTCAACGCATTAACTTACCATGAAGTAATTATTGGATAGCACAAATAGGAATAGTAGCTATCTAGTATTGCAAGCATTACCATATACCGCAGGCTTAGAGCGACTTAGTATATACTAAGTCGCTCTACGCCTGAGGTATATGCTAATGCTTGCAATGCTAGTAGCTATCCACTGGAACCAATCGCATTCTTTTGACGTGGATCAGGCACTTCTCTTGGCCGATCGTATTCTCGTGAGATCTCCCTTTGACGTGGATCAGGCACTTCTCTTGACCAATCGTATTCTCGTGAGATCTCCCTTTGACGTGGATCAGGCACTTCTCTAGACCATTCGTATTCTCGTGAGATCTCATTTTGACGTGGATCAGACACTTTTCTTGGCTCTATATATGAACTCAAAAACACAAGGGCACAGGGAAAATCTTCTTGTCTAAAATAACCATAGAGACAAGTATGTATAGGACAAGGGGGACTAATAGTTTACGATTGCACCTAGTACAAAAAAAATAAGTCTCGCTATAAATTAAGAATTGTTCCGGCTATTTGTTTGTGTAACAACTACTGTTCACTGTTTTAACTTTCACACTGTGTTACAATTAGTATATACTAAGTCGCTCTACGCCTGCGGTATATGCTTATGCTTGCAATGCTAGTAGCTATCCACTGGAACCAATCGCATTCTTTTGACGTGGATCAGGCACTTCTCTTGGCCAATCGTATTCTCGTGAGATCTCCCTTTGACGTGGATCAGGTACTTCTCTTGACCAATCGTATTCTCGTGAGATCTCCCTTTGACGTGGATCAGGCACTTCTCTAGACCATTCGTATTCTCGTGAGATCTCCCTTTGACGTGGATCAGGAACTTCTCTAGACCATTCGTATTCTCGTGAGATCTCATTTTGACGTGGATTAGACACTTCTCTAGACCATTCGTATTCTCGTGAGATCTCATTTTGACGTGGATCAGGCACTTCTCTAGACCATTCGTATTCTCGTGAGATCTCCCTTTGACGTGGATCAGACACTTCTCTAGACCATTCGTATTCTCGTGAGATCTCCCTTTGACGTGGATCAGGCACTTCTCTAGACCATTCGTATTCTCGTGAGATCTCATTTTGACGTGGATCAGACACTTTTCTTGGCTCTATATATGAACTCAAAAACACAAGGGCACAGGGAAAATCTTCTTGTCTAAAATAACCATAGAGACAAGTATGTATAGGACAAGGGGGACTAATAGTTTACGATTGCACCTAGTACAAAAAAAATAAGTCTCGCTATAAATTAAGAATTGTTCCGGCTATTTGTTTGTGTAACAACTACTGTTCACTGTTTTAACTTTCACACTGTGTTACAATTAAAAGGATTTGATTGAATTGACCATTTCGGTTTAGAAGATGTTTGTTCACGACTTTGTTGGAATTGTATGGCATAGACGTCATTTCTCTGTTCAGGCGTTGTGACACGCATCTATTGCATTGCCTCATGTCGACAAAATGATTACGATTTCAACATCCAAAACACCAACGTAGCGTAATTTTTATAATGAACTAAATATAGAGGTTATTGATTTTTTCCATATACACATTGCGCAAACGTCAATTCTTAAACCCAATGGGTCTATTGCGCAAACGTCAGGTCTATACTATTTGAGTTGTTTTTTTAATCTGTTCCCTTTTTTGGATTGATTGATTGATTGATGTTTTACGCCGCACTCAAGATTATTTCACTTATATGGCGGCGTTGTCAGGTTTAGTGGGGAGGAAGCCGGGCTCATTTCCCCGAGGAAACCCCCTAGCTTCGGCGAGTACCTGGCAACTCATCGACATACAGCGACAGAGTGAAAAATCCACTCAGAAATTTTTCAATTTTTATTTGTCTGAGTGGGATTCGAACCCGCGCTGGATCGATGGAAGGTCTTTGTGGGACTGAGGGGCGACACTCTAACCCAACACCGAGCACCCCCCCCCCCCCCCTAAAATCAATCTGGTTGCCCGCTTAAAAGATCGATCATTCTTGGATAAATTCCAACTACTCACCTCTGACCCAAAGGCCAGTAAGTGCTTAAAAAGTGTTTTAAAGATATACTGGTCAGGGCTAAACTCCCCTGCAAAATTTTCCCTGTCTTTTCCCATGATTCTAGGGGCTCAATCTCTGTCTACAGGTATTCTTGTCATAGCTTGAGATGCGTAAGCATTGTCAATGTATTACAAAGTGTCCTTGAAAATTCCACTGACCAAGACCAAGCTCCTGTCAGTCGTCAACCTAATGAAATATCATAGGTTTAGTTTATTACAACAATTTATAATGGGGTATTAAGGTCTAAATGATGTACCTCTTTTCAACACAATTAGAAACGTGAAGGAAAGAAAACTCTTGCGTATGGATTTACAACTTCTTGGTTTATTGGGAACACGACGCTTCGGTGTAGCTCATAACACCGTTATCAAGTGATGAGTAACAAATATGTAAGATGATTATTTATACTAAACTATAACAAAGGATAAAGGATATAACAACAAGCTCTTAAAACAATAAAGCACATAACTGGGGAAAAGGGTATGCCCATCAACATACGAGTAAAATAACATCAAAAATCTGTGTTAAAATTAGATGGCAAATCAGCCATCTCAGACCATATCCAGGCAAACCCCACACACAATATTCAATGGGACAAAACACAAATCTTAGAAAGTAACCAAAGCTGCTGGAAGAAAAGAAAGCTACTTGAAGCCATTCACATAAAGAGGATTAAGCCAATAATGAACAGAGACCAAGGACTATTTATCCCTAACATTTATGATTTAATAATCTTAAGAGAACCCCACAGAGTTTAAACCCTTTTCCCCATTTATGTGCTTTATTGTTTTAAGAGCTTGTTGTTATATCCTTTATCCTTTTTTATTGTTTAGTATAAATAATCATCTTACATATTTGTTACTCATCACTTGATAACGGTGTTAGGAGCTACACCGAAACGTCGTATTCCCAATAAACCAAGAAGTTGTAAATCCATACGCAAGAGTTTTCTTTCCTTCATTATTATGCTCAACTTCTAAATGCCACTTAAACAAGTCAATTAGAAACGTCTCATGGTTATTTTAGACAAGAAGATTTTCTCTGTGCCCGTATATTTTAGTGTTCTTAAATATTAATGAGCCAAATGCTCTTTATTATGGTGCAACTTATTTCGCGGATGGATAAAGGAAAGTCCGCATTTTAGGTGGGGTTATTTTGTGGGTATTTTTATTATTTTTGTAATCTCGGAAGATATTCAGATAAGAGGCCATTAAATTAATTAGGACAAATGAGAGTGTCCCACTAACAAGACTGAAGCCCTTTAGCATATAGGCCACTAACTGCACAGTCTTCAACGTGATTTTGTGATGATATCGTTAACACGAATAGACAAAAAATGTCATCTTCGTGTTACCACCCATATTTTTGTCTCATTGACTGCGATAATTTGCGGTTTAGGATGGGATAGTATCAATTTTAATGTAGACACCGTACATTTTGTAACCCATCCCGGACTACACATCCTTGTATCGGGACAGGTGCAAAATCAATTTAATTTTATTTTGTTGCTGAAAAGAAGCCCGTAATACTTTTGCTTTCATTGACGGAGTATTAAGGTAAGCTATTGGATTTATTTTCACATTTATGTTTTTAGGGCAAAAAAAAAGCTCTCCAACATCAGAGTTTTCCCTGTATAATGATGATGTACAGTATTAATATACAGATAGATATCTTTTATTTATCGTGACAAGTTCACACATTTTAAAATAGAGTACAAATCTACACCTATATATTTCATTCTTTGTTGAGATTTTATATACTATTTCGAAAAATAAGTGAGTTTTTTTATTGTACGTTATAAATTTTAATTGATATTTTTTCTAGATCTCGCTTCGAGATCAAATGAGTTGATAAACGCGACATGTGGTTTAGGCTATCAAATCTAACCCATTCAAAGCAATGACGGCAGGTAAATAAATAGCTGATAACCGACCCTTAAAATATACATCCAAAAATAACGTATATTGTTTCACAAAATGTTATTTTTATAAATTGTGTTCTATTATAAAACTTACAGCTAAATTTTGCGAGCTGCAGTTTTTAAAAAGTAATAAGATGTTTTGATTCAAAATTACACTTAATTGCTAAAAGTAGAATGAACTGGCAAAATTCAGACTTCTGAGCGTTTGAAGAAGCGTGAAAAATAAAGAGTTCACGGTGAAATAAAACATTTCGGTAAAGCCATCATACGAAGCCAAGATTTGTGCTAATAACGGACCGAACTAAAATGTATGAGTATATTTTCGTTTGTTGCTTTTTAAAAGCTATCTTAACGCACATATATCCAAAAAAGCTACCAGCGAAAATGTTCTATGTTTTGTACTTCTTGAAGTAGTCTTATATAAAGACACTGCATGGACTCGAATATACGTCAAGTTGTCAGTGCCAAGAAGAAGCGTACTTAGACAGATCGTATATATACGTCCAGTTTATTTAAATTTCTTACACACTTTCGCCTCGCGCAAGCCCCATACAGACTCTTTGGTCGATTCTCTATTCTAAGCGTCAAAGATTAGTTTTCAATGAAGGTCACCAAACATTCAAATTGTCTTGGCGATCAGAATGTATGAGAAAAAAAATCCAACCTATTTAGGCAGCTCACGGCACTTTAAAGCTGAACAATGAACGTAGTTTGAAGATTGTTACCGCCTTTTTCTATTTATAGAGATGTACTGTATGTCACCTCATCGTAATAGAATGCCCGATGAAGTGAACTGAGTTGGGCAGAAAAAGTAAGCTTGAAGCCTTGCTGGACATCGATCATAATTTGTTATTTGAAATATACATACTCAGGTATTTTAAATAACCGGGACGGACGTTCATTCAATTCAAGAATAAGTTAGTTAAAAAAATATTTTAACGTACGTCTTCGAGACAATTCATTCAGCAATGAAAAACTATAAAATCTATAATTGTTATATTTCTTTGAAAGAATAGCGGATAATTTTTTAAATTTGGTTTTACCCGGAAAATATTAACGGTTTTGGCAGCTCGTGCCACTATCAAATATAAAGGGAATAATTAAATTAAAGAATAAACTGGTTCACCGCGTTTTGAAACTGATGTTATTACTGACAATCCATCATTAGTTTAGCTCCGTCATATTTAATTTAATTTAATTATTTCTTTATGCGTTTTAAAAGTTTCTGTTCATCTAAATACTGGCATATCAAGTACTAACTAATTAACCTTGTATGATTAAGGAACTGAAGTAATTTACAAATTGTATTCATGTATGCCTATGTTTCTATTAAGCTAAACTATAAGCTAACAATATGTTGATAGAAAGAATGTGGAGCTGCGGCTAGCTTATGTTTCGTCAGACTATATCACTTAGTTCCATCGCCATAATGAACAATGCGTTTAAAAAAACAGGGATGAAAACAGAGCAAAGAATAAAAGCCGTTTCGCTTCACTAGTTTTAAACAAAGTTGAGAAAATACCTTTGAAAAGAGTAATTTTCTGTAAGGTGTGGCGAATACATCATACAATTATCTTAGCGTTTTGAGACGTATCATCTGTGTGACTTTGTTGATACAAGACTATAGTTGGCCCGTGTGAAAGGTGTAAACCATTTCAAGGTAGGTCGTAAAATACTAACACTTTATAAGTAGCAGTGACACAAGCTGTCGAAATTCGATTTTTTGCACAATTTCCGACCGTCATAATAAATCAAGCTTTTACAATTCGTCGGAAAACGAGCCCAGTTATCATGTATGAAGCTAACTTGCTTGCGAAATATAAATAGATATTCAATACCTGAGATGCACTTTACTTTATTCGAAGCTTAAGTCACTTTTTAACCGTAAAGTGGCATGAGCTGATAAATATAGCGAAAATATTTTTACAACCGAATTAGTTAATTGATGTTCGGCATTTTTTATTTGTCAAAAAGTTCGAAATAGGAGCTTTCTTCATATATCAATCTTGGTTGATTGATTGAGTGATTGATGTTTTACGTAGCACTCAAGATTATTTCACTTATATGGCGGTGTTGCCAGATTTAGTGGGAGAGGAAACCGTGCTCATTGTCCGGAGGAAATCCCCGACCTTCGGCGTAGTTTTAGCCCTAATTCATCTAGGAAGAATTTTCTTACCGGTCGATGACCCGTAAAGTATTTTATACAGTTCTTATTTGAATTCAATTAAAACGTTTGTTTGAAAAGCATACAGGTCCGCCCTTATAAGTCTAATCTTTTGAACAAAAGATGTCTTATTCTCATTAAGTAACTTACATACACGTGAGCCTTGCGTCAATGGGATTTTAAGTACTTCATAAAAAGACGGTTTCTACGTCCAGGCTTCAAAACAGGTTTAGACGTTTTTATTCTTTTTCTTCTTTCGGGTGGTATGAGAGATGTCAGATAGTGACGTCAAAGTAACAACCGTTATAGCATGCAGTTCAAAACACCCAGAGATATGATATTTTTTTGCCTTAGAAACGAGACTGTCTGCCCAGTTAAAGTTGCATGAGCTGCCAAAATTAAGATTTTTTTTGCATAAATTCCGATTGTCAAGAGAAGTTCAACGTTTAAAGTATACCGTCTATAGTGCCAAATTTTGTATGAAAATTTTATGTTTTGCTTGATGAAACCGAGATTTTAAACAGTTTCTATAGCGGTGCAAATTAAAAGATTTCTTATATAGAATCAAGGTTAAGTTTGACATATTTGAATTTATGTGTGACGCTTGGAGACTTTTCGTTATCATGTGATTAAATGGACAAGGTATCCATCTTTCTTCGGTGATGATGGATATCTTACTGGCATAGCTCCGAATATCTATTAGGGGTTTAGTTGGCTTAAGTGATAGACGGACATGCTTCCGTCGTTGGATCGCTAATTCGAACACCATAAACAAATTTTAAAAAATCTGACTGGGGTTTCGCTCGATCGCCCAAAGTACCTGGGGTTTCGTTCGATCGCCCAACGTACAGAAGTGGCTATATATGTTATTGGAGGTTTGGTGTCTCTTCCACTAAACATGCGAATATCGCAATATAAGAGAAATAATCAAGTGCCACGGAAAAATCTATCAATTTATATCAATAAGTCTATGTTATAACACAATGTAACAGAAAGACCGATAGGTGACTCAAAGATAAGTCATAAAACGGTCTAAATATTTGTTTCATTTAAGAAAATTACATTTAAAGGACTAACGCCATGTATCAACGATCTGGATTAGGTTTGGAGAAGTATATCATGTGATAGCTATGGGACATGAAATCCCAGAAATGTTTGTTTCACGATCGGGACATTCTTTCCTAGTCAGTCATTTGTCATTTCTTATTTAGATGGTCGCCAGAAGTAAATTCGTTCACCATTTTCTGGTGACGCTGAGTTTAACGTGAAAGATAAAACCTACAGCAAAATAATTTATTATAGACGATAGTTTTTATTTTGGATTTCATTACAGAAAAATCAAAAGCCCCTGCGAAGATGAAGGAACTAGTTGTTCTAAGTGCTGTGCTGACAATAGCTATCTGTTGTACTCCGCCCAGGGGATGGACGGCAAAGAGTATGGAAGAGTTGGTACCGGAATATGAGGTGGTTCTGATGGGCAAACTGGTCGAGGCAGTTGATCCAGACGGTGGGGCTGTATTGGTTGGCGGGAATAGAACCTACGGAATCTCCTGTATACTGAAGGAAGATAACCGACCGATTCCGGCGACGGTCACTTTATCGAATCCCACAAACCCTTGTATCTCGGTACCAGCAGACGTTGGGAAAAGCTATATGTTGGGCTTGAGTCGGGGAAAAGACGATTCTTTGATGTGGTGGAAAGATGCTGGACTTGAATCCACTTTCTATGAAGATACCTCCGAAAATATGAAGAGGGCAATGAGTATCTGTGAACTTCAGAAAACAATATTACCGACGAAGACAGATTCTGGTGACATCTACTGCCCAGTGCCTTCACAGGAACAGTCCGAAAAATGTTCAAATGACAGTTCCACTATCGCTATGGGATCCATTGTTACATTTGTATGTGCATTTCTATCCCTTATTGTTTCGAAAATCTGAAAACATTATTTGATGCATAATTTCCTTGGTGCTATCTTTGCTATTCTTTTTATCCGATACGATTTTATTGTGTATTCTTATACTACGTCTCTTAAAGCGCATTCAATTGACCTCTCCACATATGTTTTAGCCTAACGTTCCAAAAGGTTAGACAAACCCAGAGTGTGGGGGGGGGGGGGGGGGGGGGATTTGTGACTATATAAATATCATGACGATGTATTAACCAACGTTGTTCATAAAACCTATCAGGCTAAATCCAATGAACTATTTGCGTGGAATGAGCACGTCTCATTGGCTGGTTTGGATCTGACTTTGTAAAATGTGCCG
The DNA here is from genome assembly GCA_963971465.1 of Lepidochitona cinerea. NCBI lineage: Eukaryota > Metazoa > Mollusca > Polyplacophora > Chitonida > Tonicellidae > Lepidochitona > Lepidochitona cinerea. Next base: position 23,867,617 of record OZ020557.1, read on the forward strand.
CCATTGATAGTTGAAGCGCGCGTGCATAACAGATCTGGATCGAAATTGCACCATCTCCTAGTAATGGCGGCATTCGATTCAAATCAAATACCAGGTAACCTCCATTTCACGCATATAGTTCATTGGCTTACTCATATTTTATTCGCTGTCTTCCAATTTCACGAGTTTTAAACACAATGTATGTTTATATTAGGTGCATTTAACTTTGATTACAAAAACCGATATATATTTCTGAAAACTAAAACATGGTGAAAACCTATACCTTTTGATGCCTACTTCAACTGAACAAAGGTATTTGCTGGAATGACACACTCTGAATATGTCTGAATGAAAGCAATTTTATTTAACCTGTGTCTTTTTTATTATCAATTCCTGGATGCGAAAATGTCTCCATGAACTATAGCCAGTTCAACATTTTGTAAAAACAACGCCAAAAGTAGGGCAAAACAACAGGCTCAAAACTTGTTGCTGGATGGGAAATATTCCAGTAAAAAAAAAAACGTCTTTCATTTTCTGCACTATTGTTATCTTACAGTACTTTTATGCAATTGTAACGTTTGCTAGTCATTCATTTTGCTTGCTTTTAAAATTCGGTGGCCAACTTTTAGTAAAGGTTTTTTGCGCGCTGTCAGAAGGTCTGTCATCTTTTGTGCCATCTCTTGTTTTTTGTAAATTTTCTGTTGTCAATTTTCTTTTAATTTTTAAATAAATACATTTCTATTTAAGCATAGTTTGGGGGATTTTAATTTCATTTCATAAATAAAGGTTTTAGGTCATGTTTAGGTCATGGTTGCCCGCATATTAAAAGGTTTTGAATCTCACTGATAAAATAGATGGTTGTGACGTAAGAATAAAGAAAACCCACACAATCGCCGCCTTGGGCTAGTAGGAACTAAAAAATAAACCAAAGTGTTCCCATGTTCAAAATTTAGATTTAACCGGAAAATATCAACATTTTGGCAGCTCAAATGATCGCGTTGCTGGCCTTCTATCAATGCCTCGGTGGGATTCAATGAGTCGGATTGGTGGTAAAAGTTCCTCGCTAGCTGTAGTGAACTGTAAGAATCTTACTGAGAATTTATAATGTGTATGATATTTAATTCTCTGTTCTATACTGTTCCCAAACATGTAACCCTACAATAATAGGGCATATTAGTTACACAGTCTGTGTGTGACCCAATACGGAAATATATGGGGTTAGTAAAATCCATATTGGGCGAGGCGTCAGCCGAGCTGTGTAACGAATTTATCCCGCTGAAGACCCTTCCTTAGCCGACGCTTGTCTGGTTGATAGTTTTTTACTCTTAGCGAAGGTGTTTACAACTCAGCCGATACGCGCGATACCGATACGGCGATAGTTCTACTCAGTTCAGGCCACTAGACTAACCAGGTAACCTACATTCAGCAGATTTTGGGATAAGTACGCTTGCGAGTAGCAATCAATATAACAAAACATGTTATCGGCGGCTTAAACGTTACCTACCAGAATTATATCGGATATCTCTCTACACAACCGAGTCAACTATCAGTGTCACGTGTCGTTGTTTACAATTTTAAGGACGTCGACAGCAGTGGCCTTCCTTTGTTCAAGCAACATGTCACTCAATCGTTTTAGAGTTGATATCTCAACGAATGGCAGAAGGATCAATCTCTATTTTAGATTGACCCTCTGATAGACTGCAGGTCATTTTGAATGTGGCGACCAAAAAGGTAGCCGTGTAACGTACAATTTCCACATCCTCTTGGGGGCCCATCGAAAGTGTCCTCGTGATAATGTAAGGGACCGAAATACTCTGTTTGTTAACTTTCAGGCGCGATCAGTTTTCTTTATGATCATGTCTTTATAAATGATATTAGCATTTAATAAATTTATAATTATTTTTATTTTCTGTTTTCGTCTGTAGTAAAGCATCTTGATATTTACTTTCGACGCCATTTTTATTCAGTCCAAAAATACGGTGATTTGCCGTATAAAAAGCGCAGACTGTCCGAGGCGTGTCAAAGCCGACCGGTAGCGAGCGAAGATAGCCGAAGGATGTTCCGAGTGGCCTCGGGCAGTCTGCGTTCTTTATACGGTAAATCACCGTATTTTTGGGCTGAATAAAAATGGCGTCGAAAGTAAATATCAAAATGTTTTACTACAGACGAAAACAGAAAATAAAAATAATTATAAATTTATTAAATGCTAATATCATTTAGAAAGATATTTGTTTATATATTTTATTTAGCCCGGTAAACCACATGTTGTAGACAGACGCAGTTTCGGTGCATATCAGGAATCTTCAAATACTTCAATTATATAACTAATCGAGGCTGAAAGTTAACGAACCGATTGTTTCAGTCCCTTACATTATCACGGGGACACTTTTGTGGGGCCCTCAAGGGGATTTGGGATTTGTACGCTTCACGGCTACCTATTTGGTCGCCATAGTCAAAATGACCTGCAGTCTATCAGAGGGTATTTCACGCACGTAAATCCCCGAAGTTTCAGAGTGATGTGTTGTGTCATATAACACCCCTGTCCCATTATAGTCATCAAGTTCAGTAGCAATTATGAAATGCTTCAAGCTAATTATTTGCTTATTAGTGTAGCCTTTCGTTGTGTAGCCAGCTGACAGTGTTAACAATGAAATCAAATTGCGCATAACATAGGATGCTTATCACTAGTTTAAAACGGGCGTACTTAATGTTCACCACCATTGCTCTAAATCATACCAGTATTCAGTGAAAACTTATCAGCATGTGATTCGTGGATGGTACATACCGATTTCAATGACCAAAGCTCTCCCGTTTCCAACGATTTGTGACAACCTTCTCAGTAGTGCTGTGTCTCCTACTTTGAAGGAAACATTTCGACAGTTCGGAGAGCCAGTGGTCAAAATAATTATTCGGGCTTCATCGAGTAATGGATTAAAGTTTAATGGAGCTACAACAGCAACAGCTTCAGAGTTTCAGGTCATCCATTGTCTTCTCAAAGATTAAGAAATCTTCAATAATCGAGGGTACGATAGCATGCATTAGTGTCATTATGGGCAGTTTAAACGCGTGGTATTAAACAAAATTCATCAAGAGGTTTCTATTCTCCAAGCGTCCATCTTTAATATTCTAGTAACCTACCTTCAACAGTGACTTGGACAAGAGCTGGTTTTGCAGCTTAAAGCTAGTGTCCAAGATAGTATTTCTAGAAGTGTTTAAACTGTTTGAGGCGTCAGTGGTTCAGACGAATTCCTTTAGTGTCTCAATCGCAGAGATATATTAAACAAGATTCAAGTGCCGAAGACAATTTCTTCAACAGATATATCCGCAAGATGATTTGGCGTTTACGGTATACCTATAAAAAAGTGCTTTTATAGACTTTTTAATGGTCCACGAGGACAGAACTCCGTGGTTTCAGTTTTCGTTGTAACTGCTCTAACATTGGTTATGAATTTAACTTTCAACGAAGGATTCTCGACATCATTGATCCAGGTAGGTCGGATTTTATTCTGGTCGGTCACGGGGTTTTAGTGGAATGCAGCGAATGAGTCCGGTAATCAGCACCATTCGAATATTTCCCCTAAGGCCCGTTCTTACTGTGCGATTTGTCGTACGGACTTGTAGGATGCGACTAAAATGGATGCGTTTAATTGGTCGATAAGATTTGTCAACCAATCAAATGCATCCATTCAAGTCACACCCCACAAGTCAAGTGATCCGTCGCTCGGTGAAATCAGTTTTTATCCATAAATTATATCCACTTGATTGTCACTTATATTCGATGTTTATAAGCTTTGCCGGTTTTATTGGCTGGGTCGAACTCTGGTGTAGGGTCAATTAAACTAACAGTGCATATCTAACATTCCTAATAATTAGTCAACATGTAGTATATCATACATTAAGTGTTAATTAGTAAAAGTAGATAAAACAATTAGAGGCTCATACATCTCATGTATTCAATAGATGGAGGGGTTTATTATATCTAATAGATAGATTATAATAATTTTTTTTCAATTTTAGCTTCACATTATATGAATCTTCAGAAAGCAATTTCGGAATGGTTCTTGACCTAGAGTATTTATTTTTAGTAAAATCTATATAAACCAGCAAACCAGTCCTTTTCGGAAAACTTAAAGCATGTTTATCTTGATAAGAAACTCAGGACCTGTTTGTCAGGCTATAACAGTTAACAAACAAACAGATATATTTCGCGATGATTTACGCCCTAAATAACAATACCACTGTTTGTTTCTTATTTCAATTTTGCAGTTCCCATTTTCGTACAAGATGATTGCGGTTTTTGTATCTCTCTTTGTGTTGTTTTGTGGGGTTGCGAATGTTGACGGCTGCTCAACGCCTATAGATGAAATTGCCCAAAGATTTGACCTGGTTCTGATAGGTGCTGTTATAAACCATTTCTCCAGAGCTGGAGGTCTTGTGGATAGCAAATTTCAGGTTCTATGTGTTTTGAAGGGAGATGGAATCCCTGTTGAAGAGATTGTGTTCGTGAAATCAACCCAATTTCGGTATCCATGCACAAACCACGCCACTCCGACCGTTGTTGGTCGGAGCTACGTTGTCGGAGTGAGTCGGATTAACCGACAGAACTTCACCTGGTCGTTGGAGTCTCGAACTGAACACGTAGCAGTCTTTGCCAACCCAACAGTAGTGAAGTCATTAACTAAATACTGTATCTTCCAGGATCCTCAACCCCCGTCTGGAAATACAGGAGGAATATGCCCAAGAATTCGAGAGTACGAGACGGACAACTGCAGAAAGTTTGCTAGTAGATCCAGTGGCGGTGGGACCGTGAAGCCTTTTCTATTTTTGATAATGATTACCTTGCTGTCAGTTATCTGAGATTAGATTACACTGCCTGATTAACACAACCTAAACGAAATACATCTTGTCTAAAATAGCCACGGAGACAAGTTTCTAATTATGTTAAAAAGAGGTATATCATTTAGACCTTTATATCCCATCATAAATTGTTGTAATAAAGTAAACCTGTGATATTTCATTAGGTTGACAACTAATTGCATCGTGTAAACGGGCCTTTAGTTGATAAGTGTTTAACGCCAAACTTGATACATAACATGTCTTAACGAGGCATGGGCTGCCAAAAATTCGTACTTTTTACATAAATTAGTCACAACATTAAGATGCTTTGAAAGTCATCGAAAAACTAAATGATTGACGTTCGGATGAGCGAACTTACACTCTACAGCCTCGGACGCCCAGGGACGCTGTTTACCCCTTGAATGACTCAGAACTATGAGTTTAGCCTAGATCCTTTATCTACTGTATGAGTAAATGATAAGTATAATCTTTCCCTTTATATAATAGCTTGCTATTTATTTGGGTGCAGTTAGGGTCTATTACTCACAGATAGAAGGATATTGCTATAAAACAGTATAAAAGGCCATGTATAGGTTGTAGACAGTAACCGGAGACAAAAAATAGTTCCCAGGAACTGCTTTACAATGTTTTGTATCTCTATATTCAGAAAAAAACGCCTTCCCACACCATTATGTTATGGCTTTTCAATAAATAAGGCTGGATAAAGAAACAGTATTATATAATTTTTTTACTGATAGCGCTGTATTTTTTTTCTTCCCAATCATGTAGTAAAATCTGGCCGATAAGGCTATACGTTTGGTTTCCCTATTTAATAATGCCATAAAAGGGAATAAGTTGGCCAAACAAAATAATCGATTAGTATGACATAAAAACCTATGTTGCGACCGATACTAACTTTATCGGTCAAAACTTAATATATAAACAAAGAAAAAAGTTAAGCACCCCCTGGAAAGTTTGCACCGACCGATAAAATCATTGGTGTAGGGAGATTTTTGGCAAACTGATATTGCAGGAACGATTGTGATCATACAGGGCAACGTTCTGGCGGTAAGAAATCACCATGAATGGCAATAAGCTATACAATTTATTCAGGATATCGTTAACCAAATCAAAAGTGTATTTTAACAAAATAAAAAGATGCTTGTAAGTATGAAACTTCAGAGTCCATCTGACTTCACAGGGCGAACATATTGAAGTAACAATGTCCCTTTGAGTGTGTAGAACACATCCCTAGAGCAGAAGGCCAATAGCGAGAATTACAGTTTCCAACCAGAGTTTCAACCCTCCAGTGAGACGTCGGATTTGTTGAAGGGGTAGCTGTCGCCAATACTGATGTAATGCAGATTCCAATTCCTGCAGATTTTGTACTGGAGCCTCTAGGGCTTGAATGTTTCTGCCCATCCTATCCCAAATGTGCTCTAAATGATTCAAATCCGGACTCACGCGGGCCAAGTTGTTACAGCTTCGTTTTGGAAGTAGGCTATTGCTGCCCGGGAACGATGAGGTCTGGCGTTGTCATCCATGTACACATGTCTTGAGCCTAATGTGTGGTTCTCGAAATGAGGCACGACAACTGGTTGCAGGACCTCTCGAATGTACCGCTTATCACTGTATAATGATAGCCCAACTGACGCCCGACAGCTTTATACGACATCCCTGCGAAGTGCATACCGACAATTTGCCATTTTTGCCCCTCTGATATCCTCCTTCGTGCCATGTTCACAGAAGTCCAAGTTGCACAAAACCGACCTTAAGTACAAAACATTTAAGGGGAAGCATACTGAATTTTCGTAATTGCACGAAAAAAACATTCCATGTCGCATTACATGCAGTTATTGCGTTACTGTCACATGTATTGCCACAATCGTTCAATAGAACATCATTCTTATCACCACCATAACTGACATTTTTAGTTAACATTAACGCAGATTTATAATAATTAATTTCAGTATGGGGTACTTCACTTTTTTCCTTGTGTATACTACCGGTAAGAAAAAGTTACAACGTTATCGGTCAAAAATTACTACATTATCGGTTGTTGTAACGTTATCGGGCAGGTTGAAAAAATATCGGTTAAGTGATACATTATTCGAAATTACCACAGTATCGGTGGTAACAAAGCTGTAAAACACATTATTTGGGAACCCTCGACCTTCGGCGAATACATTGCAAGCCTTCCACGTGAAAAATCCAGACAATTTTTTTTTCTCGTTGGACTGAGTGGTATTCAAATCCGCGCCTCGTCGATGGAATTAAGGCCTATATTGGACTGAGAGACTAATATATCACTCTGCTGAGCAACTCAAAGCAGAATTATAGTGGATTTTGACCACATATCATTATTTTTAAAGTGACATGAGCTGCCAAAATGTTTATATTTTGACGTTAAAACAGAATGTTGAAATTATTGGCTATTTTTCTCAAGACGTAAAATTCAGAAGATGTTTAGTGCTTCTATAGTCTCGAGAATGAACGATAAAGTATTGTTTTGAACTAACTTTGGCTTAGAATGAATGAATGGTCGTCCCGGTTATTTAAATTTTGTTTACTTTTCGGACTTTCGTAGACTTTATGGAGTTCCCTCATTCCAACGCCAATCATTTAGTTTTTCGATGGCCTCCAAAGCCTCTTACGGCCGTGACGAAATTAAGGAAAAAGTGTGAATTTGGCAGCTCATGCCACTTTAAAGCGGAAATCAGAAAATATGCGGCAATCTTATGATATGAGGAGAAAGTACAGCTTCATTTACAATAATGTTGGTGTTTCATCACCCCACAACTTCCCTAATTTTGGTTGAGCCAAAATGTCTTGATGGATACTTTCAGCAGCCCCTCGGAAGTCTTTTGAACGAAAATTTTACATGGCAGCTGGGGACAAAACTTTAGTTGGAGACAAAAACATAGGACAGGGGTAATTATACATGTATTCTGACTTATGTCAATAGGCCGAAACACAACGAACTTTCAGATCTCCATCAACCTAACCGTTTCTCATTACATATCCAAAATTGTTTTCAGTCTTAAATTCAGAAAGTTTCCTTTAAAAATAGGCAGAATATGCTCAGAAAATAAATTGCACGGGCACAGAAAAAGAGAATAAAACATTCCATCAGGAATTAGCCTGGATATCCAGAACACGTTCCTGAAAGTCACCGCCATCTTAAATGATACCATGGATTCTATTTATAAATCATAAAATGATTATGATGATCATAAAATGATTTCATGATATCATAAATAGAACTCTTGATATCAAAAAGTAAATTTCTGATATCATAAATTCTCAAATAAAAATGAAAACGGCTTGTCATACGATCGCTTAGCGTTTTACGACATATTTTTCGGGTGCATATATCATAATTATTTGTGGCGGCGTTTTGATTGAGGAAGGTTGATTGATTGATTGTTTGGTGTTTTACGCCGCGCTCAAGATTATTTCACTTATATGGCGGCGTTGCCAGTTTTATTGTGGGAAGAAACCGGGCTCTATGCCCGGAGGAAACCCACGACCTTCCGTTGGTAACTGGCAACCATCCCACATAGGTCGTTCGAGTGAGAACCTAGTCAGAAAATTTTCAAATTTTTTTGACTGAGTGAGAATCGAACCCGCGACCCATTGGTGGAAGGCTGTTTGGATTGAGCGTCCAACGCTCTACCTACTGAGCCACGGAGGCCCCGATTGAGGAAGGGGGTGGGTGTGTAACTCAGAGCCTCTGTCGGTACCTTTTAACCATACCACACAAACGACAGATGAAAAACACAGTCAAAACGCATTCTCGAATGTCCAGATAACTTATATTCAAAATCCCTTGAACAACATGCTGCATTCGTCAATGTGGGTTGTAACGAAAACACACTCAGTTGCTAAAGTAATAGACATGGAGCGACCCAGCCAACAGCGGTATGATTGTTTTTCTTAGTCAGGGGCGAGTATGCAAAGAAAACTTATCTTATTATCCAGAAAATTTCTTTCTTGTATGGGGGGGGGGACTGTTTCTCAAAAGATATTTCCAGATCGAACAGTATGCGTCAACATAAAGCATACGGGTGTTGTATCGTTGGCCCACGGTGGACTTTAAAAGGACACCCCGCCTAAGTACGTTGTGATTTTTCGTTGGCGTCGTGCAAAAATGAGAAGTAATCTATTTCGTTTCCAATGGCTATCTGGGAACCTCATCTATATAAAAACAGCAGTACACGTTTGTGCGTTCTTCTTTTCAGTCTCTGTGGACATGTACCTTTTCTTAACATTGGCGTTTGACCAATTTGCTCATCGTTCTAAAATTCACTCAACTGATGGCTCAAAGCTGGTAAGTAATTGGTGCAGCATCGGCGAATGGTCGGTTTAATGTTGCATAATGTTTGCTACTGTGCACCAGGATCGAGTTTCTTCCTGACTGGCAAGTAAGTAAAACAGGATGAGACACATGAGTGCGGCTACTATGCACCAGGATCGAAATATATATACGGTATGTATTGTTTATTGAAACTTTCCTGCAACCACAACAACATTGATTGTACAGTACTTGTAGTTGTAGTGTACAAGTACTACCACTCACTGTCACAGTCAGCTAGTTTGTCCGAATGAAATATCAATAACAAATGATCTAACCAATACATCACCCTGCATGAAATTGAAAAGAAATAAAGTTAAGCTAAATTTTGTTTGTAACACGAGGCCTACAAAAAATTGTACAAGATGCAATGAAGATTTGACAGACCTGTACTGAGTGAGAGGCACCGTTGTGTTGACGCCTGAGTGCAGCGAAGAAGGCAAGCCAGATTATCGCCCGATCCTCGTTGTTTCTCTCCTTTTCATATCAACTAATGTCCTGTAAAGGTATTCCAAACTTCTTTCGGATGAAAGCTTTGTGGATATTACGGCCTCTGTTTTGTTTTTACCGTCATTAACACTCAACTTCTTCGAGTCATTCTCTCCAACTTTGCTCGGCATGCTTATGCCTTTCAACACTGTTTACAATGAAGTGCGCATGTGCATGTCAGTAACTTCGGGGAGGATCTGGGCGGTATTTCAAATATATTGTAATAATTGGTAGGGCCCCCTTTGAAAAATTAATTCGTACGGGAAAACCTACGTTAGGATTTTCATGAAATTTGGATAGAGGCATCTTCTAAGATTCGTCTTTCAGGGGAAAATAATACCATGTGTGGGAAAATTCGTTTTAGCCAACCTGATGGCCCTTCCCGCTTTAATTAAACAATCACTGACACCTTTTAAATTAGTTTTCACGAATCAAATTATTGTTAACACTAAATGTGCACTGGTAGATCAGCGATTTCATTATAGAATTTCAATTTTTTGAAACCAAGTTTCACATTTTGAAATTCGAAATAGGAAGGTGAGTTTCGAATTTCGAATTTCAAATATTGAAATTCAAAATTCGAAATTGGGAGGTGAGTTTTGAATTTCGAATTTCAAATATTGAAATTGGAAATTTGAACGTGAGTTTCGAGGTTTCAAGACGAAATCGTCACATTTAAGATGGTCGTCTAGATCCCATACACTCTTTTCACAATGAACTATAGGAGTGGAATGGAGGTCACGTGGTATTTGATTTGCCTCGAATGCCGCCATTACTAGGAGATGGTGCAATAGCGATCCAGATATGTTATGCACGCGCGTTTCAACTATCAATGGCGGCACAGTTTACAAAGTCAGATCCAAACCAGCCAATGAGACGTGTCCATTCCACGCATATAGTTCATTGCATTTCACCTTCTGGTGCCATGTTTTGTAAACTCACAATTAATTTGTTTGAAATTAAGTCAATTTCCTAATTTCGAATTTCAGATTTTGAAATTCGAAATTGGAAGGTGAATTTCGAATTTTAAATCTTGAAACTCGAAATTCGAATGAGCTCTCTGGGCTGTCGTACGGAATGGATTCGATTTCAAGTTTCTAAACACAATGTAAAACCAGGAAGTTGTTCATTAACGTTTTGTCAGGCGTGATTTTCGGGTTTTGGTAAGTCAAGATTGTTTGTAGTTGTAGAGACAATATGACCAAGTGGTAGCCTAAAGCTGTGTTTGTAAAAAAACTTTCAAAACTTGAAAGTTACGCCGTAGCTGATTAGATTAGAAACCACCATAATCCAGTATTCCCGCGACGAACAGCTGACCGTCTGACAATGACAAAATAGACTACTGTCAACAGACCAATCGCATGGCGTTCTCCTGTCTCATAATGGTACTTTAACTTACTTTTCCTACAAAAACTTTGAATTGCGTTTTTCATCACTTTGGAATCTGTATATTAAGCTTATTCAACGTAAATGTTTACTTCTTAATAGCTCCGGTATGTAGCGTTAATGTGAGGCCTGAAGGGAAGTTCTTAGCTCATTCACTAGTAGTTACGGCTTATAAATGAATCATTTGGAAGGACTTCGGATTTCAGATTTAAGCTAAGTCTTAACTATCCTTAATCTCAACTACCTTGTAGCTATTACCGCCTATTATATCTTTGAAACATTCCTCTTTTCACCGAACCAGTTGATTTCTTCGAAATCAGTTGTTAAACTGTTAAATCGCTCTTTAAAAAGCATAGCATAAAAATTGGCCTAATGAGGTTACATGAGTTATCTCACCCTTATAATGGCGGTTTAATGTGTGCTCTACCTGACCGGCAAAGTAAGTAAACCAGGATAGAGACACACGAGTGCGGCTAATTCACTAGCTGGTTACATTATATCAATTGGTTCGGTTGAAGGTTAATTCGATTTTACTGAACTATGTATATTACATAATACATATGCCAATATTATACATGTTGCCCAGGAAATAAGTTATAATATTCATGCAGTAGTAGAGAGCCACTCACTACTAAGCCCAAGTTCGGTAAAACTGAAGTTGAACTTGGTTGAATGGCATTGTCAGTAGGCCTATTGTATAAGTCTAAATTCTAACCCACGGCCAATTCTGAAACCTACTATTTTCAGAATACCTTACAACGAAAAAGATAAAGTTGAAAACCAACTCTCAGTGCTATATATGTATACGTGGAATGATGTTCACAAGACGTTTAAGCTCGGTCATTACAACATGCAATTTCAATCCCAGATAGTGGGAGGTAGAGCATTGGACGCTCAATCCGAACAGCCTTCCATCAATGGTTCATGGATTCCAAATGTCCGGTTGGGCAAAAGTCTGGTTCGGTAAATGTCTAGTTGGGTAAATGTCTAGTGGGGCAAGTGTCTAGTTGGGTAAATGTCTAGTTGGGTAAATGTCTAGTTGGGTAAATGTCTAGTTGGGCAAAAGTCTGGTTCGGTAAATGTCCAGTTGGGGCAAAAAGTCAGGTTAGACAATTGTCAGATGGGGAAATATCAGGTGGGGCAAATCTCACACAAGTTTAATTTCAGTTGGACAGGTTTAAGTTTCGGTATTCCACTTCTTTTCCACTGACTAAGTTGATGTTAGCCCGAATAATCAGCCTCTGTGGCGCTGAGAATCTAACATACACTCCCTGGCGTATGCACCACGTAATCAGCCTCTGTGGTGCTGATAATCTAACATACACTCCCTGGCGTATGCACCACAGAGCCTGAACCACGTCTCGGAATTTGATAAAAAGTTTGATAATAGACACAAAGCACCTTATGGTCGGTCATGGTTGACATAAAGTTTCTTTTTAACCCATGCATTGAGGCTGGTAGGCTAAATAATCTTTTCTTTTGCTTACTTTATGAGAAATTCGCGCCGCCTTTATTTTCGGCGGCATAGTCATTTCTTATGTACAAAAAATAACGTTAAAGTGTTCTTGGCTGTGTGGTAATATAGAAATAAAGAAAAAACACACATACAAGATGTCTCGGCTGAGTTGATGTAACCTACTTTTGTTATTCAGAACAACACTGGCATGGTCTAACATTACAGTCCATGTGCATATCAGCTTACCTTTAGGAACACAAAAACAAGCTGTGTTCATGATTTGATATTATCAGGTTTTATAAGTCTATAGATAGTGTTGATTTAATCCATTGGAGGGAAATAGGTTTGTTTAATTCTGATAGTTCTACTTGGATTTTAAAGGTGGGTTGATTTATTCAGTTGAGTGATATAGTATTACAAAATAAGAATTTAAAAGTTGTTTTTAGACCACAAATCGGTATATGTATAGGGTTAGCCAACTACTTGTCCAGGTCAATGGTTATGGGCAGTTCAGAATTTTTACATCATTTATTTCAGTAGATTTACCTGAATGGATGACTGAGACTGGAAAATCTAGCTATTCCGAGTCCATTCTCTATTCACCTTTCCTTTGATGGGTCATTCTCCTGAACAGAATATCTGGTTGTACAACTTAAATGTTTTATATGCCTGACTTAAAAAAAAAAGTTTGTCGAACTTGGGTATTCCGAACATCTGTCCGTCTGTCCAAAACAATCACCCAATCTTATTATCTATAAATTCTACCGTTTAGCTTGTATTATTTTACTAAACTTTCATAACTGGTACTAATTTTATGGACTTAACATAGGACAGGGGTATCCTTGCTAATCATTAGGATGACGTTTTTTTCTAGTTTTGGTTAGTTTGATTTGACCATGGTTAGATAAATACCCTTTTAAATAAATATTAAAGTGGCATGAGCTGCCAAAATGTGGATATTTTGACGTTAATACAGAATGTTGAAATTATTGGCTATTTTTCTCAAGACATATAATTCAGAAAATTTTTAGTGCTTCTATTCTCGAGAATGAACGATTAAGTGTTGTTTTGAACTAACTTTGGCTTAGAATGAATGAACGGTCGTCCCGGTTATTTAAATTTGGTTTATGCCACTTTAAGGTTCACTTGTTCTGTTACAGTGCAGTCCCGATCCCGGTTAACTTTCATCACACCCAATCTCTTTCCTGTTTAGTTCTTTATATTGTTCTTTTGCATAGTTACAGTAGGTGACCAGTTATGTTATTCAACTGTTTGTATTGTGTTTTAAAGTGGCATGAGCTGCCGAATTTCACACTTTTTTCATAATTTCTGATCGTCACGACAGTAAGAGGCTTTGAAGGCTATCGAAAAACTAAATCATTGGCGTTGGAATGAGGAAAATTCATAAAGTATGTGGCCTGTACGAACCGAAAACGTGTTCGAAAAGTAGCAAAATTTAAATAACCGGGACGACCATTCATTCATTCATGCTAGTTAGTTCAAAACATTCTAGTTAGTTCAAAACAATACTTTATCGTACATTTTCGAGACTAAAAGCACTAAAAAGCTTCTGAATTATACGTCTTGAGGAAAATAGCCGATAAATTTAACATTCTGTGTTTACGTCAAAATATCAACATTTTGGCAGCTCATGCCCCTTTAAACTTCCTTGTTAGTAGTTGTTACTGTTCTACTGGTGAGAATTAATAGTTCTGACACAGACTCGTGACTCTAGTCTTTATTTCATTTTTGTGAAACTGAATATTTTAGTGGTAAGATTTCATTTTGTTGACTCTACATGGCCTTTTACCAAGCCTAAACCTCCTCTGAATTTTGAAAATAAAATTCAAGTGTATATGGGAGGATTTGTTTTGGTATGGTCGCAGTTGCTGTGTCTTTCCCGGCCTATTTTTGGTTTCCCGAAACTCTTGTTTTTTTTTCCAGTTTATTTATTTTCCATCTGGGTTACTACTGGTTATTTTTGGTCAGTATATATGATTGGACAGAGATTTCCTTGATTGATGTTTTACGCCACCCTTAAAATTATTTCACTTATATAATTTTTGTGGGGGAGGAAACCGGGCTCATTGTCCGTAGGAAACCCCCGACCTTCGGCGAGTACCTGGCAACTCTTCCACATACGGCGACAGAGTGAAAAATCCACTCATGTCGAGCTGTGATTCGAACCCGCGCCACATCGGTGGAAGGTTTGTCTGGGACTGAGGGACGTTCACTCTAACCCACTGGACCACCGAGGCCCCGGCAGAGATTTAAAGTTCATTTCTAACCAAGTCAATTCACTTTATCCATTTTGGTTTAAAGCACTGTTTGATTGAGGGATTGATTGGTTAATGTTTTGTATTTCAAAGTTATGGCGAGTTGCCTGGTTTAGTAAAGAGGAAAACATGCTCTGCTGGGAGGGAACCATCTGGCAAATCACCAGGGTACCTGGCAACTCTTCTACATTTTGTAATGTAATGTAATGCTTTATTTATTTTTCGAGGATGACCCACAGCCCAAAGGCCACGAGGGGATCTCCTCAACAAAATACAGTATATACATACACAAACAGATACAACATAATCAACTAAATAAAATATCAGATAAAAGATCACTGAACGCGCACATTAATTGTTAGTATTGCCACCAGGAGAAAATCGGTTTGACTCTTTAATGAACTGGTGAACACTACTAAAAACAAGAAAATTAGTTTTAGTTTCAAAACTTTGAGAGCCAAAAAGTAAAATATTACAAATATGTTTGGAGCAACTTGGTATAAAGATGGTTTGGTGAACACCAGGTGCAATTGTCTGAAAAATTGAGTGCAGCATCCGCTTCCTATGAGCGGCATACGTGGGACATTCTAGCAAGACATGTTGTCTAGTTTCTGAAGACGTTCGACAGGTCTGGCATAATTGATCTTCTGTGATATTAAATTTGAATAAATCCACATGTAAAGCACTTAAACCCATCCTCATCCTACAATGAAGTACTGAAGAATAGTTGTCAAAAGAATTATAAAGTTTAATGAGGCCGTCCTTTTTTGTCAAAGTATAAAAATCTTTTGAAACTGTTCAAAGATAACGACCGTGCGTGGCATGGAAGTTTATTCCATTCTTTGACCGATTATGGGAAGAAAGACGAGTAATACAATTGGGTTCTACTCTGCAAGGTACGAATATTATAACGGTTACGCAAACCATAACCGCCGTCTAAATCTCCATATCGAAAGGGTACATATTGTTGTAAATAAGTCGGCGTCAAAAAATTTATGATTTTGTACAGTTGTAGCAATTTATGTGACTTGCGCCTTTCCGACAATGGTTGCCAATTTAACTCCTCCATAAGTGACTTGTATGGAGTTCGACGCAGCCCACCTGTACACATTAAAGCTGCCCGGCGCTGGATTTTTTCAATTTTACCTGATAAGGCTAACGAACAATTGTCATAAAGGATATCTCCGTATTCAAGAGAAGACCTAACCGTACTGTTGTATACGTTTTGGCGGCACTTTCCCGGGAGAGCCTTTCTTGCACGAAAAGTTACTCTTAATTTTTTATTGCACTTGTTAACAATTAGTCGAATATGTTCGTCCCATTTACTATTACTCTGGAGAACAATTCCAAGATGTTTGTGGGAAGTCACATTTTTCACCAGATTGCCATCCAAATACATTTTAAATCTTAAAGGTAGCAGTGTTTATAATTTATAAGCAGGCCCTAATCTAGCCCTTCTCAGCGCCCGAATATCAGACGCTGCCCTTATGGTCAACCCCAAAGTTAAACAAATTATACTTCTTAATTTCAAGCTTTTCTATTTTTAGGAATATGGAGGAAATGCAGTTGTAGAAATTACAATCTTGTGCCACTCAAGGTGTTTGTACCACTCATGAAATCAGAAGATAAAAGGAACACCCATTCTCAGAATCGTCTTTTATTGTTCAGGATGTTTTCAGGAAGGTTATTCCGGGATATGGGATTTTTGAACTGTGTGACAATGTTCATCACAGGGTTATATGTAGTGATTTTTCATCATACTTCAGCCCAGGAATACGTTATTCAAAATAATTCCTTCTCCAATATAACACATATAGCATATTATTACGATGGAAGTGTGGAGCGAGTGTATATCGGTGCCACGAACTCACTCATTCAGCTCAAGGTGTCTTCCAACGGATCTCTTGTGGAAGAAGTTAATGTCAAAACTGGACCCAAAAATGACTGGGTTGATTGCTCTTTGCAAAACAAAAGTGCTGTGCCTGAGAATGTGAATCAGATTTTACTGGTCTCTAAAGTTGATGGCCTGTTAATATCGTGTGGATCTGTCCTCTACGATGTATGTCAGTTAAGAAATTTGACAAACATAGCAGTTAGGTTCAATTCTATGGCCTATTGTGGTATGTTAGGTGATACAAATATTTATTCTGCTCTGGTGAATACAACTTTATCCGACCAACTGGCAATGATCGTGGGAATGGCCGACGATGAACCAAGTCTTTCTCTACGACAAGTTAAGCCAGATTCCAATTTCAGACTTTTTGATCCGTTTGACCCTATTACAGAGTCATCCAATCAATTAAAAGTGCGAAATAATTTTAAGATCTACTATAGAGCAAGTTTTTCTACTGAAACTTACTTTTACATATTGACCAATCAAAAGTTTGCGTTAAACTCCACCGGATACATTTCTAAGATTCAAAGATTTTGTTTGGCTAACACGAACCAAATCAGTTTAGAAACTGTGATCGATATGAAACTCGGCTGTACACATCCCAGAACTGGAGAAACTTTAACCCTTCTGACTTCTGCCAATCTTGTGCCCGGAAATCAAGGATATAACATCATAGCTACATTCACAAACGGCCAAAAGCCATCTGATTTGGACCAATTCAACTTGTCTGCAATATGTGTTTTTTCATTGGATCTCATAGATCGTCACTTTGAGCACAACTTGAACCAATGTCTTGACAGTACATCTGGCTACCCCCGTAGTTTTTCTCAGAGTTTTTATTACTGGAGAAGTGTGTCTGTACAGATTTGTCCTCAGGTAAGTCACTATAAAGAGTAATGGTTTACTTCCATATCATTAAATTTCTTAAATCCGTTTTTTGACTTTCCAAAGTTATGCGTTAGTTGCAATCTGATATGACATGTACGTTCTCATTGTTGTGAAGGGTGACTTCTAGATTGGTTAATTACAAATGCAGTTGTTTCCAGTCCGCAATATGAGTTTTACTTTAGGCGCCGAGGACCTTACAGGAAGCTTGTCTTCTATTGGCATTATCTTTTACAGTATAAACAAAGCAACCTTCAAAGTTCATAAATAACTAGTCATATATCATTAAATAATTTTACATGCATTTTCCCATTTAGGCTTCACGATGTTATAAATCCCAGTGTTCAAAGGCTGGTCGCTTTAATATGAAAAAACTCCCTTGTACGTTGTACTCGCCTAAGGGTTTCCTCCAGACGAGGAGCCTGGTTTCCTTCCCTACTAAGTCTGACAAGGCCGCCATATAATAGGAACTAATCCGGTGTGCAGCGTTACAGAATCTATCTTTCTCCCTAGGCTTAAGTTTAAGTAAAGGTCTTACTCCGTTATTTATAATTTCCGACATTTATTGGTTGTCGACCAAGTGCCGACCAATAAATATCCAAATTTGAATAACGAGGTACCTGTATGCATTTAATATTATTGAATTAGGCTTAAGTTGTGCAATATCAAATGTTTTTAACCCTGAGGCAAACTTTTTAGAAGGGCATTGTGTTTGCCTCGGGCTTCTGTGACTCTGTTTGTCCATTGTTGGCTTTCTTGTTTATGCTAACGCTTAAAAAATGTTTTCTGCACTTTATTTCCCATCTTTATATCAGTTGATGGTTCATAAGATCCTCAGAGATCTCGTCTTTTTTCTTAGCTTTACTAAGGATTTTTTATTTCAGACAAGTGCTTTGGTAGGAAGAAGCCAATGTGATGTTCGCTTGAAAGTTATTATTGGATTAGTTGGCGTAACTGAAACGACTGAGACAGTTGACCTTGTTAATTCAACTTATGCCACTGCTATCCTCTCAACCAAAGTCAATGAAGACACAGTGGTTTTTGTCAGCCTGTCTAATGGGACCATCTTGAAGGTAATCTTTCAGAACAAACAATAAAAGGGCACCATCCATAGAGAAAAAATAGATTTTATTTTTCTCTTGTCTACTTATATATAGTGTCTTCAGACGGTCATAAGCAACCTTCTTACCCCCAACTTGAAAGGCACACTGGCCGCCTTAGCCTTTCTGACATTTGTGAAGAAAGTAAATTTGCACAAGCTTATTACAAGTAAAATCACTTCAATTTAACATAGGAAACAATGTGTTCGCCGTAGTTAGGTTCAAATGGGGGTGTAAAAGCATACGTAGAATAGGTGATTTGCCAATTACTTTCAAATGATGTAATTTAGCAACGTAACAATTACGGCCCTAAATGGTAGACCGGACAAAGCATGGTCTGTGTTTAACACAAAATTTTTAGCATTTTACATCATATTTTAGAAAAGAAACCCGATATTGTGACAGATCATGTCTGAAATAATCAAGTATTGTGAAAAATCTTGCATGAAAGAGGAGCTTGACTGCTTTCAGTTGAAGCCTAATTGGACACTGCGCTCGTCCGCTCTAAGATTGATGTCACGACGTCGTGCCATTGTTGCGTGAAAAACTGACAAATGGTCTATTGAAGCTCAAAAACAACAAGAACGATCAGTAATGGGCTAAGTGTAGTGTTAGATTACCCTCATTCCATGTCTTTTTATACGCCAGACTTTAAAAAGTCGGTTGTATTATGGTTTTACCAGCACCTTCTGTCCGTCCCCTCCATAACTTGAAGAGTTTTGATCTGATCTTTTCAATCCTCTTACAGCATATACCTGTGTTAACAACCATTTATGTTATCTTCGGTTGCATAATACAACATCTACATAGATTATGTAATATTATCTTTTATTCTATATCTTCGTTCCTTTCGCTCCAGAAGATGAAAAGTTTTGATCCGATACACTGTACTTTATGGGTAAATGGTGCACCATCAGCCATTTATGACATCATCGGTTGCATAATACAAGTTTATTGGATTATGTAATATTCTCTTTTAGTCCATTTCTTCTTTAGTTTTATACTGAGTTTTTCCGAGTATGTGTCTAAGGGGTAGTTGGTGTGTCTGGAAAAATTAAGGATATCCCTGGTTGCCTATATGTTCATCAAATAGAGAAACGAAAACCTTTCATATAAACATAGAATTTCAATTGCTTTGATTTAAAGAAACATTTTCTATAATGAAGAATAATCAGTCGTAGTGAAGGGTATATGTTGAGTTTACTAAAACTATTGTTGTCTGTAGTTTAAGATGTCGAATTTATCGACGAGCTTTTTGTCCCTTTAACCAGATCCGTTGTATGTATTACGCCAATAGTCTATTTAATAATGATGTATAGTTAGATCTCTCACACGGTTCAAATCATCAGGACGTTTTTTTTTGCATGACCAGGCTCGGAGTTAGGCTCATTGCATTACCTAACAAATAAAGTTTTTTAATTTCATATTAATAATGCAAAACGATGCCAAAATTGTCAAACTTTTTTTAATGTAAATACTTGTTAGGATTTTAGCGGCCTTGACAATTATATGGCCGCGACTCTATAGCGTGATGATATTATAGCCTGCCTTTCAATCCAGAATCCTATCGTTTCTTTGTTTTACGACTCTTTCTTGTAAACAATATCTGGCGATATGCCCCTTAAACTGCACAACTATCTTATACAAGCCTAGGAAAGATTTTTGCCAAAGAACTGTTGACCTTCAACTGGTATCTGGCAAACATTCCACGTAGTTCAGGAAATTCATATTCAGCTACAGTATACAATTAAGCAGAGGTTGGCTCTATTCACGTCAGTGGTTATTAGGGGTATGGTACTTATCGTAGAAGGAGTGTCAACAATTTAGGTCGATGAATTCTATTAAAATATGAACCTTAAGTGGCACTGAGTTACAGGTTTACTAAAAAAAAGCCCAGCCTGTCTACCTATAGTTTCCAAAATTGACATCAGAACGCCTAATATTAAGGGCTCTTGCAAAACATGCGATTCCAATCCTTTGTAGGAGTTTAGAAACCAAATCACCTGTCAATAATAGACAGATGAACTGCTGTGTATATATATATATATATGAAAAACGAAATGAAATGACACTGACAACGGAAATTCGTTACCGGTTTCAGCACGTCATTGGTGGCTCATCAGACGTTTAATGATTCAAATTTAACGTTCATACAGTTTATATACAGGTTACGTCATACAATTATCGACTGACAGACATAAAAAACCTTATATTCAAAGAGAGGATCGTCTTTGTCGTTATTGTAATTTAAATACTGTTGAAGATGAAAGCCTTTTCCTTTTGCATTGTCCACTTTATAGTACCCTGAGAATCAATCTGTACACTGAGATTTATCCATTTTATGATTTAGGTGTTTTATCTGACGATAGGAAATTAAAAATCTTACTAACAAATAATCACAAGCCTACATGTAGCTCAATATGTTTCTTTGTGTATGCCTGTTTTGAATTAAGAAAAAAACAAAAATAATACATTTAAATGATCTCTAAATATTACTGTATATATTTTATATGGAGTCGAGAGCAGCATGCATGCTTTATATTGAATATAATGTTCTTTTTGGATATGTTTCCTATTATGCCGGGCACATATTTCTTTTTATGTTGTGTATATCATTATGTTCTAATATCTTTTATAGTTATACTATGCACTGTTCTGTATGAATGTTCTGCATAATAAATTGAAATACAATTACGTCAAATCCACAGTTGAACAGAACGTTATCCTTCGTTCATTTTGACGTTGTTCGTCTTACAGTTTGATTTTAAATATTTGTAACGTTCATGCACAACATGTTACGTCATACAACGACGTTAAAAAGAATATAGAAGAATGTTTTTTCTCCGTTAGTTTTGTTCGTCCGTTATGCTGTTTGAATTTAAAAATAACATACACTGACATGGAATTGAATAGAATGTTTTTTCTTCGGTCACCTTGACACTTTCCGTTATACTGATTGCATTTGAATTTAACCATAGTATTTATACATTGATATAAAATTGAAAATTAAATAAAATCAATTTGGTAGTTCATTTAAATTGCAATTGAATTTTTTCCGGAAAAATGTTTCTTTTTGTATTCTGAAATCCTTATCATTTTTCGTTACTTTGTAAAATGGAAAAATAGTAAAGTGTCCATTTCCACATTCATCAATATGTCTACTTAGACCAATTTGTCGAGTTTCAGGGT
Source organism: Lepidochitona cinerea (assembly GCA_963971465.1). Taxonomy (NCBI): domain Eukaryota; kingdom Metazoa; phylum Mollusca; class Polyplacophora; order Chitonida; family Tonicellidae; genus Lepidochitona; species Lepidochitona cinerea. The sequence goes on from OZ020557.1 coordinate 23,889,461, forward strand.
CTCGTATCTGTTGTTTATGTACGGTTACTCTATTCCTCAGAATATCTTCAGTCATGTCCAACATAATTTTCACCACAACCACCGCATGTAATGACATATATCACATTACTTACTTTACAAGTCATGTTAAATTGAACCTCAAAGACCTTATTTGTTCCCTTGAATTTAAATTGTTAGCCTTCCAGTATGTATTCACAAGTTCCACATTTGTTTGATCCGCATTTCTTAACTCCACTCACTTCTTCTTCTTTCAAAGTGAAACGTGCTCTTGTTAGTATACTTTTCAAGTTCGGCCCTTGTCTTTTACTGTTGATAATTTTGACATCTTTTAAACTGTCTTTGATTCGCTGCACTGCAAAGCGCTTGCATTCGGAGGGGGGGGGGGGGGGGGGGGGGAGACAAACGACCGCAATGTAGGCATAAAACCTTAAAGGGTAAAATTATATATCATCTATACGACAATATATACCGTCAAACCATTCAATTCTGATTTGTAAATAAGTGTCCGAACACTGGTTTACTTTTGTTTTCTTCCTGACTTTTAGTCTGCATAAAATTTTCCTGCTTTTAAATGTAACGGGGTTAAAACCGGGTTTATTGTTAAACAAATGATTTAGAGGGTTCCTGTTAATAACTTAGCAGCACATAAATGAAGTTTTATGGATAATTTAATTTTTTATTGAACTCCAAAAAACATGGTATTTTGGGCCTCGCACAACCAATGTTAAAAGCCATACATGACTTATCTTCCCTGAATTTGGCGCTGTAAGCAATCTTGGGTGACGTCAATAGAGTTGTTTACATTCAAAGAGTCTATCGGTTTCATGTTGTTTACCATGTACGATGGTGCAGTCTACTGCCAATAACGCATCACGCGAAGCAGACGGTGGAATGTTGAGTTAGGATAGAAATTCGGCCGCTTCATCTTCACTAACCATTTTTTCCTGAGCTCTTCATCTTTCAGGAAATGATGGATGCTGAGTCCGAACCGATATGTATCCCTGCAGTTTAGGGCAGTGCAGAAGGGCATCTAGAAATTTTCTAGAGTGTAACGTAAAACACCAATCAATCAATCTCTGTTTACGACTATTTCTTGAACGAATATGATTGTTTGATATTGTTTTTTTCTTCAGTACCATTTCTCTGGTAACCAGTTAATCCCTGTTGACAAAATTATGGTAGAGGAAGGAGTTTCTCTTGGACGGGATTTTTTATTAGATTATTCTCAGACACATCTTATATGCCACACACAAACAAAGGTAAGATCTTCAATTTTATAATAGATTCAAGCTTGGGTTTTGCGTACTTTGTGAGAGTGTTAAGCCATTTTACACTTAGTTTTGTATGAAGATTTCATTGATGGTATTTTGGGTATTGCAGAATTTTTAATCCATTTGCATTTCTCACTTGTCAATATTGGTCCAATGCCGTAGTTACATTGTTTCAGAAAACTTTAGGAAAACTGCTTTTACTAGTGCAGTAAAACTAAAATGAAGATAACATAATTGATCGCAGTTTGTTGAAGAGTTACCAGGCACTCGCCGAAGGTCGGGGTTTCCTCCTGGTAAAGGGTCCGGTTTCTTCCCCCGCTTAGCCTGGCAACGCTGCTATATAAGTGAGAGTGTGGCGTAAACATCTATCTATCAATCAAAGGGTATATTTTCAAGTGTACCTCAAGGCATTCTTTCGGGATATTATGATAATTTTAAACGCATGTATGCTAAGTATTCAATACTATAATAATGTTCATCGCATGTATGTTACATATCCATGACTAGATTTTATTTTTCAGGTTGTGAGATATCCAGTAGAGAATTGTTCATCAAAAACAACATGTGAAGCCTGTTTTATGTCCAAAGACCCTTACTGTGGATGGTGTGTTTTGGAACAAAAGTATGCAACTTTTATTATTATACCTCCTGCTGTTGCACGTTGATTAGAGTATACCTGTTTATTCTCAATTAATTTGGTTTGAATAAACAGTTCAAGTGCAACACCTTCAGATATTCGCTGTTGTGAAAAAAAAAGAAAAAAGCTTCAGGTCTTCGGGCCAGCCAGAAATCAAATGAACATATTTAAAGTTGAATGATGGCATCAATTTTGTGATATTCTGATCAATATACCTTACCAATGTATAAACACATGCCCTATGATGGGCACCGCATAAGGGAAATTGCACTTTAAACGCTAATAAATACTAAAATTTAACTATTTTAGTTACATAATTGCTCTGGGAATGGCAGGCACCACAGTGTGGGATTACCTCCCTTTGTTCCACCAACAGGTGGCCCTCTTCCACTTTGATGCTTGCAAACTCAGAGGGAATTTGCATTATGTTTTCTCTAGGGTTGTTTTGGTCAAAATTGGACATTTTAACATCGTTTTCACGCTATTTATCATATGGTAGCGTACTATTATGCTAGCCGTTAGACCACAAAATTATCGTCCAATTCGTAAATCTGATACCTTTTTCGCGCCCCTGAGACCTCGAGCCTTTCGTTCTATAGAACTGGTATCGGGCCCCTTGACTCAAAAGACCCGTCTCTCGTTTCAACGACATTCACGGATCCACGTGGGCGGTATCACAACCTGAACCTCAGCCCAGTTTTTTTTAGACCTATTGCCAAAGAATATTGTGTCCAAACCACTAATCAGCATGACCTACAGGTAAGCAAAAGATTTGAAAGCGTCGACCACTTATTTTTCCACTGAGCAATCCGACGTCTCTTGGACAGTATACAACAGGATCTGCACCAACGTCAATCCATGGCTGAAATACAGAATTCTACTATACTTCTAGGCCCAAAAGTCTACAATCCTATCTTCAAAAGCCTTCGTCCCGGTAACTCTTACGGATGCCCGCAGAAAACATTTCATCGACGCCTTACCCCCTAGACACCGATCAGCGTGCAGTGATCTTTGCAACATTCGTCGCCAATATCAGATGACATTTTTGCAGGAGCCGCAGACAATATTCATATTCAAGTTATAGTGGATGCCAGGCGAGACGACCACTTGTTCAAGCATCAAATAACACGTCCATCCCAGGCCGCCATATATGAGCGAAACCCCCTACAACTCAAAGAGAAGATTCACCTCCTAAGAGAAACAGGGCCGATGGAGAGCGAATACCTCAGACTTCTCTCAAGTACCAGTGTCGTAACCAAGACAACAAGAAGAGAGATCGTCAGGGTAAACAACTCTTATGAGGGGCCGCCCGCACTTTGGGAAACGCGGGATCAGAAAAATCGTTTGCCCAATCAAGAGGTTGACCTCCCTTGGCCTGAACGGCGCCTTATTACATTTTCCCAACAACAAGGCACACTGTTGGTATCTCCGATTCAAGTTGGTGCGATTCAAGTTGGTAAACCAAGAACTAGACCACATCCTTCACTCTACCTGGATTCATTCAGGGCGACCTATTGTGGTGGCTCGACTCCTTCAACGTATGGCAGGTATCTCGCTTTGAACTCCTTCTCCAACACTCAATCGGTGCCGTGCAGGCTTTTTCACTAGATCGCCGTAGGTGGAAGAGTTGTCAGGTCTAGAGGGACCTCGGTGGCTTTGTCGGTTAGAGTGATATTCCCTCAGGTCTTCCTTCGATACCGCGCAGGTTCGAATCCCACTCAAATCAGGGAAATCGAGATATTTCTGAGTGGTTTTTTTTTTCACTCGATCGCCGTATTTGGGAGAGTTGCAATGCCGCCATATAAGTGTAATAATCTTGGTGGCGTCGTAAAACATCAGTCAATAAATTAATAGAAAAGTCCATCATCATCTACGTCTCTCTCAGGCAGGTTTTTTTCCGAATTTGCTACTAAACGCTTTGTCGTATCAACAAGACCTTTTTATTCTGCACAACAGTTTATGACGCCAGATGGAAGGTCTTTGTTACTTCGTGTCGAGATATAAAAAAAATCATCTATCCTACACATAGCCGATTTCCGATCTACCATCTACAGGACAAGGCGCCATCGCAGTTCACAGTAACCGGCTATCGCACTGTGGCAGCTAAAATATTTCTTTATCTACAGGCAAATTAATTTCCTCTGATATTAATTTCGCCACCTTTATCAGCCCTTACGACTTTGAAAGGCCTCTTCATTCAAAGACAACACTGCATTGTTGACTGTCGGTTGTTCTTCTTACTATTATGACATAATACATGACGTCATTCCGATACATGTTATATCATTGACTACCGTAAATCGCAGTCAGTTTCGCCATGTGCGATACCTGTAGGCAGTCAATGCAATTCATCAAACCATCAGTAGCTCCTAGCTGAAATTTGACTGGAGTACTTTATCGCTCTCGGAGCCGCCATTCTAACCACTTTCGGAGGCAATCGCGACAGGTTTTTACTATAGTGTATTTATCCGTCATCGCTAGGTTTTGGATTACAGTTCAATACAGCGCAAGGAATTTATTTCTTGTCTTCAGTCCATGTTCAGACAATACCAGAATTTGAGTTGTATATCGATCTACTCGAGAACATGCACCACTGGAGTATCGTGGTCCGGTCTTCCCAGTTGTCTGCTATCATCGGACCTGTAAGAGGATCACCTGTCGTGTCCCTTAAGAGTTTGGCTGATTACCTCACACGTTCATCACGTCATAGGATTTGAAAACGTAGACTATTTTATCTCAGATCGATCGGGACGTAAATAAGAGTTTTCACGTAACACAATAGATGCTTGGTTAAATGTGTGATCTTGGCTGCTTACAGTAAATGGCCGACCGTCGGTTAATGTCGACAAGGAGTACGTACTTGAAATGAAAGTGTTGTTAGTGCCCTGGGCTCTCGCAAACTAGGCTAATAATATGACACCATGTTACTGGAAATCTACTAATATTTTTCTGATTTCTACCTACAACATCGCAGTATCTGACTTTATGACGACTTGTTCCTTCAAATCATCCTTACAATTTTAGTGCATTCGTTGGGACCTCTGGTCGTAGCCCAACAGTCTACAAGAAGTCCAGATCGATTCCAGTACAGAACTTAGAGGGAGTTTTCGGCGTTTGGATAGCATCACTTTTTAGTTGAGTGAAATTATTCATAGGATATCTCATGCTCTGGAATGGCTTGTAGTAGTCCAACCACCAGGCTCTGGGATTCAGGCTACGTTCAGTGCATCAAATTGGAAGAGCGTCACCTGTCGGCGACACAAAGGGAGGTAATCCCATAATGCGGTGCCTGCCACTCCCAGAGCAATTATCCAACTAAAATAGTTAAATTTTAGGATTTATTTGTGTGTTAAGTACAATTTCCCTTATGTGGGGCCCATCATAGGGCATGTGTTTATACAGGTAAGTATATTTCAAAGAATATGAAAATTATCTAATTTTTTAAATTCTCTCAGTTCGACACAAGAACTCTTGTGGGTTCCCCACTCAAGTTCAAGTAAGATAAATATCTAAGTGGGATCTTCATTTGATTGCCGCATAGTTGCCAGCTACTCGCCAAAGGTAGGGGGTTTTCTCCGAGCAAAGAGCCAGATTTCCTCCCCCACTAAACCTGAAGCCATGTGAAGGAAAATAATCTTGAGTGTGTGTGTGTGTGGGGGGGGGGGGGGGTCATCAGTCAATCAACCAACCAATGAAATGTAGGCAATGCTTTTTGGTGCTTTTTGTGCCATATGACCTTTAGCTGTTGAGTGCGATATTAAGCCCCAATCAATCAAATAGCAAATGTTCCCCCCTAAATAAACCCATTATGATCATGCTTGATGCGTAAAACATCAATCAGTCAATAATTTATCAGTACCTATAAACACAACAGGCTTCAATAAATGAATCCATCCCCAAATTTTTTAAAAACAAAATGCGATTAAGTGGGCCCTGCTATAACTACTTACATTTTAAACTGTCTTAAGTGAACCTCACTGCGTAAATATTGTGTTTCCAGGTGTAGTAGAAGAGAAAACTGTTCTAGGATTACTCAATGTAACTATTGGGTGTCTGCTGTTAGAACTTCTTGTCCCGCCTCGGAAATAAATCCCAAATGTGATGTTACTCAGAAGTTACCTATTTCGGTGAGATTGAGAAGTTTTCTTCCAGTTGAATGAACTTCCAAAACTAATAACCTTTTTGAAAATTTTTTGCCAGTTTTTAGCTAACCAGAAAACTAAAAATTGACCATGCAAAAAGATATTCAGTGAACCTATAACATGCTCTAGACAGAAACCTTTACAAAGTGTACATGAATTTGTTATTGTCCAAACTTAATTATAAACCCTACTTTAATGTACATTCTGGAGTCTGTTATATGCTCTCAATTTGAAAAATGGCAAAAACACTAAATATGAATTTTGACAGACATTTTTACCTAGAATTCAGAAACATAACTGTTTTTATTGATTAATTGAAGTTTATAGGTTTTTTTAGTATTTCATCGTTGTCTTTTAATTTCCCACGCCATGTTAAATTGTTGCCAATGACCATGGGAACGCCTGGGGGTAACTTTGTGTTTAAGAGCCGGCAACCTTCTGATAAGTCAATTTACCTTGTTTGTCATCCATTTACGTATGTGATTTTACTGGTCCCAAATGTGACCAAAAGGTGTAAGGGTTGAAATCTTAGATCATGGTTTCATTGATATTGGGGGCCTTGGTGGTCCAGTGGGCTAGAGTGACCGTCTCTCAGTCCCACACAGACCTTCCATCGATGTGGCGTGGGTTTGAATAACACTCAGATCAAATAGAAATGTATGAGTGGATTTTTCTCGGTCGCCTTAGTGAACGAGTTGCCAGGTACTTGCCGAAGGCCGGGGGTTCTTCCAGATAATGAGCCCGGTTTCTTCCCTCACTAAACTTGGCAATGTCCCCATATAAGTGAAATAATCTTGAGTGCGGCACAAAACATCAATCAATCAATCCATTTAGACGAGAAATAATTCAGGTACATGTATCAACCAAGTGATGATGCCTTTTCTAAATATTTGTCATCATAACTTTTGAGATGTTGGCAGTTAATTATATTATATGTTATTAATCGAGTGTTTTCGTATTGCCTTGGTGTTGGCCGGAGGGTGGCCAATACAACCAACCGAAGGCCAATACCAAGGCAATACGAAAATTCTCGATTCATAATATTTGTATTAATAGACTGTGGAAGCTATTTCCATTCCTGCCTTAAACAAATTGACGTCCGACCTTGTTTTGCTCTCTGCGTTTGTTTTTGTTTTTTTGTTCCTGGATAAGTAGGGAAGTTTCTTCCTTTTTCATTGTCCTAACACGGCAATCGGATTCACGTACAGTAGTTTTTTTCTTCCAACTCTAATGTTTCATGTTTATAAGACCTTGTACAACGCGCTCTGGAGTACACATTTTGATATCATCATCCGTCGTCTGATTCTGTCAAACTCTGGGACATCACAAAGTAATTGCGTCTTCTAACCGCACTCAGTGAACTCGTCCAATATGACTTGAACTCGGCCAATATGATTTGAACTCGGTCAATACGAACTTGATTAGTCTGCTGATATTACCCAGTCAATTAATAATAAATGGTTTGATCAACTTATCCTTAACAAAATATAGTCTTTGATCCAGTAAATTGGTGGTATATTACTTTTGACAGAATTTGCTACCTCAGATGACTCCTACTGCAAATTTGCTACCTCAGCTCAAAAACGATGAGAAATTCATTTGTGGGTTTAGTGGATATGGACAACAAAAAACCCTGGCAAATAATTGTAATAATGGAACACTCACCTGCCAATGTCCTGGTGAAATTCCCGTTAAAACAGGTAAGCTTAAAAAGTCAATTAGTTATCTTCAAAATTTTGCAATATTCGCCTAACCGTTCAACTATAGAGCATTCAGATTGGTGAGAATAATTATAGACAAAAAGTTTGTGCCTTGTGTTGTGCTGCTGTAAATCACGTGAAATTTAGTCACGATATTTTTCATCTATGGTCATGTGATAAGCAATATGGCGGCTCAGGTGTAGAAGGGTTTTGAATGTGCTCTTTTTCGTGGTCTTCATTCCCTTAAAATCGCAAGGAAAACCTCAGACCAGGGAGCTGTTTCTCGACACCGACGTAACTTTGCGCCTAGTCGAAACATCATGGCAACATATACCTTCAACATTACGTTACGACCAGGCGCAAAGTTACGACGGGCGTAAGTTGTGTTGAGAAACAGCCCCCAGTCCTGTGAGACTGCATATATCTGAAAGCAAGATGTCTAGCGAAAAAAACCAAGAGAAAAGGTAAAAATAGTACGAAACCTGATGCTCTGACGTCCGACTCATCGATGGACAACACTGAATCGGCCACACCATCAACAACGCTGAACTCCGTTACTGTCGACGCATCAACCCCTGCAGGTATTACAATGTCGTCTCCCAGTCTACTCCCCTTACATGACTTAGAAATCGACTCCAGCAACCCCCAACCGATGCTATCCTCACATCTGTACCATCAAAATATGAACAAACTTGTCGCTATTGAAACCAAGCTCTGTAAACTAGACCAAGTGGAGTGGAACTCTAATACCTTAAACTCAGGACTAGTAAAAGTAGAAGAAGCTCTTGAAAATACTCTTTTGACAACGACCTAGTCGAACTGCAGGCTAGAATCATTGATCTAGGCGAAATAACTTGATATTTGGTGGAACACAAGAAAAAGAAAACGAGAACTCTCAAAATGTATTACGGAAATTTATTGGGGAGGGGGGAGGGGCAAATGTTTGAAATATTTTATAGTGGTAATTATCCATCAGGTTTGGCAAAAGGTATAGGCCTAATATTACCAACTTATAATAGTAATGACCCAAATAAGGCAGGGCAATTAACCTTGCTAGTCATATGGCAAAATTATTCACGTCTATATTGAATAACAGGCTCTATAGGCTACAGCAGTCTAATCAAATTATAAGTGATGCACAATTAGGATTTATGCCCGGTTATGGAACAAGGGATGCTATTTTCTTACTCAGTGCATTATTAACAAGTACATTAATAATAAAAAAAATTGTATTGTTGCTTCATCGATTATCGACAAGCATTTGACTCCGTGCAGTATAAAGTGCTTTGGCGGTATCACGGGGAAAATGTTTACCGTTATCAAGTCAATGTACCAATGTATGCAAATGTGTGTCCAATGGAAAAACAAACTTTCAAATTATTACGATCTTAAGGTTGGGTTAAGGCAAGGTCTTTCTTCTATTATGTTTTACCAGCCCCGATAGCTCAGTCGGTAGAGCGTCCGCTTCAGGCCTGGGAGATCCGGGTTCAAGCCCGGGTCGAGTCAGACCAAAGACTTTAACAGTGGTAGCTGTTACTGCTTCGCTTGGCGCTCAGCAAGGAGTTAGAGCAGCGACTGGTTGGCCCGGTGTCAGTATACTGTGACTGGCTGAGGGGGCTTGCTGGTTGTCTTCGGCAAGTCGTCTCGGTGAGACAGCACCTAAAAGAGCGGTGGAAATCCGCCCTGTCACAAGGAGACAAGGTCTTCATATAACCGAAATACTGTTGAGCAGGACGTAAAACCCCAATCACTCACTCACTCACTCTATTATGTTTATGATGATTAGATTTTTTAGATGTACTCATCCAGCAAACTGAACATGGACCACAGACTACAGTTTATCGTAAATCCACTCACTCAGATCAGTACATTCACTACAAATCTAATCACCCACCACACATTAAGACAGGTACCATAGGTACACTATCAAGAAGAGCTAAAACCATCTGCAGCACAGACCTTGACAAAGAAATCCATCACATCCAACCGTCTTCACCACCCAAAATGGCTATCAAACCAAGTTAGTTGACTTAATCATCAAACAAACACTTAATAACACTTCAGATAAATAGCCCAGACCAAGAGAAGAAGGACCTGATATTAGAATCATCATACCATAAATTGGACCCGCCAGTCATAAAATTGCTCGTCTGATTAAAACTAAAACAGGTATTAATACTACATGCAAATCAACCAAAACACTTAAAAGCCATATGCAAGCCACAGGAAGAGGAATTTCATCAACAGGAGCAAAACCCAAAGGAGTAAGTAGTGTATAGAATTAATTGTAGTTGTAATGCTCATTACATTGGAGAAACATGCAGACCCCTCAACATTAGACTAAAAGAACACCAAACATCTGTTAATAAACTTGATTACAAATCTGCCATTTCTGAACAAATAATTTCCAACCCTACTCATCCCATCAAATGGGAAACCACTACAACACTATCTGTCAACCAGCACCATTGGAAGAAGAGGAAACTACAGGAAGCCATCCAGATCAGGAAAACCAAGCCCAGCATTAACAGAGACCAAGGATTATATATCCCCAACTGCTATGACCTTTTGATCCTCCAAGAAAGTCTATTGTTACTTTTCTTAATTAATTTACACTATTATGTACCTGGCACAACTTGTAATTCTGTCATCTGCTATATAAATGAATATTTTTTGTTGTTTGTCATTGACTTTGATAACGATGTAAGAACTACATCGAAACGTCGTCACACAATAAACCAAGAAGTTGTTATCCATAAGTAATTATTCACCTTATTGTAACCTTTCAACTTCTAAATGCCATTGAAAGATTATCTGAAGTTCACTGATTTTGTTGTACAATTTACCAGATGCTTAGAAGACTTTAATGTTTATTGTAAACTATACAGATGTAATAATTCCTAGGTGAACTCTGTATTTGTTCTCTACATTATATGATCTAGGGCGTTTATAGATGTGATGTATCATGCATTCGAATAAATAAAATGGCTTGGTGTCGTAACATTGTTGCATATATAGTTTTGTCCGGAGATTTGCTGGAACAGGTATAGGTTAAACGTATACAAGAGATTTCTATGTGATGATGGAGATGAAGGACAGAGAAAGAATTGTATAGGCCTATAAGCCTACATACATGTACCAATTTGATCCGAAGGTCCAACAGGTTTGTACAGTTTTACCTCCTTTTTACAACGCATTATTTTTTTAAATAAATTAGCGATTGTTGTTAAATTGACGTAGTTTTATGATATCTGTAAGAGATAATTTCTATGTAGGAACAAAAGGTTTTTGGGGTCTGTTAAGTGCACCGGCCTCAGCACCAACCAACAAGTTTTATACCGTATAAAAACAGGATCTCCTAAGCCTTTGAATACACGATATGCACGTATAGATTGAGAAAAATTAGCGGCCTCATACGGATTAGATCCAACGACGTCCAATCAATGAATCTTTAAATTACAATTAATGCCTACTTACATTATTGCCTGCTTTAAAATTAATCGTAAAACTAAATGATTATATGGCGTTGAAATAAAGTGTTGGTTGGGGTTGTGGCCTATGGAAACGAAGACAAAGTAAACAAAATTTAGATAACTTAGACAAAAGTTAGGTTTAAGCTAACTCCAAAAATGACTTACTCGTGTACACGTATTCTGAAAGTTTGTCATGATTGAATAAAATGAACGTAGGGCCTATACAGTTTAGGCTTTGCCTAAACTCGGTTTTGGCACAGCAATTGGTATTGTGAGGTTGTAGATTTTTTCTTTTTGCTTGAACTTCTACGTTAGTGGGACGTTTGAAAGCTGCAGCCATTGTTTACAATGTAGTAGATGATGTACGCCATGGCTTGGGTCACCAATTGCAGTTTGATACGTGTTTTTACTCAAACGTCGACCAATGACGTGCCCACAATCCTGATACACAGTCTGTGTCAATCGTATTCTCGCGAGATCTCCTTTAGACGTGGCTAAGATAGACCTCGTACGACTTTACCGGACATAGCGCAGGGATTTTCGAGTGGGATCTAGGGTAACATTTTAAAAAGCAATCAGATAAATATAAAAATCCTGAAATCGCACTGTACGTGAATATATATTTTGAATTTAAGAAAACGTTAAACTAGTAATGGAAACGTAAAGTCAATTTCACAAAATAGTCCCATTTTGACGAAAACTAGCAAAATGGCGACTTTCCCTGTCCATCCGATTCACTTTAAACTGGCCACTGTGTTAGGTTCAACGCGGCGTTTTCAATAGCTGCTAGTGTTTAACTGTGCGATGTAACTAACAATACTCTAGCTAAATGTAAGAGAAAAATAGAAAAGCACGTAGATGCGAGCAAATTCCACGGTGTTGTTTTTTTGAAAACTTAAAAGTCACATGATCAATTGACCTCCTATGTCAGCTCTCCAACCCCATTCCAATGGATATTTTCGATAAAAATGTCGTCCAATGACCTTAGAGGTTAAAACTGCCCTTTCGGATATGTTCTGTTTGTATTTTCAATTGTTGATTCACTTCAGCAGACGACATATTATTGTTTACATGGTGTCGCAGCGTGTATTCAGGGGCAAGTAACTCTAGGTAACCTAATACGAACTCGTATTGCTTAAATTTAGGCTTTGCCTAAACTCGGTTTTGGCAAAGCAATTGATATTGTGAGGTTGTAGATTTTTTTCTTTTTGCTTGAACTTCCACGTTAGTGTGACGTTTGAAAGCTGCATTCATTGTTTACAATGTAGCACTTATGCAACTCTTCTTCTACAACGATCTAATATATATTGTATCTTTGGGTATATTCAGAATGGCTGTAAATATGCATGTGGATGGAGTGTTTCCAGTAAAGAGGTCCCAGCTTTTTGGTTAAATAGCACCAATATAGAGTGTCAAAACTGTCCAAGTATGTATATAATCTCTTTCATGGTATGTACATGTAGGTGGTCTCTGTGCCTTAGTCAGTTAGAGTGATAGTCTGTCTGTCTGACACAGGCCTTCCATCATATATACATTAGGCCTTGCATAGTATGCACACTAACCCTTTTTAGTATGTAGGGGGCCTCTGTGGCTCAGTCTGACACAGGCCTTCTTTTGATGCGGCGCCGGTGTCGAATCCCACTGAGGCCAAATAAAAATGGAACAATTTCTGAGTGGATTTTTCGCTCGATTGCGGTATATGGGAGAAGTTGTTATCCATAAGTAATTCTTCACCTTATTGTTAATATTTCAAGTTCTAAATGCCATTGAAAGATTTAACTTATTACCTGGATTAGTCTTGACAGAAGTTTAACATGTGATAGTTATGGGAAATGAAATCCCAGAAATGTTTGTTTCCCAATCGGGTCATTCTTTCCTATAGTCATTTGCATTTCTCTTTTAGATGGTCGCCAGAAATAAATCCGGCTTCATTTCTGGTGACGCTGAGTTATACCTGAATCTGTATTGAAGGTGAAAGATAAAACCTGCAACAAAGTAATTACTATAGACGATAGTTTTTTTATGGCTCCGCAAAGCGAAAGCGGAGCCATTATGTTTTCGGGTTTTCCGTCCGTTCATCCGTCCGTCTGTCCGTCTTTCCATCCTTGTCCGTACAATAACTCATGAATGATTCTTAGCAATGTGCGCAATCCAATATGGCCGCTATCCGTCATATTGGATTATGAGCATGATTTTCTTGTCCGGGCAATAACTTATGAATGATTCATCCGATGAACTTCAAACTTGGGGTGTGCCTTCACATCGAGTAGAGGACGGTTGGGATTGATTTTCAGCTATACGTCATATTGGATGATGAGCACGATTTTCTTGTCCGGGCAATAACTTGTGCATGATTGATCCGATCAACTTCAAACTTGGGGTGTGCCTTGACATTATTGAGAGGACGGTTGGGATTGATTTTCAGCAATCTGCGCAATCCAATATCAAACCTGGTGTGTGCCTTGACATTGAGGAAAGCGCGATTGGGATCAATTTTCAGCCATGTGCCCGATACAATATGGCTGCCATGAAGCATATTAGATTATGAGCATATTAGATTATGACATTGAACAGTACTCAGCGCTCCAGATAAGGGGCGTATCGGCGTATTTTACGCCTTTAAAATGACCTGTTACGCCCAAGTAATAAAACTGAGGCGTACACATTACGCCGTGAAATTTTTGAAACAGATGATGTAGCAACACCAGGCCATCACCATTGTAATGCTAAAAATACCAAGTAAATACCAAGAATATCATACATCATCTTTATTGTTTCATTTCTTCTTTATGTCACCTCTCAAACCATACTGCCGGTTCTAATACCCTTGTCAATCAGTTCCCCTCCTTCGCGGAGCCATCTCCAGTGATTGCGTGCAATCATTAAATCTCTAGTTTTATTTTGGCTTTCATTACAGGAACATCCAGAGTTGCTGCGAAGATGTACTAGCTGTTCTAAGTGCTGTGCTGACAATAGCTATCTGTTGTACTCCGCCCAGGGGATGGACGGCAAAGAGTATGGAAGAGTTGGTACCGGAATATGAGGTGGTTCTGATGGGCAAACTGGTCGAGGCATTGATCCAGACGGTGGGGCTGTATTGGTTGGCGGGAATAGAACCTACGGAATCTCCTGTATACTAAAGGGAGATAACCGACCGATTCCGGCGACGGTCACTTTATCGAATCCCACAAACCCTTGTATCTCGGTACCAGCAGACGTTGGGAAAAGCTATATGTTAGGCCTGAGTCGGACAAAAGACGACTCTTTGATTTGGTGGAAAGATGCTGGACTTGAATCCACTTTCTATGAAGATACCTCCGAAAATATGAAGAGGGCAATGAGTATCTGTGAACTTCAGAAAACAATATTACCGACGAAGACAGATTCTGGTGACGTCTACTGCCCAGTGCCTTCACAGGAACAGTCCGAAAAATGTTCAAGTGACAGTTCCACTATCGCTATGGGATCCATTGTTACATTTGTATGTGCATTTCTATCCCTTATTGTTTCGAAAATCTGAAAACATTATTTGATGCATAATTTCCTTGGTGCTATCTTTGCTATTCTTTTTATCCGATACGATTTTATTGTGTATTCGTATGCTTCGTCTCTTAAAGCGCATTCAACTGACCTCTCCACATATGTTTTAGCCAAACGTTCCAAAAGGTTAGACAAAACCAGAGTGTTGGCTTTGTGACTATATAAATATCATGACGATATATTAACCAACGTTGTTCATAAAACCTTTCAGGCTAAATCCAATGAACTATTTGCGTGGAATGGGCACGTCTCATTGGCTGGTTTGGATCTGACTTAGTAAAATGTGCCGCCATTGATAGTTGAAGCGCGCGTGCATAACAGATCTGGATCGATATTGCACCATCTCCTAGTAATGGCGGCATTCGATTCAAATCAAATACCACGTGATCTCCATTTCACGCATGTAGTTCATTGGCTTATTCATATTTTATTCGCTGTCTTCCAATTTTATGAGTTTTAAACACAATGTATGTTTATATTAGGTGCATTTAACTTTGATTACAAAAGCTTATATATATTTCTGAACCTATACCTTTTGATGCCTATTTCAACTGAACAAAGGTATTTGCTGGAATGACACTCTCATATGTCTGAATGAAAGCAATTTTATTTAACCTGTGTCTTTGTTATTATCAATTCCTGGATGCGAAAATGTCTCCATGAACTATAGCCAGTTCAACATTTTGTAAAAACAACGCCAAAAGTAGGGCAAAACAACAGGCTCAAAACTTGTTGCTGGATGGGAAATATTCCAGTAAAAAAAAAAAACTTTCATTTTCTGCACTATTGTTATCTTACAGTACTTTTATGCAATTTTAACGTTTGCTAGTCATTCATTTTGCTTGCTTTTAAAATTCGGTGGCCAACTTTTAGTACAAGTTTTTTGCGTGCTGTCAGAAGGTCTGTCATCTTTTGTGCCATCTCTTGTTTTTTGTAAATTTTCTGTTGTTAATTTTCTTTTAATTTTTAAATAAATACATTTCTATTTAAACACAGTTTGGGTGATTTTAGCATCATTTTATAAATAAAGGGTTTAGGTCATGTTTTCCCCCCTTTATGAACAATTTAGTTGAGTTTGAACACAGATGACAGTTAGCCTACATGCGTTGCTGGCCTTCTATCAATGCCTCGGTGGGATTCAATGAATCGGATTCGTGGGGAAAGTTGCTCGCTAGCTGTTTGTTCTTTGCCACTTTGGGCGAGTTGGTAGATACTGACAGATGGTTCAACAGCCAATCAAGAGACATCCCATACTGACAGACGCTTCAACACCCAATCAAGAGACATCCCATACTGACAGACGCTTCAACACCCAATCAAGAGACATCCCATACTGACAGACGCTTCAACACCCAATCAAGAGACATCCCATACTGACAGACGCTTCAACACCCAATCAAGAGACATCCCATACTGACAGACGCTTCAACACCCAATCAAGAGACATCCCATACTGACAGACGCTTCAACACCCAATCAAGAGAGACATCCCATACTGACAGACGCTTCAACACCCAATCAAGAGAGACATCCCATACTGACAGACGCTTCAACACACAATCAAGAGAGACATCCCATACTGACAGACGCTTCAACACCCAATCAAGAGACATCCCATACTGACAGGCGCTTCAACACCCAATCAAGAGACATCCCATACTGACAGACGCTTCAACACCCAATCAAGAGACATCCCATACTGACAGACGCTTCAACACCCAATCAAGAGAGACATCCCATACTGACAGACGCTTCAACACCCAATCAAGAGACATCCCATACTGACAGACGCTTCAACACCCAACCAAGAGACATCCCATACTGACAGACGCTTCAACACCCAATCAAGAGACATCCCATACTGACAGACGCTTCAACACCCAATCAAGAGACATCCCATACTGACAGACGATTCAACACCCAATCAAGAGAAACATTCCACCATCTAGTTGATGAACTGATTAGTGTATGAGACAAAAAACTCCAGAAAAGCAAGCAATATTTGTTTTATTGTAACAGATTTAATAGATTCTTCTGTGGAGCTGTTTTACTAAAACTAAAACACATAGGACAACTTGCACTACTTTGTACTTGGTGATAAGCTTAACATAAGCTTTCGAGAGCAACTTCTCTCATCATCAGAAATTACACCACATTAACTTCTGATGACGAGAGTAGTTGCTCTCGAATGTTCATATTAAGCATCACCATGTACAAAGTAGTGCAAGTTTGTCCTATGTGTTTTGGTTTTGTATTGTAGTGTTTTAAAAACAGAATTAAAATCATTGTCATTATGATGTAAGGGCCGATAACTCGTGGCAAATGTGTTGTGTCATACAACGCCCCTGTCCCAGTCATCAATTTCAGTAGCAATTATGAAATGCTTCAAGCTAATTATTTGCTTATTAGTGTAGCCTGATGATTGTGTAGCCAGCTGACAGTGTGACAGTGTTAACAATGAAATCAAACTGCGCATAATATAGGATGCTTATCACTAGTTTAAAACGGGCGTAATTAATGTTCACCACCATTGCTCTAAATCATACCAGTATTCAATGAAAAATATCAGCATGTGATACGTGAGTTGTACACACCGATTTCAATGACCAAAGCTCTCCCGTTTCCAACGATTTGTGATTCGGGTTCACGACAACCTTCTCAGCAGTGCTGTGTCTCCTAGTTTGAAGGAAACATTTCGACAGTTCGGAGAGCCAGTGGTCAAAATAATTATTCTTCGAAAAATTGTATTGTTTAAGAGGCTGGCTTCGTCGGGTAATGGATTAAAGTTTAATGTAGCTACAACAACAACAGCTTCCGAGTACTAGACCATCCATTGTCTTCTCAAAGATCAAGAAATCCTCAATAATCGACGGGTACGACATCCATTAGTGTCATTATGGGCAGTTTAAACGCCAGGTATTAAACAAAATTCATCAAGAGGTTTCTATTCTCCAAGCGTCCATCTTTAATATTCTAGTAACCTTCGATTGTGACTCGGACAAGAGCTAGTTTTGCGGCTTAAAGCTTTTCAACCCAATACTAGTGTCCAAGAAAGTATTTCTAGAAGTGTTTCTGTTGTTTGAGGCGTCAGTGGTTCAGAAGAATTCCTTTGGTGTATCGACCACAGAGATATATTAAACAAGATTCAAGTGCCGAAGACAATTTGTTCAACAGATTCAATACTTATCAGATATATCCGCAAGATGATTTGACGTTTAAGGTATCCCTATCAAAAAATGTTTTTATAGACTTTTTAATGGCCCACGAGGACAGAACTCCGTGGTTTCAGTTTTCGCTGTAACTGCTCTAACATTTGTAATGAATTCAACTTTCAACGAAGGATTCTCGACATCTCTGATCCAGGTAGGTCGGATTTTATTCTGGTCGGTCACGGGGTTTTAGTGGAATGCAGCGAATGAGTCAGGTTATCAGCACCAAATTACGTAAGGTTGACGTTCACTACTGGTGCCAATGTCCGTGTTAGAACCATTCGAATATCTCCCTTAAGGCCCGTTCTCACTGTGCGATTTGTCGTACCGACTTGTAGGATGCGATTAAAATGGATGCTTTTAATTGGTTGACAAATCGTATCCACCAATTAAAAGCATCTATTTTAATCGCATCCTACAAGTCGGTGCGGCAAATAGCACCATGTGAACGGACCTTAAAGGATTTATGAACAGGATTTAAAGCTGGTTTGTGTTTGTTTATGGACTAAATGTATATTTGAAAAACATCAGTTGAAACGAAACAACCTTCGCGTTAGTTCCCTGGTAGTCAAAAGAAGAACGTGGAGGAAATATGCATATTTTCCGTATTTTTCGTAACTACTCGGAAAAATGACGTCATACACGACCTTCTATGTGTACAAACTGTCACGAAGACGTACTGAGACAGTAGAAATCGTTTATTACGTCATCGCTGTGAGGGTACGTACACAACGGAGGTCGTGTTTGACGTCATAAGTCTCTGAGATAATTAACTTTCGTAAGCATTGTAGATCAGCTAACGTAGCTTGAATTTTGTATGTGCTGTGACCGAAATTTAATTTTCTTTTTGGTCAGACTTTTAAAGTACATGTTCTGCAACACACTTAACGCAAATTAGAAAATATTTCCAAAAGTTGTTCATAAATCCATTAAAGGCTCGTTCTCACTGTGCGATTTGTCGTACCGACTTGTAGGATGCGATTAAAATGGATGTGATTAAACTGGATGTGATTAAAATGGATGCTTTTAATTGGTGGATAAGATTTGTCAACCAATCAAATGCATCCATTATAATCGTATTCTACAAGTCAAGTGATCCGTTGCTCGGTGAAATCAGTTTTCATCCATAAATTATATTCACTTGATTGTCGTTTATATTCGATGTTTATAAGCTTTGCCGGTTTTATTGGCTGGGTCGAACTCTGGTGTTGGGCCAATTAAAGTTAAACTAACAGTGCATATCTAACATTCCTAATATTTAGTCAACATGTAGTATATCATACATTAAGTGTTTATTAGTAAAAGTAGAGGAAACGATTAGAGGCCCATACATATATCTGTTAAGATGGACATATCTACGCACTTTCCATTACCCCGTTTAATTGGAGATTGTATTTAAATGTAATAAAACATAACAATAGTAAGACTCTAATAGATAGATTATAATAGTTTTTTTTTTCAATTTTAGCATCACATTATATGAATCTTCAGAGAACAATTTTGGAATGGTTCTTGACCTAGAGTATTTATTTTCAGAAAAATCTATATGAACCAGCAAACCAGTCCTTTTCGGAAAACTTAAAGCACGTCTAACTTGTAAAGAAACTCAGGACCTGTTTGTCAGGCTATTATATAGTTTACAAAACAAGCAGATATATTTCGCGACGATTTACGCCCTAAATAACAATACCACTGTTTGTTTCTTATTTCAATTTTGCAGTTCCCATTTTCGTACAAGATGATTGCGGTTTTTGTATCTCTCTTTGTGTTGTTTTGTGGGGTTGCGAATGTTGACGGCTGCTCAACTCCTATTGAGGAAATTGCCCAAAGATTTGACCTGGTTCTGATAGGTGCTGTTATAAACCATTTCTCCAGAGCTGGAGGTCTTGTGGATAGCAAACTTCAGGTTCTATGTGTTTTGAAGGGAGATGGAATCCCTGTTGAAGAAATTGTGTTCGTGAAATCAACCCAATTTCGGTATCCATGCACAAACCACGCCACTCCAACCGTTGTTGGTCGGAGCTACGTTGTCGGAGTGAGTCGGATTAACCGACAAAGCTTTACCTGGTCGTTGGAGTCTCGAACTGAACGCGTAGCAGTCTTTGCCAACCCAACAGTAGTGAAATCATTAACTCAATACTGTATCTTCCAGGATCCTCAACCCCCGTCTGGAAATACAGGAGGAATATGCCCAAGGATTCGAGAGTACGAGACGGACAACTGCAGAAAGTTTGCTCGTAGATCCAGTGGCGGTGGGACCGTGAAGCCTTTTCTATTGTTGGTAATGATTACCTTGCTGTCAGTTATCTGAGATTAGATTACACTGCCTGATTAAAACAACCTAAACGAAATACATAGATCTGATAAATGCGGACAATTCATCTAGAAAACAATAAATGCAATCTTGGAAAGGGGATTCAGGAATAACAAACAATTCATTTAAGTTACGATTTGATCCTACCAATTCGTGCTCATTTCTAGGAGACTGATGCATTTTTTTCACCAGTAGATATATAATAATATGTAAAGTCCAAACGGAGTACATAATCATTAACCGATAATTGATTATCGGTAGGCCCAACGCTTTCAGGACATTGGTGTAAAGAAGGTAATTATTTATTCACCTTTATAGAGGGCTTTGGACAAGATCTGTGCATAAGGAGTTATCCAAAATGGAGCCAAAATAGAATCTTCATACAGGAAAACAAAATGCAGTGATAGCGAGTGTGTTGTCGAATGATCGGTTTGTTGATAAGTGTTTAACGCCAAACTTGGTACATAACATGTCTTAACGAGGCATGAGATGCCAAAAATTCGCACTTTTTACATAAATTAGGAAAACATTAAGAGGCTTTGAAAGTCATCGAAAAACTAAATGATCGAGGTTGGGATGAGCGAACTTACAGTCTGCAGCCTCGGACGCCGAGGGTCGCTTTTTACCCATTGAATGACTCAGAACTATGAGTTTAGCCTAGATACTTTATCTACTACATGTATGAGTAAATGATAAGTATAATCTTTCCCTTTATATATTTATGGACACTAAAACACACGGGCACAGGGAAAATCTTCTTGTCTAAAATAACCACGGAGACAAGTTTCTAATTGTGTTAAAAAGAGGTATATCATTTAGACCTTTATACCCCATCATAAATTGTTGTAATAAAGTAAACCTATGATATTTCATTAGGTTGACGACTGACAAGAGCTTGGCCTTAGTCAGTAGAATTTTCTGGAACACTTTGTATTACATTGACAATGCTTACGCATCTTAAGCTATAGTAAGAATATCGTCAGACTATATAGTATGCCCCCCCCCCCCCATACCCTTTCCCAGAAAACCTAGGTAGAAGGCAGACAGGGGAGTTTAGCCCTGACCAGTATGTCTTTCAAACTCTTGTTCTTTTTATAAGCAATGACTGGCCTTTGGGTCAGAGGTCGAGCAAGTTTACTTTGAAGTAGTTTGTATTCTTCTACTATAATCTTGGCCATAGCGATGCTAGCTTTGTTATACTGAAACACAAATGGTATTATAGTTTTTTCACGACATCTTCCGGGGTCCAAGTTCAAACCCAAAGGATAAATAGTTTGTAATGTTTGAATCCAAAAACTTTCCCTTTCCAAACGTTTGTGCTTCGTATCTGCAGCGGAAGTGAGAAATGGGATTTTCTCAATAGGCATGATTTCAAAATGGTCCTTGACCGAATGACCTTGAGTATTGAAATGTTGTGCCACGGGTACATCATGTTTAAGTCTTATGCTAGATATATATATAATAGCTTGCTATTTATTTGGGTGCAGTTAGGATCTATTACTTATAGATAGAAGGATATTGCTATGAAACAAAAAAATAGTTCCTATAGGAACTGCTTTACAATGTTTTGTATCTCTACATTCAGAAAAAAACTTCTTCCCACTCCATTATGTTATGGCTTTTCAATAAATAAGGCTGGATAAAGAAACAGTATTATATAATTTTTTTTTACTGATAGCGCTGTATCTTTTTTCTACCCAATGATGTAGTAAAACCAGGCCAATAAGGCTATACATTTGGTCTCCCTATTTAATAATGACATAAAAGGGAACAAGTTGGCCAAACAACACAATCGATTAGTATGATTTAAAACTTATGTTGCGACCGATACTAACTTTATCGGTTAAAACTTAATATATACACAAAGAAAAAAGTTAAGCACCCCCTGGAAAGTCTGCACCGGTGTAGGGAGATTGTTGGCAAACTGATATTGCAGGAACGATTGTGATCATAAAGGGCAACATTCTGGCGATAAGAAATCGCCATTAATGGCAATAAGCTATACAATTTATTCAGGATATCGTTAGCCAAATTAAAAGAGTATTTTAACAAAATAAAAAGATGTAAGTATGAAACTTCAGAGTCCATCTGGCTTCACAGGGCGAACATATTGAAGTAAAAATGTCACTTTGAGTGTGTAGGACACATCCCTAGAGCAGAAGGTCAATATCGCGAATTACAGTTTCCAACCTGCGTCTTATCCCTCCAGTGAGACGTCGGATTTGTTGAATGGGTAACTGTCGCCGATGTAATGCAGCTTCCAATTCCTGCAGGTTTTGTACTGGAGGCTCTGTGGCTTGAACGTTTCTGCCCATCCTATCCCAAATGTGCTCTAAAGGATTCAAATCCGGACTCACGGTGGGCCAAGTTGTTACAGCTTCGTTTTGGAAGTAGGCTATTACTGTCAGGGACCGATGAGGTCTGGCGTTGTCATCCATGTACACAGGTCTTGAGCCTAATGGGTGGTTCTCAAAATGTGGCACGACAACTGTTTGCAGGACCTCCCGAATGTACCGGTCACCTGTGAGGTTTCCTCGTATAGTGACCAAGTCCAGTTTGCAGTCGTGAGAGATGCACCCCCAAACCATTACAGATCCCCTCTATAGGCATCTTCGCAAGCCAAGTTAAAATCTTCATGTCCCCATTCCGTGTTTTACCTTGGCGGACTACTCCACTTCAACCCGTAATCGAACAGCTCGTTTTGATTGGATGCGAGTAAAACTTCTCGCAGCTAATCAAATCCTCAGGCACTTACACTGAAAATAATGTAATGGCGGCTGTGTACACCTTGAACTTTTGTTTAACGAGTGCTGATTGGCTAAGACTCTGTAAGTCTAGGAAAGACAACTCTTACATTCCCACCAGTGGGCGCTGTTCGATTTACGGGTTGAAGTGGAGTCGTCCGCCAAGGTAAAACACGGAATGGGTTACATGAAGATTTTAACTTGGCTAGAGAAGATGCTCTATAAGGAACATATGGATGGATGTTCTTGTGTGTATACGCTGTGTTTTTGTGCCTCCAAACCCTCGTTCGCCCATCCGTGACGATGAGCAAGAAACGGCGTTCGTCCGACAATGGACTCTTCGTCAGGTCCTCAAATTCGAACCTCGTCGAGCTAAACACCAAGCCAAACGTATCCGTTGATGGCGATCTGACAATAGGGGGCGTTTGACGACTCTCCTTGCCCTCAGGCCTGCAGTTTTCAATCGGTTTCTCTCGGTTCTTGTGCACATACATCGGTTGGGTAGCCATTGCCTCTTCAAAGACCGTCTTGATGCAAATGGATGACGTCGCACCGGTCGGATCAGTGCCCGAGCTTCACGCTGTGATGTTACAGATGTCTACCCAAGCATGGTCGGTCCTTCACAGCACCAGTTTTACCCATCCTCGGATACCCAGGGTTAAATTCTCGACAAGCTCACCTCTTACCCCTGGGTCAATTGCCTCGTTAAGCGTCGTTTTCTGGGAACGCCCATTTTCTGTCGGACCAATCAAACGATTTCTTATAAACGTTTTAACTCTTCAATTTTGGAGACACGTTTATCGAATTGAAGTAAAAACAAAGTCGTCCATCTTTGTTTTGAACACTGCTAAGATGCTGACGCAACGCGGATTATGATTGGTGAAATTTTCCGCCACAGTTTTGTGGCGGAACCAATCAAAATCTACATGCATATTAAATTAGAAACGACGGGCAGGGTCCGACTTGTCCCACGGGTAATGTGAGCGTAAGCGGAATTTTTAACCGTGGGTTTCGACGATGCAGTTTTACCGTGTTTTCTCAACAATCTGCTTATCACTGTATAATGGTAGCCTAATTGACGCCCGATAGCGTTGTACGACATCCCTGCGGAGTGCATACCGACAATTTGCCATTTTTGCCCCTCTGATATCCTCCTTCGTGCCATATTCACAGAAGATGAGTCCACGTTGCACAAAACCGACCTTAGGCTGCGTTTCCACCAAATTTCACGTGTCGCGTATAACATGTCATGTGTCATGCATGACACGTGTTACGTGACATTAGGGGTTTCCACTGGATTTCACTTAGAACATGTCACATGTCATTCTTCCTGTGTTCGCCCATCGTCGGAACCCACGATTAAAACTTACGCTCACGCTCACTTTACCCGTGAGACAAGTGGCACCAAATCCGTCGTTTCTAATTTAATATGCATGTAAACTTTAATTGGATCTGTCACAGAATCAGAATCGGTGTTACTTATTAAAGTACCCAGGCAGTGATCAAAACAAAGATGGACGACTTTTCGTTTTACACTTCAATTCGATGAACATATCTAAAAAACTGAAGAGTTCCAACGTTTAGAAGAGAATTTTTGATTGGTCCGACAGGAAATGGGCGTTCCCATAAAACGAGGCTTTGAATCGCAGTTGGCCCAGGGGTAAAATGTGAGCTTGTTGAGAATTTAACGAAACGAACACGGGGAGTTACCAAAAAGGAAATTAAAAGTTGTGGAAAACAAGGGGGAAACTCAGATCGGACAGACGTGAAACATGACACGGGTAAAAAGAATGAATATGTTCATTCTTCAAAACGTGTCATTTCACGCGTGAAATGTGAAACGTGAAAAGTGACATTGATGGAAACGGTTCCTACCAAAATCATATGTTTCTATTACTTGTCACGTGAAACGTGACATGTCATGTGACACGTGAAATTTGGTGGAAACGCAGCCTTTAGTGCAAAACATTTAAGGGCAAGCAAACTGAATTTGCGTAATTGCACGAAAAAAAAAACATTTCATGTCGCATTACATGCAGTTTTTGCGTTACTGTCACATGAATTGCCACAATCGTTCAATACAACATCATTCTTATCACCACCATAACTGACATTACAGTTAACATTAACGCAGATTTATAATAATTAATTTCAATATGGGGTGTTTAACTTTTTTCCTTGTGTGGACTACCGGTTACAAAAAGTTACAACGTTATCGGTCAAAAATGACTACATTATCGGTTGTTGTAACGTTATCGGACAAGTGTTGATAACATATCGATTAAGTGATACATTATTCGAAATTACTGTTACACACATTAGTCTGTCTCTTTATTAAAGTGACATGAGCTGCCAAAAATGTTGATATTTTTGACGTTAAAACTAAAATTATTGGCTATTTTTCAGAAGATGTTTAGTGCTTCTAGTCTCGAGAATGAACGATGAAGCATTGTTTTGAACCAACTATGGCTTAGAATGAATGAATGATCGTCCGGGTTATCTAAATTTTGTTTACTTTTCGGACACTATTTCGGTTCGTATAGGCCGTAGACTTTATGGATTCCCCTCATTCCAAAGCCAATCATTTAGTTTTTCGATGGCCTTCAAAGCCTCTTACTGTCGTGACGATCAGAAATTATGGAAAAGTGTGAATTTTGGCAGCTCATGCCACTTTAGAGCGAAATCAGAAACTATGCCTTAATATTGAACGGTATGAGGAGAAAGTACAGTGTCATTTACCATATACAATAATGTTGATGTTTTGACTGTTCACACCTTCTCTAATTTTGGTTAAGCCAAAATGTCTTGATGGATACTTTCTAGTTTCAGCGGCCCCTCGGAAGTCTTTTGAACGAAAATTGTACATGGCAACTGGGGACAAATACATGTATGCTGACTTATGTCAAAAGGCCGAAACACACCGAACTTTCAGATCTCAATCAAACTAACCTTTTCTCATTACATATCCAAAATTGTTTTCAGTCTTAAATTCAGACAGTTACCTTTACAAAAAAGTAGAATATGTCCAGAAAATAAATTGCACAAGCGCAGAAAAAAAAATAAAACATTCCATCAGGAATTACATGTAGCCTGGATATCCAGAACATGTTTCTGAAAGGCACCGCCATCTTAAATGACACCATGGATTCTATCCATAATATAATGGATTCCATTCATGATATCATGGGTTCTATTCATAATAGCAGTAAGTCAATTCTGGATATCAGAAATACCGAGCTTTTTTAGGTATCATAACATATTTTCATGATATCATATTAAATAGTACTCTTGATATCAAGAAGTAAATTTCTGATATCATAAATTCGGGAATAAAAATGGAAACGGCTTGTCATACGATCGTTTGGCATTTTACGAAACATTTAGGAATTTTCGGGTGCATATAATTATTTGTGGCGCCGTTTATAATTTTTAAAGGGGAAAGCGGTGGGGTGTATATAGAAATTTAACAGTTTTTTTTAAAGCTGGACGGGCCACGAGGGTCTGTAATTTTGAATTTGAAGACCTGATGTTCAGATCGCGATAATTTCTGGCCTTAGACGACCGTTTAGATCTAATTAAACAAATGCCGCAATGTTTCATTTGTTGAAAATTGTAATTTGCATTAAAAACTAACTTTCTTCAGTATTCTTCACCTGTCAATCACCTCTACCACTTTTCCATTTTTGTCGATGTTACATGCGCTTATGCGGAAATGTTCCCCTACATGGAGGACTAGAGGCGGCGCTTCGACCAACGTATAATTTTAGTGACCGTGACAAATATTTATTTCGTTCTGGAAAACCTATGTTAGGATTTTCATAAAATTTGCACAACAGCTTGGTCTTAGTTTAGTCTTTACGAGAAAAATAATACCAAGTGTGTCAAAATTCGTTTACACTAACTTTTAGTCACTCTCGTGGCCCGTCCAGCTTTAAGGAACAGTCATTTTCAAAAACTTGATTGTTTGATTCCATTTATTCAGAAACGATGGCTGCTTGTTTTCGCTTATTGACGCGTCCATTCGAAGGAAACCATAATATATGAGTTAAAGTGGCATGAGCTGCCAAAAATGTTGATATTTTGACGTAAAAACAGAATGTTGAAATTATCGGCAATTTTTCTCAAGAAGTACAATTCAGAAGCTTTTTAGTGCTTCTAGTCTCGCGAATGTACGATGAAGTATGGTTATGCACTAACTTTGGCTTAGAATGAATGAATGGTCGTCCCGGTTATTTAAATTTTGTTTACTTTTCGAATACTGTTCCGGTTCGTATAGGCCACATACTGTATGGATTTTCCTCATCCCAACGCCAATCTTTTACTTTTTCCATGGCCTTCAAAGCCTCTTACTGTCGTGACGATCAGAAGTTATGAACAAAGTGAGAATTTTGACAGCTCATGCCACTTTAATTAGTGCCGTCCCCTTTAGTATAGAGGCATGGATATATTGCCATTGTTTAAGTTAAAGTTTTAGAACACGATCAAGGTAACTGTATATAAACAAACTTAGAAAGATTGATTAGATGTTGTTTTTCTCCTCACTGAAGATTATTTCACTTATATGGCAGCGTTGACAGATTAAGTGGGAGGAGTGGCGGGGGGTCATTGTCAGGACATGCTCAGAGGAAGCCCCAATACTATGCGAATACTATCAAACGGGTATATATAGCGATCCCGATCCCGAAGGTGCGAGAATCTCTTATTCCCTGATCCAGGTAATGAACATGGAGACGCAGTATACTCGTGTCTTCGGCAGATCCCGATCCCGAAGGTGCGAGAATCTCGTATCATCTGATCCAGGTAATGAACATGGAGACGCAGTATACTCGTGTCTTCGGCAGATCCCGATCCCGAAGGTGCGAGAATCTCGTATCATCTGATCCAGGTAATGAACATGGAGACGCAGTCTACTCGTGTCTTCGGCAGATTCCGATCCCGAAGGTGCGAGAATCTCGTATCCCCTGATCCAGGGAATGAACATGGAGACACAGTCAACTCGTGTCTTCAGCAAATCCCGATCCCAGAGAATCTCGTATCCCCTAATCCAGGGAATGAACATGGAGACACAGTCTACTCGTGTCTTCAGCAAATCCCGATCCCGGAGAATCTCGTATCCCCTGATCCAGGGAATGAACATGGAGATACAATCTACTCGTGTCTTCGGTAGATCCCGATCCCGAAGGTGCGAGAATCTCGTATCCCCTGATCCAGGGAATGAACATGGAGACACAGTCTACTCGTGTCTTCAGCAAATCCCGATCCCAGAGAATCTGGTATCCCCTAATCCAGGGAATGAACGTGGAGACGCAGTCTACTCGTGTCTTCGGCAAATCCCGATCCCGAAGGTGCGAGAATCTCGTATCCCCTAATTCAGGGAATGAACATGGAGACACAGTCAACTCGTGTCTGCAGCAAATCCCGATCCCGGAGAATCTCGTATCACCTAATCCAGGGAATGAACATGGAGACGCAGTCTACTCGTGTCTTCGGCAAATCCCGATCCCGGAGAATCTCGTATCACCTAATCCAGGGAATGAACATGGAGACGCAATCAACTCGTGTCTTCAACAAATCCCGATCCCGGCGAATCTCGTATCACCTGATCCAGGGGATGAACATGGAGACGCAGTCTACTCGTGTCTGAAGAAAAATCCCGATCCCAGAGAATCTCGTATCACCTAATCCAGGGGATGAACATGGAGACACAGTGTACTCGTGTCTTCAGCAGATCCCGATCCCGGAGAATCTCGTATCCCCTGATCCAGGGGATGAACATGGAGACGCAGTCTACTCGTGTCTGAAGAAAAATCCCGATCCCAGAGAATCTCGTATCCCCTGATCTAGGGGATGAACATGGAGACGCAGTCTACTCGTGTTTGAAGAAAAATCCCGATCCCAGAGAATCTCGTATCCCCTGATCCAGGGGATGAACATGGAGACGCAGTCTACTCGTGTCTGAAGAAAAATCCCGATCACGGAGAATCTAGCTAGTATGATAATTAAACAGTAGGTAGGAAAATGCCAGTTGACATTGTTTAAAAATCTCAGCGTGTTACTATCTACTGTAATTTTCATTATCTAATAACTTCGACGACGCACAGATCAGAGAGTTGTTTCACGTGCAGAACGCCAAAAACATGTTCCCCAAAAACACGCTTCAAACTCGAAATTAACGGGGAAGAGGTGGGGAGGATATACAGGGGTTTGTTTCACAAAGCAATCCAAATCCAAACGAACACCATTTAACAATCCCAAAATAATGATACAAAATTAAGAGTTACATTTGACGAAGACACCGGCGTCGAAAGCTCGTGTTGTTCAAAAACAACTGACGACGTGGTGATGTCTTAATTGTTTATCATTAGTATGGAACCCACGTTTAAAGAGAGTTTCAAACATTTCTTAAATCCCAAAATAGCTAGTGAACTCGATTGATAAAAAACTATTTCAATCCTACTTGTTCAGAGAAAAAAGGTCTTCTTAGGTGTGGCCGCGTCAAAGATGGCTTACGAAGCTGAGTCGAACGTAACTGTATGACGTCATAAAAAGATACTTGCTATACGTTCAGACGTAACAAATACAAATGGTGACGTGTGTTTTCTGTTACGTCGCTATTCTATGACGTCAGTCACGTTTATCACGACGGAGAATCAGTTTGACAACGATCAAAGAAACAATGATGTCTTCTTCAAGAATCGCCAGAAATCAATCTGGAAATCCCAGAACACGACCAAGAAGATCGAAGAGTGAGACGAACTTTGGTTCACAACATACAGAAAGACCCGTGAAGTTCGTCGATCCAGATCCGAATGTTCTGTCCTTGTTCAAAACTGTGCTGTAAGTTTATTTTTTCCCTTTAAACGTTGTTACGTTCTACTTGGAAGCCTTTAGCTTTGTTCTAGATATTATAAAGTGGCAGAAGCAGCCAAAAGGTTCATATAAATTAGCTTCACCCTGGTGATTGACTCTTTTTTTTTCGAGAATAACTTTTTACTGTCACAATTACAATAATTATCATTAAACCTCAATCACTTAGTTTGCTGATGAAATTCAAACTCACATGGCCATAGGAAGTCTTGCAAAAGAAAAAAAATTCTGTTATAAAACTAATTACCGTCAAAATTAATCAAATCAATCAATCGGTAATATAGCCGACATGAAATTTGGATCGTGATTTAAAAGACACAAACAAAACAAGTAATTATTATTCTAAGTCTTATTCTTTAAGACTAGATTATTCTTTCTTTTATCCGGCCGTACGTGTATTTTACAGAATGGTGAAATGGTATCCCGTCCTTGTACAAACAGGACATCCCCTTCAAGGTCGGATGGTCAAGCGAGAAAAAGACGACCAAACGTTCGAAGGCTAGACATCCGAGGCAGAGCTACAAAAAGAAAAACACGTTCGAAGGACACATCTAAACGACTTGAGGAAATCCTCTCTGGTCTCACTTTGGGACCCTCTTCCTCGTGGAACCATGGAACTTCGCAAATCAGACGGCAAGTGAACATCCAGGAACAACTGTCCAATCAGCGAGAAGGACGAAACCAAGCGCTGTGGAGGAGGAGGGTTCCCAATCAACCAACTGGCGAAAGAGATGTTTGCAGAGAAAATAATGTTTTCGGAAGAGAAAACAGGCCTAATGGCTTTCTGAGTAATCACCAAAATGGCCCAATTGACATGGACAAGGAATTGGAAAGGTTAACAGAGAAATTGTCCCGACTGGAGAACGATCCCAAAATAGGATATTTAGAATTTCTTGTGCGTGATCTTACTAATAGGTTCTCAGGTCTTTCTCTGCGGGAAGACAATTCGCTAAAATTTTCAAAAAAACGGAAACAGTCCCCCGTGAAACACCTTGACGGACCGACAGAACCAAAACGGTCGTGCACTTAATTTCTCTGTTTTTATATTCATCGATCACTTAAAGGCACACTTGCCGCCGTAGCCTGTTTAAATTTGCTAAGAAAACCAATTTACATGAGCTTACTACGACTAATACCACTAAACTTAAACATAGGACACATAAAACATGTCTAGTTAGCTTTAGACTGTAAAAATGGGGTGAAAAACAAACGAAGAATCGAAGCCTGATTACAACAATAACGATCAGTGTCGGTCAACTTTCGTGTTGGTTTACCCTCCTTTCAGGCCTTTGTATCTGTGGTTTACGCTCAAACAATTATCAGCAGGCTTTTCCAGTCGCTGTAAACCGATCGTCAGTCTGTATTTCTCAGATAAATAGGCCTACGTAAAATTACACTGTGCCGTTAGTTCACTCACTCGACTGAAACATAAAATCGCCAATAGGGGGCAGATCGGTTTGTTTACGTTCCGGGTACGTAACAATTCAAATTTTCAAATTCAAATCAAAAATACAAAGTGACGTCCAAACTTTTAAATTTTGGTAAAAACAGAAAGTTCCTAACTTATATTGTCTGGGAAAAATACAGAATACGGTCTTTCTTTTTTAATGTAAACAATATTCCTGATTTTCGCGGCAAGTGTGCCTTTAAACCTATTTATTCTTCTATTTTTGTGTTTCTTAAGTGTGCTGCTGGTTATAGGGATAGGTTATAGGCCATAGGAATTCTTGTAAAAGAAAAAAAATCTGTTATAAAACTTATTACCGTCAAAATCAATTAAATCAATCAATCGGTAATATAGCCGACGAGAAATCTGTATTATGACTTTAAAGACTCAAACAAAACAAGTAATTATTATTCTTTAAGACTTCACTATTCTTTCTCTTATCTGGCCGTACGTGTATTTTACAGAATGGTGAAATGGTATCCCGTCCTTGTACAAACAGGACATCCCCTTCAAGGTCGGATGGTCAAGCGAGAAAAAGACGACCAAACGTTCGAAGGCTAGACATCCGAGGCAGAGCAACAAAAAGAAAAGTACGTTCGAAGGACACATCTAAACGACTTGAGGATATCATCTCTGGTCTACCTTTGGGACCCTCTTCCTCGCGGAACCATGGAACTTCGCAAATCAGACGACAAGTGATCATCCAGGAACAACTGTCCAATCAGCGAGAAGGACGAAACCAAGCGCTATAGAGGAGGAGGGTTCCCAATCAACCAACTGGCGAAAGAGATGTTTACAGAGAGAATAATGTTTTTCAGAGAGAAAATAGGTCTAATGGTTTTCTGATTAATCGCCAAAATGACCCAATTGACATGGTCAAGGAATTGGAAAGCTTAACGGCGAAATTGTCCAAACTGGCGAACGATCCCAAATTAGGATATTTGGAATTTCTTGTGCGTGATCTTACTAATAGATTCTCCGGTCTTTCTCTGCAGGAAGACAATTCGCTAAAATTTTCAAAGAAACGGAAACAGTCCCCCGTGAAACACTTTGACGGACCGACAGAACCAAAACGGTCGTGCCATTAATTTCTTCGTTTTTATATTCATCGATTAATTTAGGCTATTTTTAATTTATTCTTCTATTTTTTGTGTTTCTTAAGTATGCTGTTGGTTATAACCAAACAAAACAAGTAGGCTAATTATTATTCTAAGTCTTATTATTAAAGACTTGATTATTCTGTCTCTTATCCGGTCGTACGTGTATTTTACAGAATGGTGAAATTGTATCCCGTCCTTGTACGAACAGGACATACCCTTCGAGGTCGGATGGTGAAGCGAGAAAAAGACGACCAAACGTTCGAAGGCTAGACATCCGAGGCAGAGCAACAAAAAGAAAAGCACGTTCGAAGGACACATCTAAACGACTTGAGGATATCCTCTCTGGTCTCACTTTGGGACCCTCTTCCTCGCGGAACCATGGAAATCAGACGGCATGTGATCATCCAGGAACAACTGTCCAATCAGCGAGAAGGACGAAACCAAGCGCTATAGAGGAGGAGGGTTCCCAATCAACCAACTGGAGAAAGAGATGTTTGCAGAGAGAATAATGTTTTTGGAAATGAAAATAGGCCTAATGGTTTTCTGATTAATCAGCAAAATGACCTAATTGACATGGACAAGCAATTAGAAAGGTTAACAGCGAAATTCTCCCGACTAGAGAACGATCCCGAATTAGGATATTTGGAATTTCTTGTGCGTGATCTTACTAATAGGTTCTCAGGTCTTTCTCTGCGGGAAGACAATTTGCTAAAATTTTCAAAAAAAAACGGAAACAGTCCCCCGTGAAACACCTTGACGGACCGACAGAACCAAAACGGTCGTGCACTTAATTTCTCTGTTTTTATATTCATCGATCACTTAAACCTATTTATTAATTTATTCTTCTATTTTTGTGTTTCTTAAGTGTGCTGCTGGTTATAACCTATATTGACTAAAAGGTTTTAGATAAAATGATATGTAGATATATTTGATTTCTGCGGGAAAAAGCTTTCCAGCAGTTGTCTCCCAATCCCATTATGTTTGTTAGAATCAATGTTTCCACTAGCATCAATTTTATCATTAAAAGTAAATTATTATTAAAATAAATATATAAAAAAAAAATTTTTTTATTCAAAAGACATCTAAATCGTTCCAAAGCATGTGAGATTGAACGTTTGCATGATTTACATATTTCTTTATATAGCAAAGATTTATTCCGGGTCTATATTAAGTTGTGAATGCTGGTGTGAGTTCTGCCTTTAATATAATCCGTTTAATCAGGGGCGGTGGAACGTTTTTCATATTGGGGGGGCCAATTATCCCAGCACAAGAGGCGAGGGTCCAGGGGCCGCCTAGGCCCCGGGAGCTCTGAAAGTAACAGGAGAAGACCATACATGCGTTCTGGGCCATTTTCAGGGCCCAACAAGTGAAATTTGATGTAAAGATTTTTGACTTGTAAAGTTTGAAATCTACTCCCTTTGGAAGAAAAAAATCTGTTATAGAATATCTATAGGCCATTGCGCTGAATATTTTAGGGATCTGTAACAACTGACGTAGATAATGTACGCACCCAAAAAATTTTCAAGGCTTTCAGATAATAGGTATATTAGCCAGTATTAGTATTAGGTATACTCAGTATCGTAGCCAGGAATCTGCCGACAGGTGGGCCACTATGGCAGCACTATAACGCGAGAGCCCAGGTGACTCCAAAGTTTGAGATTGCCAGCGATGCGCTCCAGGCCATTTCTGGCATTGAAAAGTTGACATTTCAAAAAGAAATTGTCAAATTTACAGTAGCACATATTGTGATAAGGCGATCGACTAACAAAATAATTTTACCGCAAGACAGTTTGAGCTGTTGATTACGTGGGAGACAAAATCACAGCACAATCACGCGAAGGACCAGCGGCTGCCTAAGCCCGGAGAGCTCGCGGGTACTAAATCGCCAACACCTGTCTAAGCCATTTCTGGCATATAAGATATAGATTTTTCTCAGAAATTTTACTAAAACGGAGAGTAGCAAACATTGCGATCAGACGATGGACTATCACAAAACTACCCAACATCAAGACAGATTGAGGGGTGGGGCGAGGTTTTGTTCTTTAATACCCTCAGAAACTGTCAATATAAGATTAAAAAAATTCTGTGTTTCTTAACCCCAGTTTTCAACTGTTTCTACACTTTAATCACTTAACTGCCCTTAACTATCGTGTTTGAAAACTCCATCATTCTTTTAATAGGCCAATTATTGGGGGGGGGCCAAAGATAGGTCTGGCCCCCCTACTTTGATTATTGGGGGGGGGGGGGGGTGGCATGCCCCCCCCCCCCAACCACCCCCCCCCCCCCCCCACCCCCACCCCACCCGGTTCCGCCGCCCCTGTTAATGATATCTCCAACAGAAATTTTCCAATTACGGAAGACGGGTTTAGAACCAAGCGAAATTTATCTTTAGAACGAGTTTGAATGTATTTTGAAAAAAGTGAGTGGGTACTGGTAAGAAATCGTCATGTCTAATTAAATTGTTCCCCGCTACAATGTTTTGTACATGAAAGAAATACAAAGTATCGTGTTTTTTTAATTTTATGTACACGTCACTCTCTTTATGACGCGACAATGAAAAGGCTATCGAAATAGAATGAAGGCTGACCCGCCGCTGGTTACGTTCCACTCTCAGGTGGTAGAGCGTTGGACGTTCAATCCGAACAGCTTTCCGTCAATGGGTTGCGGGTTCAAATCCCACTCAAGCAAAAAAAAAATTGGAAATTTTTTTGACTGGATTTTCACTCGAACGCCCAATGTGGGAGGGTTGCCAGTTAACAGCGGAAGAGCGTGGGTTTCCTCCGGGCATAGAGCCCGGTTTCCTCCCACAATAAAACTGGCAACGCCGCCATATAAGTGAAATAATCTTGAGCGCGGCGTAAAACACAAAACAACCAACCAACCACTCTCAGGTTGAGTGATGGGCAAGAATAAAATGTTTCTCAAAAACACACTTCAAACTCGAAATTAACGGGGAAGAGGTGGGGAGGATATACAGGGGTTTGTTTCACAAAGCAATCGAAATCCAAACAAACACGATTTAACAATCCTGTTCTGTCCACTCCGCCGGAACGGAGCGACAGACAGCTAACCTCTCCAAGGATCCCACACGGACAACTAAAGTAAACTTTACGGGAAAATCTTTATTCAGTTGCTTGTGCATGGGCTTATTTTGAAGATTACAAGATGTAGTATGTGTCGAATTGTGTTGGTAAATATCTGTTAAAGAAACAAAAGGCGAACCATTAGAATACGGTTGAAAAACAAATAAATCGTTACAATGGGTAAGATACGGTGTAAGGGAGACAACTTCGACATATTAAAACACAGTTCAAAGTTAGAGTTAGCTCCCTTGGAACATAAAAATTGGCGTGACTCCTGGGCCAAGATGGATAAACGCGGAAAGAGAATTATAAACGTTTTAGATTCAAAAGTCTTAGGAAATAAACTGCCTCGATCGGCCAACGAGATAATTGCCAGAAAGAAACGGTAAATCAATTAGCAAAGGTTAGTGTTATGGCAAAAAGGTGTAGACTTATAACGCGAAGATGCTGTATGATTATCTAAAGTTCAGAGTTCAAAACAGTCCAAATAAACACTTGAGGACGAATGTTCATGAGTCCTAATTAAAAGAAAAACATACTAACACTGTTCTCGCTGAAGGTAAGTATTGAAGAAGGGAAGAAAAAGGTGTCCAAGTCCGGTGGTCAAATGATACATGTGACTCCGGTGATGGTGTTACCGCGAGTAAAGAATAAAAGAGTTCGCGAATAAAGGGCGGTAACTGCATAATTACATCGAAGGTAGACTGGCACAGGAGTGACAGAACACTCCCCGTCTGATGGTTTTAAGAACCATTACTAAATCAAATCACAAACTGGAGAGTTTCTTTATCAATGACGAGATAATAGAGGAACCATTTCAGTGATCGGCCGGGTATACGAAACAGGTTGTCCTTCTCTGATGACTCGTACGACAACCTTTCTTACTTTCCCGTCTGTTCCAGGAAGGGTAGTGAGAATAACTCCCATGGGTCATTCGTTCCGATGGCAATTTTTGTCTTTCAACAAAACAACATCGCCTATTTCCAGATTGGGTTGGTTGTCAATCCACTTTCGTCTAGGTTGTAAAGTGTGGAGATATTCGTTTCTCCAACGCTTCCAAAACTGATCTGCTAAAAGCTGAACACGTTTCCATTCCGATCTGTAGATGTCCCTTTGGTCCCGCTGTTCAGTAGCCGCTAAAGGTTCGTAGGAGGCGAAGTCTGACTTTTGAGTGAGTAAGGTACCGGGTGTGAGGATAAAGGGAGATTCCGGATCAGAAGAAACAGGGACTAACGGTCTGGCGTTGACGATTGCACATACTTCTGCCATGAAGGTGACGAGGACGTCGTGTGTTAGGTTTATTGCTGAAACTTCTGAAAGCAAGGAATCCAATATCCGACGGGTGACACCGATCATCCGTTCCCAGCTTCCGCCCATGTGGGAGGAATGAGGAGGATTGAAAATCCATTCGATATCCCGGTCGTTTAAGAACTTGTCTACTTCTTCGTCTTCGACGTTGATGGCTTGAATACCAAGGTCCTTTGTCGACCCCACAAAGTTGGTTCCACGGTCCGAACGGAATTGTTTGACTTTGCCACGGATTGAAAGAAATCGCCTGAGCGAGTTGATGAAGGCCGAAGAGCTCATGCTTTCTACAATTTCAACGTGTATAGCTCTGGTGACTTGACAGGAAAACATAATCGCCCATCGTTTACTGTTCGCTACACCCCCTCTGGTTCGTCGAGTTACCACGTTCCAGTGTCCATAGGCGTCGACCCCTACGTAGGCGAATGGAGGTGCCGGTGTTAAACGGTCGACGGGTAGGTCCGCCATCTTCTGATGGCACGTGTTGGCTCTTAACTTCCTACATTTTACACAACTGTGACATAAAGATGATATAAGTCTCTTACACTGGGTAATCCAGAATCCCGCCTTCCTGATAGCTCCTTCGGTGAAATGGCGGCCTTGGTGAAAAACAGTTTCATGGTAGTGGAAGGCGATTAAGGAGGCAATATGGTGTTTACCTGGCACTATTATCGGATTCTTTTCTTGGAGGTTTAGTGAAGATTTGTTCAAGCGTCCGCCGACTCTGAGGATCCCATCCGCGTCCAGGTATGGATCGAGAGAGCGGATAGTGCTGTTTCTAGGTAAAGGTTGGTTACTGTCCAGATGATCTATCTCTTGCGAATACGCTTCTCGTTGAACAGTCTGGATGATTTGAAGTTCTGCAGTGTCTTTCATGGTTACACTCCTTGATTCTGTACAGATGTGCCATCCGCTGCAGTTAGTTTCTTGAGCAAATGTCTTGGCAATGTGTTTAAGACGAGAGATGGTCAGGATGAGTTTCTTCCAGGAGGAGAATCTTGCGAATCGACTTGATCCTAAGCCGGTGCTAGTTGACAGTGTGGTTGCAAGACAGGTAACCTGGGGTCTTATTTCTTGATCTCCATCCGGGTTCTGGAGTTGAAATGTGTCTGCGGCGGGAGGACTTGGTGTGTGACTTGGGCCTTTCAGCCAAATCTCAATAGCTGTCTCTGGTGGTGGTGAAGTCCTTGTCGCCGCATCCGCTGGGTTGAGGTGTGTTTGAACGTAATTCCACTGATCGGGGGAAGAAATTCTTCTAATGTGCTCCACTCTATTGCTCACGTAAACGTAGAATCGCCTGGTTTTGTTGTATAAATAACCGAGAACGATTTTGCTATCCGAGAAGAATTTGAAGGATTTCAGTTCAATGTCAAGTTGTTCAGAAACAATTTCAGCTATATCTGCAGCCAGCACTGCGGCACATAGCTCCAGGCGTGGTATCGTGTGTCCTTGAGGAGGTGCAAGCTTAGCCTTGACCAAGATGAACCCAATTTGACGATTACCTGCTGTGTCAGTTGTTTGGAGGTAGGCTACTGCTGCTATAGCTTTTTCGGAGGCGTCGCAGTAAACTCGAACTTCTCTGTTCACAGAGGGTGTTGCAGTGTACACACGTGGTATCTGGAGTTCTTCGAGTGATCGGAGGTCTTCTTTCCAGTTTTCCCAAGCTGGTCGGTAAATCGCTGGCAAAGGTTCGTCCCAGCCGGTCGTGTCTTGCATATACTCTCGAAGCAGAAGATTGATTTGCCCACTGCCGTCCAGTGCTTGAACGACATAATCTTTGGCACGACGGCCGGAGGTTTGCATTCGCCCATTACATGACGATAATGTGTATGGCTGGGTTTCACCTTCCTCATCAAAAATATCGAAAAATCTGGAGCGAGCCAGCGACACGTTGCTCTGCTCGTCCAAGATAACGTACATACGTTTAGCCTGTTGTGGGAAGCCATTTGGGAAAACTTCCACCAATATGTTCTTGCTGCAGGATTTTCCAGGAAAACGCTTGCCACATATTTGAGTACACTTTGAGTCCACTTTGGAGAGCTCTTTCTCCCCGTCATAACTACTTGAGGATTTGGCTGGTTTTGTGTGATAGTTTGTTCGATTTTCAATATGGAGCGCCGTTGGGTGCTTGTCGCTGTGACAAAGCGAACACTCAATATTAACTTTACAGTCAATCGCAAGATGGTCGTTGGCAGCACAACATCTATAACAAATCCCATTGGTCCGTAAGAATTCCTTTCTTTCTTGTATAGTTTTCTTTCTAAATCCCCGACAGTTATTGAGAGGATGGTTGGAGTTGTGAACTGGACACTTGTTTTGGGATGTAGCTGGATACGTAGGTTTTATTTCAGTTTTCTTTGAAAAATAAGATGTTCTTTGGTTGACAGTTTTATTTGTGAGTTTGTCTCTTTTTTGAGCCACATTGTCCTGGTCGTGGGCAAAGCTCGGGTCGTTTTTTATGCGACTCATATCACGAACAAAGTTCACAAAAAGGGAGAAAGGTGGGAAGGAAACACCGTGATAAATCTTATATTTGGAGGCGTGCGATGTCCATCGCTCTTGTAGGTTATAGGGTAGCTTTCTTACTATGGGAATAACGCCGGTCGATGAATCAAAGTATGATAGAGAAAGTCCGTATTTGGAATCAGCCTTGAGAGATTGTATTTCTAACAATAGATCAGCCAGATCGTATAATTTCACAGAGTCCTTGTTAGTAAGTCTGGGAAAACGCTCGAGTTTTAACTTTAGGGCGGCTTCGACAAGCTCTGGGGCGCCGTAACGTTCGTCTAGCCTGCCCCATATTAAATGGAGACCTTTACTAGGATTGGATATATTGGACGATTTAAGGCTCATAGCATGTCTTGTAGAATCCGGGCCCAGCCATCTAATTAATAAGTCTATCTCTTCGACAGGGCTTACATTTAGGTCATTTGTGATGGCTTTAAAACCTGCCTTCCAACTGGCGTAACATTCTGGGAGGTCGTTAAAGTTGACAAATCTGGATAGCACAAGTTCTTTCTTTAGTAAAAACTGAGTTAGTTCTGAAGTAAACGGGATTGTAGTTTTATTATTAGGGGGCATGACGTCATATGTTTGCTTAGGCACGTAGACGAAACTTGGTGCGTTGGGATTTAAATTATAGGCACCTGTTTGAGGATTGTTCACAGCAGAGTTAAAATTAAACAGTTCTTGATCTGTGTGGGCCGCCTGCTCAGGTGAGCTGGCAGTAGGCATGCCTAAATTGCCCGTGGAATGTTGAATGACTGGGTCAACTGTGACGTGTTTATTTATTATAGGGAACGTATCACACTGTTTCACATACTCTAACGTGCGTTGTTGGGGGCTTTCTACGGGTAGATTTACTTTAGGGGGATTGTTGCTGGCGTCAAGTAACGTATTGTTAATTTGTTCGAGAGTTAAGTTCAGCGGTTGCCTGGGCAACCAGTCCCTGGGTTTTAATACTCTCAAGTTCGGCGTCGAACTGGGCCACAATTGTGGCCTTGCGTTTCTTTAGTTCAATTTCTTTATTTACAAACTCTAATTTTGCCAAGGCTGCCTCAGCCTTGGCTTTTTTCTGGGCGACTAGGGAACTGATGTTGGAAACGTTACTGCCTGCACTGTGTTCAGATTTTTCACGGGACCCATACGAAAATTGAGAAGCTGAATCTAAACGGTTTTGGATGAAATCATCTAGTTGAGTGATGGCCCTTTGAACTAGGCAGTCTCTTGCCTCAGATATGGACACATGAACTTTTAAGTCTTGTTGGCTCACAACGGTATTTGTCCTTGTTAAAAAGTCAGAGTATACAGATGATAAATCGGAATATTTGTTGAAAGCTTCATTAATTTCTTTAAGTAATTTCTGTAAAGTGTTCAGGTCTGTTTGATTTTCGCATTTTATTGATAGTTTATTTTCCACAAATTTCCATAAAGAATCCAATTTTTCAGCATACTGTTGTTTCGCCGTTTCGTAGAGTTCCGTACCTTTTTCCGTGAGGGAACGTAATCTCTTAGCTTCTGGATCGAATGTCTCTGAGTTATCTTCTGGTTGAAGTTCGTTTTCTGATTTTTTGATGTCAGACATTTTGACTGGTAACTGTAGTAAGCCGATACTTTATTGGGCTTGAATCTTGACCGATGGAGGGGGGAGGGGGGTCACCTGTTGACGTCTCTTTCTCACAGTGTTTCACTGGGCCGGAGCAGACTGAAAGCTGTGTTCTTCGTTTGTTACCCTGGGTTCTGGCGTAGAAGTCTAGCTGAGCCCCAAGCAATAGTATATTTACTGTTCTGTCCACTCCGCCGGAACGGAGCGACAGACAGCTAACCTCTCCAAGGATCCCACACGGACAACCAAAGTAAACTTTACGGGAAAATCTTTATTCAGTTGCTTGTGCATGGGCTTATTTTGAAGATTACAAGATGTAGTATGTGTCGAATTGTGTTGGTAAATATCTGTTAAAGAAACAAAAGGCGAACCATTAGAATACGGTTGAAAAACAAATAAATCGTTACAATGGGTAAGATACGGTGTAAGGGAGACAACTTCGACATATTAAAACACAGTTCAAAGTTAGAGTTAGCTCCCTTGGAACATAAAAATTGGCGTGACTCCTGTGCCAAGATGGATAAACGCGAAAAGAGAATTATAAACGTTTTAGATTCAAAAGTCTTAGGAAATAAACTGCCTCGATCGGCCAACGAGATAATTGCCAGAAAGAAACGGTAAATCAATTAGCAAAGGTTAGTGTTATGGCAAAAAGGTGTAGACTTATAACGCGAAGATGCTGTATGATTATCTAAAGTTCAGAGTTCAAAACAGTCTAAATAAACACTTGAGGACGAATGTGCATGAGTCCTAATTAAAAGAAAAACATACTAACACTGTTCTCGCTGAAGGTAAGTATTGAAGAAGGGAAGAAAAAGGTGTCCAAGTCCGGTGGTCAAATGATACATGTGACTCTGGTGATGGTGTTACCGCGAGTAAAGAATAAAAGAGTTCGCGAATAAAGGGCAGTAACTACATAATCACATCGAAGGTAGACTGGCACAGGAGTGACAGAACAAATCCCAAATTAGCTAGTTAATTGAATTGATAAAAACTATTTCGATCCTATACTTGTTCAGAGAAAAAAGGTCTTCTTAGGTATGGCTACGTCAAAGATGGATCACTAGCTATTCACTATATAGTTACCCCATCAGATCTGTGAACCCGCGGCCAGTTTGCGACAGGCATGTCAGATTGAGTTTACGCCATTCTACCGTGTGAATCACGGAGGCGCCCGAAGCTGAGTCGAACGTAACTGCATGACGTCATAAAAAGATACTTGCTATACGTTCAGACGTAACAAATACAAATGATGACGTGTGTTTTCTGTTACGTTGCTATACTATGACGTCAGTCACGTTTATCACGACGGAGAGTCAGTTTGACAACGATCAAAGAAACAATGATGTCTTCTTCAAGAATCGCCAGAAATCAATCTGGAAATCCCAGAACACGACCAAGAAGATCGAAGAGTGAGATGAACTTTGGTTCACAACATACAGAAAGACCCGTGAAAGTTCGCCGACCCCGATCCGAATGTTCTGTCCTTGTTCAAAACTGTGCTGTAAGTTTATTTTGCTTGTAAACGTTCTTACTTTCTACTTCATATTTGTTCACGGATACTGCATGAGTTGTCAATAGTTGAGGTCTATTCGATATTAATTAAAATCAAATTAGGAAACGAAAAACTTAATGACAAGAAATTAAAAGCCCTTTAGTGATTTCATTCTTGAGATTGTATAAGTTTAGGCGGTGTAAAGAAATAAAATACAGCCCCGATATAAATTAGCTTCACCCTGCATAGTGATTGACTTTTTTATTTTCGAGAATAACTTTCTACTGCCACAAACGCAATAATTATCACTTAAACCTCAATGACTTAGTTTGCTGATGAAATTAAAACTCACATGCCCATAGAAATTCTTGTAAAAGAATTTTTTTCTCTTATAAACCGAATTACCGTAAAAATTAATTAAATCAATCAATCGGTAATACAGGCGACATGAAATTTGGATTGTAATTTAAAAGACACAAAAAAACAAGTAATTATTATTCTAAGTCTTATTCTTTAAGACTTGATTATTCTTTCGCTTATCCGGCCGTACGTGTATTTTACAGAATGGTGAAATGGTATCCCGTCCTTGTACAAACAGGACATCCCCTTCAAGGTCGGATGGTCAAGCGAGAAAAAGACGTCCAAACGTTCGAAGGCTAGACATCCGAGGCAGAGCAACAAAAAGAAAAGTACGTTCGAAGGGCACATCTAAACGACTTGAGGAAATCCTCTCTGGTCTCACTTTGGGACCCTCTTCCTCGCGGAACCATGGAACTTCGCAAATCAGACGGCAAGTGAACATCCAGGAACAACTGTCCAATCAGCGAGAAGGACGAAACCAAGCGCTATGGAGGAGGAGGGTTCCCAATCAACCAACTGGCGAAAGAGATGTTTGCAGAGAAAATAATGTTTTCGGAAGAGAAAACAGGCCTAATGGCTTTCTGAGTAATCACCAAAATGGCCCAATTGACATGGACAAGGAATTGGAAAGGTTAACAGAGAAATTGTCCCGACTGGAGAACGATCCCAAAATAGGATATTTAGAATTTCTTGTGCGTGATCTTACTAATAGGTTCTCCGGTCTTTCTCTGCAAGAAGACAATTCGCAAAAAATTTCAAAAAAACGGAAACAGTCCCCGGTGCAACAATTTGACGGACCGACAGAACCAAAACGGTCGTGCCATTAAATTCTCTGTTTTTATATTCATCGATTAATTTAGGCTATTTTTAATTTATTCTTCTATTTTTGTGTTTCTTAAGTATGCTGTTGGTTATAACCTGTTGAAGAAAAGGTTTTAGATAAAATGCACTACGTTTGATATTTTGGGGAAAAGCTTTCCAGGAATGCCCCTTTATGCTTCTTAAAATCAATGTTTCCACAAGCATCAATTCTCGTTATTTTTGGCAATTACACTTTCTTGAAAAATGGCAGAAATTCTTCTACCGATTTTGGGAGAAACCCGAAACGGAAATCGAACCCGGGTCCCAGAATATGGCACCTATCGCCAGCACTAAATGACGACTGCCTTATCCATTCAGCCAACCGGCTAGGGACTCTGGAACCCGGGTTCGATTCTCGTTTCAACCAAAATCGGTAGAAGAATTTCTGCCATTTTTCAAGAAAGTGTAATCCCAAAAACTAACGAGAATACTGTTACACTCACTTTCTAAAACACACTAACTAATTAAACTCATCAATTTTATTATTAAAAGTAAATAATTATTTAAATGAATACTTAAAAAATAATAATTTTTGTCCGACTTTTTATCCCCCCTAAACGATAAAATCTCTTTTGAGGATTGTCCAATTGGTGTTTCAAAAGGGCCACAGATCCTTCATACGCATATACCTATATATTTCTATTTCTATCAAACTGTTATTTTCCGAATGAGATCGATTGCATGATTTACATATTTCTTTATATAGCAAAGACTTACTCTGGGTCTATAGGCCTACCAAGTTGTGAATGCTGATGTGAGTTCTGCCTTTTAACCCGTTTAATGATATCTCCAACAGGGATTTTCCAATTACGGAAGCCCGGTTTAGAACCAAACGAAATTTATCTTTAGAACGAGTTGAAATGTATTTTGAATAAACTGAGCACCCCCAAGTGAGCACGCCCCCCCACCCCCAACCCTACCCGACACAAAAATGCAATATCATCTCAACTCCTTATGGATTTACTTATTGTAAAGTTCTGCAACAAATTGATATCTCCTTGTAATACGGAAAATATATAAAGGAAATGGATATATTGTCTATTAAATAAGAAAA
This sequence comes from Lepidochitona cinerea, assembly GCA_963971465.1. Taxonomy (NCBI): domain Eukaryota; kingdom Metazoa; phylum Mollusca; class Polyplacophora; order Chitonida; family Tonicellidae; genus Lepidochitona; species Lepidochitona cinerea. The sequence goes on from OZ020557.1 coordinate 23,934,168, forward strand.
GTGTATTTCACCCAAATTAGTTTTAATTTCAAAATATTTTAGAAAAGATTAATATTGAGTGTATAACTGATTTAGAAATGGATTGTTATTGTGAAGTGTTGATTGTCAGAATATTATTTAAGACTTAAAGCCTATTGTAACGAAAGTTTTTTCTCGGGAAAATAAAAATTGAAAACTGACTTTCAATCTTGAATATGTTTACATTAAGCGTTGGGAGACAAGCCGTAAGTGATACAGAACTGCATATTTATGTCTCCCCTAACATATGTTGGGGGACATACTGTTGTTGTGCTGTCCGTCGTCCTGCGTCCGTCAACTAGGGCTTGTCGGGGGAACTTGATGAAATTTTAATTACTGCCTTTTGGTGAGGATGTTGAGAGTTGATCAAGTTTTGGCGCCAATACGCTCTTCCGATCTTCAGTTAGCCTCCGAATCGGATATTTTCATTGGTTGTTGCTTGTCTACAAGATATCTCCAGAACCACCTAGCGGAATTTGATGAAATTTTAATTACAGCTTATGTGGTAACTCCACTACCGCCGCTTTCATAGCGTTAGAGTCCAATGCCATAAGATCAACCGAGTGAGGGGCGAATGAGGCTTCCACGAGATCCCACGCCTCTTGCGATAAAGCCAGTGACCTAGTAGTCTGGGAGCCCATGGAGATTTGTTTAGCATTGCAAGTACAAAAGGTTTGAAGCTGGGAATATGAAGGGGAAGGCGGTCGGACCTTCAAATAGCCATTCTTAAGTTCCATCTCCTGTACCAATCCTGGCAGCGACCCCTCAAAGTATCCCAAATTCATGTTTAATTAGCTTAGTCGAGTACACCGAAGAAACTAATGCTAAAATATCCATATTGGTAGTGGAAATCGAGATCTATCATTCTTAAGTTCCAACACCTGTACCTTATCTACTTAAGAACGCCCGCAATTAGAGCTAATTAACACTTAAATTAGCATAATTGAGAACATCAACGAAACCTTTGTAAAAATAATCATTATGGTTCCTTCAATGAGGATCTGCAGTTCTTAAGTGACAAAGCCTGTACCAAGTCCACTTAAGAAAAGGTCAAAGGTCGTGATTAGCATCAAATAATTTTAATTAGCATAATTGAGTACATAAATGAAACCTATTCTAAAATGTCCATATTGGTGGTGGGAATCGAGATCTATCATTCTTAAGTTCTAACACCTGTACCGTATCTACTTAAGAACGCTCGCAATTATAGCTAATTAACACTTTAATTAGCATAATTGAGTACATCAACGAAACCTTTGTAAAAATAATCATTATGGTTCCTTCAATGAGGATATGCAGTTCTTAAGTGACAAAGCCTGTACCAAGTCCACTTAAGAAAAGGTCAAAGGTCGTGCTTAGCATCAAATAGTTTTAATTAACATAATTGAGTACATGAATGAAAACTATTCTAAAATGTCCCTACTGGTGGTGGGAATCCATATCTATCATTCTTAAGTTTCAAACCATGTACTTAATCAACTTAAGAATGACCATATTTAAAACTATTATCACTTTAATTAGCATTATTGGGTTCACCAATGGAACCTTTGCAAAAGTATTTATTAGGGTTCCCTGAATAAGAAATAATTGTTTCTGGAATACTTGCTGACAAGGTGTGTCTCCGACGTAAACGAATTGGACTTGCTTGGGTTTCTCATTGGCTTCCTTTATTGTACATATTATATAAATGCAGTACTATATCCGGTTTACATTTGTGCATTCAACGTCTGATACATTCGATTAAAACAATACCTTTTTTGTTTCTCAGCATGGTCTTGGTCTCTAATTTTGGGATTTTTAGTAATTCCTGCTTCAGCATACTGCAGTCGGTTTCATTTTGGCCTGTGAATTTCAGAGCATTTATTTTGAGCATCATTCAGTTTTCCAGAAAAATTGAGAGGCCGGGATGATGTCCCTGGACATTTTTTGGGAAGGAAAAGAATGGGGGGGGGGGGGGAGTTTACGAGAACGGACACGCTAAAAATAAATAAAGCATGCAAAGGATAAGGTATACAAAATGACTGTTCTCTCGTATTGTTTGTATATAAAACTTGTACTAGCTTGAATATAGTTGTGTTTCATCTGTAAAACAGTTTTAAATACACACAAGGAAAAAACTTAAGCACCCCATGCTGAAATTAATTATTATAAATCTGCATTAATGTCAAATGTAATGCCAATTTTGATGATGATAAGAATGATGTTCTATTGAACGATTGTGGCAATTCATGTGTGACAGTAACGCAAAAACTGCCTGTAATGCGGCAGGAAATTTTTTCGTTTTGTACTTAAGGCCGGTTTTGTGCAACGTGGACTCATCTTCTATGAACATGGCACGAAGAAGGATATTAGAGGGCCAACAATGGCAAATTGTCGGTATACACTCGGCAGAGATGTACAAAGCTATCGGGCGTCAATTAGGCTACCAGTATACAGTGATAAGCAGATTTGTGAGAAAACACGGTGCAACTTGTGCTGTGAAGGACCAACCACGCTTGCCTCGACCACCTATAACATCACAGTGTGAAGATAGGGCACTGATCCTACTGGTACGGTGCCATCCATTTGCATCAAGTCCATCTTTGAAGCGGCAGTGGCTACCCAACCGACTCCTGTGCACAATAACCGTGAGAAACCGACTCAAAGCTGCAGGCCTGAGGGAAAGGAGAGTCACCAAAGACCTCTATTGTCAGATCGCCACCAACGGATACGTTTGGTTTGTGTTTAGCACGATGAGGTTGGAATTTGAGGACCTGACGAAGAATCCATTGGTCGGACGAAATTCGTTTCTTGCTCAACGTCACGGATGGACGAGAGAGGGTTTGGAGACACCGAAACACAGCTTATGGGGGGGGGGGGGGCTCTGTAATGGTTTGGGGTGCATCTATCACGACTGCAAACTAAACTTGGTCACTACACGAGGAAACCTGCGTGTGACCGGTACATTCGGGAGGTTCTGCAACCAGTTGTCGGGTCTCATTTTAAGAACCACCCGTTATGCTCAAGACCTGTGTAACATGGATGACAACGCCAGACCTCATTGCTCCCGGGCAGTAATAGCCTACTTCCAAATCGAAGCTGTAACAACTCTGCCTTGGCCGGCCGTGAGTCCGGATTTGAATCCCTTAGAGCACATTTGGGATAGGGTGGGCAGAAGCATTCAAGCCTTAGAGCCTCCTGTGCAAAATCTGCTGGAATTGGAAGCCGCGTTACATCGGTATTGGCGGCAGGTACCCCTTAAACAGATCCGACGTCTCGCTGGAGGGATGAAAGGCAGATAAGGAGCTATCATTCTGACTATGGAGGCTATACGCGCTATTGACCTTCTGCTCTAGGGGTGTGTTGGACAAGGTGGACAAGCAAGAATAAAATGAAATTCGTTCTCTATCGAACCAGATCCACATTTGTCACGCACTCAGAACAGCTAACACCAAAGTGTCTCCATTTTGAATAGTTAAAAGTGATTGCCGAAATCCTGTATCTGGTCAAATAGGACTGATATATGCTAAAATGATTTAGAATTAATTGGCGCCCTCTGCTGGAGCAGTTTTCCAGTGAATAAATCCATCGAAAGACAATATCTAAATGATTTTAAAGATTTTTCTTATATATTTTATGATGCCTTTAACTTGAACTTCATTTTATCCAGCACAATGGATTTACATGTAAGCGCTATAGGCGTACTAAAAGACTTTCGTCTGTTACAAAACCGGCCCATGTATTTGATGCTAAAGGAACCCACAGTTGATTGATTGTTTGATGTTTTACGCTGCGCTCAAGATTGTTTCACTTATATGGCGGCGTTGTCAGTTCTATTGTGGGAGGAAACCGGGATCTATGCACGGAGGAAACCCACGACCTTCCGGTGGTAACTGGCAACCATCCCACATAGGTCGTTTGGGTGAAACCCCAGTCAGAAAATTTTCCAATATTTTTCGGTCTGAGTGGGATTAACGTGCGACCCATTGGTGAAAGGCTGTTCGGATTGAGCTCTACCTACTCGGCCACGAATGCCCCCCCCCCCCACCCCCAATCCTCCTATTAGAAGAAGAGTATCAACTAGCAGCGAAATATGGGGGACATCAGTCAGGTCTTTCAATTTTCCTGAAAACTGAATGCTCAAAAGAAATGCTCTGAAATTCACCAGACCAAAATGAGACCGGCTGTAGTATGCTGAAGCAGGAACTACTCAAATATACTGTGAAAGTAATAAGGAGCACTGTAGTATTTAACAGGCTTGTTCAACAACACGCCCCAGTCTGGGCAAAGGAAAAGAAATAAGGCAACCCTTTTCCTGAACTTAAACAACTCAGAAGAACAAAAATATAGCCACAGTACCCAATTATGTTAATTAAAGTGTTGACTAGCTTTAAATATGGTCATTCTTAAGGTGATTACGTACATGGTTTGGAACTTAAGAATGATAGATATTGATTCCCACCACAAGTAGGGACATTTTAGCATAGCTTTCATTCATGTACTCAATCATGTTAATTAAAACTATTTGATGCTAATCACGACCTTTGACCTTTTCTTAAGTGGACTTGGTACAGGCTTTGTCACTTAAGAACTGCAGATCCTCATTGAAGGAACCATAATGATTATTTTTACAAAGGTTTCGTTGATGTACTCAATTATGCTAATTAAAGTGTTAATTAGCTCTAATTGCGGGCGTTCTTAAGTAGATAAGGTACAGGTGTTAGAACTTAAGAATGATAGATCTGGATTCCCACCACCAATATGGACATTTTAGAATAGGTTTCATTTATGTACTCAATTATGCTAATTAAAATTATTTGATGCTAATCACGACCTTTGACCTTTTCTTAAGTGGACTTGGTACAGGCTTTGTCACTTAAGAACTGCAGATCCTCATTGAAGGAACCATAATGATTATTTTTACAAAGGTTTCGTTGATGTACTCAATTATGCTAATTAAAGTGTTAATTAGCTCTAATTGCGGGCGTTCTTAAGTAGATAAGGTACAGGTGTTGGAACTTAAGAATGATAGATCTCGATTTCCACCACCAATATGGATATTTTAGCATTAGTTTCTTCGGTGTACTCGACTATGCTAATTAAACATGAATTTCGGATACTTTGAGGGGTCGCTGCCAGGATTGGTACAGGAGATGGAACTTAAGAATGGCTATTTGAAGGTCCGACAGCCTTCCCCTTCATATTCCCAGCTTCAAACCTTTTGTACTCGCAATGCTAAACAAATCTCCATGGGCTCCCAGACTATAGAGGGGATATCTGCCTTATTTTCTTTCGACGGTACGTATACTAAATGTAAATCTACGTTCAGACGGAGTGTTCATTGGAAAATTTCTTTCATTATCCCATTTAGAGCGCTGTCTTTGACACCTTGGTTTTGCCACGCGGTGAGAACAGCCATGTTATCAGTTAGCACACCCAAGCGTACATCCTGTATAGATTCCCCTAAAGAGACCATTGCTTTAAGCAGAGCATCGGCTTCTTTCAGGTGTATGGGACAAGTATCATTCTGATCCCATAAATGACCAAAAGACACACCTTTTCCATCTCCGGATAAAAGGACGGCTCTATATTTGAACAGTGATGCGTCAGTGGCAATCAGCAACTGTTTTTGTATCATGGTTGCGGCGTTTTTCTTTTGATGAGCAGTTCTCGACAAATCCGATACCCAATGGACAGAGAGTGGGCGTGGCTTAAAAGCGTTGAATAACTTCCCGATCTGGAAGTTATTGTATGGCTCTTTTGACTGGGTATCACGACCCTCTGAATTCAAATTTTTCCCACGGCAAAAAAAAAAAAAAAAAAGTTGCCGCGGAAAAGTTTATTTTTCAGGGCAAAAGTGATTTCACTACGGCATTTTTATCCAAACAATTCGCACTGCTCTGTTAACTAAAAGGTGCATTGACAAAAGAAAAATGGCAAACACTGTTCAAGAAAGATTTTTTTAAATTTCTTCTTTGATTATCATAGAAACCAGCATAGAGAAAATGCTAACTTTGTCGTCTTACGTCTGACTCTGAACGGCCAATGAGACATAACTGACAGTTGGAGACATTCTGACGCCAGCCACCTGCAGAGTAGCATTGCAAGCATTACCATATACCGCAGGCGTAGAGCGACTTAGTATATAGGCAATGTAACCGCGACCGCCATCTTGTTTTTTCGAGTGACTTCCGGTATGATCTGTCAGTGCGATCGCCGATGTCAGGGTCCGGTCAGTTTCAGGTAATTTTCTTTATATTCGGCTTTGAGCTGGGGCGATTGCATGTAATTTTTATTTTCCTCAGTGATTACTGAGTCTTTCTAAATCCTCATTTAAGCCTGACATTCTCTGAATTTCTTTCACGTTAGGGAATTCCCTTTTACAACTAATTACACTGAAAGGTATTTCCCCACTTTGACATTAAAAAAACATATGATCCAAATTCCGCGTTTTGTTGAAATTTGGCAGAAATCTAGCCAATCATATGTAAAAACAGTGTGCAAAGTTTGACATTAATGCGCCAAGTAGAACTCTTAAAATATATGCTTAGTTGAAAGCTCCTCCAAATACATACTGAGTCCCATTGACAACTATTCATAAATCATAGTTTACTGGGGGGTTTTATTTTCTTCTTTTACCAGCTATCGCCACAACTTTCTCTGATTAACCCTTTGCATGCAGGAAGTGGAAATTGTCAAAAATATTAGTGGGAATGGGATTTTTAATATTGGGTTCATGTTAATAGCTGTCACAGGTGGGATGGTTGACGGGAACTAACAGAAGGTTGAGCATTTTTAGCTCTCCAGCAATATGTGCCACTGTGCAACTTAAAGTGCATGAGCTGCCAAAATGTTGATATTTTGACATTAAAACAGAATGTTCAAATTATAGGCTATTTTTCTCAAGACGTAATAACTCTAAAATGTACGATAAATTATTGTTTTGAACTAACTTTGGCTTAGAATGAATGAATGGTCGTCCCGGTTATTTAAATTTTGTTTACTTTTCGAACACGTTTTCGGTTCGTACAGGCCAGATACTGTATGGATCTTCCTCATTCCAACGCCAATCATTTAGTTTTTGGATGGCCTAGCCTCTTACTGTTGTGACGATCAGAAATTATGAAAAAAGTGTGAATTTTGGCAGCTCATGCCACTTTAAGAGATCCTTTGTGTGATGAAAAAGACAAATCAATCAATCAATCATTCATGGGTTAATATTTTCCCGCAAACTTATGATATGGCACGGGCATTCGGGATTCTACCAGTAGATTGGCCCGTAACCGTAGCATGTGTTTTAGTGTTCATAAAAAATATATCTATATAAAATAAACTACATAATTGAAAAAATCACTCAGGTCTCATGCTTATTTTCTATTAAAACAACAAATTCTATAATTGTTTGCATATGACTATCCTGTGACAAATTTAAACAGGTAGTTATAAGACATGTTTTATATATATTTCATATTTTTTTTCAGGTCACCAACACTTATGATGGATAAGAGATGGCCAAAATTGTTACTGGACTTTAATTTTGAAAAATAATAGACTGGTGACACATAAGCAAGTCAGAAGTAGTCTTTTGTTGGAGGACCACACATAGCTAAATAGCTAACACACAAGTTTAAAAGATCAAAATATTTGTATTTCTGCAGTACAGTACACAGATGAATGTACAAAAAGGAAGACAATGTTTTATTTAAAACAATAAACGAAATGTAAATATAGTACTGGGTAGTTGTGTAACATATACAGTGCACTACCAAATAAAACAATAAACTGTTTTTTTCTATTTTCTTTGTGTCTAAAACATTACCATAATTATGAGGTTATTTCATCCCTATCGTTGTCGCAAAAAGACTGAAATAATGTTGAAACCGATGTCAAATCTTCTCTCACTCACTTATCAATATCCTTCCTTTGGAATGCATAATGATCAAAATTCACTCACACATCTTTGTTAGAATTTGATCATTTATGATGCATCATTGGCAAGTGCGTGTGGGTCAGGCCTGTTATTTACTAGTGGGGGGTTAAAAAAGTATCATTTAGGAGATTCAAACTTTCCTGTGTTCTCGTTTACTAATTCAGTAATTTCCCTGATTTTTCAGCATATTTCAAATGTCAATATTTTCTCTCCAAATATTTATCATAAAACACTTAAAATGATAAATAATCTCATTGATTATGGGCACACCACCCTATTCTTGTAGATCTTTGTTTTATATAAATATTTAACAAACACTTCGACGTGGTGAATATCATCTCCAGTCCCCAAATTTTGTCAATTGAAACTCTAGTAGAGGTTGTCCCATTTATGAAAAATAATTGCACATTTATCCTTTAATGCTTAAGAATATCACCGATTGCGATTTAAAAATCATTAAACTTTAAATATAAGAAGACATTGTTGGGAAGAAAAGTGCAATTTAAGTTATAAAATATAAGCAGGAGTTAGCTAAATAATACTAGAAACTTTGTATTTATGACTTTTTATTCAATTTTATCAACAGACTCATTGCAATACATTAGATAATTGGTTTAGACCAGCTTTAATACGAATTGATAAGTTAACGTTAAGAATATCAATGTATATCACAGATTTTCTTTTTAAGAACATCAATAAATTTTAGATATAAGAAGAAATTGTTTGGAAGAAAAGTGTAATTCAACTTAAAAGTATAAGCAGGAGTTAAACTGTTAACTAAATAATAGTAGAAAATTTGTATGTATGACTTTTTATTCAATTTGATGCAACACCTTTAATGCAATCCATTAAATAATTGGTTTAGACCAGTTTTAATAATTGATAAGCTAACCTTTCTGTACAAACACTTTTACTTGTGAATTAAATGTTGCTATTTAACCTAACCTGTTGGTTACTGGCAACCATCCCACTTATGACAGCGATTAACATGAATCTGATATGAAAAGCCCCATTCCCACTAATATTCCACTTCATGCATGCTATTAAAGGGGTAATCGGTGAAAGTTGTTGTGATAGCTTGTGGTGGGAAATCTCAGTAAACTATGATTTATGAATGGCTGTCAATGGGACTCAGTATGTATTTGGAGGAGCTTTCAACTAAGCATATATTTTAAGAGTTCTACTTGGCGCATTAATGTCAAACTTTGCACACTGTTTTTACATATGATTGGCTAGATTTCTGCCAAATTTCAACAAAACGCGGAATTTGGATCATATGTTTTTTTAATGTCAAAGTGGGGAAATACCTTTCAGTGTAATTAGTTGTAAAAGGGAATTCCCTAACGTGAAAGAAATTCAGAGAATGTCAGGCTTAAATGAGGATTTAGAAAGACTCAGTAATCACTGAGGAAAATAAAAATTACATGCAATCGCCCCAGCTCAAAGCCGAATATAAAGAAAATTACCTGAAACTGACCGGACCCTGACATCGGCGATCGCACTGACAGATCATACCGGAAGTCACTCGAAAAAACAAGATGGCGGTCGCGGTTACATTGCCTATATACTAAGTCGCTCTACGCCTGCGGTATATGGTAATGCTTGCAATGCTACCTGCAGAGTTGAACTTTGTTTCAAAGTTGTGTCAGTGTGGGAATTGAGGCATTTTGGCCAATGTTGTCTGATTGGTCAGCGTTTGAACACGGGCTAGTTGACTGACAACGTCAATCACTCGAACCATGATACAAGCACGTTATTGAATGGCTCCCTTGAGTATGGAAGACATTCTGAAAGGTGTGTCCTCGTGCTTCGCACTTGGCCAACCTTTCAAAATATCTTCAATACCCTCGGGAAGCCATTCAATAACTCTAACGTGGAACTCTTTTCTCCAGGGTCAAAACCCCTCCCAGCTATCCAAAAACGCCAATACTCTAACTCCGCAAGGAGCAACGCATCTAAATTCACTTTCGTACTGTTTCGCATTGCCCTTGAAATGGCTGTGTTAACTTCACGGCAATAGAGTTTTACGGATGATATAGCAAGGTTCATTGGTACACATTTACCAGCAAACTTTTGCACAGTTTTAAAGTTTGCCTTTCTGCTCAATAACATTTCCTCTCTAAGGGATACGAAGCTGCGTTTTTTCACCACAGGTACGATGTAAGCTTGTTTTACGGAGTCTATGAGAAAACCCCAAAACTCCTGGGGCTCGTTTTACAAAGCTGGTGTAAGTTACGTCTGACGTAAATCAGTGTTAAAGCTATAGGAACTTACACTCTGGTCACAACTGGCCCATGTTGTAGGCCTATGCGTATCTTTACACCCTCTTTGTAAAACAGGGCCCTGAACAGTAGAGGTGGGACTTTACTCTTCCGAAGGGATAGTGTATATCCTAGCCGAGTCAATATCTGCACCACTGCATATATATGGCGCTGTGCAGCATCGGGCTGTCTGAGAACACCAAACTCAGTAATAACAACCAGGCGGTCATCTATGTACTGTTAAGTTGTTAAACCCAAAGACCTTAAGTAGGATGGGACTGTCATACCTAGAGACTGATAAATAAAAGGCGAGGCCTTCCAGCCAAATGACAGAGTTCTAAAGAACATAACCCAACCTCCAAACTGAATGCCAAAATAGGTTTGCGAATTTCCAGTCAACAAAACATGGTCATATCCGGACTTCTCATCTGTGGTTGCCAACATGGTGTTTTTGTCAACCATCGTGTGGACATCTTTAAGGGTTTCCAATTTAAACAGTTGGTCTCGCGTCCACAGATTTACAAAACGGTCGTCATAATACAGCCTAGGTTTGCTAGGCTCTACTGTAAGTGGCATTATAACTCGAAGCAGATCGCATTCCCACACTTTCCCCCAAACTCTGATTGATCCATTCTCAATCCGCTTTGTGAGTTCAGATACAACGAACGTCAAATTATCTTTACATGATAAGGCATTTGGAAAGTATTGTCGTGGAGGGCGATCACGATCAAAATGTCTCCCCTTGTAATTGCCACAAAATGGCTTAAATAGGGATTCAGCATCAACTCCACATGATACCCAGGGAGACAAGAGACCAGCCAGCGGCTTATTTATAGGATTGGTCACAATCTCACTCCACTCACGTATATTATGTATTTGCCCCGCTTTAAAATAAGAAGGATCTCTTAAAGTGAGGGAATCCACATCAAACCTTCCAAGGACCTGCTCTGCACTAGGATGAACTGAGGACTGGGGAGGTCTTCCCCCTAGGCTTATCCAAACTGTGACGCCTTATGGCAGATAATGGGTCGAATTGACCTGCATTCTCCCACTCTGGGACCGATTCGATTTGACGGTCTTTGATCCCAATCTAAATAGGGATTGATCCTACTGCCATTCGTTGAGATACCATGTCTCGTGTTGAAGATCTCGCAGAATGACACGAGATCTCGATTGTGTTTGATCCTTTCAAACATATATATCCATACAGTTTATAATGCATATATCGAGGTTGCCAGAATCTCGTATACCCTGATCCAGCGGATGAACATGGAGACGCAGTCTACTCATGTCTTCGGCAAATCCCGATCCCGGAGAATCTCGTATCACCTAATACAGGGAATGAACATGGAGACACAGTCTACTCGTGTCTTCGGCAGATCCCGATCCCGAAGGTGCGAGAATCTCGTATCCTCTGATCCTGGGGATGAACATGGAGACACAGTCTACTCGTGTCTTCAGCAAATCCCGATCCCGAAGAAACTCGTATCCCCTGATCCAGGGGATGAACATGGAGACACAGTCTACTCGTGTCTTCGGCAGATCCCGATCCCGAAGAAACTCGTATCCCCTGACCCAGGGGATGAACATGGAGACACAGTCTACTCGTGTCTTCCGCAGATCCCGATCCCGAAGGTGCGAGAATCTCGTATCCTCTGATCCTGGGGATGAACATGGAGACACAGTCTACTCGTGTCTTCAGCCAATCCCGATCCCGAAGAAACTCGTATCCCCTGATCCAGGGGATGAACATGGAGACACAGTCTACTCGTGTCTTCGGCAGATCCCGATCCCGAAGAAACTCGTATCCCCTGATTCAGGGGATGAACATGGAGACGCAGTCTCCTCGTGTCTTCGGCAGATCCCGATCCCGAAGAAACTCGTATCCCCTGATTCAGGGGATGAACATGGAGACGCAGTCTACTCGTGTCTTCGGCAGATCCCGATCCCGAAGAAACTCGTATCCCCTGATTCAGGGGATGAACATGGAGACGCAGTCTACTCATGTCTTCGGCAGATCCCGATCCCGAAGAAACTCGTATCCCCTGATTCAGGGGATGAACATGGAGACGCAGTCTACTCGTGTCTGAAGAAAAATCCCGATCCCGGAGAATCTCGTATCCCCTGATCCAGGGGATGAACATGGAGACACAGTCTACTCGTGTCTTCGGCAGATCCCGATCCCGAAGAAACTCGTATCCCCTGATTCAGGGGATGAACATGGAGACGCAGTCAACTCGTATCTGAAGAAAAATCCCGATCCCGGAGAATCTCGTATCCCCTGATTCAGGCGATGAACATGGAGACGCAGTCTACTCGTGTCTGAAGAAAAATCCCGATCCCGGAGAATCTCGTATCCCCTGATTCATGGGATGAACATGGAGACGCAGTCTACTCGTGTCTGAAGAAAAATCCCGATCCCGGAGAATCTCGTATCCCCTGGTCCAGGGAATGAACATGGAGACGCAGTCTACTCGTGTCTTCGACAGATCCCGATCCCAGAGAATCTCGTATCACCTAATGCAGGGAATGAACATGGAGACGCAGTCTACTCGTGTCTGAAGAAAAATCCCGATCCCGGAGAATCTCGTATGATAAACAGTAGATAGGAAAATGCCAGTTGACATTGTTTTAGAATGCCGACGTTTTACTATCTACTGTAATTTTCTTTATCTAATAACTTCGACGACCCACAGATCTGAGGGTTGTTTCACGTGCAGAACGCCAAAAAAGTTTTCCGCAAAAACACACTTCAAACTCGAAATTAACGGGGAAGAGGTGGGGAGGATATACAGGGGTTTGTTTCACAAAGCAATCGAAATCCAAACGAACACGATTTAACAATCCCAAAATAGCTAGTTAATTCGATTGATAAAAACTATTTCGATCCTACTTGTTCAGAGAAAAAAAGGTCTTCTTAGGTGTGGCCGCGTCAAAGATGGGTCACTAGCTTTTAAAAACAATATTCACTATAGTTATCTAATCAGAAGATCTGTGAATCCGCGGTCATTTTGTGACAGTCATGTAGGATTGAGCTTACGCCATTCTACCGCGTGAATCACGGAGGCGCCCGAAGCTGAGTCGTACGTAACTGCATGACGTCAAAAACGATACTTGCTATACGTTCAGACGTAACAAATACAAATGGTGACGTGTGTTTTCTGTTACGTCGGTATTCTATGACGTCAGTCACGTTTATCACGACGGAGAATCAGTTTGACAACGATCAAAGAAACAATGATGTCTTCTTCAAGAATCGCCAGAAACCAATCTGGAAATCCCAGAACACGACCAAGAAGATCGAAGAGTGAGACGAACTTTGGTTCACAACATACAGAAAGACTCGTGGAAGTTCGCCGATCCAGATCCGAATGTTCTGTCCTTGTTCAAAACTGTGCTGTAAGTTTTTTTGGCTTGTAAACGTTGTTATTTCTACTTCATATTTGTTCACTGATATTGCAGGAGTTGTCAATAGTTAAGGTCTATTCGATATTAATTAAAATCAAATTAGGAAACGAAAAACTTAATGACAAGAAATTAAAGCCCTTTAGTGATTTCCTTCTTGAGATTGTATAAGCTTAGGCGGTGTAAAGAAATAAAATACAGCCCCGACATAAATTAGCTTCACCCTGGTGATTGACTTTTTTTATTTTCGAGAATAACTTTCTACTGCCACAAACGCAATAATTATCACTTAAACCTCAATGACTTAGTTTGCTGATGAAATTCAAACTCACATGGCCATAGGAATTCTTGTAAAAGAAAAAGTATCTGTTTTAAACCGAATTACGGTCAAAATTAATTAAATCAATCAATCGGTAATATAGCCGACATGAAATTTGGATTGTGATTTAAAAGACACAAACAAAAAAAGTAATTATTATTCGAAGTCGTATTCTTTAAGACTTGGTTATTCTTTCGCTTATCCGGTCGTACGTGTATTTTACAGAATGGTGAAATGGTATCCCGTCCTTGTGCGAACAGGACATCTCCTTCGAGGTCGGATGGTGAAGCGAGAAAAAGACGACCAAACGTTCGAAGGATAGACATCCGAGGCAGAGCAACAAAAAGAAAAGCACGTTCGGAGGACACATCTAAAGACTTGAGGAAATCCTCTCTGGTCTCACTTTGGGACCCTCTTCCTCGCGGAACCATGGAACTTCGCAAATCAGACGGCAAGTGATCATCCAGGAACAACTGTCCAATCAGCGAGAAGGACGAAACCAAGCGCTATGGAGGAGGAGGGTTCCCAATCAACCAACTGGCGAAAGAGATGTTTGCAGAGAAAATAATGTTTTCGGAAGAGAAAACAGGCCTAATGGCTTTCTGAGTAATCACCAAAATGGCCCAATTGAATAAGACATGGTCAAGGAATTGGAAAGCTTAACAGAGAAATTGTCCCGACTGGAGAACGATCCCAAATTAGGATGTTTAGAATTTCTTGTGCGTGATCTTACTAATAGGTTCTCCGGTCTTTCTCTGCAAGAAGACAATTCGCAAAAATTTTCAAAAAAACGGAAACAGCCCCCGGTGCAACACTTTGACGGACCGACAGAACCAAAACGGTCGTGCCATTAATTTCTCTGTTTTTATATTCATCGATTAATTTAGGCTATTTTTAATTTATTCTTCTATTTTTGTGTTTCTTAAGTATGCTGTTGGTTATAACCTGTTGAAGAAAGGGATTTAGATAAGTTGCACGTTTGATATTTTGGGGAAAAGCTTTCCAGGAGTTGTCCCCCTTTATGCTTCTTAAAATCAATATTTCCACAAGCATCAATTTTATAGCAGTATTCTCGTTATTTTTGGGAATTACACTTTCTTGAAAAATGGCAGAAATTCTTCTACCGATTTTGGGAGAAACCCGAAACGGAAATCGAACCCGGGTCCCAAAGTATGGCACCTATCGCCAGCACTAAATGACGGCTGCCTTATCCATTCAGCCAACCGGCTTGGGACTCTGGAACCCGGGTTCGATTCCCGTTTCAACCAAAATCGGTAGAAGAATTTCTGCCATTTTTCAAGAAAGTGTAATCCCAAAAACTAACGAGAATACTGTTACACTCACTTTCTAAAACACACTAACTAATTAAACTCATCAATTTTATTATTAGAAGTAAATAATTATTAAAATAAATACTTAAAAAATAATAATTTTTGTCCGACTTTTTATCCCCCCTAAACGATGAATTCCCTTTTGAGGATTGTCCAATTGGTGTTTCAAAAGGGCCACAGATCCTTCATACGCATATATCTATATAGATCTACAAATGGCTATTCCTATTTGTATCAAACTGTTATTTTCCGAATGAGATCGATTGCATGATTTACATATTTCTTTATATAGCAAAGACTTACTCTGGGTCTATAGGCCTACCAAGTTGTGAATGCTGATGTGAGTTCTGCCTTTTAACCCGTTTAATGATATCTCCAACAGGGATTTTCCAATTACGGAAGCCCGGTTTAGAACCAAACGAAATTTATCTTTAGAACGAGTTGAAATGTATTTTGAATAAACTGAGAACCCCCATGTGAGCTCAAGACTTGTATTTATAGCCTATTGTAACGAAAGTTTTTTTCTCGGGGAAAATAAAAAATTGAAAACTGACTTTCAAACTTGATTATGTTTACATTAAGCTTTGGGAGACAAGCCGTAAGTGATACAGAACTGCATATTATTAATTGACATTCGATGATATTGGTAAAATACAGAGTAAACGGTCATACTGATACGCGGCTTACCTGGGCGAATAGGATTGATTGATGTTTAACGCCCCACTCAAGATTTTTTCACTTATATGGCGACGTTGCCAGATTTAATTAGTGGGGAAGGAAACCGGGTTCATTTCCCGGAGGAAACACCGACTTTCTGCGAGCTAGTACCAGGCAACTCTTCCATATACCGCGACCGAGTGAAAAATACACACAGACCTTCCATGATGCGACCAAATGTAAATTGAAAAAATTCTAAGTGTATTTTTCACTCGGTCGCGGTATATGGAAGAGTTGCCCGGTACTAGCTCGCAGAAAGTCGGTGTTTCCGAATTTCAACGCGTATTTTTTTTAGAAATCATAAACAGAAAAAAGGAAATGAGTACAGTTGAAGAGAAAAAAGTATGATTTTGACCCAAACCTTTTCATTTGAAGCCTTCCGATAATTCACTATTTATCTGTTTTGTCGGTTTAGCCTATATTCCCAGCCACCACACGTGTCTAGAATTTTTAACATACTGTTGGTGTCACTGCTGAATTGGTCACTGTATAACATCCTGGCCAATATATCCAGCAAGTTTTATTCCATGCAATGTTTGTTCGAATCAAGACGAGGATTACTTATGGATAAACAACTTCTTAATTTCTTGATTTTAATTTACTCGTCTTGATTTGTACTTCCAACTTCTGAAAGATTTGAATGTTTGTTAGGTCACAAAAATACTTTTTTTTTTTGGCGGGGGGGGGGGGGGGCACCATTTTAAGTCTATATTTATAAATAAAGGTAGCAATACGAAAAGTTACTGATTGGATGTTTACCTTTACTATATGAGACCATCAAACCGCTGGATAAACTCTCAGGGCTGCCGGATAACTACTTTTTTGTGATATTTCTCACCACACTCGCTAATCGATTAACTCTGCCTGATTGACGGGGGCGATAAGGTCACGATTCAACTGCGACTATATCTATAAAGGTTCCACCGCGGAGAAAACGTTTTGGAATTCTCTGCTAATCGCTCTAGTTAGAGGAATATTTCTTATGATGCACCGTTGATTTCCTATTGGTAAACATACCGGTACTGGGAAAAACGTTTCAAAACGAAGTTACTAGAGGGGTAATTAATATTCCGACAACGCGTCAAAAAACACCAGAAATAACAAAATTCCACCCATGAATCTAATAGGCCATCGTAGTTTTGACACGATTTGTTATTTCAGAAGCGGCCATCAATTCTACTTCGGCCTTTTAATTAGGCCTACAATTAACTCTGACTCCAAATCATACGGCCGCAAGTATAAAGAATTTTAGTCATTTTTAGAGTTAGAACCTCGGACTACATGGTCAAATTTAGGCTACCCTGTCTCACCAGAAGTTTGACATCTGAGTTTTTTTCAGCCTGTCCTGTAGGCTACCGCTACGCCTAATCTAGTCCGAAATATCTGCGATGATGATGTAAGACATTTTGATGATGATGGCCTATCTGTCAGAAAATGTCTTACACCAGCATCCCAGATATTTCGGACTACGCCTACGTAATCCTAAATTGGCCAGTTATAGGCCTACTATAGCTATAAGTGCAGGGATGGCCTTTCTGTAATAGTCTGGCTTATCCGTCATGTATAAGACAGCTTTTCGTGTAAGAGCTGTTTTGTTATAAAAGGAAATCTAAACAATATTTTATCAAAAATCACAGAAAAGCTTTCTGCACTTTTACTTTTAGTAAGAGTAGGCTACAGGCGTTAGATCACTCAGTGAATGGCAGTAGGATCAATCCGGTTTGAGAGTTATCGCCCCTCTTCACTCACCCGGATTGTCCAACAAAAATCATAACATCAACGCGGAAGGGATTCAATTTCAAGTTTCTAAACACATTGTAAAACCAGGAAGTTGTTCATTAACGTTTTGTCAGACGTCATTTTCGGGTTTTGGTAAGTCAAGATTGTTTGTAGTTGTAGAGACCATATGACCAACTGGTAGCCTAAACTAGCCTAAACTTCCAAAACTTAAAAGTTACGCCGTAGCCTGACCTGACCGTCAAAGTAAGTAAACCAGGATAGAGACACATGTGTGCGGCTACGCCGTAGCTGGTTAGATTAGAAACCACCATACTCCAGCAGTCCAGATGACAGTATTTCCCGCGACGAACAGCTGACCGTCTGACAAGGACAAAATAGTCTGTCAACAGACCAATTGGCGTTCTCCTGTCTCATAATGGTACTTTAACTTACTTTTCCTACAAAAACTTTGAATTGCGTATATTAAAGTGGCATGAGCTGGCAAATTGTTGATATTTTGACTTTAATTTAATTTTTAAAACAGAATGTTGAAATTATCAGCTATTTTTCTCAAGACGTATAATTCAGAAACTTTTTAGTGCTTCTAGTCTCGAGAATGTACGATAAAGTATTGTTTTGAACTAACTTTGGCTTAGAATGAATGAATGGTCGTCCCGGTTATTTAAATTTTGTTTACTTTTCGAACACATTTTCGATTCATACAGGCCACATGCTGTATGGATTTTCCTCATTCCAACGCCAATCATTTAGTTTTTCGATGGCCTTCAAAGCCTCTTACTGTCGTGACGATCTGAAATTATGAAAAAGTGTGAATTTCGGCAGCTCATGCCCCTTTAAGCTTATTCAACGTAAATGTTTATTTCTTAATAGCTCCTGTATCGGGTATGTAGGCTGTAGCGTAGTCCGGGCTTCTGACTCCAAAATTACTATTTTTTGTATACTGACGGCCGTATTCATTGGTTAATAAATACTGGTTGTATAATAATATAACTTATTATACAACCAGTATTCATTAACCAATGAAAGACTAGCATTTGTACCATGTTTCTGAACGGATCCTGACCAAACATCATCTATTGGTCCAGCATGGCAATACCTCTATTAAACGCGTCACCGCTTTTGGGACTTTATTTTTAAATGGGTTCTGACCAAACTTCATCCCCACCCCCCATTTTGCATAAGAGTTTGCGATGCCTTGTTTTCAGAATACTTTACAAAAAGATAAATTTGAAAACCAACTCTCAGTGCTATATACGTGGAATGATGTTCACAAGACGTTTAAGCTCGGTCATTACAACATGATGATTAGGCAATTTCGATCCGAGATAGTGGGCGACAAGCGCTCACCCATCTCATAGCAATGGCCGTGCTAACAACAGATCCAAGCAATACACTGTGAAGGGGCCCTTCCACATTTCTAGTTCAATGGATAACACAAGACTTCTTTAATTTTCATCCAATTATATTTATGAACACTATCCCATGGGGGCTGTTCTACAATTAGAAGTTCGGTGGAAGAAATCTCCTGGGAAAAGTAGGGGCCTCCGTGGGTCAGTAGGCAGAGCATTGGACGCTCAATCCGAACAGCCATCCACCAATGGTTCGGGGATTCAAATCCCACTTAGTCCAAAACCAAATTGGAAAAATTTCAGACTTTTTTTTACCCGAACGACCTATGTGGGATGGTTGCCAGTTACCACCGGATGGTAACGCCGCCATATAAGTGAAATAATCTTGAGCTCAGCGTAAAAAACCAAACAATCAATCAATCAACCAACCTGGGAAAGGAGAATTGAAGTAAGAAAAAGAACAGCGTATATAAAGCACTCCTTTCACTGCAAAGCGAGTACAGCAACTTTCATGCCATAGGCTATGAATAAAACAAACAGGAAACAAATTTAATTTATTTAAAAAGAAACTAAAAAAAAAACAATGTTTCTAATTTTTGTTAAGTGGCTTGAAATCCTCTGAGCTGTTGTGGTAAATGTGGGGGGGGGGGGGGGGCAAATGTCAGGTTGGGCAAATGTTTGGTTCGGTAAATGTCAGGTTGGGCAAAAGTCAGGTTGGGCAAAAGTCAGGTTGGGCAAAAGTCTGGTTGGGCAAAAGTCAGGTGGGCAAAAGTATGGTTCGGTAAATGTCCAGTTGGGCAAATGTCCAGTTGGGCAAATATCTAGTTGGGCAAAATGTCCAGTGGGGCAAATCTCACACAAGTTAGATGTCAGTTGGACAAGGTATAGTTTTGGTATTCCCCTTCTTTTCCACTGACTAAGTTGATGTAACCTACATTTGTAATTCAGACCAACACTGACATGGTCTAGCATTGCACTCTATGTTAATATCAGCTTACCTTTAGGAACACAAATACCTATGTGTCAAGCTGTGCTTATGATTTGATATTATCATAAATATAAGTCTATACAGATAG
Source organism: Lepidochitona cinerea (assembly GCA_963971465.1). NCBI lineage: Eukaryota > Metazoa > Mollusca > Polyplacophora > Chitonida > Tonicellidae > Lepidochitona > Lepidochitona cinerea. Next base: position 23,954,293 of record OZ020557.1, read on the forward strand.
TGTTGATTTAATCCATTGGATGGAAATACAGGTAGGTTTGTTTAATTTTGACACCTCTACTTGGATTTAAAAGGTGGGTTGATTTATTCAGTTGAGTAATATAGTACCGGTATTACTAAATAAGAATTTAAAAGTATCCTCGTTATTTTGGGATGTCACTTTCTTGAAAATATGGCAGAAATTGGTAGAGGAATTTCTGTCATATTTTCAAGAAAGTGTAATCCCAAAATAACGAGAATACTGTTATACTCACTTTCTAAAAGACACTAACTAATTAAACTCAAGAATTTAAAAGTTGTTTTTAGACCACAAATCAGTATATATGTATATGGTTAGTCAACTACTTGTCCAGGTCAATGGTTATGGGCAGTTCAGAATTTTTACATCATTTATTTCAGTAGATTTACCTACATGGATGACTGAGACTGGACAATCTAGCTATTCCGAGTCCATTCTCTATTCAGCTTTCCTTTGATGGGTCATTCTTCTGAACAGAATATCTGGTTGTACAACTTAAATGTTTTATATGCCTGACTTAAAAAAAAAGTTTGTCGAACATTCAGATTCAGAACAGACAGACAGAACATCTGTCCGTCTGTCCTAAACATCAATCACCCAATCTAATTATCTATAAATTTTGCTGTTTAGCCTATATTATTTTACTAAACTTTCCTAACTGGTACTAATTTTATGGAGTGGACTCAACATATGATGGGAGTCAGGGACTGATCCAAGGAAAATTTGGGCATACCATTTCGGTTGAAAATGTTCCAACAATAAGACAAAAACAACATCTCTGGCCCAAAATTCTACATTAAATGCTATTTTGACATTAAAATCTGTTGGTTTTAAGAATTTGGGCGGATTTTTTGCTTGTGAGTTTGGGCGCCCATACCTTTATACAGGTATCAAAATGTCTCTGGATCAGTCTACGAGAGTATCCTTGTTAATCATTAGGTTGACGTTTTTTTTTTCTTCTTCTAGTTTTGGTTAGTTTGACTTGACCTTGGTTAGATAAATACCCTTTTAACAAACATTGTGGTTCACTTGTTCTGTTACAGTGCAGTCCCGATCCCGGTTAACTTTCATCCCACCCAATCTCTTTCCTGTTCAGTCCTTTATATTGTTCTTTTGCATAGCTACAGTAGGTGACCAGTTATGTTATTCAACTGTTTGTATTGTGTTTCAAACTTCCTTGTTTATACTGCTCTACTGGTGAGACCTAGGTTTGACACAGACTCTACTAGTCTTTATTTCATTTTTGTGAAACTGAATGTTTAACATTGCGATTTAGCAGAAAGCGAGAATTAATGACTTGTACCAAGTACTATTGATTCTAGTTAATGGTAGTTAGTGTTAGTCCAAATAGCCCATTTGAATTTGATACAAATGGCTTAAGGTTTTAGTAGTAAGATTTCATTTTGTTGACACTACATGGCCTTCAATACCAAGCTTAAACCTCCTCTGAGTTTTGAAAATATAATTCAAATGTATATGGGAGGATTTTTCTTGGTATCGTCACACTTACTGTGTCTTTCCGAGCGTATTTTGGGTTTCCCGAAACTCTTGTTACATTTTTTTGTTATCACTGTAAAAAGGGTGAGAGTGTCATTAAAAATACCTTTGCTTCCAGGAAGTTCCTGTAACCCGACCTTCTCTGTGAAGTTTGAGTATTAGATAGGATTTTTTTTCTCCAGTTTATTTATTTTCCATCTGGGTTACTACTGGTTATTTTTTGTTGATATATATGATTGGACAGAGATTTCATTGATTGATTTTTTACGCCACACTTTAAAGGGGCATGAGCTGCCAAAATGTTGATATTTTGACGTTAAAACAGAATGCAGAAATTATTGGCTATTTTTCTCAAGAGGTAGAATTCAGAAGCTTTTTAATGCTTTAAGTCTCGAAAATGTACGATAAAGTACTGTTTTAAACTAACTTTGGCTTAGAATGAATGAATGGTCGTCCCGGTTATTTACATTTTGTTTACTTTTGAACACATTTTCGGTTCATACAGGCCACATACTGTATGGATTTTTCTCATTCCAACGCCAATCATTTAGTTTTTCGATAGCCTTCAAAGCCTCTTACTGTCGTGACGATCAGAAGTTATGAAAATAGTGTGAAATTTGGCAGCTCATGTCACTTTAAATTATTTGACTTATACTTTTTGTGAAGGAGAAGGAAACCGGGCTCATTGCCCGTAGGAAACCCCAGACTTTCGGCGAGTACCTGGCAACTCTTTCACATATGGCGACCAAGTGAAAAAATCCACTCAGTTTTTTAGTTGGTCGAGGTGTGATTCGAAGCCATACCGCATCCATGGAAGGTCTGTCTGGGACTGAGGGACGATCACTCTATCCTACTGGACCACCGAGGCCCTGGCAGAGATTTAAATCTCATTTCTAACCAAATCAATTCACTTTACCCCTTTTGGTTTAAAGCACTGTTTGATTGAGGGATTGATTGGTTAATGTTTTATATTTCAAAGTTATGGCGAGTTGCCTGGTTTAGCAAGAGGAAAACATGCTCTGCTGGGAGGGAACCATCTGGCAAACCACCTGGGTACCTGGCAACCCTTCCACATTTTAAATCTTAAAGGTAGCAGTGTTTATAGCAGGCCCTAATCTAGCCCTTCTCAGCGCCTGAATATCAGACGCTGCCCTTATGGTCAAACCCAAAGTTAAACAAATTATACTTCTTAATTTTAAGCTTTTCTGTTTTTAGGAATATGGAGGAAATACAGTTTTGGAAATTACAGACTTGTGCCACTGAAGGTGTTTGTACCACTCATGAAATCAGAAGATAAAAGGAACAACCATTCTCAGAATCGTCTTTAATTGTTCAGGATGTTTGCAGGAAGGTTATTCCGGGATATGGGATTTTTGAACTGTGTGACAATGTTCATCACTGGGCTATATTTAAAGATTTTTCATCATACTTCAGCCCAGGAATATATTATTCAAAATAATTCCTTCTCCAATATAACACATATAGCATATTATTACGATGGAAGTGTGGAGCGAGTGTATATCGGTGCCACGAACTCACTCATTCAGCTCAAGGTGTCTTCCAATGGATCTCTTGTGGAAGAAGTTAATGTCAGAACTGGACCCAAAAATGACTGGGTTGATTGCTTTTTGCAAAACAGAAGTGCTGTGCCTGAGAATGTGAATCAAATTTTACTGGTCTCTAAAGTTGATGGCCTGTTAATATCATGTGGATCTGTCCTCGACGATGTATGTCAGTTAAGAAATTTGACAAACATAGCAGATAGGTTCAATTCTATGGCCGATTGTGGTATTTTAGGTGATACAAATATTTATTCTGCTCTAGTGAATACAACTTCATCTGACCAACTGGCAATGATTGTGGGAATGGCCGACGATGAACCAAGTCTTTCTCTACGACAAGTTAAGCCAGATTCCAATTTCAGACTTTTTGACCCGTCTGACCCAGGGTCATCCAATCAATTAACAGTGCGAAATAATTTTAAGATCTACTATAGAGCAAGTTTTTCTACTGAAACTTATTTTTACATATTGACCAATCAAAAGTTTGCGTTAAACTCCACCGGATACATTTCTAAAATTCAAAGATTTTGTTTGGCTAACACGAACCAAATCAGTTTAGAAACTGTCATCGATATGAAACTCGGCTGTACACATCCCAGAACTGGAGAAACTTTAACCCTTCTGACTTCTGCCAATCTTGTGCCCGGAAATCAAGGATATAAGATCGTAGCTACGTTCACAAACGGCCAAAAGCCATCTGATTTGGACCAATTCAACTTGTCTGCAATATGTGTTTTTTCATTGGATCTCATAGATCGTCACTTTCAGCACAACTTGAACCAATGTTTTGACAGTAGGTCTGGATACCCCCGCAGTTTTACGACAAGTTTTTATTATTGGACAAGTATCAGTCATGTAAACGTTTGCCCTCCGGTAAGTCACTACATAGAATAATGGTTTAATGTTCTTAAATCCATTTTTCGACTTTCTAAAGTTATGCCTTAGTTGCAATCTGTTATGTACATTCTCAGTGTTGCGAACAGTGACTTCTAGTCCAAAGATAAAAAAACATTTCTGAGTAGGCGGATTGTTTTTATGTGAAAGAGGTCCCATGTACCCGCTTCGGGAGTGAGTTTTCTCCAAGACAAGGAGCCTGGTTTCCTCCCCTACTAAGCCTGGCAAAGCCGCCATATAATATGAAGTAATCTTGAGTGTGGCGTAACACAATCTATCTCTCTATGCTTAAGTTGTGCAATATTAAATGCTTTTTACCCCTCTACCAAAAGTTGGCCGAAGAGTATTGTCGTTGTCATGTACGTTCGTATGTCTGTATGTCCATCCGTTACTGAATTATCTCAAAAACTAATTGAGCTACCGGAATGAAACGTGCTTAGGTGTTATAACTGTATGAGTATGAGGCCTATTGAAAAGGAATGCCGCTGGATAAATTTTTATTCCCTATATATATTTATGAACACTAAAACACACGGACACAGGGAAAATGTTCTTCTCTAAATATTTATGATCTCTAAAAATATTCCCTATATATTATGTATTATTTGCCTTTACAAGACATTTTACTTTCATTTTTTGGGGTTTTATTTTAACTACAGGTAGTAGATATGCATGCTCATGTATTTCGTCTAATGAAGCATGCAGCCATTGTCATTAATGTCTGTCTGTTCATTCTTTAATATGTGTCTCCATGATTATTTTAGTCAAGAAGATTTTCCCTGTGCCCGTGTGTTTTAGTGTTACACATGTAACAAATATATTTGTATTAGTTGATGGTTCATAAGATACATGTAGATTCACACTTGTTCTTTTCTCGGACAAAAAGCTTAACTATGCATATTTTTTTTATTTCAGACAAATGTTTTGGTAGGAAGAAGCCAATGTGATGTTCGCTTGAAAGGTATTATTGGATTAGTTGGCGTAACTGAAACGACTGAGACAGTTGACCTTGGTAATGTAACTTATGCCCCTGCTATCCTCTCAACCAAAGTCAATGAAGACACAGTGGTATTTGTCAGCCTGTCTAATGGGACCATCTTGAAGGTAATCTATCAGAACAAACATTAAAAGGGCACCATCGATAGAATTGTCTACATAAATATAATGTATTCAGTCATACTCAACCTTCTTACCCCCAACCTGAAAGGCACACTGGCCGCCTTAGTCTTTCTGACATTTTTGAAAAAATCACTTCAAGTAAACAGTTATGTCCAAATGGGAGTGTAAAAGCATACGTAGAATTGAAGCTCAAACATAACAAGAAGGATCAGTAATGGTCTAAGTTTAGTTTTAGATTACCCTCATTTCGGGTCTTTTTTTTACGCCGACCAGCAGTCTATGAATGTGAAACGTCCCATTAGTAGATTACACCATATTCAGGGCATTGACGCCTTTTTACCCAGACTTGGTTAGTCAGAAACTGTGGCTTTTCTTCTCTCCCTGGTATGAACTATTATTGGATACATAAGAAAAAACATGGCAAACGTTTTAGATGTGACAACAGTACTTTATGGAGCAAAAGTTAAAGTTTCCGAAGAAAATGAGACTAGAAAGCTTGTTTGGAACGATTTTGGGTCGGACTTAAGATATCAGAGTCGCCTGCTCGGTAAAGTTTTTATGACACAATGCATTCTCCGAACTGAGGTTACTGGGATTGTAGATTGGCGTGTTGATAGTCCAGTAAGTTGAGAATGAATCTATTTTCTAGAGTTGGTTAACATTGTGGACCTGTACCTAACAAATCAAGTTTTCAATTTCATATTAATATTGCAAAACGATGCCAAAAAAGATAGTTTTTAATGTCTTTTGTCAGTGGAAAATACAGAGAATCGTCTGCTTTTTGTAATGTAAATATTTTTTGGGATTTTAGCGGCAAGTGTGCCGTTAACAATTAAATGGATCTTTAATACTGGACTAACCCAGCTTTGTTTATGTATGGGCTTGAAGTTTGAATCTGTAGGCTGCTACTCTATAGCGTGGTGATATTATAGCCTGCCTTTCGATCCAAAATCCTACGACTCTTTCTGCACAACTATCTAATACAAACCTAGGAAAGTTTTTTTCTAAAACTGCCAAAGAAATGTTAGTTGCTATAAGTCCTTCAAAATACATACAGGTATATTAGTTGGAATTTCCTTGACATCATAAAGGTTATAAATTAAATTGTACAGTTAAGTAGTCTGCATAAAATTTTTCTGCTTTGCTCTTTAAATAATGAGAAAAACCAGATACTCAGGCTGTGTTTTCTTAGTGACACAGGCCTTGGATTGCTCGAAGGTTTATGTTTCTGAGTGGATCCCTGACTCAATCACCCTATATGGCAAACTAGCCCATGATTCACCAAAGGTGGGGGTTTCCTTCAGACAAAGGGCCTGATTACATCCCCCACTAAATCTTTCAACCTTGACATTAAAGTGAAATTTTCTCGAGTGCAACGTAAAACACCAATCAATCAATCAATCTCTATTTACCACTATTTCTTGAACGAATTTGATTGTTTTTTTCTTCAGTACTATTTCTCTAGGAACGACTTAATCCTTGTTGACAAAATTATGGTAGAGGAAGGAGTTTCTCTTGGACCGGATTTTTTATTGGATTATTCTCAGACACATCTTATATGCCACACACAAACAAAGGTAATTTTATAATAGATTCAAGCTTGGGTATTGCGTACTTTGTGAAAGTGTTATGCCATTACGAACAAATACCCTCAATTGGTGCAGGGGCTCAGTCGGCAGCATGGTAGCCTCCGAGTCCTGCACCGGCCTTCCATCGATGGGTTGCAAGCTTTGAATCCCACTCAGACCATGAATGCAAATGTTGCTAAATTCATATATTATCATAATTTTTCTCTTTTGATATCCTTGCTAGACCTGGTTTGAAGCGAGTGGTCAAGAAAGTTTGGTTTCTGATCATGTTACTAATATGCAAAACACGTCACCAGAGCACAGTTACTAAAGTAATGATGGGGTGCTTTATTCGGTTCATTTTGCCTGAAGGTCACAATGCACAAGTGTTGCGGTTGATGGGCGAATGAGAGTGTGGCGTGTACGAGGGGAGGGTTTTGCAGATGAGTATGTTCTGGAAAGAGACGCGTGGGGATGGTATGGGGTGCTATAGCACTGAATCAAAAACTAGGCCCTATGGTGTTCCAGAATGTTGGTCCTTGTAGAGGAAATGGTGTAACAGCTGCCCGCTACATCAGGCGCTGAGACCTTTATCGTGCTCCATTTTGCTCGTCATGGAAATCATGTCTTCCAACAGTAGAATGCACAAGCCCATACTGCCAAAGTAACGAGAGACTTCCTCCGTCAAAGCAACATGCAGATTCTTCAATGGCCTGCTCTCAGTCCAGACTTAAATTCGATAGAACACTTGTGGGACGAAATTCAGAGGCTCAATCTCGTGCGGCCTAGGCCGACAACTGCAGCTGAACTCACTCAGGCGTATCACAGAGTTTGGGCCTAAGTTCCTATCATCTTTATCAACCATCTCATCCACTCAATGTTCAGACGATGCAACGCTGTAATCAACGCCCATGGTGGCCATACACATTATTGACTTCCAGATCGCACTGTGGCGCCACCTGTCCTCACTTTCACTTGAAATTATCTAACATTTGTCTACCAATGATGATAATTGATCATGTCAAATTTGGAATCCTTCCGTTGATAAGTGTGTTGTTTACATCTATTTGAAATACACTGATTATCAATATCCAAAAATGGGTGATATTTTTTTTGCGGTTCAGTATAGGAGGGGGGTTTTCCTCCGAGTAAAGAGCAAGGATTCCTCCCCCACTAAACCTGGCGATGGGTGCTATATAAGGGAAATAGTCTTGAGTGCAGCATCAATCTATCAATCAAATGCTATATTTTCGGGGTATTATGATATTGTTAATCACATGTATATTACGTCTTCAAGACTAGATTTCATTTTTCAGGTTGTGAGATATCCAGTAGAGAATTGTTCATCAAAAACAACATGTGAAGCCTGTTTTATGTCCAAAGACCCTTACTGTGGATGGTGTGTTTTGAAACAAAAGTATGCAACTTTTATTATTTTGCCTCATTAATATTCATTAGGCTGTACCCCTATTTCATTGATCAATATGTACCACATGATCGGGTCAATATTTTTCAATCCAAAAAAAGATATTTTCATATGACATCATTATATGTGCGGTCTTGGTCACGTGATATCTGTCGTCTGTCTTCGCCGATTTGTCCGATTCAAAGCTGCAGGAACTTCTGGAAAATCGAGACAACAGCAACACAAGAAAATGACTGCCCGTATAAAGAAATCAGTTATATAACACTTATCAACTTGCATCAGAGTCAATACTACATATTCGTTGCAGCAAAAAAAAAAGAAAGGCTTCTGGTTAGCAAAAATTAAAATGAACATATTTGAAGTTGATTGTTAGCATCAATTTTGTGAGAATTGAGTTTTACATTGGCAATCACCTCAGCATTATCTATTTCTTTGGTGATTTGTGAGGGCTGTTGAATGTAATGAAAGGTGGTGGCAGCGGTGGCTCATTCAGCTAAGGGATATTCTCTCAGTTCGACACAAGCCTCCTATCGATGGGTTCAAATCCTCCCCCACTAAACCTGAAGCAATATGAAGGGAAATAATCTTGAGTGGGGGAATCAATCAACCAACCAATGAAAGGTAGCATAGTGCCTGGTTTTAGATAAGGGTGTGGGGGGGGTACAATACCTCCTATTTGGTAATAAATTTGTTTACAAACGCACGGTATAGACCTACGAACTCAGTCAAAAGCAAAAGGAGATTTCAGGCACATGACCTACAAAATTCAAGTCATTCTTTTATCTAGATACGGAAATTAATTTACTTGACATCTGATATGTACATTACTATTGTTATGACGTCATACACGAACGACATTGAGCCAAGGCGCCTTCATGGTTGGTTGAAATGACAATGAAAGCGTTCAAATGTCAAGTGTGACGTCAAATACGAAGATATTTCTGATTGGTGATGGAAGATATGCATATTTTCAATCGCTTTTTCTTTAACACCTTGTTCGTTTTCTTTCACATTATGTTTTAGATACATATTCAGTCAATTTACAATTACAAATCATCGCTACATGTAGGTGTTCAGCAAGAACTTTCCATTTATCCCTTAAGTAAACCTTTCCATGTTAATATTGTGCTTCCAGGTGTAGTAGAAGAGAAAACTGTTCTAGGAATGCTCAATCTAACCATTGGCTACCTGCTGTTACAAGTTCATGTCCTAGATTGGAAATAAACCCCAAATATGTCGTAACTCAGAAGTTACCTATTCAGGTAAGGCCGCAAGGGGGAGAGGGTTTCTTTCATTTGCTGCCAAAACTAATAACTTTTTCACATTTTTTTCAAGAAGTTTTAAGTGTTTGACAGTTTGTAGCTCACCAGAAAACTAAATAATTGACCTTGGAATAAAAGATATTCAGTGAACCTATACCATTTAAGACAAAATTATTTACAAAGTAAATATGAATTCGTACTAGCCCCAAGTTAACTATAAACCCTACGTTAATGGACATTGTTGAGCCTGGAGCCAAAAATTTCTAAATGTTTTTTAGAAAATAAATATAATTTTGACAGCTCATGTCACTTTTAGCTAAAATTCAGAGATATAACTGTTTTTATTGTTTGATTGAGGTTTTTTATCATAGTCTTTTATTTATGATCACTAAAACACACGGGCACAGGGAAAATCTTCTTGTCTAAAATAACCATGGAGACAAGTTTCTAATTGTGTTAAAAAGAGGTATATCATTTAGACCTTTATACCCCATAAATTGTTGTAACAAACCAAACCTATGATATTTCATTAGGTTGGCAACTGACAGAAACTTAGCCTTGGTCAGTAGAATTTTGTAGAATCCTTTTGTAACACATTGACAATGGTTACGCATCTTAATTATGGCAAGAACACCGGTAGACTGAGATTGAACCCCATAAATTTTGCCCCCCCCCCTCCCCCCCAGCACAGACAAAACTGTGTAACAGACAACAAACAAAATGGCCATAAACTCCATCTCACAACCTACAATCAATAAACAAAACGGCCATAAACTCCATCTCACAACCTACAAACAATAAGGTTATAAACTCCATCTCATAGCCTACAACCAACAAACAACAAGGTTATAAACTCCATCTCATAACCTACAACCAACAAACAACAAGGTTATAAACTCCATCTCATAACCTATGATTAAAAAAACAGCACGTTTATGACAAAACAGCACAGTTATAACAAACAACAAGGTTATAGACTCCTTCTCACAACCTACAATTAACAATCAACAAGGTTATAAACTCCATCTCACAACCTACAGTTAAGAGGACAAAAACAATAAAAACATATAAAAGAAAGTAATATATATATAACGTTTAACAGTAAGCAAAGAATACTTAGCATAAAACGAAATCACACACGGTTTGCTAGAAGCTTTTCTGATAGATTTCCTTTCTCAATAGCCTCAGAAACAAGTCTTTTATTAATGAACATTATGTTAATTGGGGTTAACTCTGTGTTTAAGAGTCAGCAGCCATGTCAATTTAGCTGGTGTGTGCTTACTGTCATCTATTCACGTTTGTGAAAATCAATAAGGTTCATTTTTATCATGAAATCAATAGATTGACACACTTTGATGATGGTTCATTTAGGTACCAGGTACTTGCCGAAGGTCGGGGATTTCCTCCAGGCAATGAGCTCAGTTTCCTCCGCCACTAAACCTGGCAAAGCCACCATATAAGTGAAGTAATCTTGAGTGCGGCATAAAACATCAATCAATCAATCAATCCATTTAGATGAGAAATAATTAAGATGTCAGTCAAGTAATGATGACTTTTTCTAAATATTTCTCATCACAAATTTTGAAGTGTTGGCAGTTAGTTATATTAAATGGTATGATCAACTTATCCGTTCTTTGATTTTATAGAAAATTCTTGTTTAATTTTTAACAGATGACTCTCACTGCAAATTTGCTACCTTATCTCAATAGCAGTGAGAAATTCATTTGTGGATTTAGTGGATATGAACAACAAAAAACCCTGGCAATCAATTATAGTAATGGAACACTCACCTGTCGAAGTCCTGGTACAATTCCAGTTATAATAGGTAAGCTTACATGTAAAAAAGGCAATGAGTTATCTTCGAAATTTTGCAATATTTGTCTAACAGTTCAACTGTATAGAGCATTCTGATATTCTTATTTCATTGGATGTTTAGGCTAAAGCTTCAAAAGTTTGTGCCCTGTGTTGTACATGTCTGATGGTGCTTAACTACTGCTAGTAACTTTCATAAACAAGATCAAACAAGCTACAATGTCTAATCATTATTGGGGCCTCGGTGGCTCAGTCGGCTTACGTGATTGTCCCTCAGTCCAACACAGGCCTTCCATCTATGCGGCGCGGGCTCGAATCTCACCCAAACCAATTCAGAAAAAGGTCAGGGGTTTCTTCCAAGCCTGCTTTTCTCCCCCCACTAAACCTGGCAACACCACCATATAAGGGAAATAAACTTGAGTGCAGCATGAAATATTGATCAGTCAATCTAATCATTATGTCATTGATTGTGGTTGTAAATGTGGTTAACCAATTCAGAAAAAGGTCCTGAAGGGGTTTCTTCCAAGCCTGCCTTTTTCCCCCACTAAACCTGGCAAACACCACCATATAAGGGAAATAATCTTGAGTGCAGCATGAAATATTGATCAGTCAATCTAATCATTATGTCATTGATTGTGGTTGTAAATGTGGTTAACTAATTCAGAAAAAGGTCCTGAAGGGGTTTCTTCCAAGCCTGCTTTTCTCCCCCACTAAACCTGGCAAACACCACCATATAAGGGAAATAATCTTGAGTGCAGCATGAAATATTGATCAGTCAATCTAATCATTATGTCATTGATTGTGGTTGTAAATGTGGTTAACCAATTCAGAAAAAGGTCCTGAAGGGGTTTCTTCCAAGCCTGCCTTTTTCCCCCACTAAACCTGGCAAACACCACCATATAAGGGAAATAATCTTGAGTGCAGCATGAAATATTGATCAGTCAATCTAATCATTATGTCATTGATTGTGGTTGTAAATGTGGTTAACTAATTCAGAAAAAGGTCCTGAAGGGGTTTCTTCCAAGCCTGCTTTTCTCCCCCACTAAACCTGGCAAACACCACCATATAAGGGAAATAATCTTGAGTGCAGCATGAAATATTGATCAATCAATCTTATCATTATGTCATTGATTGTGGTTGTAAATGTGTGTGTGTGTGTGGGGGGGGGGGGGGGGAGGCAAGTGGACGATAGTATAAAACTAAGGGTTTTAACGGCAGAAGTCTTCTTCATTTGTTAAGTGTATTAATCTTCATTGAAGCATAATATAAAGTGGTCAAAATCCGCATTTTTTTTCCCATAAATTCCTATTGTTAAAACAATTTGAGGCTTTAAAAATAATCGTAAAACGAAATGATTGGCATTGAAATAAAAAGTATTGGTTGGGGCTGTGGCCTATGGAAACGAAGAATACGTTTTAAAAGTAAAAGAAATTTAGATAACCAAGGTCTAATAAAGCTAACTCCAAAAACTAAGTTAAACATGTATTCTGAAGGTCATGATTGAAAAACTTTTAATTTTGCACTCAAATTTAGATAACATAATTTTGTTTGAACGAAAAAATATCAACATTTTGGTGGCTCAGACATGCCACTTTTACCTTCCAATATAAAAAAATACATTATTTTGTTTTATATTTACGATCACTAAAACACACGGGCACAGGGATAATCTTCTTGTCTAAAATAACCATGGAGACAAGTTTCTAATTGTGTTAAATGTAGCTATGATTGTAGGATAAATGTTTCGTTCTGTATTTCTTTAGGATATGAAAGAATTGTGCATATACGTCTTTACCTGAATGATACGGAGGTTGCAATTAACAAGGAATTTAAAGTTGTGGATTGTTCTAAAATAAACAGGTACGTGTAGTTTAAAGTGAACACTTTAGGTAAAATACAATATACTTCATCTTAAAGACAATATCAACCTGGTCCCAAAACATGGTTTATTTATTTTTTATGACTTTCCTACAAGAAGCTATGGTTAATTATTCTCAGATGTCTGGTGACTGGATGTCACTGAAACATGTGCACACCTCACAACTGGCAATATGATAGGTTTATTTGACCTAAATACACCAATAGCAGGTTAGCATACCAGATGTGCACATGTTTCTGTGACATCCAGTCACCAGACATGTGAGAATAATTAACCATAGCTTCTTGTCGGAAAGTCATAAAAAATAAATAAACCATGGTTTGGGACCAGGTAGATATTGTCTTTAAGATGAAGTATATTGTATTTTACCTAAAGTGTTCACTTTAACACCTAATCAAGAATACAAGGTAACAAAGATTTTAAATGTAAGGGTATATTTTAAATGTTTAACTTTCCTTAATTTCTTCTGAACATACGTTTAAGCTTTGCTTATAAAGGTGTAAAACAACTTTTGCTTAAAGTGGCATGAGCTGCCAAAATTCACACTTTTTTTCATCATTTCTGATCATCACGACAGTAAGAGGTTTTGAAGGCCATCGAAAAACTATATGATTGAAATGAGGAAAATCAATACAGTATGCGGCCTATACAAACCGAAATATTGTTCGAAAACTAAACAAAATTTAAATAACCGATATGACCATTCATTCATTCTAAGCCAAATTTAGTTCAAAACAATATTTTTGTCGTACATTCTCGAGACTAGAAGCACTAAAAGCTTCTGAATTATACGTCTTGAGACAAATTGCCGATAATTTCAACATTCTGTTTCTACGTCAAAATATCATCATTTTGGCAGCTTTGCTAAACTTGGTGCACAACAATTGGTATTGTGAGGTTTTAGATTTTTTCATTTTGCTTGAACTTCTACGCTTGTGTGACACGCAAATTGTTTGACAACTGCAGCCATTGTTTACAATGTAGCAGACGATGTTCGTCAACGCTTGGGTCACTAAGTGCGGTTTGATACATTTTTTTACCCCAATGGCATGTGTTTACAAAGTAGCCTTTACTCCTGATAAGTAAAAAAAAAAAGAGAAAATCCTAGTTGTTTTATTAGCAAATTCTCATTGAAGTTTGTTCTCATTTGTAGCTGTAAGGCGTGTGTTGGACGAAACCCATGTGTTTGGTGTACATACAGTATAAAATGTACTCGAAATCATACAACATGTGTAGAACCTAACAGTTCTATTCCAAGTATAGATGTAAGTCTGTTAGTTTTAAATATTCAAAACCCATTATTGTTACAAAGGCCTACCCAAGGCCATGTTTCTTTAGATTTTCAATTTTCTGCAAATATCTGTTTATACACACTAAAGTACACAGGTGCAGTTAAAATTTTCTTTGCTAAAATAACCATGGCGACGAGTTTTATTGTGTTAAAAAGGGGTCATTTGTGTCTTTATGCCCAATCATCAGTTGTAATAAACTGAAACCCATGATATTTCATTAGGTTGAAGACAGGAGTTTGGCCTTAGTTAGACTGTATATCTGAATAGCTCTAAAAAGGTTTAAGGAATTTTCCACCACCCTATTCTTTCTACATCAAAACAGCGGATTTGAACCAAACCCAGTTTTTTTTACCTATAAAAATATAATATACATGTATATGTACCTGTTCATATTTAAAAAAAAAAAAACTTCTGAAAAAGATGTCATTGATTTCTGACTGGCTTTTCATCCAATGTGAGTTCCATCAATGGGTCATGAGTTTGAATCCTAAATAAAAATGGAGCCCGGTCTCCTCCCACAATAAAACTGGCAACGCCGCCATATAAAAACATCAATCAATCAATCAAACATATTACATCGATAGAAATTTGTTGCCATTTTTAAAGAATTTCAAAGTGTAATACGGAAAATTTTCTATTTCAGTATACAGCCTACAATGATTTAGAATCCAAACAATGTCCTTCAGTAAATCAAGTCTCCCCAACATTAGTTCACAACAACAGGAACCAGTCATTCAAGTTTACGGGAACTAGTTTCCCAACACCAAAGGTGCAAACATATTTAATATATTTGTCTTTTGATACACTCTTTTCTATTTTTACTGGGGGCCTCGGTGGTCAAGTGGATTAGAGGGATCGTCCCTCAGTTCCACACAGACCTTCCATCACTCCGGTGCGGGTTCAAATCACACTCAGACCAAATAAAACTTAAAACATTTCTTAGTGGATTTTTCAATCGGTCGACGTATGTGGAAGAGTTGCCAGATACTCACCCTAGGGCTGGGGTGGTGTGGTTTTTGCCATAGCCATTTTCACCTACCTAGCATGGAACAAAATTAAGTATGCCACAATACATTAGCCTTCCTGACGGTCATATGGTCTATAGAGATTTTAATGTTACAATTTAGGTGGGGTGGGGGTGGGTAAGATCTTTTAGTTCGTTGGTACTTGTGTCGTCATATAACCTTAGGTGTTGAGTGTGACGTTAAGCCCCAATCAATCAATCAATGCCAGGTACTCGCCGAAGGTCGGTGTTTCCCCCGCCTTAAAAACCTGTCGGAGTTGTGGGTGTTGCATTTGTGCATAGATGCAAATGGGGCTATTCAACCAAATAATTGCAAAGAGCCTGGTCCACTAAACCTGACAATGGCCCTATATAATGGCCCTATATAAGTGAGGTAATCTTCAGTATGGCGTAAAACATTAATCAATGTTCCTTTTAAAAAAGTTTGAAAAAATACTTCTATTTTGGTATTAATGCCCCCAGTATTTCTTTGTCTGATTTTCTTTATGGTGTATATTTATATTACCTAATCTATGTTGTATTTTTTGTGTATATTCAGAATGGCTGTAAATATTTTTGTGGATCGAGTGTTTTCAGTGAAGAGGTCCCAGCTGTTTGGTTAAATAGCACCAATATAGAGTGTCAAAACAAGAATGTCCAAGTATGTATATAATCTCTTTCATATTATGTACATGTAGGTGGTCTCTGTGCCTGCATGTAAGTCGGGTAGGCCTTCCATCATATATACATTAGCCCTAGCATTGTATGCACACTAGCCCTTTCATAGTATGTAGGGTGCGTCTGTGGCTCAGTGGGTTACAGTGATCCCGCTGAAAACAAATAAAAGTGAAAAATATTTTGAGTGGATTTTTCACTCAATCACTGTATGTGGGAGAGTTGCCAAATACTCAACAGAGGCAAAGAGCGAGGAATTCTCCCCCACGTCACCTGGCAACCCCACCATATAAGGGAAATAATCAGGTGTGCGACCAAGAAATCAATCAATCCTTCTGCACAGAACATTTTTTTCAGCTAAAAAGATATTTTCTAGCTACATTGTAGATGAAAGACTGAAAGCAGCAGCTGTATACATGCAGCCAATGACGATGTTAAATAAAGTGCCAAAATTTGAAGCCGAAATTACCCCTGATTTAGCATTACTCACTATTGGTTCCATGTTATGGAGTTTCAGGGACATGTTTTTCACACATAAGCTTCAATGAGTTTCAATAAGTTGGATAACCATATGTGGAAAAGTTGCGAGGTACTTACAGACTTACTCGTGCTAAGGGGTCTCTTTTCCGGGAAAGGGCCTGGTTTCCTCCCCCACTAAACCTTGCAATGTCGCCTTATAAGTGAAATAATCTTGAATACGGCTGCATGACAAGTGATAGCTTTCACACTAAAAGACATCCCTTGATCTTTACCTGGCAATACCGCCTTGTGAGTAGGGAAAAAAGATCGGCTCTAATTTGAAAGACATTTCTTTATTCCCTTTTATCTACACTTACATGTATGCAACTCTTTGGAACTCTTAACTGTTGTTAGAATGCATAAATACTGTCCCGTTAAAGTACATTAATGAACATATCTGTTTTACTCCATGTAAAATGTATAAAGATTTGTACGGTTCTCTATTTTAGAATGAGACTTTGTCCCTGTTTTGATTTAAAATGCTGCCTTTTCCTTAATTTACAGAAAAACTTGAAAGATACCAAAGGAGAAGATGATGTTAGTGTGACCCTGATATGGAGAAAGTCTGCTCTATCTGATAACTTTGGCTTTAAAAAAGGTTTGACTTGCAAAATAACGTTACAAAAGTCTGCTCAACCTGAAAACTTAGGCCTTAAAAAAGGTTTGACTTGCAAAATAACGTTACAAAAGTCTGCTCAACCTGAAAACTTAAGCCTTAAAAAAGGTTTGACTTGCAAAATAAAGTTACAAAAGTCTGCTCAACCTGAAAACTTAGGCCTTAAAAAAGGTTTGACTTGCAAAATAAAGTTACAAAAGTCTGCTCAATCTGATAACTTTGGCTTTAAAAAAGGTTTGACTTGCAAAATAACGTTACAAAAGTCTGCTCAATCTGATAACTTTGGCTTTAAAAAAGGTTTGACTTGCAAAATAAAGTTACAAAAGTCTGCTCAATCTGATAACTTTGGCTTTAAAAAAGGTTTGACTTGCAAAATAAAGTTACAAAAGTTTGCTCAATCTAAAAAACTTAGGCTTAAAAAATGCTTAAAGGTACAGACCCTTTTGGTTTAGATTTTGTTTTTCATACAGTTGTTCTAATTGTATGGCATTGACGTCATTTCTCTTTTGCCGCCCTCTATTACATTGCGTCATAGACAAAATAAGCACAATTTCAATGTCAGATTGATTAAAAAAACTCAATGTAGCACCATTTTGCCATACACTGGTACATCTGTGCCACCCCATCTGTGCAAGTTCATCAGCCAAAGCGTGAATTCTTAAGCCGTAAGGGTCTATTATGACCAGTTCATAAAACTACCCTGAGTGTTGCTACATATAGGTATTATGTTTTTTTTATGATCCCTGTTTTTTCTATCCCTAGTGACTGTCTATGAGTGCAGTATTTTAGGTGTGGACTGTAGTACTTGTGGAAGTAAGAATACGCCATTTAATACAAGAGATTATGGGTGTACATGGTGTATGGATGGATGCAAGTATAAAGCTCAACCATGTCCTATAACTCCATGTCCGCAGCCTAGCATTCATATGGTAAGTTCACAAGGGGTCAGGGCGTGATGTCTTCCGACTGTGCTTATAGGGACATAAAGTTTCACATTAAGGTTGCTGTGTTTCCTTAAGACCCGTTCTCACTGTACGCTTTGCTGTACCGACTTGTTGCATTGCGATTCAAACGGATGGATTTGATTGGTTGCAAATGGATACATTTGATTGGTTGACAAATCATATTGATTTAATTATTCGGTACGACTAATTTAATTGCACCTTTGATTAAAAAAAAAAAGAGGTATACAAAGTGTGACAAAAGCTTCTAGTTGATTTTCCACCGTAAAAATTACATGGTTGGGATAATGTCTTCACAATGTTTAAATGCTTGCATAAGTACATGTAGGTTGTGGTTTTTTATACGCCCGGCTTGAAAAGCGGGCTGTATTATGGTATCATCTCCGTCCGTCCGGCTGTCCGGCGTCCGCTGTCCCTTCTGCTCCATAACTTCTAAAGTTTTGGTTCCATCTGCAAAATTTTTTCTAAGTATATACCTTATGGGTAGAAGGTGTGTCGCAAACTATTTTTAACATCACTGGTTACATAATATGGGAGTTATATTGGGTTATGTAATATTTACTTTTTCTCTCCATAACTTTAACAAATATGATCCGATGTTTTCAAATCTTTCATGTTACATACCATATTAACAGACAGTGTGTAAAAAATTGTTTATGATATCAACTATTGCAAATTATTGGATTATGTACATTCCCTTTTATTCTTACTTTCATTTTCATGAAAATAACCTTTAAATTATAAAATGGCTTCTACTTTTCCGATTCTCATCAAAAAAGGATTTTTTCAAACTGCAATAATGTTTCTAAATTGATTAAAACTATTCTTAAATCAATATATAATGTTTTAATCAAATGAAAAATACATATGAGGATTAAAGTTTTATCTACAGACCAAGAGATAAGTATCCCAGCTTTGGTCTATTTACCTTGTCAACTTACAGTTAGCTCTCAGTCTCTCCCAAGAGATTTATGGCTTTGTGTACCTCATGGTCTCCATAAAACAGTGGGTGACATTAGCAATGGACCCATAGCCAAATCTATTGTAAATCCATTTGGTCTATGATAAAATTAGAAATAATAACCTGTAGGTATATGGGGAGATTTAGAATATTGTCAAGATGTCTATGGCCAAATAATGTAGATAAAAAATATTATGAGAAAAATTGTCAAATCTACTTGAATTGGTGTGAGCTGCGAAATTGCCAATTAATTACATTTGTTTAAGTATGATTAGTAAATTATAAACTGCTTTTCTAAAAAATTGAAACATTTTAGTGCAACCTTTATTGACAACAAACAATTTTTAACATCGTGATTTAACAGCAGCGAGAATTGATGACTTGTACCGTGTACAAATCTTGTTAATAATTGTTGATCCAAATAGCCCATTTTAAATTTGATACAGATGGATTTTAATGGTTTAAGTGGCAAGATTTCATTTTGTTGACATAACATCACCTTTTACCAAGCTTCACATAATAAAACTGGCAACGCCGCCATATACATGTAAGTGAAATAATCTTGAGCGCGGCGTAAAACACCAAACAATCAATCAATCAATCATTTACCAAGCTTCAACCTCTTCCCTCTGAATTTTGAAAATTAAATTCAAATAAATATGGAAGGATTTGTTTTGGTATGGCTGCAGTTACTGTGCCTTTCCGGGCGTATTTTGGGTTTCCCGAAACTCGTGTTTTTCTTTGGCCTTCAAGTAGAAAAATAAGAAGTAACTGATCTCACATTAGCCATGTCCCTTTGATAGCAGAAGTATCTTGAGTGCAGCATATGTATCATTCTATACATGTCAATTCCCTCCCTCCACAGCCAATTTTACTTTGAGTCTTTAAAAAAAGGAAAACAAGCACAGAACTTGGTTCAGTGCCCTGATCAATGTCATATGGTTGATTGACGTTTTATGCCGCTCTCAAGATTATTTCACTTTTTTAGTGGCGTTGCCAGGTTAAGGAAGGGAAAAAACCTTTGCTGATTACCTGGCAACTCCTCCACATAGAGCGACTGAGTATTAAGACACACTCAGAAATTGTTCAATTTTATTTTAGTCTGTGTGGAATTCTAACCCTAAAATCATCGATGGAAGACTTGTCTCCGACAGAGAGACTATCACTCTGCTGACTGAGCCACCTTGTCCACGTAACATCACATGAATTAAATAGTTCCAAGTATATATTATACTATCTTTCATTACTTTCCAATTGTTAAGGTGACACCAAACTCGACCCACCCTCGAGGGAATGTTAAGGTCACAATAACCGGGAAGGAGCTTGGCCGAGGTTCCAGTGACGTGAAGGAAATTACTCTTGCGGGACAACCATGTGTTCAACAGACAAGTGGATTTGAGGTATCTACTCGGTGAGTAGAAAATAATAACCACTTTCTTTTGTAGACACTGTTTCCTTGTAGGAAAAATGAAGTTCCAATGAGGGTTTATTTGATCTCCAATCCATCGAGCTTTCTAGTTAAGTTGTCCGTTTAAATCCCAATTAGTCTCCAAAAAGATTTAAGCTTGTTTATTAGCGCTTCTTGTTTGATCAATGTCACCACTTAACAGGACAGTAATATTTAAACATCTTACACAAAGAGTTTGGCTTTCCTGTTTTTGAATTGTTATTGATGAAATCAAAGGGAGCTGATATAACATGTATGGTATTGATCAACAGTTATTTTCCTGGTATTGGCCTGAGGATGGGTGCATTGGCCCAAGGCCGCAAGCCAATCATCAATACGACCATCTGACGGCTATAATCCCACAGCAATGCAAAAAATCTTGATTCCTAATATTTTTCATTAATTAACTGTGCAGTGAACGGTGGAATTGTAAATCTGGGAATCTTATATACTGACAGCTATCGTCTACAAACGTCATTCGGGGACCGTTTCACGAAGCCGTCGATACAATCAACCGTAGTTGCCATGACGTATCTCATCACTATGGTACATGTATCCATTAGCAGCTAGACTTCGTTTTTGATGTGATATATGTAGGTCTTTATACCAACAAGGTATATCATATAAAGAACTGTGTAAAACCTACCCGGCTTCCTCCCCCACTAAACCTACCATAAAAGTGAAATTATCTTGAGTGAGACATAAATTATCAATCAATCAATGCCATAGTCCTGTGTTTATTCTGCAGACTATTCAAACAATATTTGCTCTATTTATGAACCCTAAAAATATATCTCAATGATTATTTGTCAAAATGTTAAACAATTTTTGGAAGTATGTATACTTTCTGTCAACATGATGTACTAGTATATCTATTTCTATAATATTTGTTCGTTAAATTTTTTCATATATTTGTTCACAGTGTTGTATGCAGAACCCAAGTTTTTGACACAAGCCTTGAGAAAACGTCTTATGTTGAAGTGACAGTTCAACAAAAGTCCTCAAACAAAAATATTAGTTTTCAATTTTTGGTAAGTAGTTGACATTAAATATGTATTTTTTTTATGAAAAGCAGTAGGAAATTTGGCTTGAAGTATAAACTTTCTTGGTAAATACAATTCAATAAGGTAAAGAATTACTTATGCATAACAACTATCCAAAAGTAATTCTTTATTTTAGGGGCCTTGGTGTCCCACATAGACCTTCCATTGATGCGGTGTGGGTTCGAATCACACTCAGATCATATAAAAATTGAAAAATTTCTGAGAGGATCTTTCACTTGTTCACCGTATGTGGAAGAGTTGCCGGGTACTCGCCCAAGGTCGGGGGTTTCCTCTGGGCAATGAGCCTGGTTTTCTCCTCCACTAAACCTGGCATCACCGCTATATTAGTGAAAAAATCTCGAGTTCGGTGTAAAATCAATGAATCAATCAACCTTATTGTAATCATCCAACTTCAGAATGTCATTGAGAATAGACTTTGTTGAAAATAAATGCTAGCCGCTAACACAAAGTCCTATAACTTATCAAAATTGTTTTTTGGGGATAATCATGTAATGATATTTTGAGTTTTATAGCCTAAATGTAACAGGGTAACTCACTCATTCAATGGGCCTCTGTAAAGCAAAGAAAATCTTACCCCAAAATACCCCCCCCCCCCCCGGAAAAAATGAAAAAATAGACTAAACGCCAACTTAATATTCCTTTACATAAAGTGGCATCAGCAGCCCAAATTCTAAAATATCCTTTTTCATTTGTTGTATGGGTCGAACGAGTTGAAACGTTTAAGAATTACTTTTTCATGATTTTTTAACATAACTTGGTGCCTGTGGCAAAATTTGAGAAGTACTGTTTGGATTCGTGTATCTCTATGTGACGTCATATTGAGACAGTCCATTGTGGACGCAACACGTTTTGTAAAAATATTTCATAGCATCTTGTGCCTGCGAGAGGTTATGAACCTTTTTATCCTTTCATGTTGATTTTTTCATATCGGATTGCAACAAAGCTATTTCAATAACTCATTTTGCCTACTGAATTCATAGTGATAGTGAGGAATAAGCTGTAAGGTTGAATAATTGCAATTTCACTTAGCTAGGTGAGTTTATAGTCCATTGACAATGCCACGCTAAACAATCAGAGAGATGTCACTATGCTTAAAGTGAAAAAATTCTTTTGGAACTGAGTATTATACAGTAATGAAATCATTTTAACCAGAGAGAATTTTAAGTAAATCTTTAGAATCTTTTGGGTCTGGCAAAATTTGAGAAATGCATTTTGGATTCTTGTATCCTTGTGGGATGTTTTATCCAAATTTGACTGTCCAGACAGTCAAATGTAGATTTGTTACAATAGTGTGCTTTGATCTAACATTGTTATCACAATACTGCTAGTCTTGATGTGACGCCATAAATGCATCTCCTACAGAGTAGACCATACCAAAACATACACTTAAGGTGACATGAGCTGTCAAGTAGAAGGAAAATTTTGTTGATTGATTGATTGTTTGGTGTTTTACGCCGCGCTCAAGATTATTTCACTTATGTGGCGGCTTTGCCAGTTTTATTGTGCGAGGAAACCGAGCTCTATGCCCAGAGGAAACCCACGACCTTCCGCTGGTAACTGGCAACTGGCAACCATCCCACATAGGTCGTTCGAGTGAAAACCCAGTCAGAAAATTTTACAATTTTTCACTTGACTGAGCTGGTTATTTTTGTCAGAAATGAAAACTTTTTTTGAGAATCAAAATTTATGAAAAAAAAGTCTGAATTTTGGCAGCTCATGCTACTTTGAATTACTTAATAGTACCCTTAATTTTTAAGAACGTTATAAACCGTAATATTGCAATCCTGTGCCTATGCTTCTTATTCCAGTTATTGCTTTTAATTTTTAACAAAGTTTCTGTAACCTGTTCATTTTGGCAGAGCCCTGAGATAACTGGAATCTACCCTGATAAAGGTCCTATTGCAGGTGGCTCACTCATTACGGTTAGCGGCCAACATTTGGACATCGGCTCTTCAAGATTAGTGTTTCTTGGCCACAGGGATCAATTCTCCACCGAGTGTAGATTTCTTAAAATGAGGTATACATTATCAGCCAGATAAATATTTTTGTTGACCAATGGCATGCATGTTTGGTTTCTCTTGATGTTATAGCTTATCATTTCAAATTCAGGGGATTGGTGGGGGGGGGGGGGGGGGCTGGGCAGTTTGGTTGGCTGAGGTAAGTACATCAACAATCTCTCAATCGTTAATCAGACAAATCTTTCATCACCTTTCGCTCAATCCAATATTGGGACAATGGGTGATTGATTGATGTTCTACAACGCACTCAAGATTATTTCACTTACTTGAAGTGGGGAAGAACACCGGACCCTGAGGTATCTAGCAACTATTCCAAATAGCTAGGGCAACCAAGGGAACACACGACTCACCAATGCGAGGCTTGCGTCAGACTGAAGCCTATCACTCTGTAGGTCTACAGAGCCCCCGAGCCCCTCTCACTTCAAGCTGTGTGTGGAATGTTTGCCAAATTACATTTTTCCTGCTGAAGACTGAGGGTTTCCTTCAGGCAAAGAACCTGGTTTCCTTCCAGACTAAACCTGGCTACACAGTCATACATACAATGTACAATCATTCTTTCAATTCAATTGTTCTGGGGATTTTGGTGTATTTATTTATCACTATTGGCAACAGTTAACTTGGTAACAAACTGGTTTGCCATTGATAATTACCAGTCTTTATCCATATTTATTTTTTGCTTTATATACTTTGTAACAGGATTTTCATGAATCAATCATTGATCTGTGTTTGTTTTTAGTGCTGGTGAAGTTATATGTAAAACTTCAGCTATAGAATCTCCCACTGTCTTGCCACAAATTGTGATCACTATAGATAATTCTGATTTCAAGACAGACTTTCAGTTTAACTACACAGAAAATCCTCAAGTCCTGGATATCACTCCAAGAAAATCCTTCCTCAGGTAAACTCTTTGACTAATTTATCATGATAAGTAACACAAATTTATGGTAAAACAAACTTCTATTGATTAACACAGCAATGTTTCTGTGTCAATACTAACACCGTTTTCAAACTGTTTTCCCATATAATTGTGTTACTTATCATGTCTTCATCAACTTCTAGAATGCCACTCAAAGAACCTAATTTACCATGTTAGTCGCTAGTTGTTGAAGTTATTTCAGAAAGCACTGAATTCAGATACAAGAAGATATTTATGAACACGAAAACACACGAGCACAGGGAAAATGTCTAAAATAAACATGTAGACAAGTTTCTTATTATGTAAAAAAGAGGTACATTTACAGCCCTCGACATAAGAGGCGATCGAACTGGGGATCAAAATGTCGGTCACCATAACAGGGGCTGGAGATCGATTTCGTTTGTAAACAGTTTCAGTGCCGAAAGAGAATCCCTGTGGCAGTTAAATGCGCCGTCTGCGTGCAGGTTCAGTTTATGCTTTTGTAGCTGAGCGCATGTGCTTAGTAGTTCCATGTATATGTCCGACAGCAAGAGAAATCACAGGGGATTACGTGATTACTTTGACCCTATGTGACCTGACCTTGTTTTGGGCGCGAGAAAGAAATTATTGCAACAGAGCGGTGACGTGACAAGATGACATGTTTTCTTCCTTTTATACCAGGAGACAAGCCCGTGCAATTAGCCTTGGTAAAATTGTGTATAATAAAGGTACTATGGGAGTCCGAACGCTATGCCAATGTTTATTGTCTTATAAGCATTCAACTGTCAACACGTGGGCGAGGAAATTTCCACTGTGGCAGACTTAAAGCTGGGTGACATGACCGAGTGTTTTATAACTAACAATTCAAGAGAATATACATTTCTTATCAGCGAATAGGATGTTTTACACGTGTATTTTGATATGGAGGATTCTGTGGACATACTGCTTTTTCTACCTTATGGAGATATACGATCAGAATAAGCATCTGAAGTGGAGGGGTAAATGCGATCGAACAGATTCTACTGACTGCTGGCTGATATACGTCACAGCTGACAAAGTTCATACGGGTCATTTGTAATTCGCGAACCTGTACGAAAGCATTGCAAATCGAGACAACTATCGCCGAAAAGATTTCTGGGAAGTCATTCGCGCGAACCTAAACGAAAGCGTTTTAACTTGACATGGACATAGAATGATTTTTACAACATCAGCCGATCTTTCATCAGATTATAGTCGTGGATAATTCATTTTTTTTGTTGTAGGCTTATAAAGCCTTTACCCGTAATTTCTGTTTTCGGCGATGTTAGAAAACAGTAGGCCTACTATTTGATTACAAATGTTAGTTGATTTCTCAAAAGTGACATACGATCGCCTCCTGATGTTGGGGTGATGAATCAGCGATTACCGCGGTTTTATTTTTAGGATATCGGGACTGGTGGATTCTACGATTTACCGTATAGTAGACTGATAGTATACAGCCATTGTAGGCCTTGGAGAAATCTTAAGACTGCTCAATGAGGTGATCGATACGGGCGATCGAACAGTTATCTGACAGCTTTGAGGAGAACGAATTTCCGATCACCAAAGTCCAAAATCGGGAGAACGACATTGACAATGATACTACAAGATATTGCAAATTTAATTGACTTGGCAAGTTTAGACGACTATAGCGTCTAATGAATAAGTTCCCAGGGTAAACGACGAAACATTACGAGAGACAGTGACAAAGCACAGTGGCCTATTACAAAGTGTTGTTCAGTTGAACTGGAGAGAACTCCTTAAATTTCCCTCTAGATTTATGTTGCATAATTACAGGTCAAGTAGACTTTTGTAACTGACACACCATTCAAATCCTTTCATTGCAATCCATCTTTTAGCTATGGAGACCCTCTGAATACATTTTATCGATATTCATTTAAAAAAGAAAATCTTGTTTTCTTAATCAGCCCGCAAAGCAAGAGCAATTGGGCAACTTAATATTTACTTTTGATCAAATTCTGTGTTAATATATATTCCAATTTTAATCCTTTTATCACATATTCTTTTCGTCATATATGTGTAGCACGCAGTCAATAATTATATTGAATTCGGCATATAATCCAATCAATCAATCAAACAAAAGATCAACATTTTCACTGATGTTTTTATTCAGTGGAGGCCGCACAATCAATGTGACGGGAACAAATCTTGATTCTATCCAGAACCCGATGATTTTACTTCGTCAAGGATCTTCACTTTGTACCAAACCAGAGGTAAGCGGCTCTAGATTGATTGATGTTTTACGTGCACATCCCCCAGGCTTTAATAGTGGGGGAGGAAACCCCTGACCTTCGGCAAGTATCTGACAACTCTTCCACATACTGCGATCAATAGCTTCTCTAAAAATCACGGGGGCCTCCGTGGCTCAGTAGGTAGAGCGATGGACGCTCAATCCGAACAGCCTTCCACCAATGGGTCGCGGGTTCAAATCCACTCAGTCCAAAAAAATTGGAAAATTTTCTGCCTGGGTTTTCACTCGAACGACCTATGTGGGATGGTTGCCAGTTACCAACAGAAGGTCGTGGGTTTCCTCCGGGCATATCAATCTAAAAATCACAAACCCATCTGATTGAAATAAGTCGTTACCAAAAAATATGTACTTAGACTTATTCCTGAAATAGGTTTATGATTAAAAAAAATTCATGACTTTTTTCAGTTCAGTATTATGACCTCCCAACAATACCTAATACATACTGGTTTTATATGTCACTATTAAGTTTTAAATTCAATTTTTGGCACATCATATATACAAGAGTGGAATAGTCTTGTGTGCGCATAAAACGTTAATCAATTGATCATTTTTCCAACCATACTAAATACATATTTTTTTGTTTCCCACTTTGAAGTTATAAATTTACTTTAAAACGTAATTCGTGGCACTCCATAGAAGTGAAATAATGTTTAGTCTGGTAAAATATCATAATCAAATCTTGGGCAAATCAGGGCTTCGGTGGTCCAGTTAAAGTGATTGTCTCTCAGTCCCACGCCGACCTTCCATCAATGTGGCACTGTATCAAAACCAAGTGAGACCAATAAAAAATTGAATAATTTCTGAGTGGATTTTTCACTCGGTCGCCAGGTACTCGCTAAATGTCGGGGATTCCTCTGGGCAATGAACCCGGTTTCCTCCCTCACTACACTGTACACCTGACAAAGCCGCGGTATAAGTGAGGTAATCTTGAGTGTAGCGTAAAACAGCAACTAATCAATCTAAGTTCATGTACTTCAAGGTATGCATAGGTCACTTCTGTGGCTTCAGGTTTATTTTCCCTTTCTAAGTCTACCAGGTTAAGTACACTTACTTCAAGGTATGCATAGGTCAATTCTGTGACTTCAGGTGTATTTCAACTTTTTAAGTCTACCAGGTTATTAAAGTACACTTACTTCAAGGTATGCATAGGTCAATTCTGTGACTTCAGGTTTATTTCAACTTTCTAAGTCTACCAGGTTAAGTACGCTTACTTCAAGGTATGCATAGGTCAATTCTGTGACATCAGGTGTATTTCAACTTTTTAAGTCTACCAGGTTAAGTACACTTACTTCAAGGTATGCATAGGTCAATTCTGTGACTTCAGGTGTATTTCAACTTTTTAAGTCTACCAGGTTAAGTACACTTACTTCAAGGTATGCACAGGTCAATTCTGTGACTTCAGGTTTATTTCAACTTTCTAAGTCTACCAGGTTAAGTACGCTTACTTCAAGGTATGCATAGGTCACTTCTGTGACTTCAGGTGTATTTCAACTTTCTAAGTCTACCAGGTTAAGTACGCTTACTAGCTTCAAGGTATGCATAGGTCACTTCTGTGACTTCAGGTGTATTTCAACTTTCTAAGTCTACCAGGTTAAGTACACTTATTTCAAGGTATGCATAGGTCAATTCTGTGACTTCAGGTGTATTTCAACTTTCTAAGTCTACCAGGTTAAGTACACTTACTTCAAGGTATGCATAGGTCAATTCTGTGACTTCAGGTGTATTTCAACTTTTTAAGTCTACCAGGTTAAGTACACTTACTTCAAGGTATGCATAGGTCAATTCTGTGACTTCAGGTGTATTTCAACTTTTTAAGTCTACCAGGTTAAGTACACTTACTTCAAGGTGTGCATAGGTCAATTCTGTGACTTCAGGTGTATTTCAACTTTTTAAGTCTACCAGGTTAAGTACACTTACTTCAAGGTGTGCATAGGTCAATTCTGTGACTTCAGGTGTATTTCAACTTTTTAAGTCTACCAGGTTAAGTACACTTACTTCAAGGTATGCATAGGTCAATTCTGTGACTTCAGGTGTATTTCAACTTTTTAAGTCTACCAGGTTAAGTACACTTACTTCAAGGTATGCACAGGTCAATTCTGTGACTTCAGGTTTATTTCAACTTTCTAAGTCTACCAGGTTAAGTACGCTTACTTCAAGGTATGCATAGGTCACTTCTGTGACTTCAGGTGTATTTCAACTTTCTAAGTCTACCAGGTTAAGTACGCTTACTAGCTTCAAGGTATGCATAGGTCACTTCTGTGACTTCAGGTTTATTTTAACTTTGTAAGTCTACCAGGTTAAGTACACTTACTTCAAGGTATGCATAGGTCAATTCTGTGACTTCAGGTGTATTTCAACTTTTTAAGTCTACCAGGTTAAGTACACTTACTTCAAGGTATGCATAGGTCAATTCTGTGACTTCAGGTGTATTTCAACTTTTTAAGTCTACCAGGTTAAGTACACTTACTTCAAGGTATGCATAGGTCAATTCTGTGACTTCAGGTGTATTTCAACTTTTTAAGTCTACCAGGTTAAGTACACTTACTTCAAGGTATGCATAGGTCAATTCTGTGACTTCAGGTGTATTTCAACTTTTTAAGTCTACCAGGTTAAGTACACTTACTTCAAGGTATGCACAGGTCAATTCTGTGACTTCAGGTTTATTTCAACTTTCTAAGTCTACCAGGTTAAGTACGCTTACTTCAAGGTATGCATAGGTCACTTCTGTGACTTCAGGTGTATTTCAACTTTCTAAGTCTACCAGGTTAAGTACGCTTACTAGCTTCAAGGTATGCATAGGTCACTTCTGTGACTTCAGGTGTATTTCAACTTTTTAAGTCTACCAGGTTAAGTACACTTACTTCAAGGTATGCATAGGTCAATTCTGTGACTTCAGGTGTATTTCAACTTTTTAAGTCTACCAGGTTAAGTACACTTACTTCAAGGTATGCATAGGTCAATTCTGTGACTTCAGGTTTATTTCAACTTTCTATAAAGTCTACCAGGTTAAGTCATCTTACCTTAACGTATGCGTAAGTCTTTAGCTTCAAGTTTATTTAACTTTCGATGTCTACCAGGTTAAGTACACTTAAGGTGCACTGTATGCATAAGTCAATTCTTCAGGTTTGTTTAAACTTTTATTCACTTTTTAAGCCCTTTCCAATGGTCAAGTATCTCAACATGCAATGGAGGCACTGGACTTTTATTGAAGACCTCAAAAATGTAATGTGTAATTTTGATTTTTTAATTAACTGGCTATTTTTGATTGTAGCTTTGTAAACATGACAGTAAAGAAAATTCCACTCTGATTCTGTGTCCTTCGCCGCCAGTGGATAACTTTGCGTGGAAAGAGTGTTTATCTATAACTGGGGCAGAAAATGGTGATAGGCGGCTTCGGAGATCTGCCGATCCCACTGTAGGCTTCCTGATGGATGATGTGGCTTCAGTGCGAAGTCTTTCTGGATCAAAATTTCGTTTGGTATATTTTCCGGACCCTGTCATTGATAACCTTACGGAAAACAAAGAGTTCAAGCCAGAGACACTCTTCTATATTTCTGTAAGTTTCTAGAGAATATTTTCAGAAAATGGTTCAAAATGAAATAAATTCTCATTGTTTGGATTTATATGTATAGTAATTTTAAGGACTTACTGATTTAAGGACACTGTTTTACTCAGTACTTATAGCTGAGCGCAGACTAGGGGATTCGGCTGAGCTGCAAGGCACCTGTGACCAAGAGCAGCAACAAATTTCATGGGGGAAACAACCTAGCTCTCAGCCACGTTTGGGCGGCATCTCAGCTACATGTATTACACTTGCACATGTATATCACGATATCACGGTAGGTTACTGTCCTATTTACTGTGGAAAGAAAAGTGGGCTATATCAACAGTGGACTTTCTGTGCCACAAAGATACTTGCCTCAGCTTGGAAGTTTTCTCAGGGTAAAGAGCCCTGTTCCCTCCTCATCGAAACCTGGCAACACAGCCGTATACAAGTACATGTAAGGGAAATAATGTAAAACATCAATCAATCTAGGCAGAGGTGAAAGTCACCAATCTTTCCCATGGAAGTCCATCAGATGATACTAATAGATAAGTTGTAGAGGAGAAAAAGAAAATAAATTCAAGGAATAATTTCTTTTATGTATTTTCAGGGCTCTAATTTAACTGTGGCCGCAAGGAAAGAGGATGTGTCAGTGTTTGTATGTAACAGTAGCTGTGTTGTAACTAACTTGAACAACACAAACCTTGTCTGTACCTTACCCAGGGAAGCCTGTGACCAGGACACTTTGCCAGTCTTGGTAGGTGCTAAGCTTTTATAACAAGGGGATTTGGGGGTTTTGTGTCACCAGTAACCAACGGGAAAAGTGTGTGTTTTAGGGAAACGACAAACAACCAACGAGAAATGTTTTGGAATCCGCAAGAAATTTTGGACAAACTTAACCTGTGACATAAAATTGTAGTATTTGTAAAATTGTTTATGTTGTAAGAAAAAGAATCGACACGAAAAAGGGGAGCTGGTTATTTTTCTTTGATTTACTGATTGATCGATACGCCACACTCAAATTAAAAAAAACACTCTAATCTGACTTTTTTTATGCCAAATACCTAAAATGGTGAGCAGGGGTGAAATAATGAGTTTCCTAAACTCTTGTTTTACTTGGTTTACGCACATAGAATGTTTGCAAACTACCTGTAGCCACAAAAGGATTGGAATTTTTGTGTGGACTCAATCTGTTTAATACATATACTGTAGCGTCCAAAACTTTCCACTTATTTCATTTATTCTTGACCATTTCTTTCATCAAAAGTGTGGACAGGTGGCGCCACAATGCGATCTAGAAGTCAATAATGTGTATGGCCACCATGGGCGTTGATTACAGCGTCGCATAGTCTGACCATTGAGTGGATGAGACAGTTGATAAAGATGATAGGAATTTGTGCCCAAACTCTGTGAAACGCCTGAGTGAGTTCAGCTGCAGTTGTCGGCCTTGGCCGCACGAGATTGAGCCTCCTCTGAATCTCGTCCCACAAGTGTTCTATCGGATTTAAGTCTGGAATGAGAGCAGGCCATTGAAGAGTCTGTATGTTGTTTTGATGAAGGAAGTCTCTCATTGCTCTGCCAGTATGCGCTCGTGCGTTGTCCTGCTGGAAGACATGATTTCCATGACGAGCAAAATTGGGCACGATGAAGGGGTCAGTGCCTGATCGATGTAGCGGGCAGCTGTTACACCATTTCCTCTACCAGGACCAACATTCTGAAACACCATAGGGCCTAGTTTTTGATTCAGTGCGATAGCACCCCATACCATAATGCTGGGACCTCGCCACGCGTCTCTTTCCACGACTCACTGATCTGCAAAACGCTCCCCTCGTTTACGCCACACTCTCAATCGCCCATCAACTGTTGAGATGCTATACCGGCTTTCCTTAGAGAAAACTACAGTTCTCCACTCCCGGTGACGCTAATTCTGATGCTGTGTGGCTCATTGCAGACGAGGCGATGTCGAGCAGTGAGGATCCGACCCCTGTAAGGCATCTGACATTTGTCTGCCTCAAACGCCTGCGCATCGTGTTGTTGCTGATTGGTCTCTGGTGATTGCCAATGGTTGTCCTTGCAGTTTTCCCAGATGTAGCGAAGCAGTTTTGCAGGTGTTGACGGACAATCCGTCAATCTTGCCTCAATGTTGTTACGGGCGAGTTTCCACTTCGAGGACGGCCTGCTGTGCTTCCAGTGGCTTGAACCCGTTGCTGCAGGCGGTATATTGTTCGGACATGAACATTGAAGTGAACATTGCCACAGCCCTTGAAGTCTGGCCAGCATTAAGTCTTCCCAAAGCTTGGTCTCTCTGCTCTCGTGACAGTCATGGCATGTCGCTACTGTCAAACTGTGAATGATTCGGTGTATGCTTGGTGGCTTTTTTATAGGGATGACACCTCGCAACAAACGTGCATTGTGACCGTCATGTAAAACGAACCCGAAAAAGCACCCCATCATTGCTTTAATAACTGTGCTTTGATGATGTGTTTTGCATATTAGTAACATGATCAGAAACCAAACTTTCCTGACCACTGGCTTCAAACCAGGTCCAACAAGAATATCAAAAGAGAAAAATTATTGAAAATTATGATAATATATGCATTTAGCAACATTTGAATAGGGTGACGTTTCTTTTGCGGCTCAGTATAGATGATTATTTCTGTTAAAATCCAAACAGGCCACGGACTCTAAAAATTCAAGAGCCGGAAGTTTATTCATTTTAGGCCTAAGCTTTATAAAATAGTACTTTAGCATACTTTATCTTGACTACAGGGGCCTCCGTGGCTCAGTAGGTAGCTCAATCCGAACAGCCTTCCACCAAATTCCACTCAGTTAAAAAAAAAAATTCCAAAATTTTCTGACTGGGTTTTCACTCGAACGACCTATGTGGGATGGTTGCCAATTACCACCAAAAGGTCGTGGGTTTCATCCGGGCATAGAGCCCGGTTTCCTCCCACAATAAAACTGGCAACGCCGCCATATAAATGAAATAATCTTGAGCGTTGCGTAAAACCCCAAACAATCAATCTTGACTTTGTGTAGCAGCAATAAGACCTTTCTTATTGGTAGCTGATTTATTAACAATTTTCTTCAAGATTGATTGATATTTGACGCCACACTCAATATTATTTCACTTATATGGCGGCCTTGTAGGGTTTAGTGGGGAAAGAAACGGGACTGTTTGCAAGGAGGAAACCCTCAACCTAGCAACTCTTCCACATCGAGATTGAGGGGAAAATCCACTCTTAACTGGAAAATATCGGCATTAATCAGCTCATGCCACTTGTTACATTTTTTTTGCACAGGTTAGAGTTGGCTACGCAGATTACCCAGTTGGACAGCTGATTCGGGGAATAGATTTAACCATATACCTGGCCATCATTATTCCATGTATTCTCGGTGTTGCTATCATTGTTATCTTGATCGGAGTCTTTAAATATCGGCGTCTGAAACAAAAAAGTTTAAAAGACAAGAGCAGATTACAAAACCAGTATGAATTACTGGAAAGCCAAGTCAGGAAAGAAGCCAGACAAGGTGATTAACCATTTTGAAACATAAATGTCAATATCTTTGGGCATCGTTCGTATACATGTACATGTCATAGTCAAAGCTCCTATAAGAAAGTTCTTTTTTACCAGAAAATTTGCTTTTGTGCTGCATATTTTTATGAACACTAAAACACACGGGCATAGGTATAACCATGGAGACAAGTTTCTTATTGTGTTAAAAGGGGGCATATCATTTAGACCTTTTATACCCCGTCATAGGCTGCTACATGTATGTCAGCTACATATACA
This sequence comes from Lepidochitona cinerea, assembly GCA_963971465.1. Taxonomy (NCBI): domain Eukaryota; kingdom Metazoa; phylum Mollusca; class Polyplacophora; order Chitonida; family Tonicellidae; genus Lepidochitona; species Lepidochitona cinerea. The sequence goes on from OZ020557.1 coordinate 23,988,410, forward strand.
CGTAGCTAATGAATTTCTCAGACTCTTCAAGTTAGCAATTTTTGTTTTCACTGATGGGCTTTTAAGTACATGTTTATGTTTTCCGCTCAAGGGCGCATTGCTTATTGGATTAATGCCCTTGTTGCCACGTACCACTAAATATGAATGGCCAGCCTTTCGTTAAAAATATCGAGAGAGAGTCATGTTGATGCCACCAGCCACCTTTATCTACATCATGTACTCTTGGGTCTGGGAGTTCATTACAGTTTTTCGTCACACCCAAATTATATCAATTATATTACATATATATTATTTGCAATATACGTAGTTTAATTGGGAAGGAAAGTGGGCTCTTTGCCTAGGAAAAGGCTCTTTGACCTTCAGAAAGTACCTGGCAACTCTCCCACATCATAGGGCAATTGAATACAAAAACCCACTCAAAAACATGCCAATTTTCCTTGGACTGAGTGGGGCTGAAACCCACGACAGATCAATGGGAGGCTTGTGTTGGACTCACTGATTGATTGATTGGAGTTTGACGCCACATTCAAGATCATTCTATTTTTATGGCGTTGAGTGTTGGACTGAGAGATTATTACTCTGCCGACTGAGCCACCCAGGTACCTGGGTGATGTTGGACATTAAATATCCAGTTCACTCATGTGTATTTTGTGTTTTCAATATTATTTGTTTTCTGTGTTTATATGTCTTGTGTCCTTTTTTTTATTTTATATACAAATCTTTATTCTGCACATTAAGCTAATAGCTTATTTTGTGCAACAATTATATACAATAATTTTCATTTTGTTATTTTGGGTATTGAAGAAATATATATACATAGAGGGTTGGTAAACTAAGGAAAACTAATAATGTACAGTTTACAACATCAACAAACATGTTTTAAATTTGGGAGCGATTATGTACACAAATATATTGGCTATTGTTTTCTAATTTAAACACACTATTCACAGGAGTATACAAATACGATAGAAAGGACATTGTACAAGCACATAGATATATACATAAAAAACAAAAAGGCACAATTGACTACTTACATGTTTCACCAGCGCTAGCAAATGAAGAGTAAGAATTATGAAATGTTATTTTACATGCATTCTTTAATCAACTATAAAAGTGTTTAAATTTTGATAAATTGAACTTTGATAAATTGAACTTGGCCGTCCAGATTGTGTCACACATTGGCCTCTTGATTACTGAATTAGAAACGTTTTGATTGGATGATAAAAGAACAAACAGATGAAAATATCAGTTTATTGATCTCTTGGTTGACGTCATTGGATCCATATAGTATTAATGTTGTCGTAAAATCCCCATCATACCCATGTGATCTTAAATGATCGAACATGGATGTGCGCGGCATGAGGAATCTTCCACAATGAAGAAAGTAATGAGTGGCCGTTTCAGTGGGATAGCCACATGAACATTTTGGTGAATCGTTAAGAAAATTGTTAAACAAATCTTCATTTAACGAACTACAGCCATTTCGGATTTGACACAGAAGTATGTTAGCTTTCCTATGTCCAACGTAATACCAAGAAGGAACCTACGGTATGGGGAAGATTTTATGCAAACAATTTCTGAAGGACATTTGACTGGTTAAAAGTCTAGTTGGTTCGGGTAGTTTGTTCCATTCTTGCAAGGTTTGTGGATAGTATGATTTGAAAAAGTTAGCGGTTTTGCATCTAAAAGAGGTTAGTTGATTGGCATTTCTTACTGGATATGGATTATGTATACGAGTTGGGGGTGGAAGGATTCTATTTAGTGAGCTGTCAGGATTGTTAAAGTTTGCATGGAAGGTTATTAGCCTATGTATTTTTCGTCTGGTAGTTAGTTTGTGTAAACCGGATTCCTCATACAATAAAGTAGTAGAAACACTTTTTGTTAGACCTGTTATGGTTCTTATACAGTCTTTTTGAATAGCTTCAAGTGCATTCACATGGTAATCCGCAATGTTGTCCCAAACTACGTCTGCATATTCGAAAGATGGCCGAATGAAGCTTTTGTACATGATTTCAAGGCTTTTTCTGGGTAGCTGGTACTTTAAACCTCTGAACATAGATACCTTTTTATTGGTCATTTCAATAAGTCTCTCAATATGTTTATTCCAATTGGCAGAGCAATTTAGGATCACTCCAAGATGTTTATGAGAGGAGACCGATTCAATATTGCAACCTTCAAACGTGCAACTGATTTGTGAAGGTGGTCTTTGTTTAGACACTAACATGGACTTGGTTTTCAGAGGATTAAAGTCAACTAACCAAGCTTTAGCCCAATCTTCCAGGGATTTGATGTTACTTTGCAAAGAGTTTAGATTCTCTTTCACATCATCCGAAATAATGTACAAACACGTGTCATCTGCAAATAATTTTATATTGTTTACGATTTTATCAGGAAGGTCATTTATGTAAATCAAAAATTGTGTCCTTTGTTTTTGTTGTTAGAGTATGCAGATTTCCATCAGGGTATCCAGTTAGTGACTGGTGATGCTGTGCGGGCCGGTGTCCCCTATAAAGCACTGTCTTACTACACATATAGTATGTTATTCCCTGCTGATCCCATGTCAGAAAATCATCTTCTCAACAAGTCACAGGTAATTTCCAGTCCATGTTACATGTTGGACTATGCCCAAATTTTCACCAGCTTTGTAAGACAGGCCCCAGAAGTTTATGTCTTTCAATGGCATTTAGAAGTTGAAAGGTTACAATATTATAAGGTGAAGAATTACTTATGGATAACAACAATAAACCAAGAAGTTGTTAGCCATAAGTAATTCTTCACCCAGAAATTTTTCACCCAGAAGTTTAGCTTGGCAAAGAGCTCTCATTTGCTTTCCATGGATGGGTCACTGGTTGCTCCCACTCGGTCAAAAGAAAAAAAAAATTAAAATTTGTGGGTTTTCCACTTGATCATTCTATATGGAAGAGTTGCCAGGAACCCACTAAAGGTCAAATGTTTCCCCCCATGTAAGTGAACAAACATAAAACATACATCAGTCAATCCGTTTTGGGCTCAGTAGAATGGTTGACAACAGAAGACAAAATATTGATTCATTATGTTTTATGCAACACTTATTAAAGATTATTGCAATCATTTCGCTGCATTGCAAGGTTTAGTGGAGGAGGAAATTGAGCTATTTGTCCAGAGGAATCCGGCAATAGAGAATTGTTGATTCAAGTTGAATTCATTCTTCAACAAATCTGATTTGGGGCTCGTTTCACAAAGCAGTCGCATCGCAAACGAAGCCTAGTTGCCAATGGATACCACAGTGAAGAGATACGACGTCATGGCAACTGTGCGACGGCTTCGTGAAACGGCCCCCTGGAGTCTTGATGAACCTGGTTACAAAAGTATCTAGGCAAAGGGCTCCACTTCTCTTCAATTATTGTTGAAATGTTATCGTATAAATGTAATAGTCTTGAACACGGGTATCATTTAAAGTATCATGAGCTGCCAAAATGTTGATATTTTGACCTAAAAACAGAATGTTGAAAGTATCGGCTATTTTTCTCAAGACGTATAATTCAGAAGCTTTTAGTGTCGAGAATGTACGATAAAATATTTTTTTTGAACTAACTTTGGCTTAGAATGAATGAATGGTCGTCCCGGTTATTTAAACTTTGTTTTACTTTTCGAATACTATTCCGGTTCATATAGGCCACATACTGTATGGATTTTCTTCATTCATTTCTTCATTTAGTTTTTCGATGGCCTTCAAAGTATCTTACTGTCATGAAGATCAGAAATCACGAAAAAAAAGTGTAATTTTGGCAGCTCATGCCACTTTGACAATTTAATCAATCACCAAAATTCATGCATTTAATTTTTATTTCCTTGATTAAGTTCAACTTTGAAGATACGGCTAGAAAACTTGACAACTTCATCGCAAATAAGTTTTTCTTGGTAACAATGTTAAGGACACTGGAGGCAGAGAAAAAATTATCAGCTAGAGAGAAGTAAGTGACCATTTTTATTTTTACTTCATTTTTATCTGTTATATTGACACATAAAAAAATTTCATTATTATTATTTTTTCATGGTGTTCTTTTCTGACTAATATTTAATCATGAGCATTGCCAACAGCAGCATAAGTGTGTCAAAACAAAATATTTCAAATCTTGTCAATGTCATAATGATATGTAGGGAGAAACTTGATGACCTACTGGGGGCAGACTGTTGGTGAAACATACCATGCAGGCTCACTAGCACAAGGCGCCCTTAAATAAAAGTAGGCTTACTCTTTGCGTATGTGAACAACATTGGACTTAAGAGGCTGGTAAATTTTCGATGTTGTAGAGATATGCTAAGAGCTCTATTAAAAGGACACCCCGCTTAAGTTTGTTGTGATTCTCCATTGACCTTCAGATTAGTGGAAAAATAAGAAGTGATCAATCCCAGATGAAAGACTGAGACTTTCCACCAAAAATATACATTTTAAGATTTATTTAGAGAATTCCCTGCTGCTTTGTTTTCTGTCCGACAGTCTTATACTGCACACCTAACTAAAGTTTTCCATTCTCAGTCAGTAAACGAAGTAGACAAAGGATTCCCCAATTTAAACTCGCTATTCAGCGATCAGTGGGAACTAGAAAACTTACCAATGGTCATCTGGAAACCTCATCTATATTAATTAAAACAACTGTTTGATAGCACACATTTTAACGATCTTTGTTCAGGGCTTGTCCCTTTAAGTAAAGGGCGCTTTGTGTTTAGGGGACCAATTGATGTGTCTCAGTTTCAATCCCATTCCAGTTTATGAGTCAGGTGATGTCTTTCACGCTTACACTCTTTTCGGTAGTTCTGTTTTCTCCCAGCTTGAAATCATTGATCAAAAATACCTGTTTCCTTTTGTAGGTCTAACCTGGCCAATCTCATCACAGTGGTATTTATAGATCGTTTAGACTATCTCAAGGAGTAAGTATTCTTTCACTCAAGGTTCCATATGATTTTCTTGCATAAGTTTGGGATTGGCCAAAACCATCTGTAGAAACCGTCTCCAGGTGAACTGCACAGGATCTAACCTCACTCAGACCAAATAAAAATTGAAAAATTTCTGAGTGGAATTTTCAATCAATCACCGTATGTTAAAGTGGCATGAGCTGCCAAAATGTTGATATTTTGACGTTGAAGCAGAATATTGGCTATTTTTTCTCAAGACTTATAATTCAGAAGCTTTTTAGTGCTTCTAATCTCGAGAATTTACGATTAAGTAGTGTTTTGAACTAAGTTTGACTTAGAATTAATGAATGGTCGTCCCGGTTATTTCAATTTTGTTTACTTTTCGAACTTTATTCCGGTTCCTATAGGCCACAAACTGTGTGGATTTTCCTCATTCCAACTCCAATCATTTAGTTTTTCGATGGCTTTCAAAGTCTCTACTGTCGTGACGATCAGAAATTATGAAAAAAAGTGTGAATTTTGGCAGCTCATGCCACTTTAAAGAGTTGACAGGTACTCTTGGAAGGTCAGGGGTTTTCTCAGGGGAAAGAGCTCGGTTTCATCCCCACTAAACTTGGCAACGCTGCCATTTAATGAAATAATCTGGAGTGCGGCGTAAAACATTAACCAATCATTGACATGTGTGTATTATTAACCATTAGCATACAGAGTTGTTTAAAACTTTCTCAGCTACTTTTACTTTTAGAAAACCCATACACCATGGATTTACCCTGATACTTTTCATTAGGGCAGATATTTGTAAAACATATTATTGGGATGTTACCATGTTTTAGAGCCATCAGATGGGTGGGTTTCGGGGCTCCAGGTGACGAAAGGGGGGGAGGGGGGTCAGTCCGACATCAGTCTCCCATTGAAGGATCATGGGTTCTAAGCCCACTATAATGTAAGAAGTTCCAAATGGGTTTTTCACTCGGGTGGCATATGAGTTTAATAGTCACTCACTGTAAGTCGAGTTTTTTTCGCCGGGCAAAGAACCCGGATTCCTCCCTTACTTAACATGGCAAGGACGTAATATAAGTGAAATATGAAGCAAAAGACATCAATCAGTAAATTAGACATTTCCAAAACAGTAATTTTAGGTTTCTAAAATGAGGTTTCCCTGTTATCTTACGTTTGATTTTGAACTTTTCAGGATTTGGATGGATTTGTTAAAGGAACATGTCTCAAAAGCAGTGGATAAGAAACAACATAAGCAAGTCATGAGAAGGTATTAAAGGGACTATTTGTGTAGAATTGTTTTCATTTTTGCTAAAACTTCTGCTTAATAGAAGATTTGATTAACTTCGGATGAAAGAAGGTAGGTCGATTTTCAGCAAAAACTGTACAATTAACGAGCAATTTGTCCGAATGGTGTGGTTAAAGTTAAAGTAAGCTTTATTTCTAGACGATTGATCATAAAAATAAACATTAGCTTTAAAGAGCTATTGATCGTCTTCTATAGCTAGATCGTGCCACATTGTTTACTGTCTGACAGACCTTTTATGGTTCATGTAAATAGAAGACCTACATGGGTGAACCAGAATGTAGTGAGTTGTGAAAGCGTTACTAATATTCATCTGTCTAATCAAGACAAAAAAAACAACAAAAAGTCAGAAGACAACGAAACAATTTGCCTGGCTGTTAGCGTGCCATAGCCTCGGCTAGAAATTCCAACCTGGCTGAAACCAAAAGTAAACAGATTAGCTGCAAATGAATTCAAAGATGGTATAAAATTATCATTTAACGGTCTGTCAGGGGAAAGAAGTTTACTAGTGATCTTCCCAACACCTTCCAAATATGTGTAGGGGCCTCTGTGGCTTAGTACATGTTGGTAGAGCGTTGGACGCTCAATCCAAACAGCCTTCCACCAATGGGTCGCAGGTTTGAATCGCAAAAAATTGGAAAATTTTCTGACTGGGTTTTCACTCGAACGACCTATTTGGGATGGTTGCCAGTTACCACCGGAAGGTCGTGGGTTTCCTACGGAGCTCAGTTTCCTCCCTCAATAAAACCGGCAACGCGGCCATATAAATGAAATAATCTTGAGCGCGGCGTAAAACATCCAACAATCAATTAATCCAAATATGGGTATGACAGTAAAATGTTTGCCTCGTATGCACGTTGTCCTTTCTTCTCCTCCCTGTCTTTATAAAAAAAATGTCCAGTCTTAACATATTTTAACATAAAAAATTAATGTAAAAAAAAATTTTGTCTATGAATCTTTAAAGTGGTTTTATGTAAAGATTTATGAATTCTTGGCTGACCGTTTCGATTTGATATCCCATAACCATTGTTTCAGATTTTTTTTACTAGGATTTTTTTTTGTTTACAAAGTTTTGATTTGAATTCAACTTTATCTAAGTGAGGAGAGCTTTTGATTGTTGTGAAGACGCTAAATCGTTGTGCTTTTTGTTGTGACTACTTATCATAAATATGTTGCTTTAGATTTTGTCAGAGTGTCTCTCGTCATATATTTTTTTTACTATTTATTTGTCCCTCACAGCTTTATATAAACTGCTCTTTTATGACAGTATATGGCATCTTATTCTCGTAAAAACAGTAGAAATTATTTTCCTACATAACTAGAAAAAATAAAAGAAAGTCAAATTTTCAGAAATAATTGTGGAACATATATAAACAGCATGATGACTGCTATTCTTGACTATGTGTGAAAGGCTCAAATCTCCTCGTTAGAAATATAGGGGCAGGCATCATCAAGTGCCAATCTAGCCAGGATTATCGGTCTAAATGCAACTGATATTATATGGCTGGTAATGTGTCTGGTCGCCTTAAGAATATGAGAATGGTGTGGTTAAAGTTAAAGTAAGCTTTATTTCTAGACGATTGATCATAAAAATAAACATTAGCTTTAAAGAGCTATTGATCGTCTTCTATAGCTAGATCGTGCCACATTGTTTACTGTCTGACAGACCTTTTATGGTTCATGTAAATAGAAGACCTACATGGGTGAACCAGAATGTAGTGAGTTGTGAAAGCGTTACTAATATTCATCTGTCTAATCAAGACAAAAAAAACAACAAAAAGTCAGAAGACAACGAAACAATTTGCCTGGCTGTTAGCGTGCCATAGCCTCGGCTAGAAATTCCAACCTGGCTGAAACCAAAAGTATACAGATTAGCTGCAAATGAATTCAAAGATGGTATAAAATTATCATTTAACGGTCTGTCAGGGGAAAGAAGTTTACTAGTGATCTTCCCAACACCTTCCAAATATGTGTAGGGGCCTCTGTGGCTTAGTACATGTTGGTAGAGCGTTGGACGCTCAATCCAAACAGCCTTCCACCAATGGGTCGCAGGTTTGAATCGCAAAAAATTGGAAAATTTTCTGACTGGGTTTTCACTCGAACGACCTATTTGGGATGGTTGCCAGTTACCACCGGAAGGTCGTGGGTTTCCTACGGAGCTCAGTTTCCTCCCTCAATAAAACCGGCAACGCGGCCATATAAATGAAATAATCTTGAGCGCGGCGTAAAACATCCAACAATCAATTAATCCAAATATGGGTATGACAGTAAAATGTTTGCCTCGTATGCACGTTGTCCTTTCTTCTCCTCCCTGTCTTTATAAAAAAAATGTCCAGTCTTAACATATTTTAACATAAAAAATTAATGTAAAAAAAAATTTTGTCTATGAATCTTTAAAGTGGTTTTATGTAAAGATTTATGAATTCTTGGCTGACCGTTTCGATTTGATATCCCATAACCATTGTTTCAGATTTTTTTTACTAGGATTTTTTTTTGTTTACAAAGTTTTGATTTGAATTCAACTTTATCTAAGTGAGGAGAGCTTTTGATTGTTGTGAAGACGCTAAATCGTTGTGCTTTTTGTTGTGACTACTTATCATAAATATGTTGCTTTAGATTTTGTCAGAGTGTCTCTCGTCATATATTTTTTTTACTATTTATTTGTCCCTCACAGCTTTATATAAACTGCTCTTTTATGACAGTATATGGCATCTTATTCTCGTAAAAACAGTAGAAATTATTTTCCTACATAACTAGAAAAAATAAAAGAAAGTCAAATTTTCAGAAATAATTGTGGAACATATATAAACAGCATGATGACTGCTATTCTTGACTATGTGTGAAAGGCTCAAATCTCCTCGTTAGAAATATAGGGGCAGGCATCATCAAGTGCCAATCTAGCCAGGATTATCGGTCTAAATGCAACTGATATTATATGGCTGGTAATGTGTCTGGTCGCCTTAAGAATACGAGAAAAAATAAATAAAAATTTGGCAGAGCCCAGATTTCTAGGCTATCAGTAAATTTCTGTATCGGATAGCCTGGAGTGTCCCATAGGGTAAAAAATGTATATGTATTGAAACTACGTAGGCTTTTAATAACATTTTGATTTTTGTAATGGTTTTAGACAGCGGCAGAACATATGCTCCTGTGGCTGATCTGAACAAAAGCTTCTAACATTTTGTAGAGAAAAAAAAGTGAATTTCCATAAGTTTCAACGAAAAATTTCCAATTTTAAACTTTTATTTGTTAGGGAAATTCGGTAGAGAAAAACAAGTGAATTTCCATAAGTTTCAACAAAAAATTTCCAATTTTAAACTTGTATTTGTTAGGGAGCTTCTGTGGTTCAGTCTGCAGAGTGATAGTGACTCAGTGTGGCACAGGCTTTTTAATGGATGTGGCGTGGGTTAGAATCTCACCTGGACAAAATAAAAATTTAAAATTTTCTGAATTGATTTTTCACTCCAATGCCAGGTTCTCGTGGAAGGTTTGGGTTTCCCTCTCCACTAGACAAAGCTGTCATATAAGTAAAATAATCTTGCGTTGGCATAAAACATCATTCAATTGTATCCTTTCGAAGTTCTTTTTTTCTATATTGATTGTTGTTGTGATGTTTGTTGTATGTGCTTTCTTTCCTCCCACAGAAATGAGACTATTGTGGAGAAACTTGTCAGTAATTGGTTAGCCCTGTGTATGTATGAGAACATAAAGGTGAGGATTTCTATACAAATAACCAGCACATTCTATCCATCAATCCTTTCTGGGTTCTTCTTATGTGTAAATGAAGCTGATTTTTGGAAAAGTGCTAAAATGTTTGACTGCTTACATGATTGATTGATTGTTTGGTGTTTTATGCCGTGCTCAAGATTATTTCACTTATATGGTAGGGTTGCCAGTTTTGTTGCCCGAAGGAAAACCACGACCTTCCTGTGGTAACTGGCAACCATCCCACATTGGTCGTTGGAGTGAAAACCCAGTCAAAAAATTTTCAGATTTTTTGGGGGACTGAGTGGGATTCAAACCCGCGACCCATTGGTAGAAGGCTGTTCGGATTGAGCGTCCAACGCTCTACCTACTGAGCCACGGAGGCCCCTGGACTGCTTACAGTAGAAATCCATAATTCACAAATGTATACATCTTAATGTATAAACAAAACAAATAAGGCCTAATTAATGAGAAAAGCCATGATTTAGTCATAACTTAGACTCAGCAGACACTTTTATTAGAGTTATTGATTGATGTTCCATCCTACACTCAAGATTATTTCACATATATAATGATGTTGCGTGTTTTAGAGAAACTTGTGTGAAGCACTTGAACTGCAGCGAGTACCTGACAACTCCTCTACAGGGAAATCAAATGAAAACCCATTTATTAGAAGTAGAAACCCGTCCTATGGTTAACATCGTATTGACAATTAAAACTTTTCTTTTCAAAATGTGTGCTTATAATTTTCTAAATAAATTGTGGTATAATGTTTCCTATTTTTATTGCCCCCTTTTGCATGCAAGGTGTGACTCTTCCATTTTTGGCTACCTAATACTTCTGTGCTATTTTTGTTCTGTGGTTGGTTTTATACATGTATTACAGCTTTATTGTAGACAGTTTAAGTCCATATTGTATACATTAATTGATATTGACCCTTTAAAAACAGCAGAACGTGAAGAAATTGCATTGATATAACATCATTTGTAGTGTAGAAATTAGATTGTCTGACACTGAGTTTCCAATGTGGAAATTTTAGCAGATACCAATGATGGTGGAGATTTCTCCTGGTTAAGATCCATTACCTTTGTGTAGATTGATAAAGCTAGCAGCCAGTCACATATTATTTTGCTGTTCATAAAAATTTTGCTTTTGGCATAAAAGTTCTATATTCTTATTAAAAGGACTCTGATGAATGGCTGACAGCCAACTTTCTGCCCAAAAAGTACATTTAAAGAGTTATCTAGGACATTCCCTATTGCTTTTGTTTTGTGCCTGACAGTCAGTAAACGAACACCTGAGAATGCACCACATGACAACCACAAATGGCCTGGAGCATGTTTCACAAAGTGGCATAGTGTCAGTTTTTAAGTAACTGCCATAGCAACTCATACTGTAGAGATATGTTGCTATGACAGTTATGCAAAAACTCGCGTCTTTCTCCGCTCCGTGAAACAGGCTCCTGTGCCGCACAGCTAACCCAGGTTGAGTTTTCATTATCACAACAAAGCAGACAAAGGAATCCTCAAATAAACTCCCTATCCAGCAATCCATGAGAGCTACATGTAGGAAAGTTAATGGCCATCTGGAAACCGGCGTAAAACACCAATCAATCAAAATAGTCAAGTGGCCTCGATGGCTCGGGCAGTAGAGCAGTCAAGCTGACGATTGGTCAAGTGCTCAGATTCCACATGGTAACAAATCCTTACTTGGAAAGGGTGCCAGGTATATATGTGGAAGGGGGTGTGTATCCTCCAGGTAAAGAGTCTGGTTTACTCCACCACTCTGCCTGGCAATGTTGCCACACAAAGGAAATAATCTTGAGTGAGACATAAAACATCAGTCAATAGTCAACCATTTTTGTTGCTGTTATATTTAGGGTGCAACAGGTTCCAGCCTGTTTATGTTGTACAAAGCCACAGAGATGTTAACAGATTTTGGTCCAGCTGATGCGGTGACAGGAGAAGCTCATTACACTTTGTCAGAAGAAAAATTACTTAAAGAGAGCATATCTTCTAACCAACTGGTGAGTTTCTTTTACATTTATAGACACTAAAACACTCGAGTTTCTTTTGCATTAAAATTGATCAATCAGGGATACCATTCAGTCTCCACTCAGTTTGATAGATCTTTTCATAGGTTGCTCGATGACTCAGCCGCTTAGAGTGACAATCCCTCAGTCCGGCACAGGTCTATCGATGTGGCGTGGGTTCGAATCCCACTCAGACCAAATTAAAATTGAAAAATTTCTGAGTGGATTTTTCACTCGTTGGCCGTATGTGGGAGAGTTGTCAGGTACTCATCACAGGTTCCCTGGCAACATTGCCATATAAGTGAAGTAATCTTGAGTGTGGTGTAAATGTCAATCAATCAGTTCATTGGGTGGTCATAAATCTATCACAGCGTTGATTGATTGATTGTTTTTCGCTGCTCTCAAGATTATTCCACTTAGGCCTACTTGTATATTCCGTTGTTGCCAGGCTACATGTAATTTGGTAGAATACCTGATTCTTTACCTGGAGGAATCCCCCAACCAGTGGTGAGTAACTGACAACGCTAAACGAAAACATCTTAGAATAATTTGGGATGGCTATTGGGTGCAGCTTTAATAATAAAATGTAGCTTGTAACCCAAAAGTTCTAAAAGTTGTCTTTCAAGTCCCTTGTTTCTCCAGGCATGTCCATTCCATTAGTTCATCTGGCAAATGCTGTATTAGTGAAATTATCTTTATCAGAAAAAAATAACTTACACTAATCCTCAATTTTACGATTGATTGTTTAATGTTGTATACCACACAGAAGATTATTTCAGGTTTAGTTTCGGAGGAAACAGGGCTCTGTGCCTAGAGAGAAACCCCGACCTTCGACGAGTACCTGGCAATTAACTCTACCACATACGGTGACTGAGGCAAATTTTGGAAATGACGACATGAACCACTACAGTAGGATCATGTGAACCTGGAAAACAACTTGCACAGGCCATGAATGTCCAAGAATTCCAACCTGAACAAACTTTTAAATTAAGTTAAAGTAATACTAAATGAAAATATTTCCTGTTATTTTTCAGAATATTCGTGTCCTTGTTAACAATGAAGAGTATGTATGTAAAGTATTGGACTGTGATACAATAAGTCAATGTCGGCGCAAATTCCTCTCTCAAATATACACCAGTGCTCCAGCATCTAGCAGACCTGCATCTCATCAAGTTGATCTGGGTGGGTATCACAGTGATGGTTTTTGATTGATTTTTTGTTTTATGCCATGAGGAAACTACCAACCTGCGATCTGGCAACTCTTCGAAATAGAATGACCAAGTGAAAAACACACTGGGAAATGTTTCATTTTTTTCTAGTGAGTGGGATTTGAACCCATGACCCAGCGATGGAAGGCCTCTGTCAGACTTTAAGATTGATTGATTGATGTTTTACGTCGCAATCAAGATTATTTCACTTATATGGCAGCGTTGCCAGTTTTATTGTGGGAAGAAACCGGGAAACCCACGACCTTCCGCTGGTAACTGGCAACCATCCCACATAGGTTGTTCGAGTGAAAACCCAGTCAGAAAATTTTCCAAGTTTTGGACTTCTTGGGATTTGAACCCGCGACCCATTGGTGGAAGGCTGTTCGGATTGAGCGTCAGACTTCAAGAGCCTCTCACTCTGCTGACTGATCAAGCCATCTCAGCACCCTCACAATGATGCCTCAATGGGTATAGCAATAGCTCTCCATGGATAAGGCTCCACATGGAAAATAAACAGATTTTTGACTGGCATTTTACTTGGTTACCCTATTTGAATGGTTGTCAGAGCTTGGAATTGTTTCTACTCTTTTTCTCCATAAACTTTAAGGAGCCTCGGTGGTCCAGTGGGTTAGAGTGATTGTCCCTCAGTCCCACAGACCTTCCATCAATGCGGGGCGGGTTTGAAGCACACTCAGACCAAATAACAATTGAACAATTTCTGAGTGGATTTTTCACTCGGTTGCCGTATGTGGAAGAGTTGCCAGGTACTAGCCAAAGGTCGGATTTTTCTCCGGGCAATGAGCCCGATTTCCTCCCCCCCCCCTTAAACTGGCAACGCCGTCATATAAGTGAAAGAATCTTGAGTGTGGCGTAAAACATAACTCAATCAACCATAAGCATTACACATAAGTAAATTAAACTATGATCTCTTTGAAAATACATACGCGATTTCCAACCCCACATAACTTGGTTACAGTACCATGTACATGTAAGTCAAACTATCTTGATATATCTCATACCTCATTTTCACATTTTGTGCTCTTTTTTCCAGAATGGCACTCTGGTAAAAATGGCCGACTGATTCTTGATGATTTAGATGAAACATCCCAAGGGTCCGGAGAATGGAAACAATTAAATACCTTAAAGCATTATAATGTCATGGATAATTCTGTAATGGCTTTGCTGTTTAAAGAGGAAAATGAAATAGATTCAGACGGCATATATGGTAAGTTAATCAAATAAAGATACCAACTTGGTCTTTATTTTAAAAGTTTGGCTTCTAGTTATAGGTTGCTTGTCCTGAAGTAAGAACAATGGGAAAATTTGTTTCTTCCATTGTTGTTAAAGATAGTACAGAATATATTAATCTGGTAAGCCACACCCAAACGTTGTAAGGGCAGACACAAAAATAAATATACATATTCTGTCTTGATTTAAATTTTTATAAAATCTGAGCGCATATTTATGCGTCAAATTTACTAGAAAGTTTTTCTCGTAAACATTGTGGCTGTAGGCTTACAGTACAGCTGGCAAAAGTAATTTGTTTTTTTTTTGCCAAAATTTGTTTCGCAAACATAAATTTGAAATAGTTCAACGTTATTTTTCCATTTTTTAATGAAATAAAAAGTTTGAATTGGTTTTGAAAACTCTATTATGAGGATTTTTGTTTTGTTATGTTCACGGTTGTTCAACACGATGACGTCACTTGCGGCTTACCTGAACTGAAGTACGCAAGCCATTTTCGCCAAACGGAGAAGTAAATTGTAAATGACAAATCCTTTGACAGTATATCCAGTCCGACTGAATAATACTCTGATGTTTTATTTTCTTATTTGTTTTCCAAACAGAAATTCATAAAGCGGTAAAATATTAAGAGACATACACTATGTTTTACATTTATGTCGTAGCTGCCATTTTGTGACTGACACAGCTGCGCGCTTTTTTTTTTAACCTCGTCAAACATTGTGGGTTTCCACTCACATCATTTGTTTTAGCCAATAAAAAGTTTGGAAATATAAGCCTATAATAAAAGTAAATTTCATTGGATTATACTTTGGGAAACCCAAATCTTTCACTATTTATACCCAATCATATGTCATGTTATTTGTTATCTGTCATGGGGAAGAAGGTTAGTGCACAGGCAGTGCCCAGAGTCGCTCGCGGTAGCGAATGAGTTAAATGGGTAAATTTCTTCTCTGAAAAAAGGTGTTTTCTCCATTTCAACGGGTGCCTTAATTTATTAGACATTATCTTTATATCAACATATTTTTATTTTATCTTTCAGCCAATTTTGCTCAATCAACAGGACAGCTTATATCAGAAAGTGACATTAATTTCAACATTGATAGTAAACCTTGGCACTTGGTACGGCTTGAATATTATTGTTTATTTTTAGCACCACCCACATCATCATCTCATCTAATCTAAACCAAACTATTTCATTATGGGTTGATTTTTCGACCGCTCCGGATTCTTCGAGGATTGAGTAAAAAAAATATGCTGTCAGGTTCTTTTCTCCTTTTTAACCTCTTTTTTGAAAGAGGTCCAAAATTAAATGGAAATTTCCTTTCTCTTCTTTTATTGTCATGTGACTCTCGAAGACCAAGCCACCTTTGACAATTTGAAAGATTAGAGAGGTTCGGTGAAACAAATAGTCAGTGATGTCCAAACTCTCTCTCGAGAGACGAAAAAAATTCACCATTACATGACGTCAGTCCTGCTGGAATTGTTGGAAGGTACTCACCAAAGCTCCGAAATTTCCTCGAAGCGAACAGCTCCGTTTCCTCCTGGACTAAGCCTGGTAACGCCACCATATAAGTGAAATATTCTTGAATATGGCCACACCCTCAGTCAATCAATCAAAATCCAATACAGATGTATAATGCTAAATGTATTCCTTGCTTTTCTTTATCTTACATAATTTCTAATGATTAGTGTACAGTGAAATCAAATTAATTAATTCATGAAGTTTGAAATAAGCAGTGTTGTTCTTGGTTAGAACTGTTTTTAGAGGTTAATTTTCTTAAGCCAGTGACAATCTATTTTTTTCAGGTCAAAAGAGAAGATGATGCTTCAACAGAGACAAAACCAAGGAAATTCCCCGAAATCTACCTCCCTAGACTTATGTCAACTAAGGTAACATTATTCTGGCTTGGTTAAAGTGGCATAAGCTGCCAAAATTCACACTTTTTCATAATTTCTGATCGTCACGACAGTAAGAGGCTTTGAAGGCCATCGGAAAACTAAATGATTAGCGTTGGAATGTGGAAAATCTGTACAGTATGTGGCCTGTACGAACCGAAAATGTGTTCGAAAAGTAAAAAAAATTTAAAGAGAAAGAAAATCTAAGCTTTAGACTAGTTTAGATGGAAAGAGTAGAGTTCATTTAGTCAAAAACAACTGTCCAATGTATGTTTTATCCCCTCGTAAGTGAATAATTGAAATTTGAAGGTGGCGTTACAATAGAGAATAAGCTTCATAGGCCATTCACAAGGCCGCCACCATTTTGTCATTAGTTTTATCCAATTATTGTTGAATAAAAATTTAAGTACGTTATAGAGTAGTCATGTGATGCAATTTAGCCAATGGCTGGCTAAGTAATGGCGTGTGGTTGCATACTGACCTATATATTCGGAGACAATCTTCCCACTTCAAGTTTGTCGCCATGTTTTTTTGACCTAAATCTACCATTTATATTACATTAGAGAGCGGTAAAAATACGTCATTATTGATCTAAAAATAGCTACACCTACATCACGTCATCCGAAAACGGAAAAATGGCTACATAGATAAGCCACTGAAAGGACATACTTCTGTCTGTTTTTATTAGCTTGAGGGTCACTGGAGGTAATTGACGTGAAATGTTTTAAGTACTTTGAAGGTTGTTATCAACGATAATCCCTGTGTATTTCTAGAGATTTCCCCTCCTTTAAATAACCGGGACAACCATTCATTCATTCTAAGCCAAAGTTAGTTCAAAACAATACTTTATCGTAAATTTTCGAGACTAGAAGCACTAAAAAGCTTCTGAATTGTACGTCATGAGAAAAATAGACAATAATTTCAACATTCTGTTTTAACGTCAAAATATCAACATTTTGGCAGCTCATGCCACTTTAATTGATTGATGTTTGATAACGCATTCAAGATTATTTCACCTATATAGTGGCGTTGCCAGGCTTAGTGGGGGAGAACAATTGGCTGTTTGTCTGAAGGATACATTGTCCTTTGGCAGTACCTGGCAACACTTCCACATATGCAAAAGGAGTGAAAAATCTACTCCAAATTTGTCCATTTTATTTGGTCTGAGTGTGATTCGAATCTCTGTTGCATGAATGGAAAGTCTGTATAAGACTGAGGGGCTACCACTCTGCCGACTGAACCATCAGGGCTCCCAAGCTTGGGGGGGGGGGGGGGGGGGGTGGGGGGGGACTCACATATAAATGTGGCATAAAACATATTTCAACCAATCATAAATCATCCTATTTAGTCCACTTTTATTCACACAGTTGAGAAACAAAAGAAATTGGAACTATATGTTATCTGGAATGAATACGAATTTCCTTTCTGAAAATAGATTTTTATTTTTTAATCTCCACTTTAGTCTTTTTACCAAAGTCTTTATTTTGAAGGTTACTCTGATGGAATTCTTGGATCCTTTTATGAAAGCTGCCTTTAAGGCTGATGATATTCCAATCACTGTGAAATTCCTCTTTGATTATTTTGATAAATTAGCTGTTGACAATGGGATTCAGGATACAGATACAGTCCATACTTGGAAAAGTAATACGTAAGTAGCTACAAAATAAAATTTTTTAAAGCATGTGAAAAAATGTATTTGCCACCGAACAATGGGTCGAGGGTTTGAATCCCACTCAGCCCAAGGAAAATAGAAAATTTTTGAGTGGATTCTTCACCCGATGTGATATTTTGTTGCCTCAGCTGAATTAAAGTTATTCGCACACGAGCAACTGCAAGTCAGCCGTTTCAAGATATACAGTGACGTCAACATATAACTCATCTTTGAAATGGGATGCTGTCACCATCTGTCACATAATTTCATACTAAATGTTCATTCTGTTTAGGATAACAAATGTACGTTTTTTTTAAAAAAAGGCTTTAATGAATTTTCAACTCTAAATTCTCTATGTCTTATTGGTTTCACTGTTACTCAACTTGTTTTTGTTGCCAGCTTACCAGTACGGTTCTGGGGTAGTCTGTTGAAGGCCCCACAGAATGCCTTTGATGTCATATGGCCTGACATGGCTGAACCTAGCCTTGAAGTTTTAGCCCAGTGTCTGATCGACAGCTGTTCACTGACTGAACTCAAAATGGGAAAGGTGGGCATATCTTGATTTTTGTTTGAAGTTGCATAAGCTGGCAAAATTTGAACTTTTTATAAAAATTCTGATGGTCCCGGCAGTAAGAGACGGTGTCTTGCTGGCAAACAGCCTGGTTGTCTCCACATCTAAACTTGACAATGCCGCAATATGAGGGAAATTTCTTAAGGGCTGTGTTAAACAGCAATCAGTCCATCCATTGGTCATAGATTTGAATCTCACTCGATCCAATAAAAAATTGAAGAAAAAAAAAAACTATCTTGATTTTCACTTGTTGCCTGCCAGGAAGTTTCTCTCTGCGATGTGCCTAGTTGCCTCCCCTTCTTTACTCTTACTCTTGTAAACATTCATCCATCAAAAAAAAAAAACACTTATGTATTTTAATAAAGACTGTTTTCTTTTAAAAAAGCTATAATAAATGACCATAAAAATCTTGTGAAACCATTATGGATTGAAAGTGTCAATTATCATTCAGGATTCACCAGCGAGTAAACTTCTGTTCTTCAAACACGTTAGTGGGTATCGGGAAATGGTCTCCCAATTCTACGAGGATATCACTGCCAGACAAGCTGTTACTCAAGAGGAACTTAGCCAGGAATTGTATCGACTTTCTGCCGTAAGTAGCAGCAAATTCGTTGGCTAAGTTGCTTCACAAGACTACCATATTTGTTCTAAAGATTCGGCCACTTTTTTCCTCATTATGATTCGACCATTAAGAAAGAGATTGTTACATGTAAGTGTGACGAGACAAATTTACCCATTAGAGTGAATTTAAGGTAATACAACCCGCCTAGCAAAATCGTTATCCTTTAACACAACTCCATGACTCAATGGAAAACTTCGGCCATTAGAATGGCTGAATCTTTAGAAGAAATTATGCTACTCTTTTAGGCATCTCAATTTTATTCACCATTGATTGGATAAAATTAATGAAAAAAATGGTAGCTGTCGTGTGAATGGCCCATGGAGCGTATTCTCTATTATAACGACACATTCATATTTCAATTACATGTATCTGCTTACGGGAGGATAAAACATACAGTACATTGGACAACTGATTTAGGCTACATAAACTCTACTCTTCCCATCTTCACTAGTCTAATGTTAAAATGTTCCTTCCCTTTAAAACCAAGATGGCTGGTGGAAATGGTGAGTAATGTGACCCAAACACGTCAGCGGGTATTGGAAAATTGTCTCCAAATTTTACGAGTATATCACTTCTAGACAAGCTGCTGCTGTGAAATAGTCTTTTGACTGCTCTATGTATCACCATCACTATATTAAAAACAATTATCAAGATAGGTTAATTATTCCGTTACATTTAATCCACAGGAACTCCGTAGAACAAGTCTGTTTAACAGGCAAGCATCTCTCTGTGATATTTTGAAAAGAATTGAAAACTTCAGTGATAGCGTGAGTACAGTTTTATTGTATCTTGGGTTGCTGGGCCTTGGATTTTCCCTGTCCTCACCTGTAGCAATGAAATAGGCTCCTCTTAGCATTTCAAAAACTAATGTATTGAATTTTGGAAAAGAAAATTAAACCGATAAGACAGATTTTGTCTTCAACAAAAAAAGCTTATGATTTCTTAAACCATGTGTGTTTTTAAGGGTTGCTAGGTTACTGTGCAATGTCTAAGACTGTTTATTGGATTGTCAAGTTCCATTAATAGTCCAATCACAGCCTCCATTGGCAGCCAGATAGTCCCTCATTTTGACACTGGCCTGCCATCTTTGGCCATGAACTCCAGTCCAATGGAAAAAATTGACAAATCTAAGTGTTTTTTTTTTGTAACTCTTTGTGAAAGGGTCAATCAATCAATCAATATAATAAAATCAGCTCTTAAATTACATAGACATAAATATTGTTGATATTGCATCAACTCATTTATCAATTTTGGCTTCATGCAAGATGCATTTGCTTACATATGTCTTGCAGCAGATTGGCCATCTTTTTTTAAAAATAATTTTATCGTTGTTGGATTTTTTCAGATCATAAGTGCCTTGGATGAAGATCTGACCACAAAAAAACTGAATTTGGCTCAGCAGCTGGAAGAGTTTTTGTATGATCTCTCTCAGAGTTGAAATTCATAGGCCCTTATGGGAACAAATGTCTAGAAAAAACAGAATTTGTTTTAAAAGCCAAAGGTTTACTCAAACATAGGAGCCAAAAGTTTACTCAAACATGAAACCGAATAGTTTACCCAAAAATGGAACCGAATAGTTTATTTAAACATGGAACCGAAAAGTTTACTCAAACATGGAACCGAATAGTTTATTCAAACATGGAACCGAAAAATTTATTCTAACATGGATGCCAAAAGTTTATTCAAACATGGAAGTCAAAAGTTTACTAAAACATGGAAACCTATAGTTTATTCAAACATGGAAGCCAAAAGTTTATTCAAACATGGAAGTCAAAAGTTTACTAAAACATGGAAACCTATAGTTTATTCAAACATGGAAGTCCAAAGTTTATTCAATACAATAGTTTACTCAAACATGGAAAC
Organism: Lepidochitona cinerea; assembly: GCA_963971465.1. Lineage (NCBI taxonomy): Eukaryota > Metazoa > Mollusca > Polyplacophora > Chitonida > Tonicellidae > Lepidochitona > Lepidochitona cinerea. Next base: position 24,009,402 of record OZ020557.1, read on the forward strand.
CTAAAGTTTATTCAAACATGGAAGCCAAAAGTTTATTCAAACATGGAAGCCAAAAGTTTACTCAAACATAGAAGCCAAAAGTTTATTCAAACATGGAAGCCAAAAGTTTACTCAAACATGGAAGTCAAAAGTTTATTCAAACATGGAAGCCAAAAGTTTACTCAAACATGGAAGTCAAAAGTTTATTCAAACATGGAACCGAATAGTTTACTCAAACATGGAAGCCAAAAGTTTATTCAAACATGGAAGCCAAAAGTTTATTCAAACAATTCTTGGTACAACATCTTGAATCGCGAAATCTAAACATGCAGAATTGTGGTGTCGTGACATTTGATGTGCACAAGTGACACCATTACTGTGAGATGTACTTTTGGTAACCAAGTATGGTGAAGCCGACTCATTGTGGTCGACTAATTGCTCAGAATGGTCAGTACACATGTTAAATTTCTTCTACAGCCATCAGTTCATTGTCTTGTGCTACATGTATTTGACAGGAATAAGCCGGTCTCCATTATCAACCTCAAGGACTTAGAATGAAAAGCTTGGATGCTCAATATGAAAGGTCTTTCACAAAAGGGGTCTATGTGTGGTTCTTCCTCAGTTAAAACATGTTCTTAAAATTTTCGAAATGGGTATTTTTCTGCCAATAAGTGACATAGAAAGTTTGTTCCAATCGTTTTCTTTAAAGCACAATTTAGCTTGTTTATTGAACAGTGTTTTCAATGTTAGACAAATATAGCGTTTAAACATCTAAGCAAAGCTGTTCAGCCCAAAAATGAGATATCTCAGTGAGACATTGGTTTTATTGTCAATGTTAACATGTTGTATTAGTACAGTAACCATCTAAAACAGTTTCTAAAAATCCTAGGTTATTTGTGGTTTAGTAGGTACACTGATAGAGCCAACACAAGCCTTGCATCCATGGGTTGCAGGTTTGAATCCCTGCCACTAGTTCTGTGTGGAAGGGTACCTGTCAAAGGTTTGGTGTTTCCTTTGAACCAAGAGCCTGTTTCCCCCCCATTATTTCTTACAACGTCTCCATGTAAAAGAAATAATCTTTAGTGTTTTGTAAAACCAGGGATTAATATAGAAGGGATTTGAACCGCGTTTGTATTACAGCCAGTGTGATCACAGCAGTTTGGCTCACTATTGTTTGTATTAGACACCTGGTGAGAGCATTCCGACCCTCCTCAAGAATAGCCGAAACCCTATTCGCAACAGACTTCACTCGCTACCTGTTGCTCTGACATGCTCGGACACTCGGGGATTTTATACGGATGTGAAACACCAAAGCCTACTGGTAGCAAGCAAAGGCAGCCAAAGTCTGTTAGGAATGGGTTTTTTGGCTAATTTCTGGGTGGATCTTAATGCCTCAAGGAGACAAACAATAGCGAGCCAAACTGCTGTGATCACATTGACTGTAATACAAAGGCGTTTCATATCCCTTTAACATTAATCCCAGGTAGAACATTAATCAATCAATCCAATAACAAATCTGTATCTGCAAAACAAATCTGAGTGGATTTTTCACTCATTCAGAGAGTTGTCTCATAGGGTTTCCTGTAGGCAAAGACCCTTCTCCACTTATCCTAGCAACTCCACCACACATCGCCCCAACCAGCGAATTTAATCAGCGGAACTCCACTTATTACAGAACCATTGTGATACTGTAAATACAATTTTTTTGTTTGCATTGCTCAACCAAAGATATGAAATTATTCTTTATTATTTTCTTTAGGTTAACCTTTATAACTCATAAATGAAATATAATTTTATATTAAACATTTTGTCTAGTCGTTTGACTAATAATTCATCCAATAGTCTGTTCATTTTGTAAAATTGAAAATTATATTTAAGTAAGCATAAAATAATGTCAATTCAATTAGATGTTTGTATGACAATTAATTTAATAAACATTAGTTTGTTGGTCTACTTTAATTTACAAAAAAAACTTTTTTAAATTTTTTACATTTATTTACGCAAAAAAAAAAAAGAATAAGACGCGGTTCTTTCTTATTTTTTCAGAATTTTGTATTAACATATTTTCAACTATATATAAATATATACTTGTAATTTTTTTTATATTTTCAAAATTTCCCATTCCATGTCGAAGAAAAAAAAACAAACGCACTTCTTTTGAATGTTTCAGTTACATGTTATTTTACAAGCAAAACTTACTGTTTGTATGTAGATATAAAATGAATTATATCATATTATTGTTAGATTAATTTTCTGTTTATTATCAAAAGCATAATATATTACATTATTATTTTCTTGCTGTGAACATTTTGAAAAAAAATACATATTTTTTTACTTTTGTAGCACATACATGTAATTGTCTCATTGAAGCCTCTTATAGACTATCTATTTTTTCATTTGTGTGTATGTTACTCTGTCTAATTAGCAAAAGTCATTATACATGTATGAGTTTGTGATCAAATCTCTGATACAAATCTCTTTTTTTGCATTGCATAATATTGTTTTAAATGTTTTTGGACAATTTTACACAATCTGTAGTGCTTTTTGCCATTATTTTCTGCACATGGACAATTTATAACAGAAAAAGTATATATTTGTTACAAACTCTGTGTGTTATTGAAGTTATTTATAACATACAAAATTATTCAACAATTCTTTCGTTTTCGTCCTGTATTACCAGATCTTTTATATCTTGCGGGGCCTCCATGGCTCAGTAGGTAGAGCGTTGGACGCCCAGTTTCCTCCCACAATAAAACTGGCACACGCCATATAAGTGAAATAATCTTGAGCGCAGCGTAAAACACCAAACAGTCAATCAATCTATTTATCTCTTGTATAGCGAAGTGAGAACGTGACCGACCCTCACCTTGGTTCTGACCGCCTATACTTATAACAATGGCTTTAGGCAAATATCGTATCGTCTCCATGGTGATTCCATGTATTCATATGGATATTTAGCTATCAGATATTATATTGACCAGTCAAAAAAATACTGCATAATTGCGCTTATTGTTAATTTATTAATATTTTCTTAAAAAGGTTGTGAAGCTTCTCTATTACTCCCAAAATATTTTTTCCAAAAAGCTGAAAAAGAGAGATGCGATATTTAGTCAGAGCCCATTGTTTACAACCAAGATAGCAGGTGGCAACGGTGATGTCACACTTAGGACAAATATTGTAGAGTGAGTTATCTGGGCATAAGAACCCAATATGTACCCCTGCTGATTGACAAAAGCTTGACTGGCTAATGATTTGCTGGTCAATATTGGCTAAATGGTTGACAAATGATTGACTGGTCAATGTTGGCTAAATGGTTGACAGATGATTGACTGGTCAATGTTGGCTAAATGGTTGACAGATGATTGGCTGGTCAATGGTGGCTATTATAAGCAAGTTGATGATTGGCTGGATTATGATTGGCCGTACAAAAGCTGTCAACATGCCAAATGACAGTCTATCTAAGACAACTAACGTGATACGGACACTCCAGGCAAAATTAACAGGAAAGCCAAATTTACTACCAGGTGATCAGGCAGATCAGCATCGTCGAGACCCATGGTTAAATGTTACACTCACGCTCAGTTTTACCCGTGGGCAAACTAGAGGGGAAAATGTCGTTTCTAATTAGACGTGTATTTAAACTTTGATTTTGTGGCGGAAATTTGACCAATTCACAATCACAAAACAGGTCAACAATGAATGAAGGATTGATTGTTTGGTGTTTTATGCAGCGCTTAAGATTATTTCCCTTACGTGCCGGAGTTGCCAGTTTTATTGTGGGAGGAAACCGAGCTCTATGCCTGGAGGAAACCCACGACTTTCCGTTGGTAACTGGCAACAATGAACTAAAGAAAGACGACTACATGTTTTCTTTTTCACCTCGCCCCAAATTTATCCTGTCTGAGAAGAGTGGGCGGAAATGTGGGAAGTCCAGCAAACATTTCAGGCTGTTGCTTGTTGCAGAGTCTAAGGCTACCATTACTCGTTAAACAGGTGATTTGCCAATTACGTTCAAATTACGTTATTTTGTGACACAATTACTTCCCCAAGTAGTAGACCGGACAAAGGGTCCCTCTGTTTTTAACTTCAAATTTTGGATATATTATAACAGATATAAATGAAAAGATATATTCGAACAGTTAATTTATATCCAAATGAATCTAGAAATTTGAAAAAATCGACGATGAAACGGGATTTTGACCAAATATGGTAAAAGTCAAGATGACTACTGAGCTTTCTCGTGTAAGATTGATTTCATTGTTACGCACAAAACTGGTCTGAGCGGGATTCAAACCCGCTTTACGTAACACGCAAGATTATTTCTCTAATATAGCGGCGTTGCCAGGTTTAGAAACCGGACTTTTGCTTGGAGGAAAGCAGACCTTCGGTGAGTACCTGGTAACTTTTCCACATACGACAATTGAGTGAAAAATCCACTCAGAAATTTTAAAGTTTTGATTTGTTCTTCGTGGCATTGGAACCCGCCCCACATCGATGGAAGGCCTATGTCAGACTGAGGGACTATCAGTCTTACCAACTGAGCCACCCACGCTCTCGCATCACTAGAGAACCCGAAGTTAATCTGTTTTGAGTTTAGGGTATAGTGTCACATCTCATAAGTGTACCAAGGTCTGTCCGTGTTGACTGAAGTATCTTGCTTCTCCCTCCTAGCTGTAGTGTTCTATTTTACTGTGAGGCCCTTCAGTCTGACATTTCAAAAATGAAATACCAATGCATATCAAACCGCTCATTGTACCACCGCATAATGTATATGGGATTTGAGAGCAATCAAAACGATTCTTTATGTTGCCAGGGTAACAGGATGAGGAATCCTAAGCCACCCCATAATGCCCTTTTCTGAAGATAGATTGGTCTTTCTGCCAACTGAAACAAGGCACTGAAAGGAACCAATTTCAGACAAAACATAGGTACAAAATGAATCAATTTTATTATCTCAAGTCAACTATCACAACACACATCTGGGCTGAGGGCTTTTCTGATATAATTAACATAGATTAAAACCTGTAAGGTTAGCTTCCACCAAGAATTAGAAACTTTCTCAAAAATGGTTGACCATATAATTAACACTAAAAAGTTGTTATTGTCAAATTTGCAGATATAAAACAAAGCTATAAGAAGTTCAAAATGAAATTCAAATTTAACTCTTTAAATATGTTCCATACAAAGATTACAACTAAGACAGTATTGGGAATAAAAAATAACTTGACAGTAGTAACATGCTTGTAAAGGGAGATCACTGAACAACTTACAAGGGGAGATAATTTCACCACATCCTCTCGTCCAGACGAGTGGAAAATTGTACAACTTGGTCTTGGGTAACATTTGTCAATTTAACAATATACAACTGAAATAATTTAAAAACAAACCTTTCTGTTTTAAAACTTAACTCGCTTTGCACATGCATTTCCCTAACACCAGACTTTTTTTTTAATTCGTACCTTGCCTCCCATCTATATTTACATTTTAATTTAATAAATAACAAAAAGTTCATAATGGTATTATGTAAACTGCCCCCATGTTAACTGGATTTTAATAGGAAGATTGGGGTTAAATAATATGCCTATAATATGTCAAATTTCAGCAGTTGATTTAACACAATTAAAACATCCAATTACCAATCAAATTCAACAAACATGAAAGAAAAATTAACAGATTTTTTTACTGGGGTGTTGATGCGAAGAGTTGCAATTATACTTAATACTAAATTAGTCTGCCATACTATTGCCTTCTCGCTGTGGTACAAGATTATAGACAATAAGTAAAAACAAAAACAGACAGTTGGGTGTAGAATTTAGTCCGATGAATAAAAAATAACAATTTATTATAAAAAACTTTAATAATTCTACATTTACGCAAGTTTATTGAAGTTCTAAACTAAAAAAATACAAACAGGTGAAATGCAACCTAAAAAAATGAAAAATCAAATCCATTTAAATTTGAAATATGAGAGCGCTTGTCTTGCACATTATTTTGCTTTGGATGTCAATGAATAATCGCTCGAAAATTATTTTGCAATTTAGAAGTACAAAAGAAATAGCAAATGAATAGGTGGGAAAATGAGAAAGTAGACTGATCATAATCTAAGAAATTCTGAAATAATACAGTATACACTTTGGATATCAGCAGATGGAGAGATTGTGAAGTCATGAAAAGGCAGGGGTTAATAAAATAATTAGTAGTCTATTACTGTAAACGACGACAACAAAAAAACATTGAAATATAAGCCATACAGAACTTCAACCATATAATTGCATTTTGTTAGCATTCGCATGATTTGTCCGGCAAATCTGTCAAACGTAGCCAGCAGTTCCGTCATGGAAAGAAAATTACTTTTGTTTGTTCAACAAGAAATAAAATGTTAAAAATTAAAAAATATTAGTTGATTTTATAACATTCTGCACGTTTTGAATTAATCAGTAGACTGTGTGGACCGATCTGTCGAGTTGTTCACTGGAGCTTAAACAATTAGGTAGAATCTTTAAGGTTTCTTAGGGTAAGCTCTTTGCTTTTAGGTTTCTTTAATGTAAAACTTTGGCTTAAGCATTGGAGAAGTTTGGAATTTTGTTGAATTGCTGAAGAAATCGGCTACGAAGTGGACCAGTATCTTTGAATGATTTGTTACATTAATCTACTGAATGTGTTTTATGAGAAGCCTTCAGTTTACCTATGGCATAATGAAACTGATGCAAAATAAGGGGAAAAATGGACCCCACAAGAGTTAGTCCACAAAATGTTATTTTCAGGCGCCCACAATAAGGGCCTCTTCCATTCACTATGTAGAATAGTGTCTGATGAAGCTCATATTGTTGGGGTTTTAGAACAACTATAATCCACTCAACATATGGTGGACTAGAAAGGGTAACCATTTATATAATGACAAAAGTCTAAATGTATTCAAAGAAAAGAAACCAAGTTAAAAAAGTGATTTGCACAAAAAGCAGATGTAAGGGAAGGGGATGGGGATCGGATGTCCATGCAGTGAGTGAGTGAGTGATTATGCGTAGTACAAGCCAATAACACTATTATAACTCAGCTAAATCCAGTGTTTCTAAAACATGCAACAGGTTTAAATGTGGAAAACATTTCAAGTTAAAAATTTGTTAAAAAGCTAATACCATAGAACTAATCAACAAGACATGGTCATCAATAAAGCAGAGATAAGACTAATCAAGTCATCCTATACGCTTGGTCTCTTATAACAGGTTTTCTCAAAAGATATCATTTTACAAAAGTACTAAGGGTTCAGTCCCCCTTCTTTGCAGTGATGTTATTGTGGAGAGGTCAAAGTTCACACACTATCACCTCCTCTCCCGCCAACAATGGAAGCAACACATTTTATTCCTGTTGGTCGATTTTATGAAATTTCGAAGGCTGCCATTCCTGACAACAATTCGTCGTATCTGACACCTGTCACCACTGCCATCAGATATCAGATGTAAAATGTACGCTGGTTTTTTTCCCGTTAAACGTACGCTTGTCCTTCATTCAGCTCCTCCGCAGTTGACTTGAGCTCCGGCTTAGGGTGAATTCGGTGCGGCATGGAATCAACGCCTGTAAAATGACACAGCAATACGACAAACGCCGTTTGAAAATATTCCTGTTGAATTTTTGAAGAGACCAAGGTGCTACTTCAGTTAGTGAACAGGGGTCATAGTAAAGTCAAGGTGGTAGCTCATCACTGATAATGATATTCAATAGATTTCTCTCAATTTACCCAGCTCTATTGGCTATTAACTAGCATCAACAAACTGTAATCAAGCTAGGCTTGGACAAATCATGAGCTTCAGAAAGATTGGTAACTTCTGAATAGAACCATCAATTCAACAAATACAGGTCACTCTGGTCCAAGATGACATCCAATACAGGTCCCTTCGGTCCAAGATGACATCTAATACAGGTGTAAGGACGAACATACTGATCCCGGCTGGCGCTATGGTAGGCTGCGTTTGGATGTGATTGATCAACAATTACAAAAGTCATTTGGTGAGAAATGTCAGATTCTCAGCCACGTTTTAACAATGAAGGGTTGGTAGAACAGACACAAATGAGATGGGTAAAAATTGAGAGAGTCAGTGAAACCCAGACTGGCGGTGATAGAGCCAGTTTATCTGGGCAAACAGATCTTTAACTACCACCTTCTCTTTACTCCAACCAGCAAATGTGAAGATTAGTTAAGGAGGAAAAAGTTAAAAACAGATTGAAACTTCATTGGAGAGGAGGATGGGCACAAGATAAGCAGGACCCCTGAAATAAAGATTAGATCAATAGCATGCTCTAAATACTAATTACTTTGTAGGGTTAGAGTAATAAGGGTGTGTGTGTTGGGCTCTAATCACTTCTAAATAGTTTCTCTCAGTGACTATAATGGCAATATATGGGCTGTGCAACTAAGAATGTCAACAACACATGGGCTGTGAATTTAAGAATGTCGACAATTTGTAGACCTCAGAATGTTGACAACATATTGGCTGTGTGCATCAGGATGTTGACAACCTATTAAAGGGCTGTGTACCCCAGGATGTTACCCTAAGGCCTGTGTATATCAGAATGTTACCCTAAGGCCTGTGTATCTCAGAATGTTACCCTAAGGCCTGTGTATCTCAGAATGTTAACCTAAGGCCTGTGTACATCAGAATGTTAACCTAAGGGTTGTGTACCCCAGAATGTTAACCTAAGGCCTGTGTACATCATTATGTTAACCTAAGGGTTGTGTATCTCAGAATGTTAACCTAAGGGTTGTGTATCTCAGAATGTTAACCTAAGGGTTGTGTACCCCAGAATGTTAACCTAAGGGTTGTGTATCTCAGAATGTTAACCTAAGGGTTGTGTACCCCAGAATGTTACCCTAAGGCCTGTGTTCATCAGAATGTTAACCTAAGGCCTGTGTGTTTCAGAATGTTAACCTAAGGCCTGTGTATCTCAGAATGTTAACCCAAGGCCGGTGTATCTCAGAATGTTAACCTACATGTAAGGCTGTGTATCTCAGAATGTTAACCTAATGGTTGTGTATATCAGAATGTTAACCTAAGGCTGTGTATCTCAGAATGTTAACCTAAGGCCTGTGTACATCAGAATGTTAACCTAAGGCCTGTGTACATCAGAATGTTAACCTAAGGCCTGTGTATATCAGAATGTTAACCTAATGGTTGTGTATATCAGAATGTTAACCTACATGTAAGGCTGTGTATCTCAGAATGTTAACCTAAGGCCTGTGTATATCAGAATGTTAACCTAAGGCCTGTGTATATCAGAATGTTAACCTATTATAAAGGCTGTGTATCTCAGAATGTTAACCTAAGGCCTGTGTACATCAGAATGTTAACCTAAGGCCTGTGTATCTCAGAATGTTAACCCAAGGCCGGTGTATCTCAGAATGTTAACCTACATGTAAGGCTGTGTATCTCAGAATGTTAACCTAAGGCCTGTGTACATCAGCATGTTAACCTAAGGCCTGTGTATCTCAGAATGTTAACCTAAGGCCTGTGTACATCAGCATGTTAACCTAAGGCCTGTGTATATCAGAATGTTAACCTAAGGCCTGTGTATATCAGAATGTTAACCTATTATAAAGGCTGTGTATCTCAGAATGTTAACCTAAGGCCTGTGTACATCAGAATGTTAACCTAAGGCCTGTGTATCTCAGAATGTTAACCCAAGGCCGGTGTATCTCAGAATGTTAACCTACATGTAAGGCTGTGTATCTCAGAATGTTAACCTAAGGCCTGTGTACATCAGCATGTTAACCTAAGGCCTGTGTATCTCAGAATGTTAACCTAAGGCCTGTGTACATCAGCATGTTAACCTAAGGCCTGTGTATCTCAGAATGTTAACCAAAGGCCTGTGTACATCAGAATGTTGACAACCTAAGGGCTGTGTATATCAGAATGTTGACAACCTAAGGGCTGTGTATATCAGAATGTTGACAACCTAAGGGCTGTGTCCCATAAGCGTTAAATGACTTTATTACTTCTCGTATATCCTCATTTAGGGCAAAAATTGGCTAGTTTAATGATTGGAATTAAACTGTTTCTAAACCTTTGCTTCATACGTTGCCCATATAGGATGAACCAGTTCAGGATAGTGCAGCACCCAGCAGCCTTGTAGTGCCGTTATTTGATGGCGAAGAAGTGCTCCATTTTTGTCAATAATATCACAAAACTGTTGTCTATAGAATTATCACAAAGTTGGCAAAACTCAAAAGAAGTTTGTACATGTAGATTTTCATTCATTAAAAACCTCTCTCCTTCCAGTGGAAACTTTCATGGAGGGGCAATTTCAAAGTGAACGGTCATCATGAAAAATAGAATTTTTGTGTCGTGATATAATGAGATACAGTGTATCATAAGAATGGCGTTGTCTGGCAATTAATTAAGCTGTGATGTCTGCCCATTGTTTGGGGTACACAGGATTATTTCATTTATATTGTACACCAGGATTATGAGCTGTGGATGACATCATGACATGCAGTCAGTGGCAGTAATACTCTCCTGTACCATCAATATTGGCTCCCTTCTGTGTTTGATTCGTTCATGGTTTACACCACCATCAAGATTATTTCACTGCTGTGGCTAAATTAAGCGGTGGAAAAGCTGTGTGGCAATAAGGAACCCCAGGCCTATTATAAGACCCTTTGTTCTTAATAGTGTTGTCAAGGAAACCCAGTCCTCTGTTTCAGACAGGTTTGATGCAAATTTGTATAAAAACCAAAAGTGAAACTACCCATGAAATAGTTGTTATGTAAATTAATGTATAAAATATCATGAAATTAAAAAAGATGCTTTCTAGGCAAGGGAGGAAAATTTTAAAATAAAACAATGAAAAAGTTGAAAATTTATAAGATTTGAAATTTCCTTGAAATAAAGCGACATAAATCTTTCAGAAGTAGGCAAATTAGATATCCCTTCATTAAACCTTTTCAAAGTGTTCTCAAGAATCTATTGCACATTTTCCTAGGGTACATCTGTCCTTTAAAATGTTCCAAATTAAAAGAAAGGTTCTTAAGAGATTTGGAAAGTCCAAAGAATGGTGTGAGCGTGTTGACTACATCGATGGAATCTGAACACCTATACCAACTGAAGTCAGAAGAAGTATTTGAAGAAAAGATTCAAATATGTGTTGGTAATATAAACTGCAGGGGTTTAATCGAATTACCATTCTTTTAAAAACAATTCTGAAAGAGGCAAGCTTTTGAACAAGCGAACTGGGCAACAATTTTGTTTAATGATCAAAAGAACCCCCCCCCCTACCCAACACAACCCACTGCTCCCATGAAATGAAACGCAAGTGGAATATCTTGAAATAAGAAAATTTATGAATTTTATTTTGAACAATTATCATATAGCATTCCATTAAAATATTAGAAGGGGTGTTGAAAAAGAGCGAGCGGGGAGTTAAAACCATGCCGTTAAAATGGTGAAGCGAAAAATGCAACCTTTTGTGGGATTGACAAAGTATGGGAGTGAGGTAGGAGAAAGATTAGCAAAAGTGACGGAGTGATAGATTTGGGTTTTGTTTTTCTTTGATTTTGAAAGTAAATCTAAAAGTAACGGTGGGAGAGGGTTAAATAAAAAAGGGCACAAAGTTGAGGGGGTCGTCACAATTCACAATATTTAAAATTGGGAGCGGCGGGACGATAAAATTAAAAGTCAGGAATTAGTAATAAAATTGAGTAAGGAAGAGAAAAGATCTGATGTTCATCCTTTCATGCTAAAAATGTATCAATATTTACATAATCCATAGCAATCTCATCACAAATGTATGCAGATATAAATACATGTACAACCATACAATATATATATATTAGAATACATAGTATGCATCATACAGTTCAGGCATATAACACAAGTTCAACAATTTGCAGAGCATCAACAATGTCTAGTGATAACTAGGAAATGTTTTTTTTTTTCAAAATGTAGAAGCATAAAGTGGAATGGCATGCTGCAATAAATGAGAACAAGTCGCTAAAAACTAATGTGCATACAGACATGCAGCCTGCCTAGACTTCATTGCATTTCTCCATAGGAAAACACCCAAGCCTACTGGCTTTAATATTATTCTTTTTTATTAGGTTTCAATATATATATATTTTTTTTCGATTTTATTCTTTGTTGCTATACTACAAGGTGTTAATAGCAAAAAATTCCTGAGTCTGGTGAATGAAGGTGTTGGGAATGGGGTTGTGTTGTGAAGTGTGGGGTTCTGGGAAGGAGGTTGAATAAGGTGGGAGTTGTCTAAGCTATCCTCAAATAACAGATAATAAAACCAAAGAATTGAAATTAAAATAAAGAAAGCTGAAGGGTTGAGGTTAAGGAGTGTCAGCGTCGGCATAAGGAATGCTTTCACTGCGACTAAACCACGAATACCAAGGTTTCACACCTGTTCCCTCCTCCGCCTCTGGAGAGCTCGCTAGGCGGGGCTTTTTAGAAACGCCACGACATTGGCTTTGTTGTGACTGAAGGCTAATGACAGATGGCCGGCTACGTTTGTCGTAACTATCCAAGTGAGAATCTAAATCCATTTGAAAAGCATTTACGACACGGATCTGAAATCAGAAAGAAAAAGCACAAAATTAAGACAAAAATGACGATAGCTAATGACAAAACATTGACCCCACCCCCCTCCATTCTCCTCAAAACGAAAATCTGGACAAAGGGTTTTGATAGGGTCACGTGTAGGGATATGTCAAAACAACAAACAAGCAAGCCACAATAGAAAAATGAAATTCTCAAACAAAACTTAAATAAAGCCATGCATTTTGAAAGAAAGGTTCTAAAAGAAAATAAAAAAATAAATACATTACTATTGTGGTGGAATTTGCTTTTGAGTGATATGTGCTTGGAAAAGGTACTATACCCAATATAACCCATAGACAAAACCCAAATATCTGTGGATAATATGTGTGCCTTTTCTCTTTCTTGTCTTCCTTCCAATTAGAAAATCAGTTGCAAATGGGAGGTAAATGGAATATCTTTGGTAGTAACAATGGTAATATGTCTAATATTAAATTGCTTTTTTCAGAGCTTTGTCTTGGTTTTAGAGGGTAAGTTCAGATGAGGTTTAACATGGGTATAGTAACTTTACAGGCTGTTTATGTGAGAAGTGGTGAGGGACGTGTATAGTATCCTTAGCAGTAATCTGTGCACGTTACATGCTCAACAAACCACGTGTCTGTCACAACTACACGCATACAGACAACTGGGTTACCTCAGAATGTAGCGCCCAGAGTGCCTTTCGTTCTGCACCCATCCTGGTATAGTATTAACCCAATGTCGCAGAAAATTTTACCTTCATTTAACTTTATAAATTCAGCCCAAAATCAATTTCTTCTTTATCTTTTTAAAATGAGGATCAATATGCCCTGTCTGCTCGATGGCATTGGTGTGACGTCCTGTGTTTCCCTGCAAGATGACACTGGTGTGACTTTTTCTACACCTAGTTGATTAGTGCTGTACCATGATGACACCTGCTGTTATAGCCAACTGGTCACACAAAGACAGTGTCATAACGACAATCCATTCTGAATTTGTTATTTTTGGACAACTAAATGAACTGATACAATAGATTCTGGCTGATGGTTTACTGATGACCAGGTGCGTGTCCAAGACAAACAAACCAGGATTTGGGAATGAACACATAGAACAGATCGATTCATCTGATTCCACAGTCTTTTATATGGTAATTGTTTCACCTGCTTTTTTCTTTGTTGATAACATCAGAGCTGATAGTTAACCTAATCCAGGCCAAAGGTCAAGCAAATCAAGGACAACCTAATCCAGGTCAAAGGTCAAGCAAATCAAGGACAACCTATTACAGGTCAAAGGTCGCGCAAATCAAGGACAACCTATTCCATGTCAAAGGTCAAGCAAATCAAGGACAACCTATTCCAGGTCAAAGGTCAAACCAATTCATGTCCATATCTACATTCGTATAAAGAAAAATAAATGTCAGGGGAATCAAGGTCAAAGTTAAGTAAATCCTTGAGAAAAGCGAATCAATGTCAAAGATCTATTCAAGGGAGATTTTTAAAGAATTTCCGGTCAATCTTTAGCTTTGAACAGAATTTAGTTCAAGTCCTGAAAATTTTATTTAACTTTCTCGGAGTGTTCTTGACAGCCGCCCATTCCAGTTGGTATTTAACAGTTCACTTCCATTTCATACATAAATAAAGTATCAATAACAAGGAAGTAGATGTTTAAAATGAGTTTATTTGTAAAAACCATCAGTATCAATATAACTTAGAGGGTGGTGAGAAAATGAAGCTATAGATCTAGTAAATCACTAACTCTGTATTAATACCAGTGAGTCTCTCTAATCAACACTAGATAGAATTTCACCAGGAACAAAATCTGAGCAATAAATTTGGAAAACTTTTAAGAATTTATAATTGATCTTAGAAATATTTGAATTTCCATTACAGACACTGAGTCTAGTACAGCCATAATGATGAGTATCACAGCTTCTCAAGTTAAAAACAGCCTATTCACCTCTTATTTTGTCCAAGGTTTCTTGTATAGCATGGGCAGCAGAGCTAACTGATACGAACGCATATAGCTTATGATCGAAGAAAAACAAAGAAAATTAAAGTTGGAAAGTTAAAAAAATTAAATGAAAGAAAAAACTACATAACATAGAAGATAATACAGATTTTAAAAAAATGGAACGGAGAAAAATTGTTCGATAGTTCGGATGGAAAAATATGTACATGCTTTTCTTAATAGAAAAATTGCTACAATTCTTATAACTACATGTATAATAACATCTTATTTGGAGCAATTTACTGTACAGAAACAAGCGATTTTCTTTATACAAAAGTTTCACAGGTGTAGCATGTGCTGCTTTGGTGCCAATGACTGGTTCCAAGCCGACTTAAACCTGAAATGTTTTACAAAGTCTGCTAAGTCAAAGTCGTTTTAGTTGGCCCAAGAAGTTTTGAAAAATGACCAAAATAATCCAAGATTGGTTAGATGTACACTCCAAAAAACCTTTCATCAGTTTAACAAATTTAAGGAAATGGAAGGGGATTGTTCTTATCATTGGGAGAGATTAGGTTGAATGTTTATAAAGCTTCGGCCAACTTAGAACCATAATCATACAGAGTGTGGAAATCAAATAGCAGCGTAAGGATGAATAGTCTGCTGAACAAGTCATTTGCTGGTAAATAAATCCCATATCATTGACTTTACTGAGCTATTTTGGTCCATAATAAACCAACAACAAGGCTCTATTGGGCAGGAAAACTGTACTGCCATTTTGTGTGGTGACCTTGAACTTTGGACACTATGTATATCTTTATTTACACAGTTTGTTTGATGGCCACACAAATCAAATATCAAGTTACCCAATATTGACAAGGACCTTGAAGGTCCATGTTTATAAATGGTTGGTCTCAAGTCCCAATGGTGGGAGCAACTATATTTTGAAACAAAACAGCATTTTAGATGACTTGAATATGAGATACGTATAGATCATACACTGACCCATGGAAAACCTCTGTAGATAAAATACCACATTAGAAAGATGACAAACAATAATGTAAATTGGCGAGTGAGAAATGGTGGGCTATATGAATCCCTCACAAGCCCTCACAGGAAGGCCATAAAGTGCACCCTGCAGCAAGTTAATACAAAATGTACAAAATAATCCAAACATATACAGAAGCACAATTTACAATCTTTCAATTGGAATATCTACAACAAGTGAATTGATAGAAATTGTAAAAAGTTACACAAACATATATATCAAGTGAGGGTATTGGACAAAGAAACACAGAAAAATGATATAAAAAAGTCAATCTTAAAACCAAATGGCTGATCAACTTGTCTGTTACTTAAACTGGCAATGAATTCATGAAAAACACATCTTGTCTGTGCCATAGAGTATTATAACAATTTGCCAAGCAACATTTCTCAAACAATAGTTTTGACAAAAATAAAAAGATAGCTATGACTGGTTGTATGCAGATTTTTAGTTCATCCCAAAAGAAGAAAATAAACATGACATTTGTGTGTGAAAAAGCACTGTAATTCATATTATAAGAATCTCTCAGACCAAGTACACGTGGACATTTTCTGAAGAAATTATGGATATAGTTTTTTCAAAGCCATCTATGGCTGAACATCGTTTCTTCCCTGAACGTTTGAAAAACTTCTTAATGATACAATCCAACCATACATCCAAATCCAAGGCTACTTTTCAAGAAACTTTAGCTTACGATAGTTTGAAATACAATCTGTAACACGTAAAAGGGCTAGGGTAGGATTGAAGGGAAAACATGCATATTATGGCCAACAAATCAAAGGCATGCTTTTTCTAACACTCATAATAGTAACATTTCAGGAGTTCACATTATATCCCTTATGGTCATTCCCGGACAAGCCCCCAATCTTCTGTTGGATGGTTTCTGGTAACCATACCACACATGTCCATTGCATTAGAAATTAGTATGCCTTAAACCAGCTACACCTTTGTGGAGAGTTGGTTGAACAGAAATGCTCTGACCAGGGTGGTATTTCTATATTTTGATCACATACAAATTCTAAATGGTCACAGCAACATCGGGAATTTACCACAAAATTTGTTTCCCTCCCAGATTATTGCCTATTATCTAAACAACCAAGTTTAACCTATCATCAACAACTGATCTAAAATGTCTGGCTTTGTTCGCATGGTGAATAAAATGACATTATATACTGTAACTTCTAGGTAAGATGCAGAAATAAAAATGGCCAAAATCTACTGATAATATGCACACCTTCACCAAAATAATATTTTCTTCAAAGGGAAGTAAAATGTGACTTGAGGTGGAACATTGAGCGATGTTAGACGGCAGTACCTTTAGAATCCTTTACTAATACAGACAAAAAGTGGAAGGGATATAACATTGAGAGGTGCTGCCATCCACATAGGAAACAATTTCTAGAGCAGTTTTTAAGTTTGGCTCAAAGTTTTGTTAATTCAATAGGTGGAGCCTGTGAATCCCCTGCTTCCATAGGCTGATAAACCATAGCACTGGCTGTTTTTTTGTTTGTCCTTTGATTTTGGAGTGACTGATAGCTATGGATTGAGGATAAACTGTGACTGTCGTAACGCGTGTCTAAACCCATGCGAAAAGCATTAACTACACGAATCTGAAAACAGAAACAAACAACTAAGGATAAGGTGAAACGAAAAGAAAAAGTTGGAAATAAGAAAAGCACAAACATCAAATCAAATCAAAACATAGAATACAATAATACCAAAAACACTAGAGAAACAAAACCAAGATGAAGATAATTTTGTCAAGGTAATTATACAATGTTGGGAAGTTAAAGACCACAAATTCTAAAGCCTCATTTACCAACTTGCAGTTTAATGGCAACTTTTATTAGATTACTCTGATCCCTATAAGGCCTTGAATTCTTAAACAGAATATTGACCAATGGAAATGATACCAACTTCAGGTAGTAAATACTTGAAAAAACTTCTGCCAATTGGTAAATGGGACATAAGGGAAACAAACAAAATAAGGGACGAGATAGAAGTCTATAAAAGTTATTTCTGTTAAGGGAATTTTGAGGACATACAATTTTCTAAATTTAAACCAAAAATCAAAAGTGAACTATAGAGGAAATGTTAGTTTTGTAGGTTTGGAAAGGTTAAATATCACACACAGAGGATGACAGAAAACGGGGGATCACACAACATGCTTTCAGTTTCACACCGTTACCACACTGATCACAGCCCATACACTGCTTCACACACAAATCATCTATCACACTACGGAACCAGTCTCACAAAGCTGGCGTAACTTACGGACATATACCTGTTTTCAATGTATGGGTATTTATACCCGATTTGGAAATAGTCCATGTTGTAGGAATACGCACATCTGCATACCAACTTCACAAGACAACTTAATAGGCATATTTATTAACGACTTTTCAGATCAGTATAATTGATAACGATCAAATCAAAATCATAACAAAAATGAACCCAGGAAAGATAGCGTCTATCATTTCCATAATTAATAGTGAAACAACTGAATTGGTTTTATCTTCCTGCCTATTATCCTTTCATGATGGATTTTTGTTTTATAAAAACAGATGGGTTTATTCAAGTTTCCAGAGTATTTCACATGTAAGTGGCGCGGTCACCTTCAGTGAAGGGAAAAAACGGGTGTTTTGTCGTGAAAAAAAACCCTTCTTATATGTGAGAAACATACATAGGGGTGACTTGACGATGCGTATCAAAAGACATGATAAAGTGCTCAATGATACATTTAATCAAAATAACTTCTGGGAAAAAAATATACGCTTTTCCAAATTTTACGGTGGGTTAAGATTATATACACAAACTAGAAAACAGTCAACTCTTTAAAATAACATGATTTTGTGTGATTAGGTGAGCAGCAAGCAAGCTAGTATTGAAGTTTAAATATTTCTACTAAATTCACTAATTAACAAAATACAATTCCTACAAATTCCATGTCCAAAGCCTGGGTCGATGATTATCCACCCATGGTTCAGTCAATATATATATCCAAAAATTGCAGTATTTGCCAATTTGCCATTGAGTTCTACCAAAGACTTAAAATAAAGATAGCAGTTCACCTAACATTCAATACAAAAACCTTGCCTAGAAAATACTCTTGTTTGCAAATTACACTTCCTACAAGATCTATCACATGGAGATTTACATATAAAGTTCGTTATCACAGTTGACCACATTATCACATTACATAGAGCAAGCAGCCATGACACCAGCTATTGACACTCATCTAGTTGACCTATTACAACACACCTAATTCTTAATTCAAATTTGTCAAATTCAAATTTTTAAACACTTCAACTTGATGGCCCAGAAAAGAAACTTTGTCAAAAATCTTTTTTTTTTACCATTTCAAGATTTGCAAAGAATATTTCAAGACAAAGAATATTTCAAGACAAAGAATTCAAAATTCACATACCATCCCATATAAACGGACGAAAATAAAACAACTAAAACATCACAGATGATTGATGTTTTCCGCCTCACTCAAGATTATTTCACTTATATAACGGCGTTGGCAGGTTAGGTGGGGGCCTTTATCTAGAGTAAACCCTAAGCATTTGGCAAGTATCTGGCAACTCTTCCACATAAGTTGATAGAGAGAAAACCCGACTGAAATGCTCAGAATTTTTATTAGGACTGAATGGGATTCAAACACTATCGATGGAAGACCAGTGACAGACATAGACGATCGCTTTGTCGACTGAGGCTCTGAGCCCTCCGGTCTATCACGAGTCACTTCATCAACTACCAAGAACAACTGATACCAATAGCAGATCAAAGGTGTGACTACTGATAGTGGAAATAAGAGAATGCACAATGAGTGTAACAAAAGACCTAAATGCTGCCCAAAAAGCTGTCTGTTTAAAGATGAAATGTAAGCAAGAAGAAACACAACACCTATCAGTTCTGACATGCCAAATTTTAACAATTAAATACCCGAAGTCAAGAAACAACCCAGTGATGTTCAAATACCCGAAGTCAAGAAACAACCCAGTGATGTTCAAATACCCGAAGTCAAGAAACAACCCAGTGATGTTCAAAGTTTGTAATCCAATGAAAGCCGTAATCTAATTTGTAACACCTTTACAAAACCAATAGGCTAAATCAGTGAAAGGAATGGGATAAGAATAACTAGAAATAAAACCTGTTTAACTTGCATGTGAGATTCTATGGAATGTGCCAAGTGCTTTACTAAACCAATGGGGTACGGCCAGAACTGTCCTGGGCTTCAGTTTACATAGGTGGGGCCTGTATAGAAAGTTAGTAAACGTATACTTGTCCGTCTCAAACCTTGCTCCGACCTTTAAGGTAACTTTACAACAACTTCGTAAAACAGACCAGTGGAGTTTAGACAGGTAAAGCCAAGTGTTTAACTGTAGAAAGTTACGTATACTTGTCAGTCTCAAACCTTGCTCCGACCTTAACGGTAACTTTACAACAACTCTGTAAAACACGCCAGTGGAGTTTAGAGCGGTAACGGTGAGTTGCCTAAAACTGTTCTGTAGTACATGACAACTGTTTTCCATTAGAGGACGTTACGCCAGATAACACCACAAGCATCATCAAAACATCACTTATAGTTAGCTGCCTGTACCCCATCTAATTAAATTGGAATCAAGACAAAATACTGGAATGTTTGAGGAACATTTTTATACATTGACATTCTATGTAACGAGCATTGATAATCCACAAAGTCACATGTTTTTTTTTTATTATTTACTTTTTAATCCTTTTTACACAGATTTACATTGTCAGATTAACACCTGAAAAAAAAGTTCTAGAAAAAAGGCATCCACAAAGTTATAACAATATCAAAATCTATTGCATCATCAACTTTCACTCTCATTCAAATACAAAATGAGGATTGTATATTTGTGATGGGATTTAATTACTTGGTGCCAAAATCGCCATCACGGGATCAAATGAGTCTCCAGTTATATAGAAGTTTCGTGTACGCAAGTCACTTCAGCATGGTTTATTTTCGGTGGAGATTCGGCCGTCAATTGAACTGGGTTTACGGGAGCCAGAAGTGGTGAGGGCTGTTTTTCAACAAGCGGTACGTTTTCATATGACATGCTTTTTGACTTTAGAGGTGGTTCAACTGGGGTTGTGGCTGATGTGTCCACATTATTAGTGTACGAATTGCGACCATTTCGCGAGGAGCAAACGTGGAGTTCTGTGTGGAAAAGGTCTTCACTGATTGGCCGAGGGCCAGGATGACTACGCGAGCTACGCATGCTGTGAAAGCTGTGAAAACTGTGGACACTTCGCTTCTCTTCCAAATCTTCAAGTGTGCTCTTAAATGCTCGTACGACTCGCAACTGTCAAACAAAAAAAAACAGGGGAACCAATAAGGCGTGGTATTCTTCTGAAACACCACTCTCTCTCCCCCACTAAAAAATCCTACTGATTTTCTACCAATTGTAGCCTTAAAACCTCATTTTTCAAGAAAACCTTTTTATTTTATTTTGTTAATAAGTTTAGTAGAAAGAACACCAAAACAAGAGAAAACAAATTAAATAAAAATCAAAAATCAAAAATAATGAATCAGAAAAGAAATTAGTCAACTTTTTTATCATGCAATAGACTTCTTGTATTTTAATATTGGAAGAAAAAGGGTCCATTTTTTTATATCACAATATGAATTTTTTTATTACCGAAACAGGAGTATTGTTGTTGTTTTCAGGGGATACAAATAACAAGAATAATACTTGTTTAAAAAAGAAAAGAAAATGAAAAGTTAAAATGGCACTAAGCTACGACCAGAACATTTCATGCAGGTGGGAGACACCTCGGGAGGGTTATATATAAATACATATTATACCAATATATATATATAACAAGTGTGGAGATGAAAAAAAAATTCACATGATAAAGATATAAGAATAAGCTGAAGTGTTATATGAAACTTACCTGTACAGGGCTTATACAGTGTCCCTTCACGCCATAACATAATGAGCTCACACAGATATGGGGGCTTGTGTTTCCTTCTAGTTCATGGATATTTCTTTCCAATTATATGGTATTCCAGATTTCTGTGTATATGTGGGGGGATTTAGGGGTAGGGAGAGAGGTTTTTGTTTTTTCTCCGTGTTTTTGTGTGTCAATCCAAGGAATTTTTGTCGTAAATCGACAAGCTGAAACTTTTGGTACATATTTTTCGCCTTGTATGAAACCATGCTTTCGATTTTTATCTGAAGAGGCAGGGTTTATTTTTCTCATAAAATAGGGATCACTTTCTAAATAAAACTGGCAAGTCAAACTAGTACAACAACATGTACACACGACACATTCATATTGAACAACTTTTCATCAAAGTCTACAGATACAACGATATAAGGGAGAAAAATTGTAACTAAAACAACAACAACTACAGCTGTAACTAATAACAATGACGTTACCACGTCTCTAGACATCACAGACTTGTACATTGTTCTTCACTGCCAAACAGTCAGACACAGTCTACTTACATACGAACAGACACACAGACAGGGAGCTACACAAGAGAACAAGAGGACAGAAGCAGGGTAAAAACAAACAGTTTACCTGTTGCTGTAATCTGGTGAGACCCCGCACCCACAGGATTTGTCCCCGCCTTCCCATTGTGTCAGATTCTAATGGGTGGAGCTCATCTCCCCCTTCCACCTCATCAATGCCGGTGTCTGGAGGTGGCTGTGAGAAACATGTAAAGATCTTCTTGGGAAGCCTGTGGGTTGGTACGGTGGTGACCAGCTGAAAAGAAGAGGACTGTATAGATGTAGGACTGGAAATGATAGATGTAGGACTGGAAATGATAGATTTAAGGCTGGAGATGATAGATGTAGGACTGAAAATGATAGATGTAGGACTGAAAATAATAGATGTAGGACTGAAAATGATAGATGTAGGACTGAAAATAATAGATGTAGGACTGGAAATGATAGATGTAGGACTGGAAATGATAGATGTAGGACTGGAAATGATAGATGTAGGACTGGAAATGATAGATGTAGGACTGAAAATGATAGATGTAGGACTGGAAATGATAGATGTAGGACTGGAAATGATAGATGTAGGACTGGAAATGATAGATGTAGGACTGGAAATGATAGATGTAGGACTGGAAATGATAGATGTAGGACTGAAAATAATAGATGTAGGACTGAAAATGATAGATGTAGGACTGAAAATGATAGATGTAGGACTGAAAATAATAGATGTAGGACTGGAAATGATAGATGTAGGACTGGAAATAATAGATGTAGGACTGGAAATGATAGATGTAGGACTGAAAATAATAGATGTAGGACTGGAAATGATAGATGCAGGACTGAAAATGATAGATGTAGGACTGAAAATAATAGATGTAGGACTGGAAATGATAGATGTAGGACTGGAAATAATAGATGTAGGACTGGAAATGATAGATGTAGGACTGGAAATGATAGATGTAGGACTGGAAATGATAGATGTAGGACTGGAAATGATAGAGTTAGGACTGGAAATGATAAGATTGAAAATGATAGATGTAGGACTGAAAATGATAGATGTAGGACTGGAAATGATAGGTGTAGGACTGAAAATGATAGATGTAGGACTGAAAATTATAGACGTAGGACTGGAAATGTAGGACTGGAAATGATAGATGTAGGACTGGAAATGATAGATGTAGGACTGGAAATGATAGATGTAGGACTGGAAATGATAGATGTAGGACTGAAAATGATCATTGTCGGATTGGAAATGATAGATTGGTTGATGTTTTATGTCAAAAAACTTCATAAAGATCAGATGAAACCAAGCGGTGTCCAGGAAGTTTGGCCAGCTGCTGTACATGTCAGACAAATTCCTCTATGTATAGTATTTTGCAAGTTTGGAGGATTTATTTATTTGTGCTTAAAAACGAATTCAAAATTATTTCCAATTTGCGCATTGGACCAGGTTAAAGGTTATATTAATTTGATTGTAGATTGTCTGATGTCACATTCTACCCAAATGCCCTATTAGGTACATTGGTGCAGTTAACCATACAAAAGAATCATAAAAACAGAACGGCATCATACCTGACCCCACACTAATGTACCCACTCCAAAAAAGAGGCACCACATCCATTGGGAAAGAGAGAGGCCCATAGTGCTGAAAGCCAACCCACCAACTTCCACAATTACTATCTGAAACAAAACAAACAAGTATTTTTAGGTAATAAATTTTAAAAGTCTGGAATGGAATAACAAACCACATGTCAGGATGTTCAGATCAAAAATCTTACCGTCTCATCCAATACAGAGTTAAATCAACTTTTGCCGAACGAATTTTTTTTTAATGGATTGAAAAAGTTGAAATAGTCAAGAAATCCTTTTTTAATACATATTTTAGAATAACTTTGTAGCTCTGTCAAAATTTGAGAAATGCTATTTGGGTTGATTGCTTGTTTGGTGTTTTACGCCGTGCTCAAGATTATTTCACTTATATGGCGGCGTTGCCAGTCATTTTTCATAATAACGTACTTTGAACAAATGCAAATGGTCTTGACTTGCACTTTACCAAAACATATAGCTCACAATGAATAAACAATAGCAATTTTAGTCGGCTAAATGGATTTAGTTGTCTAAACATCTTTATTAAATAAGCACTAACTTAACCAGGAGAAATTGTTATTTTTTAACTTTACTACAGAGTCAACACGACGATTTTTGTGAAAAAGTGGCCAGGAAGCCTGAAAACAGACGAGATTGCTAGTGGGAAAGGGTTACCTGTCCTGCCATGGTACCTAGCCAAATACCAATGAAGATTGGGTTACGGTTTAATCCTGTAAACACATTCCTTTGTCCATGGATCTTTCGAGCATTAATCTCATTGAAGAGGGTCATCATAACAAATGTGTTGAAGATCATGGTGAAATGTTGAGTGGGTGGGGCATGGAGGGCCCTCCCCTCACGTCCATCATCAATATCAAATAATGACGCCCCTGGAAAACAAACCATCAGTTACATCAATGCAGTGTCTCAAATTTCGTCTGTTTATTAATTTTATTTAGTAAATTGATCAGGCTTAGATTGATTATGTTCTACGCCGTACCCAAGATTATTTCACAAATATGCCGGCATTGCCAGGTTTAGTACGGGAGAAAACCGGGGTCATTACCCGGAGAAAACCCCCGACCTTCGGCAACTCTTCCACATACTGATGATGATCAGATGGCATATATGACGACATAGAGAGACTAGAAAACTAATCTTTACTCCCCGACAACTGTAAAATGATTGCATGAAATTCTTAAGACAATTGATCAAACTAGATGTGCTTCTGTTTGAGAAGGCCGATTAAAATGGCCTTCATTAAAAATCTTTGTTACAAGCCTATGTTGGTTAATCCTCGGACATAGTCAATAAAAGAAGTTTTATTCCAGAGCTTACCTGCAAAAAGTATGGTAAATATGACAGCCATTTGGTAGATTGAATGCCCCAGTATATTCTTCATCATGGTTCTAGAGATGAGAGGTTTTGTTCGCCCATATGGCTTTCTTTGTAGCAGTTCTTCCCCAGGAAGTTCAGTGGCCAGGGCTAAAGATGCTAGCGTGTCCATTATCAAGTTTACCCACAACATCTGTATGGCTTTCAGAGGACTGTCCTGTAAAAATGATAACATATTTCAGCAAGTTAATTGAATTCATAGATGTTTTTTTGTCGATCAAGCTGGACTTTCGATTGATTGATTGATTGCCAGTTTTAGTGTGGGAGGAAGGCGGGCTCTATGCCCGGAGGAAAGCCACGACCTTCCGGTGGTAACTGGCAACCATCCCACATAGGTCGCTGGACTTTTGAACAGACACGTGTAAATGATGACGATGGATTGGGATGCAATCAACAGCATCCTCTTGTGGCAGATTTGCCTTGTTAATTAGTAGGTGAAACCCAAAATCATCCCCTTGTGCAGAATTTTGTTGATACCTGGCAACCATCGTATACAGGTCCATAGAATGAAATTTTAATCCAACAATTGGGTTGATTGATTGATTGATGTTTACACCACACTCAAGAAACCCCCGGCGAGCACCCAACATTTCTTATTCAGGAATTTTCCGATTTTTATTTGGTCAGTGTGATTCGAACCCCCGCTACATCGATGGAAGGTCTGTGTGGGACTAAGGGTCAATCACTCTAACCCACTGGACCACCGAGGTCCCTCCAATGTAAATGGCTCATTGTAGAAGTGTGAGTTGATTGAGAGCCTTAAGCCCCGATCAAGTTGAGATCTAACCATTGGCGATTGAATCTTAAAATCGTACATGTCGACTAAGACCGGCTGATTGTTCAGCCTACTATTTGTCATCACATTATACAGGCTGGCATATGGCTAGAAATGACGCAACATAACATCATAACCGCCACAGAAAAAAGGCTTAATGTCATGACATTAAAACTAATCCCGGATAAAATAGAACATGTTCGCTCGTTAGGATCGTAAAACTGATCAGTCAATTAATTAATCAATCAATTAAGACCCCTCAAGTCAACTGATTTATCAGAGATTATTGCAGACTAGAGCTTACGACAATTGTATCGGACATCTTAAAATTGCAAAACTGACTTTATTCTAGCAGCATTAGCTCTAATATATGTTATAAATCCCATACCTCAATAATACAAGCTCCCAGGAATGCAACGATGACAGCAACAACATTTACAGTGAGTTGAAACTGAAGGAATTTGGCAATACTGTCATATACATTCCTTCCCCACATTACAGCCTTTACAATACTGGTGAAGTTATCGTCTGTTAAAATGATGTCTGAGGCTTCTTTAGCAACATCTGTACCAGATATACCCTGTAAATGAAATCAAAGTTATGATTCACTAACAATGGCCCCCAAAAACATCCATAGTGTGTTCCACTTTTCACAAGCACATAAGATTTTTTTTTTACTGTTAGCGGTTACATAGCAACCATCCGACAAATCAGTGGGTACAGAGAAGCATAAATTTGTCAATAAAATAATTAAAAATAGTCCCTGGCCACAGCTGCTGTACGCTTCGCCTTGAAAAAATATCAATGTCAGACACCAAATAGCTCCCCATATACCCACACGCAAGGATAATATTTAACTCGATGGGCTGGATGTTTTTCTGAATTCTCTACCCTTTTCTGTGCAGAAAACTTTGCTTCTGCCATGCTAATACACCGATAATTTCATCAAGCAAATGATCTTTTACAAACGTTATAGAAATGAATTTATGGTCAGACGAAATAAATCCATCTTGCCAAAGGCCACTTAGTAAACAAAGTGGGCCCCGTTAATGAGACTTGCTCTCGTGGGTTACCCTTGAAATAAATAAAATATTGTATACAAACCATGGCAAATCCCACATCTGCTTTCTTCAAGGCAGGTCCATCATTGGTACCATCCCCAGTCACAGCTACAACTTCTCGATTCGAGCGTAGTTTACTATCTATTATACCTTTTACAAGTGTGTATTTGTCCTGAGGCGATGAACGAGCCAATACACGTAAATCAGGCCAAATTTGATCTAAAAGTTCTTGTGAAACCTATGGGAAGAAAAAAAAAGAAGCCAAAAGTTATCTGGAGTGTCCAATGAATGTTCAAAAAGGATTCATTAGTTTGAATTTTGTATGTCAAAAACATGGCATTTCTACAGGTCTGACACTACTTAAATACCCTAACATTTGCAGTTTTAAGTTTGCAGGATGGAACCCCACTCAGGTGAAATAAAGTGATACATTTTTGGGATTTTCCATTCAATCATTGTGTGGGGAAGACTAGTTACATATTCACCTCTGGGCAAAGAGCATGATTTCTTTCCGTACTAAACCTGGCAACACCCCCTTCTTAGTGAAATAATTTTGTGTACGCCGTTAAACATCAAACAATCAAACAAAAACTAGACTCGTCTTCAATATACGAGTGTATGGTCAACTAATTTTGCAGAGATACTTACCTCCCCTGTTGTGGGATCTCTAATTTTCCTGTTAAATTCTTTGCCTTCCAGTACGAGGAAGTCATCATTTGGTCTGAGAATTCCACATTTAGAGGCTATAGAACGAGCTGTATTGACATTATCACCAGTAACCATACGTACAGTAATTCCTGAACGCTGGCAACGTTTTATAGCATTAGGTACCTGAAATGACACAGCATTCAATACAACAATCAGTTCTGGCCAACTTTTATCTCTTCAGATAAGTTATGGTTTCAAAGTTTTAAGATATCTCCTCTTTCATTAAATCTATGTTATGCTCAACAAATGCAATTGCTCATATAAAGTCAGGAATTTCAGACCACCAAAAATCATTTAAGCCAAATGTATACAGAGAATAAATAAAGAGAGAATTCTTTATGCCAATAAAACCCTCATAAAAATAGAATCAACTTGATGAATTTAAAAGTTAATTACATGTTTGACCATAGATTGTACTTACCTCTGGTCTGACAGGGTCTTCAATTCCCACCACACAGATACAGGTCAACCCTTTAACAATATTGTCTTCGTCTTCCCAATTAGGTTCCTCATTGAATGCTACCTGGTGATCCTCACGTTTATCACCTGGGCAAATTGAAATCATATACATTATATATATCTACTTGTTAATCCTTACCAAATGCTTTTATCAGTAAGTAGTACGGTAATACCCGAGTTAATTAGAGGACTATGCATGTTGCTAAATCCTCAATAACACAAAGGTTCTGAATGAGATTTAAACTTTCAACACATTTCAGTCCAGGGAGATGATTGACCAGCAGTTAATCCTTGAATGTTTTACAAGCTCTCTCTTGAATGAAGATGAGAATTTGCACTCATCTACTTTTTTCCAGCACTTGAATTAAATCAGACATTACCGTACCTAAGTTATCTCGCTTTTATCATCTGTACAAATTGTAACATCTTCATTTTTTATTATTAGTTGCCTTCCCTTAAATTATATTGTATTTTGTCACCCATAAATTACATTATCAAGTGGCGTTGCCAGTTTTATTGTGGGAGGAAACCGGGCTCTATGCCTGGAGGAAACCTATGATCTTCCGGTGGCGCCTGTTATAACCAGTGATTGATCTTGAGAGCACATTAGCAGTCAGCCAAAGATGCAGGATCCTATCTACAAGTCAGGAGTGTTCATAAATTGATTGATGATGTTTTACGCCGCACTCAAGATTATTTCACTTCTATGACGGCGTTGCCAGGTTTGGTGGGGGAGAAATCCGGGCTCATTGCACGTAGGTTGATTGATTGTTCGGTGTTTTACGCCGTGTTCAAGATTATTTTACTTAAATGGCGGCGTTGCCAGTTTTATTGTGGGAGGAAAAAGGGCTCTATGTCCGGAGGAAACCCACAACCTTCTGGTGGTAACTGGCAACCATCCCACATAGGTCGTTTGAGTGAAACAATTTTTGGTGGACTGAATGGGATTCAAACACGCGACCCATTGGTGGTCATTGCATGTAGGAAACAGGGCTCAATGTCAGGAGGAAACCCCCGGCCTTGGAGTGCTGATAAAAGACTATTGTGTCATCAATTTAGATAGTTCATCAGTGATGCAAGTGATGGAGAGAATGTGTGAAGCAGCAGCAATAAAAATCATCATACCTTTGACAAAGTCTTTATATGCAATGCAGATAGTTCTGAGACCATCAGCTGCCATAGGTTCAATGACATTGGCAACCATGGTTTCCTGTTCCTGTACAGAGAACGGGTGAGGGGCACCATCAGCTCCCAGGATATAATCACACCTGCAAGGGGAAGAAAGTTACACTAATTATAGGTTACAAGGGACAAGGTCTAGAAGAAAGGGACGAGGGGCACCATCAGCTCCCAGGATATAATCACACCTACAAGGGCAGGGCTTCATCCAGGATGTAAAGACTAGCCCGACCAGAGGCCGATAGGCCCAATGACTGCAACAGAGCTCTAATAACACATTTGAGGTATTGTGGGTATACATAATATAAAAAAGTATTCAAGAAAAAACGTCAAGCCGTTATAGAGATAATGTCTGGAAACCTCAAATCATAACTGCATTAATATAGTCTAGGCCTTCAGTGGCGCCACCTATGAGCGGATTTTATACAAACACTATCAGCAGTTTATTAAATTTCAGAGGGAATTTTAGGTTATAAGGGACAAGGTCCTGTAGGGGTTATGGGGCTTAAAGTACTCACTTAAAGAGGACTATTTCTGAAGCCCCCTTAGTAAACAGTCTAAAGCTGCCTCCTTCAAGGGGAATAACTGTGCTCATTGATTTTCGTACAGAGTTGAATGTGTACACTTTGTAGAGTTTCTCCTCTGGCATTTCACTGCGAATACTTTCATAGTCCTGGCCCATGTCGAGGATAAATCCCAATAAGCCACATTCTGTTTTATTACCCACTTGTCTGGGGAAACCCCCCTCTTCTGATGGCTGAAAAAATAAACAAATAACATTATGTTACTTTCTTCAACATATAAACCCCATATTGTTTCCTAACATTGATTGATTGAGAGGTCTTTAAGATGAAGTCTCTAGTAACTGCTCTACATAAATACTTTATGTTAGTATTGTTGACTCAATTCAGTAGACGACATGAATATTGTTTACATGGTGGTGTGATGTGTGTTCAGGGGCACATAACCGGATACAAACGCCTCGGCCTGATACAGAAAAAATATGTCTCCTTGTGATCGATGC
This sequence comes from Lepidochitona cinerea, assembly GCA_963971465.1. Lineage (NCBI taxonomy): Eukaryota > Metazoa > Mollusca > Polyplacophora > Chitonida > Tonicellidae > Lepidochitona > Lepidochitona cinerea. Next base: position 24,039,588 of record OZ020557.1, read on the forward strand.
AAGTATTTTGTCTGATGTGGGATAAAATATTGGCTTAAGTTTTGGCTTTAATGAAACCACTCCATAGTAAAATCTAAAATTGATTGATTGCTTGGTGTTTTACGCCGAGTTCAAGATTATTTCACTTATATGGCGACGTTGCCAGTTTTATTGTGTGAGGAAACCGGGCTCTATGCCCGGAGGAAACCCGTTGGTAAATCCGTTGGTACTGGCAACCATCCCACATAGGTCGTTCGAGTGAAAATCTAAAAAATGTTTTGAATGTTACTTACAAGAACCCTGGAAGTATAACCACTGTTTATGGCAATGGCTCGTGATAAAAGGGGACCAACACCAGTTGGTAAAGATGAGATGTTCGGCACAGTTTTAAAATGCATACCTAAAAAACATTGGAATAACATAAAATTATGACAATGAATAACTTTTGAAAGACATTTAGAAGTAGGGAATAAGTAACATAATGACATAGTTTTCTGGATAACTACTTCTTAGGTTTATTTCTCACAACGTTTCGCTAGAATTACCTGATTAAGCTAGAGGTAATTCTAGTGAAACGTTGTGAGAAATAAACCGAAGAAGTAGTTATCCAGAAAACCATGTCTTTATGTTAATGACAATGTACATACAAATTTCAAACTAGACGGACCAAATGGCAGAGCACAATCTTCCTTATCTAAAATAACTAAAATGATATCTTATAATAGTTTTAAATACATATGTATATTCATTTCCTATGTAATAAGTCTTTATTTTCTACCTTGAAAATTTGTCACCTATAAATGATTGATACAAACTGGAGGTAAATATAAGAATTAAAATCTTTTGTAATTAACTTAGTAAATGAAAGTAAGTATTGCTGAATGTTGAGGCAAGGGACATAACTGTCATTCACTCACCACTGATGTGACTTTGTACGACTGTCATTCGGTTTGTTGTAAGTGTCCCTGTTTTATCAGAACAAATTGATGTAGCATTTCCCATTGTCTCACAAGCATCTAAATGTCGAACAAGGTTGTTGTCGTACATCATTTTCTGGGGAAACAAATTAATTGTAATCAAAGAGCAGAAAAATTACAGAAAAATGTATTCATGTGAATTGAAATGAATTTAGAGCGGAATGAGGTTTCACATCCAACTAAAAAAATAGAGCTTTAACACAGTGCCAGCTAATATTCACTCAGAATAGCCGAAGTGACAGCTATTGGTAGATTGACTGATTGACTTTTTGCACTCAAGATTATTTCACTTATATGCCGGTGTTACTAGGTTAAGTGGGCGAGTACCTGGCAACTCTTCCATTCAGAAATTTTTTCCATTTTTATTGGCCTTAGTGTGATTCTGAGAGACGGTCACTCAAACCCACTGGACCACCGAGGTCCCCACTAATGGTAGACTTAACTCACTCTGACAGAATAGGTTAAAGCCAAAGTGACAGCTAATGGAATACTTAACTCACTCTGACAGAATAGACTAAAGCCAAAGTGACAGCTAATGGAAGACTTAACTCACTCTGACAGAATAGGCTAAAGCCAAAGTGACAGTTTATGGAAGACTTAACTCACTCTGACAGAATCGGCTAAAGCCAAAGTGACAGCTTATGGAAGACTTAACTCACGCTGACAGAATAGGCTGAAGCCAAAGTGACAGCTAATGGAAGACTTAACTCACTCTGACAGGATAGGCTAAAGCCAAAGTGACAGCTTATGGAAGACTTAACTCACGCTGACAGAATAGGCTGAAGCCAAAGTGACAGCTAATGGAAGACTTAACTCACTCTGACAGAATAGGCTAAAGCCAAAGAGACAGCTAATGGAAGACTTAACTCACTCTGACAGAATAGACTAAAGCCAAAGTGACAGCTTATGGAAGACTTAACTCACTCTGAAAGAATAGGTTAAAGCCAATGTGACAGCTTATGGAAGACTAAACTCACTCTGACAGAATAGGCTAAAGCCAAAGTGACAGCTTATGGAAGACTTAACTCACTCTGATAGAATAGGCTAAAGCCAAAGTGACAGCTAATGGACGACTTAACTCACTCTGACAGAATAGGCTAAAGCCAAAGTGACAGCTAATGGAAGACTTAACTCACTCTGACAGAATAGACTAAAGCCAAAGTGATAGCTAATGGAAGACTTAACTCACTCTGACAGAATAGGCTAAAGCCAAAGTGACAGCTAATGGAAGACCTTCGGGGACAGCCACAACCAACACAGTCACACCAATGATGAAATATTTCACAAAGAAAGCTATGTGTTTGGCAGTTCCTCCTTCGTCCCAGTTTCTCTTCAGGATAACGAATTCTTCGACACAGTAATTAATAATGAGGATGAGCACTGTGAGAACGGCGATAGCTGTACCTGTTAATATACAAATGAGAAATAACGATTCACTATACGCTGTATTACACCAAACTCAAAATAATAAGTCAGAAATAATATATCCTTTAAAGGCATTGCACAGTTGTACAATGTTCGCCTTAACTTAAAAGCCTACTAAACCGTTCTAACAAAAATTGCAATGTTTTCAAGTTGCTGTTAAGTTGTTTATCACACTTTAATATGCTGAGTTTCTAAACTTCAGTAATATCCTAGAGAAGATACATTGATTGATGCCTAACAGCATTATTTCACTTATATGATGCTGCAAGGTTTAGTGGGAGAAAACCCAGGCTATTTACATGGATGAAACCTTTGGCACTCTGTTAGTCCAATCAGTCAATAAAAGCTGAGGTTTACGTACCTGCGCAACTGTTTACATACCTGCGCAACTGTTTACATACCTGCGGAACAGATTACATACCTGCGGAAGTGTCTACATACCTGCGGAACTGTTTACGCACCTGCGTAACTGTTTGCATACCTGCGTAACCTATGTTTACATACCTGCGTAACCTATGTTTACATACCTGCGTAACTGTTTACATACCTGCGTAACTGTTTACATACCTGCGTAACCTATGTTTACATACCTGCGTAACCTATGTTTACATACCTACGTAACTGTTTAAATACCTGCGTAACTGTTTACATACCTGCGTAACCTATGTTTACATACCTGCGTAACCTATGTTTACATACCTGCGTAACCTATGTTTACATACCTGCGTAACCTGTGCTTACATACCTGCGTAACCTATGTTTACATACCTGCGTAACCTATGTTTACATACCTGCGTAACTGTTTACATACCTGCGTAACCTATGTTTACATACCTGCGTAACTGTTTAAATACCTGCTTGACTCTTTACATACCTGCGTAACTCTTTACATACCTGCGTAACCTATGTTTACATACCTGCGTAACCTGTGCTTACATACCTGCGTAACCTATGTTTACATACCTGCGTAACCTATCTGAATAGCTAAGCGGGTGAGTTTAGCCTGAAGGACCGACTTCTCTTTTCGACCAACTTTCTCCTTCTTTACTTCTTCTTTCTTTTCTGTGAGTTCAACTTTCCCGTCTTCCGTGACCTGGTTACCGACTCCACCCCCGTTATCGCCACCCCCTGCATTGTGGGAGTTTCCAGTGGTTTTGTATTTCACGTTAGCAAAATCAGAATCTGTTGAAAAGGTTTGTAATGTTAATTGGGGATAAATCACACTTCTCTAAATCACAGAGTTTAGACGAAAGTGCTTCATTCAAAACCGAAATATTTTAAAATAATCAGAACATGCAAAAGAATAATTCTGAATTTACATCAAAAATTTTACTTTAACACAAAATAAATTGAAAGACTACAAAGGAATTGATAAAAAGTGTAAATTATTTTCAAAAGAGAATTTTCCATAAAGACGATATTTAATTTGCAAAATTAGAAATATTGAGCATTCAATAAAGATTCAAACACATTTCCAGACAGTCTAGCATTCAACATTTTCCATGCACACTAACAGAAACATAACATTTACACATCAACAGTATCATAGCTGCTTTTCTAACAAGTCATGTCAGTCATGTTACGTGTTCAGCGGACAGTCAGATTCAGCTTTGTAAGCTCGTCAAAATATTATCAGGTAGAGTCAAGATCAACTTTATCTTGGGTAGAACATGTTCTAATAGGCTTCGGACCACTTTCAACCCAAAATGACACTGGCCCTTTATAACAAAACTCATAGCTTGCCCATTCCATTCAATACAACACAAACGTGTTTGCCCAAAACAGCAGATTTAGTGACAGAATAGTATAAATATGTAAGCATAGTAAATTTAGTTCTATGCAGTCCACTAACAGATTTGATGCTATCTAGCTCTGACCCACTAAATATAGTAATGCTACCATTAAAATGAAATAATCTTACATGCATTTTACACATATCAATCAATCCATATTTCAACAGCAGGATTTAGATTTTTGGGGTTGATGTTTTATACAGAGATGGTAAAGTCTATTGAGTGAGGAGAGGGGAATCTTTAGTGGGAGAGTCATATTGACTATGTAGCATAGGTAAGGACATCTCCCGTCAAATGTCCCACAATAAACTACTGTTCTAGACATTACAGCCTTTAACATATTTTGGGTATAATAATATTGTAAATATATTGACAGGACCTTTTCCATGTAACTGTTCTAACAAAATGACACAGATTGACGAAGCTAACAATGGTCGAGGCCAATGATGGACGAAGGTTTCAAATAAAACCTGAGGTGACATATCTAACCATCCCTGTGTTTCAAACAACTTTCTATGATGGATGATTTTAATGGTTTGACAAAGGTTTGTTTGAGATCATCTGGCTTGACTGTTGTACAATCGTTTGTAGTCCTGAGAGCTTGAGGATCATGGAAACAAGGACTTTCAACATTGTAGGGCTTTCAACATTGTAGGGCTTTCAACATTGCAGGGCTTTTAATTGCAGGGCTTTCAACATCGTAGAGCTTTCAATATTGCATGACTTTCAACAATGCAGGTCTTTCAACATTGCAGGGCTTTCAACATTTCAGGGCTTTCAACATTGCAGGGCTTTCAACATTGCAGCGCTTTCAATATTGGCTTTCAGCATTGCTGGGCTTTCAACATTGCAGGGCTTTCAGCATTGCAGGGCTTTCAACATTGCAGGGCTTTCAACATTGCAGGGCTTTCAACATTGCAGGGCTTTCAACATTGCAGGGCTTTCAACATTGCAGGGCTTTCAACATTGCAGGGCTTTCAACATAGCAGGGCTTTCAACATTGTAGGGCTTTCAACATTGCAGGGCTTTCAACATTGCAGGGCTTTCAACATAGTAAAGCTTTCAATATTGCAGGGCTTTCAACATTGTAGGACTTTCAACATTGTAGAGCTTTCAACATTGCAGGGCTTTCAACATTGGCTTTCAGCATTGTAGGACTCAATATTGGCTTTCAACATTGTAGGACTTTCAACATTGTGTGGCTTCAGCATCCTAGGGCTTTCAACATTCTAGGGCTTTCAACATTCTAGGACAACATTGTCAGTCTCATTAGTCACATTAGTAAGGTACCAAGAAAACTAGACTTTCTCTAACAATATTTCATAAGGTAGCATATGCATCTAACACATGTTAGTAACATTAGCATGTTGTTCAAAGCTTAATGTTGGCTGCTTTTAACAGCTTCTTGATAAGACATCATGGCACTAAGATATCAACATACATGTAGGCCTTTAAGGTTAGTTGCATTCGTCCGTTGATCAACAACTATACATGTCTAACATTTCTCGACAAGACAAACATGTCATGGGATGCTAGCTGCATTAGTTACTGGTTTAAGGCATCTTCTAGTGACTAAGGAAAATACAATGGTGTTAATCGCTTTAGTTTATGCTCAGACCAACAGCTTCACGGAAAGCTCAATGCAATTGGACATTCAATAATAATTGATTACGAACTAGATTTCTTCGACCATTTCTCCAGTCGAGCTCTAGCTTCTGGCCCTACTTCACTATCAGATTCATCTGAAATGACAATGTGATTATTTTGATTGAAGCCGTTTGGACATCTGCAGCGGCGAACGTTTGCCAATACATTCCAGCACAATGACATTATCAGCAAAATAAAGCCAAAGACTATCATCAACAACTAATACTGTTTTTCACAGGTATATGTAAGCTTGCAGCCAAACAAAAGAAAGCCACATCCTCAGATGTTTAGCAGGATTATATAATGCAACAAAAATTATAAATCTGCTCATAAGCAATTCTTGTCAAACTGAACACGAAACACGCAATTTTCAAATACAGCATGATTTCATCAGCTAACATTTTGCATGATGCTTAGCAGAATCTGGACACAGTGATGTGTATGCCAAAAACATGCATTCCAGGAAGAAAATTCTATCAAATATTCACCATAATCCATTCAACATTAGAAACATAGGCCACCTGATTTTCCGTCACCGATCCTCCGCGGAGGTGTTAGCAAAGCTCTGCGGGGGAACGGCAGAGGATTGATACTTAGTCACTGACAGTACTGTAGCATACCCATCTACCACATGTTAGTAACATTAGCATGTTGTTCAAAGCTTAATGTTGGCTGCTTCTAACAGCTTCTTGATAGGCCATAAATTTAAACTTAGAAAACAGTGGCGCTTAACAATCATTGTCTGGTAGTCAATGGGTACAGGATATAATCAGTTAATTATTGCTGCAGTCAATTGTCCTTGCAATACTGTTCATAACAAACATTTGACAGTCACATGTTCATTTACATTACCTGCAGGAGACAAACATCTATCACAAACAAACATATATAGGACAATTAACAACAAGTCAGAATGCCTTCCAAAAGCAACTTGGTATACAAAAAAAAGCATTACAAAGCTAATTTGGGTAAGTTTGAGATTATTAAATGGGTCTGGGAAAGACTTCAGCGAATGGTTATAGAGCGTGGTTAGTTTAGGTATGTTTTGGACTGTTATTGAGCTAGATGTGCGTGGGGATCAACATGCTTGCAAAGTAAATAGATCAAGGTTTGCAAAAGACAGAATCTGTGAAATTGGTGGGCCTTGATGTACAAACAGTTAGGAAACAATTGGGAAATGTGTACATGAGCCATGGATATGTGCTTCACTCGGGGCATAGACAAAATTGTGGGGGTGAAAATAAAGGACAGACTAGGGGGGATTGCTCTTAAATAGATAATGTGATCAAAGGTTGAACAAATCCAGGAAACACAGATAAAATGAAAGTTGGAGATAGTACTTTCGAGAAGAAATGATTGATTGATTGGTGTTTTACACCGCGCTCAAGATTATTTCACTTACATGGCGGCATTACCAGTTTTATTGTGGGAAGAAACCGGGCTTTACGCCCAGAGGAAACCCACAATCTTACGGTGGTAACTGGCAGCCATTGAGAAGAAACAAAGAGTTTGGAAGTGATGAAAAAAGTGGGGAATTCATTCCTTTGGTCAGTTGTACAGGGGCAATTCATGGGTGGGGTGGGGGGGGGGGGGGGGGGGGTGTAGTGCGGGTCAGGAAAGGATGGCAGATATATATGTGGGTAGATGAAATATATGTGATGGCAGATATATACGTGGGTAGATGAAATACATATGTGACAGCAGATATGGCAGATATATAAGTGGGTAGATGGAATATATATGTGATGGCAGATATATATGTGGGTAGATGAAATATATATGCGACGGCAGATATGTACGTGGGTAGATGAAATACACATGTGATGGCAGATATATACGTGGGTAGATGAATTACATATGTGATGGCAGATATATACGTGGGTAGATGAAATGTATATGTGACGGCAGATATATACGTGGGTAGATGGAATACTTATGTGATGGCAGATGTATATGTGGGTAGATGAAATACATATGTGATGGCAGATATATACGTGGGTAGATGGAATACTTATGTGACGGCAGATATATACGTGGGTAGATGGAATATATATGTGACGGCAGATATATATGTGGGTAGATGGAATATATCATTATGTGATGGCAGATATATACATGGGTAGATGAATTACATATATGATGGCAAATATATACGTGGGTAGTTGAAATATATATTTGATGGCAAATATATAAACGAGGGTACATGGAAAGTAGGACCAGCAAACATACCAACATACAAACTCTCTCAGAATCTGGCAATCAAACAACGCTTACATGCACGCTAAAAAAATAACATAAGGGCATATTTCACGTACCCACCACTTTTGCATTATCTTCGCTAGACAGCACTAACATGAATGAAGAGAAAAACAAGAAAATTATAACATAACAAAATTAAGGCAAGCTGAGATGGGCAGCAAATCTCGGAAATTCATATCAAAAGGTGAAACACATACATTCTCTTCAATTGAAATATTGAACTCGGATCTAAAGCATTCAGATGCCTTCTTTAAATCTCTATGTTGAAAACAGATAAATTTTTACAAAACGATCAACCACATGCAACTTTCTGGGGAGAAATAAACATAACATGCATGCTTTAGTTGACCTTAATAATCAGTGCTGAACAAAATTCAAAAAAAGTTTCAATCCTAGGAGAGTTTTAAAAGGTTTAATTTAAAGTTTTTTTAGGTAAGGTCTCAAATTAACATAACTGGAGATTAAACTGGGAATATGTTTACATGTTGAAAACGTGATGGAATTGACCATTTTTAGGTAGGCTTGTACACCAAATTGCTTTCAAGAAAAAAAGTTTGGTAACAATACTAAGCGTAGTACAGAGATTACTACATCAACGAAATTAAAAATCCATTAAATTGAAAGCATTGATAAAAACAATACAGGAACTGAAAACCAAAAAGGTTGATATAACTTGGATAATGATGATTGTATTAAGTCATAGTATAAAGGAGTATATGATCAGAATTGTTATTGTAAAGGTTTTAGCATGTTAGTTGACACTCTTCTTTCAACTACTACTTTGTTAATATCACAATGTGCATTGTGGGAAACTTTGTTTAAATTACAAATTTTTTTTTAGAGTTTTATAAAATTTGCTAAAAGATTTCTACTTATAACAAAACCCTTCAAGAAAAAGAAAATTATAAATTAGTTAACGACATTAAATATCGTGCATCAAAATGCACCATAAAGCCAACCACCATATAGCAATCATATAAATAAAACAAGCAAAAACTTCATGATGCTATCAACAAATAAACAAGCAGAGCGAAAACAAATAACTCCTTAAAATATACCTTATTTATTTATCTTATTTATTTTTATAAATTTTATTTGTTTTCTTTAATTACTAGCAATGGTTTTTGATAGTTTTCAATAAAAAAATGTTCAGAAAAGTTTATCATTATGGTCTGAGATTAACTGACAGGAGTTTTCAGATAATGTTATCAAAATAGCCTGAGATTATCTGGCAGGAGTTTTCAGAAAATGTTATCATTATAGTCTGAGATTGACTGACGGGAGTTTTCAGAAAATGTTATCATTATAGCCTGAGATTAACTGACAAGAGTTTTCAGATAATATTATCATAATAGCTGGAGATCGACTGACAGGTGTTTTCAGAAAATGTTATCATTATAGCCTGAGATTAACTGACAGGAGTTTTCAGATAATGTTATCAAAATAGCCTGAGATTATCTGGCAGGAGTTTTCAGAAAATGTTATCATTATAGCCTGAAATTGACTGACAAGAGTTTTCAGAAAATGTTATCATTATAGCCTGAGATTAACTGACAGAAGTTTTCAGAAATGTTATCATTATAGCCTGAGATTAACTGACAGGAGTTTTCAGATAATGTTATCATTATAGCCTGAGATTAATTGACAGGAGTTTTCAGATAATGTTATAATTATAGCCTGAGATTAACTGACAGGTGTTTTCAGATAATGTTATAATTATAGCCTGAGATTAACTGACAGGAGTTTTCAGATAATGTTATCATTATAGCAGGAGATTGACTGACAGGAGTTTTCAGATAATGTTATCATTATAGCCTGAGATTAACTGACAGAAGTTTTCAGATAATGTTATCATTATAGCAGGAGATTGACTGACAGGAGTTTTCAGATAATGTTATCATTATAGCCTGAGATTAACTCACAGGAGTTTTCAGAAATGTTATCATTATAGCCTGAGATTAACTGACAGGAGTTTTCAGAAATGTTATCATTATAGCAGGAGATCGACTGACAGGAGTTTTCAGATAATGTTATCATTATAGCCTGAGATTAACTCACAGGAGTTTTCAGAAATGTTATCATTATAGCCTGAGATTAACTGACAGGAGTTTTCAGAAATGTTATCATTATAGCGAATATAGCCTGAGATTAACTGACAGGAGTTTTCAGAAAATGTTATAATTATAGTTTGACAGGAGTTTTAAGTTTTGTTCAAGAATTAAATTGAACCTCAACATGATGGTAATTCAGTGTTTACATCACTTGGATACATCGTATCTAATTATATAGGGACACTTGCATCTTAAAAATTTACAAATGCCTATCTCATTAAACTATTTAAAAAAAAAAAATTATATCAATATCTTGTTCATAATAATCGAAAAGACACAATAAACAACATTTACGAGCAACGGGTAATGTATAAATCAATCAATATTTGTATAGATTTATATATATATATATATATGGGTATTAGACAGAGTTGTAGAACTTACATGGTATACTTTGTCCACCAGGATTGGGCTGGGCTCCTAAGTGCAGGCAGGGAAAAAAAGTGTAGAAATGGCAGCAAGAGCAAAATGCAAGTATTAACAACAATGTTTTTGACAAGTAACTGAAGCAGATCTTTACATACCAACATTATCGTGACTATTAAAATTGTTTCCTATTTAAAGTGGCATGAGCTCGCTGCTGCCAAAATTCTGAATTTTTCATAATTTCTGATCATCACGACAGTAAGAGGCTTTGAAAGCCATCAAAAAACTAAATGATTGGCGTTGGAATGAGGAAAATCCATACAGTATGTGGCCTGTACGAGATCTGAAAACGTGTTCAAAAAGTAAACAAAATTGAAATAACCGAGACGACCATTCATTCATTCATTCTATGCCATATTTAGTTCAAAACAATGCTTTATCCTACATTCTTGAGACTAGAAGAACTAAAAAGCTTCTGAATTATATGTCCGGAGACATTTTGGCAGCTCATTTTCACAGCGGGAATAATGGATGCCCAAGTCTTAGTACAAACAAGTGGGCGTCTGATTAATATTTAAATACAGCTAATAGATATGGTTACAATGTGTTTCGATTGTGAGGTTCTTATATTGGATTTTGAAAAACATTTATTTTTTAACAGTCAACATTTTTATTTTCAGAAATGTTTCTGTTTCAACAAAACTACTATAGCTATAAATAGTCAGAAAGGTTATGTAAAGATCTGCCCTGTATGGAAACAAAATCCCAATCATTAAAATACAATCACTTCATAAAAAATTCAATTATCCAAAGCTGATGTGATACAAAGTTAAACAGATTCATTCTTCGATTCACTTAACATGTATTGGGTGGTCGGAGAGGCTGGAATTCTCCAACTCACTAATTCCTAGTTATCTCCCTTAGTAAAGATAGTATTTCTAACCTGTCATTTTGGCTAAAAGAAATAGTAATTCTGTAGTCAATGTCTTCTATTATGGTACTGTGATATTTTCAAAAACCAAATCTAAATTGATTGCTTGCTTGGTATTTTACGCCTGCTTAAGATTATTTCACTTATAATTTATATGGCAGCGTTGTCAGTTTTATTGTGGGAGGAAACCGGGCTCTATGCCCAGAGGAAACCCACGACCTTTCAGTGGTAACTGGCAACCATCCCACATAGGTCGTTTGAGTGAAAACCCGTTAGGAAAATCTATTTTTTCTTTTTGGACTGAGTGGGATTCGAACCCGCGACCCATTGGTGAAACCAAATCTTGAACATTAATTATTGTAATTAGACTAGAAGGAATTAACAGAACTTAAGTTCTTCGATGAAATCTTCTGACATTGTACTTTGTGTTTTATGCTAGATTTGAGTTCTTCACTTATTAAGTCATCTGGTCAGGTTATTTGGATAAACTGCTGGCCTTAAAATCCTGTGTAAGATCAAATGGGAAAATCGGTCAAGAAAGTTTGAAGAAATAATTAAAATAACTGTTTTTACTCATGGATATCACATCAGCTTAAAATTTCAGGCAATCATTTCAATCCAACCATAATGCACACCCAATCAAGTCAAAAACCATGCTTTTTAAGGAACATGCTTAATCATTTTTCATCATCATCATAAAAGATAATCATCTTGACAGTTTAATGCTGTTGTAAATAAAGACATCAAACTTAAAAAACTTTAGAATATCCAAATTAACATCGTTGGATCTTCAAAGTGCCGTTAGCTTAACAGACTATAACAATCATCTTCTAACCATTGAAGTTAACAGCCATTTAAAAAGTCATTCCGATCTTTTCTCCCCATGCAAAAGAAAAGTTTATCTTCAGATAGTTTGGTCCCAGCATGCTTTCTTACATCGAGCTTATACAGCTGTATATAAATGTGTGTATTTTATCATTCTTTTCTTGACTGCGTATGAAAGTAATTTTGGCAGCACATTCCTTTTTGACCAATCAATGAGAAGGTAACTCTATTGTGCATGGTGTAAAATTATTATTACAATATTAACAATTATTTGTGTGCTTTTCTTCATGACACTGCAATATTTTAGCAGTTCAAGTTAAATATCTAAGGAAGTTGGAACAAACATGTGCAAAGAAACTTAGGAGGTTAAAAGATGGTGAAAAAGCTTGTAGACGAAAGATGAAAAATTAGTTTTGATATTTTTTTGGGGTAAAAATTGTTAATTTCCAAGTGAAAAAAAAAGTTCAATATGAAAAATGAATTTAAGTTGAGTAATGAATGTATTTTTATTTTAAGAACTAATGAACGATGAACCTTCAAACTTTGAGAGGGGTCAAGAAATTCTCTCGGTTGGAGGGGGCGGGGGTTGGGGGATTTAATTGATTTTGGTTTCAAAAATATATGGAAGATTCTGTTTAATGTTTTGTCTAAATTTGCAAAAGCTGGCTACTATATAAAGGAAACTAAAGTCTGTGGTGTAACCACTTTTATTACAGAGAATGGTAGATGTTTTCAATTATTCAGTTTTCACTTTCAACCGGTACTTATAGATTTAAATGTACATAATAGGTGTCTTTAACGTTGATGGGGATATGATGTTGTTGTTGTTTTGTCCTACCTCCTTCCTCCACGTCACCCTCGCCTTTCTTTTTCTTCTTCTTTTTCTTTTCACTATCTTCTTGTGATGCCCCAAGAAGGGCAAAGATAATTCCTGTCTGTGAATTCACACCAACAGCAACAACTAGCATTTTACCACTTCCCTCCATAACATGAGTTCCTAAAATGATTGAGAATAAAACAGTTTTATGAATAGCCGGAGGTGGCAAGCAGTCTGAATAACAGATTCATAATAAGGTGAAGAATTACTTATGGATAACAACTTCTTGGTTTATTGGGTGAGGACGTTTCGATGTAGTTCTTAAATCGTTATCAAAGACTTTGATAATGATGTAAGAACTACATCGAAACGTCGTCACCCAATAAACCAAGAAGTTGTTATCCATAAGTAATTCTTCACCTTATTGTTAACCTTTCAACTTCTAAATGCCATTGAAAGATTAAACAGATTCATAGGTCAGTATTATGTCCCACTACAGATCAATTTCCCATGCCACAGAAGACTGATTTCCTCTGCCCCATCTTTGTTCTGGGACAACACTGAACAGTATGGCAGAGTTATTAATCTACCGATTAAGTGAACCATGGTAAATATGTCAGTCGAAAACAAATAATCCATATGCTGCAGTTGAGAGAAACTTACTAAAGTTTATCTGAGAGGTATTGTGCAGTAAAGAGAAACTCTAAAGCTTAACTGAGAGGTATTGTGCAGTAAAGAGAGACCTACTAAAGTTTAACTGAGAGGCATTATGCAGTCGAGAGAAACCTACTAAAGCTTAACTGAGAGGCATTATGCAGTCGAGAGAAACCTACTAAAGTTTACCTGAGAGGTACGGAGCAGTCAAGAGAAATCTGCTAATGTTTACCCGAGAGGTATTGTGCAGTAAAGAGAGACCTACTAAAGTTTATCTGAGAGGCATTGTGCAGTAAAGAGAAACCTACTAAAGTTTACCTGAGAGGTATTGTGCAGTAAAGAGAAACCTACTAAAGTTTACCTGAGAGGTATTGTGCAGTAAAGAGAAACCTACTAAAGTTTACCTGAGAGGTATTGTGCAGTAAAGAGAAACCTACTAAAGTTTATCTGAGAGGTATTGTGCAGTCGAGAGAAACCTACTAAAGTTTACTTGAGAGTTATTGTGCAGAGAAGAGAAACCTACTAAAGTTTACTTGAGAGGTATTGTGCAGAGAAGAGAAACCTGCTAAAGTTTACCTGAGAGGTATTGTGCAGAGAAGAGAAACTTACTCAAGTTTACCTGAGAGGTACTGAGCAGTCGAGAGAAGAGGTATGGTGGAGTCAGGATTGAAAAGGTATGGTGCCGTCAAGAGGTATGGTGAAGTCAAGCAAAAAAAAAAAGCCAGAAGCTTACCTGAGAGCAACATAGGGTCGATGACTTCCCCTTTCTTTACATGATCAGACTCCCCCGTTAACGAACTTTCATCTACCTTTAGATCATTACTTTGTATAAGTATACCATCTGCTGGAAGCAGATCACCTACAAAACAAATACATCCATACACATATCATGAAAATCATATTAACGAGAAACCATTAAGAATTTTGATGTCATATACTTCACTCACAAGGAGAAATTGCAGATTTAGTGGGAGAGGAAACTGACCCTTTGTTCCCTTTTGTGATTGATTGATTGATTGTTTGGTGTTTTACGCACCGCTCAAGAATATTTCACTTAAACCTTCCGTTGGTAACTGGCAACCATCCCACATAGGTCGTTCGAGTGAAAACAAGTGGGATTTGAACCCGCGACCCATTGGTGGAAGGCTGTTTGGATTGAGCGTCCAACGTTCTACCTACTGAGCCACGGAGACCCCCCCCCCCCCCCCCCCAAACCCTTTTGGAGGTTGTAAACAATTCTGTGGTGATGTATTGCTACCAATCAATCAGTGGTGTTCAGGATACAGAATAACTTGGAATGCCAAAAGGGTATGATTAGTGAACAGGAAATCACTTACCATATTTAACTTGACATATATCACCGGCAACTAATTCACCCACAGGAATCTGTAAAACTTCTCCACCTCGAATCGTGGAAAATTTATGCTCATGTTCAATCTTATTTTGAAGCCCACGAAACTGTTTCTCTTTCCTCCAATCATTGAAGGCAGTGACAAGAACAACAACTATTACAGCTATTAAAATGGCTAAACCCTCAATCCAACCGGCTTGACTTTCTGTTTCATCATGCCGCGTACCCGCTGAAAGAAAACAAAACAAACTTTTAATGGAGAGAATTTGTTGATTGATTTGACTTGTCATTAAGACTATATATTTATAGACACAAACACACAGGAAAAATCTTCTTGACTGAAATAACCATGGGAACAGGACTTCTTATCCATTTCAAGCCACATTTCGTGATCTATTGAGGGGGCCTCGGTGGTCCAGAGTGCCTCAGTCCCACACAGACCTTCCATTTTTACTCGGTCGCCGTATGTGGAAGAGTTCCCAGGTACTCGCCGAAGGTCGGGGGTTTCCTCCCCCACTAAACCTGGCAAGGCTGTTATATAAGTTAAAAAGTCTTGAATCTGGCGTAAAACATCAATCAACCATATTATATTGAGGCTTTACAGATGGGTAACATTGGGTCACACTCAGGGTTCTATTAAATACCATACATCTCAATTTTCAACTTAAAACATCAGTTGACTTTATATTGACTAAAAAAAGGGTCTTTATCGATTGTTTTGTAGCTGGTTGTAAATCAATGTATTGTATGGCAGTTTTATTGGGAAAGAAAACTTGTTGAAGACACATACCCTTCATAGGTACTTGACAAGAATCATACAACTACTCATAAAAACTTAAAGTGGCATGAGCTGCCAAAATGTTGATATTTTGATGTTAAAACAGAATGCTGAAATTATTGGCTATTTTTCTTAAGACGTATAATTCAGAAGCTTTTTAGTGCTTCTAGTCTACACAATAAAGTATTGTTTTGAACTAACTTTGGCTTAGAATGAATGAATGGTCATCTCGGTTATTTAAATTTTGTTTACTTTTCGAACACGTTTCGGTTCGTACAGGCCACATACTGTATGGATTTCCCTCATTCCAACGCCAATCATTTAGTTTTTTGACAGCCTTCAAAGCCTCTTACTGTTGTGACGATCAGAAATTATGAAAAAAGCGTGAATTTTGGCAGCTCATGCCACTTTAAATAGGAATGAACCACAAGAACTTTGGCAAAAAAAGTTATAAAATCAGCAAAAGATTCTTGCAAGGCATATTTTGCACGCCATGCAGTATTAAATAAGAGTTGACATTTAGACTGAAACACATAATGCAGGTTGGGTTCCGAGTACAACTGTCAGCCACACATTCGAACAGAATAGATTTCCAATAATTGAATGTGGTTAACCTGTAGGAGGTTGGGCTGGACAGTTGTTGGAAGCTGACCATAGATAGCTTCAGTCCAATAGTCCATTTAGTACGGATTTAATCATACATGGCTTCCTCAGTCCCCCAGAGTAAGCCGACATGTTCTAGCTCTACCATTGAGTCAGTTCCAGTACAAGCAATTAAAGAGATTTACAAATAAAATGGATATGAATTAGCGGTTTTTACCATTCTTAAATCCAATACAGAGACCAATTCACATATACTGCAACCATATATGTGTATTCTTACAGCTCAATTTGTAAGGGATACCGAGTACAGGTAATTGGCTACAATAAATCTACATATAAGTCAAGGAACTGGGGCAAAATTCTGACATGATCAATGTTCATGTGTAAAACAACATCATTTCACTTGTTTGCCAGCGTTGTCAGGTTTATATGGTGGGAAAAACAAGGTTCTTTGTCCGGATTGATTGATTGTTTGGTGTTTTATGCTGGGCTCAAGATTATTTCGCTTATATGACGGCGTTGCCAGTTTTATTGTGGGAGGAAACCGCTAGTATTTGGATGCTTTTCATCTCAACAAAATTGGTTGGTATTTGGGTGGTTTTCGTCTCTCTGAAGACTATTTCATTTATCAGTGCAAGTAGAATAGGAAAAAATGTAGCGAGGTGACAAGGCCATATTTGGAGACGTAAATCAGTCACAATGTTCATAAACCATATTCCATAATGTTCCATAGCCAAATTGTACAGCCTGGAGACTGAAGGGTAGGAAAAGTCATTAAAAGCTGGTTATTTTTAGCTGCTCCAGGCTTCAGCTGATGGCTAGCACTGTGTGTAATAAAGTTGGGTTAGATGGCTCACCTAGTTTTAGAGTGTGCAATTCTACTCCATCAGACAGACCAGCTCATCAATAGACATTGTCTACGTACCATATCCTACACCTGACCAAATGGTATACGATAGGCTAGTGTTTAGTGCCACAGTGTTCTATCTCATCAATAGACATTGTCTACATCTTAACCATATCCTACACCTGACCAAATGGTATACGATAGGCTAGTGTTTAATGCCACATTGTTCATCTCATCAATACACATTGTCTACGTCTTTACGGAACCATACCCTATACCTGACCAAATGCTATATGATAGGCTAGTGTTTAGTGCCACATTGTTCTATCTCATCAATAGACATTGTCTACATCTTAACCATATCCTACACCAGACCAAATGGTATATGATAGGCTAGTGTTTAGTGCCACAGTGTTCTATCTCATCAATAGACATTGTCTACATCTTAACATATCCTACACCTGACCAAATGGTATATGATAGGCTAGTGTTTAGTGCCACAGTGTTCTATCTCATCAATAGACATTGTCTACATCCTTAACCATACCCTACACCTGACCAAATGGTATATGATAGGCTAGTGTTTAGTGCCACAGTGTTCTATCTCATCAATAGACATTGTCTACATCCTTAACCATACCCTACACCTGACCAAATGGTATATGATAGGCTAGTGTTTAGTGCCACAGTGTTCTATCTCATCAATAGACATTGTCTACATCTTAACATATCCTACACCTGACCAAATGGTATATGATAGGCTAGTGTTTAGTGCCACAGTGTTCTATCTCATCAATAGACATTGTCTACATCTTAACCATACCCTACACCTGACCAAATGGTATACGATAGGCTAGTGTTTAGTGCCACAGTGTTCTATCTCATCAATAGACATTGTCTACATCTTAACCATACCCTACACCTGACCAAATGGTATATGATAGGCTAGTGTTTAGTGCCACAATGTTCTATCTCATCAATAGACATTGTCTACGTCTTAACCATATCCTACACCTGACCAAATGGTATATGATAGGCTAGTGTTTAGTGCCACAGTGTTCTATCTCATCAATAGACATTGTCTACATCCTTAACATATCCTACACCTGACCAAATGCTATACAATAGGCTAGTGTTTAGTGCCACATTGTTCATCTCCTCAATATACATTGTCTACATCTTAACATATCCTACACCTGACCAAATGGTATATGATAGGCTAGTGTTTAGTGCCACAGTGTTCTATCTCATCAATAGACATTGTCTACGTCTTAACATATCCTACACCTGACCAAATGGTATATGATAGGCTAGTGTTTAGTGCCACAGTGTTCTATCTCATCAATAGACATTGTCTACGTCTTAACCATATCCTACACCTGACCAAATGGTATATGATAGGCTAGTGTTTAGTGCCACAGTGTTCTATCTCATCAATAGACATTGTCTACGTCTTAACATATCCTACACCTGACCAAATGCTATACGATAGGCTAGTGTTTAGTGCCACAGTGTTCTATCTCATCAATAGACATTGTCTACATCCTTAACCATATCCTACACCTGACCAAATGGTATATGATAGGCTAGTGTTTAGTGCCACAGTGTTCTATCTCATCAATAGACATTGTCTACATCCTTAACCATATCCTACACCTGACCAAATGGTATATGATAGGCTAGTGTTTAGTGCCACAGTGTTCTATCTCATCAATAGACATTGTCTACATCCTTAACCATATCCTACACCTGACCAAATGGTATATGATAGGCTAGTGTTTAGTGCCACAGTGTTCTATCTCATCAATAGACATTGTCTACATCCTTAACATATCCTACACCTGACCAAATGGTATATGATAGGCTAGTGTTTAGTGCCACAGTGTTCTATCTCATCAATAGACATTGTCTACATCCTTAACCATATCCTACACCTGACCAAATGGTATATGATAGGCTAGTGTTTAGTGCCACAGTGTTCTATCTCATCAATAGACATTGTCTACATCCTTAACATATCCTACACCTGACCAAATGGTATATGATAGGCTAGTGTTTAGTGCCACAGTGTTCTATCTCATCAATAGACATTGTCTACATCCTTAACATATCCTACACCTGACCAAATGGTATATGATAGGCTAGTGTTTAGTGCCACAGTGTTCTATCTCATCAATAGACATTGTCTACATCCTTAACCATATCCTACACCTGACCAAATGGTATATGATAGGCTAGTGTTTAGTGCCACAGTGTTCTATCTCATCAATAGACATTGTCTACATCCTTAACCATATCCTACACCTGACCAAATGGTATATGATAGGCTAGTGTTTAGTGCCACAGTGTTCTATCTCATCAATAGACATTGTCTACATCCTTAACCATATCCTACACCTGACCAAATGGTATATGATAGGCTAGTGTTTAGTGCCACAGTGTTCTATCTCATCAATAGACATTGTCTACGTCTTAACCATACCCTACACCTGACCAAATGGTATATGATAGGCTAGTGTTTAGTGCCACAGTGTTCTATCTCATCAATAGACATTGTCTACGTCTTAACCATACCCTACACCTGACCAAATGGTATATGATAGGCTAGTGTTTAGTGCCACAGTGTTCTATCTCATCAATAGACATTGTCTACGTCTTAACCATACCCTACACCTGACCAAATGCTATACGATAGGCTAGTGTTTAGTGCCACAGTATAATGTCCTATGATTTCCTATAAATTTCAATAAGCTGCAGCCAAAACAGGTTCTTTTTTGTTTTATTTGTGAAAGATTAATCAAACAGTTAGGTGTTCAGACATTATTATGACAAAAAGTAGCAAAAAAAAATAATCTCCAACCGACTAGAGAGGGGGTGGGGGGTCGGGGGGGGGGGGGGGGGGGGCGGAATCGAGCGTTATGCATCAGCACTGACCGTATATACCTGGTTGTTGCCGGAATAGAACTTGAATATCACACTCCAATAGTGAGTTGGACTCCAATATGGACGATATGTAATTGGCACATGGTACGATCGTTGGCTTTCTATTGGTTAATCCATTTTGGTTGTATGATAAATAGTTTCATCACACTGGAGATTTAATATCATCGCTGTTCCTCAACTTTTCAAATATCCTATATTTTGGAAAAGAAAATAGAAATCATAGCTTACCTTTCTCAGGAGGCTTATAAAAAGATAATCCTAGAGATATAATTGCTGCTACTATTAAAATAATTAGGGTAACATCTTGTAGGGCTTCCCACACGAGCTGGAGGAAGCTCTTTGGCGGCTTGGGAGGTATAACATTGGATCCAAAAGTTTTACGTCTATGTTCTAAATCAACTGGATTCCCCGATAAACCTAAAACAGAAAAACAGTTGAAAAAAACACCTATATTAAAATACACAATATCATCATTTAAGAGAATTTGGTGTAAAGAATGGATTTACATTTATACCCAAAATACAACCAAGTAGGCTCTTCCACATTTTGCCAGTTTGTTATCTGGTTTGTTTAATTAACAAATAGACAAAAAAAAACATTCATTTTTTTTTATCTATTTCTTTGAAAATAATGCGATTTGAACCTGCGACCAATTGATAGAATACTGAACAATTTGGAAAAAAAAGTTTTTGTTTGTTCTTTTTTTTTTGGATCTACTCAATACCAAAGTTATTTCACCTGGTATAAGCAGCCAAGCTTTTTTTGGTTATGTTTAACTTGAAAATACTAAAAAACAGACAGTATGAAAATGGGAGTCTCTTTACAGTCTATGGTAGTTGAAGGACTTGTGACCCAATAGTGATTGATTGATTGATTAGTGTTTTACGCCGCGCTCAAGATTATTTCACTTATATGGCGGTGTTGCTGTGGGAGGAAACCAGGGTCAGTGCCTGGAGGAAACTCACGACCTTCCGCTGGTAACTGGCGACCCAATAGTGAAAGTGTTCATTAAACAGCCAATCGTGGGAGCACTTAACCATGAAGATATCAGATGGTATATATATCTTCATATAGTACTGAGAAATGGACCCTCATGTAGCTATCAGTAAGTTGAGATCCAATGTCAGATAAGCTATAAAGTCAGTAGACAGAATCATTGATTATATTCAACAAGACTCATGTTATTCAACATAAAACTACAGCTTCTATACAGAATGATCATGTACAATTAAGGAATCATCTCCAATATAAGGCATAATAAGGAGTACTGACATTGGTCCAACAGATCAGGCAAAATTTAGTCAAACCGCCCTAATATTTTTGACAAAAGCACTAAACAAATTGTGCCCAATTTTCTCCTTTAAAAAGTAGAATATGGAGAAATGATGGAAAAATTTAGCCAAGCTGTCTAACATTTCTTCAATCAATACAGAAGATGAAAACAATCAGTTTTAATGTCAATATGATCATCACCAAATCTAAAACCATTGAAAAGCCATATAATTTCAGTGTCAGTCGGAAACATTGAATCGGTTCAATATATTGAAATGCTGAGAACCAACCGGTACCACTGCTAGTTTCGTTATACATCACACCACATGCTGGCTTTCATGATTGGTAAAAGATCTTTGTTTCTGTAGTTTTAGAACAACAGTAACACGCTACCGGAACTAATTGTTACCGTGAAATCCTATGGCCTGGTCATGAAACATCTATTTTATCCGCACCCAAAATATATGTCTTGTCCTCACATTCAAGATATTTGAAAATAGTCACACTTTGACAGCTGCATTGAGCAAAGTCAGTTTAAAGCATTTCAAATTTCAGTAAGTATTGGGATTCACATTCTCAGATAATGAAAAGTATGAGTTTTTTAACCCACCATAGGTGATCCCATCAGTAAGTTTCAACACAGAAATAAAAGCGCCAGATCATAAGGAAAAGGCTACATATCTGATAATCAATCAAATAGTATGGAAGACCAGATGGTTCACTCTCAGGCAGACGGAACCAAGGTCTGGCACATAAAAAAAGAAATCAGATAACTCATAAGGTAATAAGGAAGAATGGTTATTCCTTGTGTAACAAGAGGTGGTTTATGTCATCAAGATAAACCCCCTGAAGTGATAGTGAAACTAAATCAGTCTGAGGGCTGGCATGTTTAAGCCAGTCACTTTACAGTCTGAGAGATAAGCTTCACAGCTTGGAGCCTAAATATAGCAGGTAGCCAATTGTAATTATATCGCCTCCAGAACACAAAGGCTGACTCAACATAAATCCTATCTGAACTATGGATTTATTGTTTGACAATTCAAAAGGATATTCTAAAAAAGTGCTATGGCAACTTTTAGCATTAGGTTGATGTAGTGATTGGTAAGCCGTCAAGATTATTTCAGACAAAAGCCATATTTTCGCATTTTGAAATTATAAATTTTGATTTCCCCTGGAGATACAGAATGGGGTTAGCTAACTAAGTGTCTTTCACCCCATTGTCCTATATATGTAAAATACAAATACATATTCATAAAATATAATTTAAAGGAGTCAGTTTCAGTCTTTCTATATATTGAATAAGCGAACCAGAAAATTGAATGCATACTTTTGTAGTTTTTATGAAAATTTCCATGGGCGACTATTTCTGTAAAAAAAATATTTGTGAAGATAAGCAGGACAGAGCAAACATAAACATGATCTGTAACTCAACATTGATTTGCCGGATTGACGACTAGACGCAAACCTATAGTCCAGATCGGCTCTGCCAGAAGGGAACTAATAACAGACAAGCCAGGATAAGTTTACTCGACAGTTTTAACAGAATCCCCTTCAGATATTGGCATTATATCACACTGAAAATATCAGCAATAAAAAACTAAGCCATTAACAGGTGCTGCAGTAAAAGCCTCTATAGGCCACTTATTGATGCAGAGATAACATCTCTGTGATACAAACTTATCTCTCAAGATAGGACAAAACACTGTCCAACGCTCCAACAACTACTCACCAATATAAAGTCTATATATCCTACAGCATAAGAAATCAAACCTTCAACACCACATATCCCAGAGCAATAAAAACAAACCCATCTTCTAGCAGCAAACTTTAGGGTTCTTTAAGCTCAGGTTTCAGTATACAATATATAAAGTTTCTTGCCAGTTATAGAACAACCATAATGCCCCATTGCTACAAAACAGGTGAACATAGCAGCCAAAATGTAGGTACTTCCTTACACTATACAAAATATCAAATTTCTTTAAACAAAACATAAGACTGTATTAAACATTCCGATAATGCATGAATGTAAAAACTTGTGATGATAAGAACTGGAATTTGTGTACCTTTAGCTTGCATGTGAGTTTAGGCTAAAATTCAGGTGTGTGTGTGTTGGGGGGGGGGGGGAGTGGTTTTTTAAAAAATGTACGCGCTATGTAAGCCCATTGCAAAGACTTACTGCCATAGCAACACATATACCTTCAACATTTAATATGTTACAGGCTTAATGTTTCGAGAAACAATGATCATATGACATAATAATATCACATTAAAATTAATAGCTCAGTGCAAACTATGGATGGGTTCTTCACTACACCTGGCGTTAATAAGCAAAATAGTTCAAAGGTGACAAAAATAATTGTACAAGATGGGAAGATTGTTCACCAAAACGAAGCGGAAATAAAAAATCCAGAAGTATTTCTTTGTTTGCACAGGTAATGTTAACACATGTGGTTTAAAATAAAGGTTTCCAGTGTGCTTGGAAAATATGAATCCCTTTGGAAGTAGAGTTTGAACAGGCTTATAAGCAAAGAGAGAGGCGTGTTTGTCAAAAGTATCACATTACGGTGAAACTGGTAGGTGTCTGTGAATGCTGGCTGGTATCTCCTTTACATATGGTCCAAACAGGTACAACAGACAGCCGTTAAAAAAACAAGACCCCAAAGCATCCTCAGACTAACCTAAACTAGTCACAGATGGGGAAATTCCACATCCACTTATGTCAACAAATGGGATTTTTAAATAACCTTTTACCAACAGTTACAATTGTAGCCTAAAATCAGAAAAGGCTGTTTGATAATAAAACTGTTAGCCCTCTTCAACAGATAACTGTAAACAGGCTTGTTACAATGTACACTCATAACCTGATAGCAACAATCAGTCACAAATGATTGATCACAATGGGTTGGAGGTGTTAAGCACCCCTCTAAAGGGGTCCTAGTATATTCATTTACAATTGGGTATAAACATGTCACCTGATTCATTGGAGAATTAAATTGGTTCCACTCGAACGACCTATGTGGGATGGTTGCCAGTTACCAACGGAAGGTCGTGGGTTTCCTCCCACAATAAAACTGGCAACGCTGCCATATAAGTGAACTAATCTTGAGCGCGGCGTAAAACACCAAACAATCAATCAATCAATAAATTGATTGGTGTTATACGCTGCACACTTTCACAATTAGTTTGTGGACAAATGGAGTAAAATCTCGGCATTCAATTTGTTCTAAGCAATCATACTATCATATTCAATTCCATATACAAGTTGTACTTCAGTTCTATGCAACTATTTTGAGAGATTGATGTTTTACACCACACTGACTTGTATGGTGACTTTGACTATGACAGGTTTCTTAAGATCTGGGGCTCGTTTCACAAAGCATTCGCATCGCAAACGAAGCGTAGTTGCCAATGGATACCATAGTGAAGAGATATGGAGTCGACAACTGAGATTGATCGTCGGCTTGGTGAAACTGCCCCCTGGTTGGATTTAAAGCGGACAAGGCTTCAGGATAATTGCTTATAATTCTCTTTTGCCTACTGTTGTGACTCGTTAATGAACATGTGATGGGGCGCATCATCAAGTTAATATCATTTTGTAAGAAACCCTTTTACAACATCCTTTACAACAAGAGATGAATCTATTGGAGATAGAAGTTTAAATGACAGAGCAGCTGCTACCTCCCTCCCATTTTTAATTTAGGAAAATCAACAAAGAAAACAAAACCTTTGCAATGGTGGGTTTAAAAGAACAGTTTGTAAACTATATGGCTAAATAATTTAAACTTGGCTTGTATCCAAAAAGAGTCGAGTACAATTGATACGGCAAGCACATCTTATTTTTACATCTATTCACTGTCGAAAGCCACTTGGCGTGATTACCACTGAGAATTTGGATGAATCAATATGTTATGCAACGCCCACATTAACATCTCAGTGCTCGGTGCTGCAATACATTTCACCCTCCTAGGGGGCTAATATATTCATATCAATGCCTATCCTGTAGTAAATCGACTCGCCCCGGCAAATAGGGCGATAAATTGGAGGTTAGCAACTGCTGACTTTAAGCACCACCAGAAGTGTATGTTATTGCCAATATTCTTGTAATCTCACCATATAATTGTGGCTATTTACATTAATAGCCAAGGTCTAATATCCTCTCAATGATTCTATAGGCAATATTTAACAAACCCTCAAATTCTAGGCTTGTTTAAACAAGGGACGTTGCAGGAATTGTTTTCAATATTTACTTCATGCTTAAACTATCTCTATTACCAGAGTATAGAAACTAAATACAGGTAAGAGATAAAAACAATATTGCTAATATACAAAATATGAGGTGTTACACAATAACGGATCTGCAGCCAATCTTTCCAACCATATTGTTTGCAGCCCCAGAGACAAAAACCAAAACAAAGTTGGTGTGATTAAGTTGTCATTTGAATGAGTTATTCTTTGGATTTGAAAATAATTTGTTTAACGTTGAAAATAAATGAAAGTGTTTATTGGGGAGATATGGCAAGACTTCACCAGAAATTGCAACATTAATGTTATTATGCCTAGAGCAGCTCAATGTTTTTGCTGTGTGTTAATTTGAAATGGGATGAATCATCTAAGAATTTCTTAGAAATGTTACCCACTTTCTCAGAATACTGCAGATACCTTATGTGTTGTATGTATACGAGAACTCACCTTCGTTTGGTGAAGTGTAAAGTTTTTTACACATTTCCAATACGCCACTATATTGTGACTGTATTCTTTCATAACCCTCTCGCCCTCGTAGCTCCATAAGATCTCGTAATTCTTTGACGCTGAGGCCATATTCGGCCGGACGTCCGTCTATTTCCTCTTCAGCCATGGTTACTCCCACAAACTTCCTTTATACACTCTACCTAACCTGAAATCAAACAAAAACACATCTTATTACATAGAAAATTAAATACATGGTACAGAAAAACACTAAACAACCAGCAATTTCGCCTACTAAAAGTCACAACGCCAAAAAAAAGAAATCCTTCCACCTTGAAAGAGAACCGAAAAACGAGCAATTACATGTCTGTGGATCTAGTCGGATGAAAAGCCAATCGTCCAGCTCATGTGCAAATCAACAATCCAGGAATATGAGCATCTAACTCATTTTGAGTTACTTGCTTGTATATATGTTGAATACAAGGATACTTTCTATTTCTAATGGCAGGGCACAGGTTTGAATCCCATTGTTAGTGTTATTCCAATGGCAGAGCACAGGTTTGAATCCCATTCTTAGTGTGATTCTATTGGCAGGGCACGGGTTTGAACCCCATTCTTAGTGTTATTCCATTGGCAGGGCAGGGGTTTGAATCCCATTCTTAGTGTTATTCGATTGGCAGAGAACAAGTTTGAACCCCATTCTTAGTGTGATTTTATTGGCAGGGCACAAGTTTGAATCCTATTCTTAGTGTGATTCTATTGGCAGGGAACAAGTTTAAATCCCATTCTTTATGTGATTCCATTGGCAGGGCACGAGTTTGAATCCCATCCTTAGTGTGATCCCATTGGCAGAGCACAGGTTTGAATCCCATTCTTAGTGTGATTCCATTGGCAGGGCACGGGTTTGAATCCCATTCTTAGTGTTATTCCATTGGCAAAGGGACGGGTTTGAACCCCATTCTTAGTTTTATTCCATTGGCAGGGCACAGGTCTGAATCCCATTCTTAGTGTTATTCCATTGGCATAGGGACCGGTTTGAACCCCATTCTCTCATCAGTTTATTGTATGAAGTCTGGCTCAAAATTATTTTCACAGTCTTAATTTGTAGTTTGTTTGGTTCTTGTAAAGCTCCAGTAATATTCTGGGCAATATTTTACATTCTGAGGTCTGGAATGTACGACCTTCACAGGGTCGTCAGTATTTTGTGCAACCGACCATACAGAAATCAATAGGTGAATCAGAGCATACATAAATAACCTGCATCAAACTGGGACACAGTCTGTCACACCTAATCATCTACAGCTGGGATTTATGAATAATCAAAGAAAAATACCATAGGAAAAAAAAGTATCAGAATTACCCAAAAGAAGATGGTTTGAAAGCCAGACACCTTTTTTTTTCGCTCTCTCACTTATCAGGATGATGTTCCAGCAGAGAAATAACACATTATACAATACTTTTTTTTTACACAGAAAAATAAAAATAAATAACTCAGACGCTTCGACTGTGACCTAAAAAAATGTTATCAAAACAGTTTTGTATGATACACAGTGTGTCTATTTTGTTGTACACATTTTTCATTGCCCTGAAAAAGGTTCTCTGACATTGAATAGTGTCCAATAGTATCCATATAGCCATATGTTGACAACAAAGACTCTGTTTTAACAATGTTAAAGGATAAATGACAAGTGTCTTTGTAAACAATTAGCTGTGATTTGTATCTGTAAATACACTAAATAATTTAAAAAGAGATCCCTTAAAGGGATCTTAACGCCCGCGTTCATCTATTCATATTAAAGATTGTTACAGCAATAACTGTTACTGGATATAGGAATTGGGGCCTACATAAAATAATCTTATTCCAGGGAGATAACTATTGTTGAGGAAAATTAAATTGTGAATTAAAAAGTAAGCTTCCCTTGAAATTATGGTTGAAAACAACATTGCCACATGGTAGCCATCTTCAATATGCTACCATAGGGTGATGATGTATATTAAGTTTGATTAAGATTGGACAGGTAGTTTTCTAGGAATAAACGTAACAAGCAATAGTTTTCTTGGAATAGAGAACATAAAAACTATATCACCACCTGGCGGCCATATTGAATATGCAAATGAGATGAAAATGTACGGTGCACAACTAGACCATAGGGTGATGATGTATGTTAAGTTTGATTAAGATTGGACTGGTAGTTTTCTTGGAATAAAGGTAACAAAGAAAAACAATATCACCCCATGGTGGCCATATTGAATATGTAAATGAGATGAAAATGTACGGTGCACAACTAGACTGGTAGTTTTCTTGGAATAAAGGTAACAAGCAAAAAGTTAACGGACGGACGACGAACCATGGTAAAGTGATTTGAATAGCCCTCCATCATAATGTTGAAACAAAACAAGCCTCCTGTTAGGGATCAGGGTGTCATATAAAAAGCGATTGAGATTGAGAATATGCATGTTCGTACAGTATATGTTGTTTTTTTTTAACAAATTCATCACAAAATATTGTCTAACTTGTCATTTATTTTTTAGTAAGATACAGTAGCTGCTACCAATCTAAGAATGTTTTCCTGAAATCATTTATTTGTAAATACCGGTAACAATCTTTATTTTTCCCCAATTTCCCAATGATGAATTAACAGTTGTTTAATAAAGGAGCTATAAGGCACAATCCAACCACCAGTTTTGTATGCAACAAATCGGTCAACCAAAAACAAGAGTGAAAGGTGTGCACTATAAAAGACAGAATTGAGTTTTATAATCAGTGAAATTTATAAGTACATGTATAATGAAGGCAGATTGATCAGAAAGTGGATAAGGGTTCCGGTAACAAGATAAGGCCATTTAGATTGTCACAGTGATGACAAGTCAACACAGGCACTAGCCTACAGCATCCTTACTGAATGGTGCTGACTAGCCACAGGTGCAAAGAGGCAAAGCCTGAAATTACTCTCGTTATCTTCACCCTTGGAATATTACCAATGGTCTAAACAAGACAACCATTAGTATGAATAACGTAATTGAATGTCTATTGTAGTGTCTTGGCACTCCTATTTCAGTGGGAAGGTCGGCTGGTCAAGTGGTTAAGTAACATCTCATTGGATGCTGTAAGAGTCAGGGACATAAAGATGCAGGACCCACCCAAAATCAATGAAGGAGATTCTCTTATTTTTCCTAAATGATTAATGTAAACCCAAAATACTAGCCGGGAAGGGGAAGGGATGGACATGGTTCTTGGTAGTTTAGTTCTGTCCCCAATGTGGAGAAATACATCAGAAATGCGCAACCTGTTAATGCAGTTTTCTCGCACCTGTCTGACCCTGTAGTTCATCGTTCACCTCATCTACATGTACGAGCAACAGTAAAATATATGATATTCCTTGTCTACTGCAATCATTTCATGTAACAAAGCTAAAATAGCATTAAAACTGACTTGGCCCATTGAAAACCAGCCAATCAAATTTGCTAAGAGTATTGTTCATCCACATAAGATCAGATTACACACCAATCATTCCGATTGAATGATTGTATAGTTGATACATTCAGCACAATTGTTCACCATTAGCCATCTTTCCATGGGCAAATAAATTCCAAACATTCAGAATTTTGGTTTATGGCAACCAGGAGATATTGGTCGACAAACACAAATTTTGATTGATTGTTTGGTGTTTTACGCCGCGCTCAAGATTATTTCACTTATATGGCGACGTTGCCAGTTTTATTGTGGGAGGAAACCGGGCTCTATGCCCGGAGGAAACCCACGACCTTCCGTTGGTAACTGGCAACCATCCCACATAGCACAAATTTTGAAGTTTAGATCAATGAAATGAATTGATGACTCAGCGGATTATCCTATAACAGCTTAAACCAGTTAAGATGTAAATTCAACAGATGCATTTTGTAAGGCAAATGTCATGTATAACATGTTTGTGTTGTTGTTCAACCAACACATGTGTGATCAATAATGGGTATTCTCTACACGCTTTTGGACAAAATCGGACACAGCTTTTAAATTCTTTCCAAAGTAACAAATATAGCTGATACCACCTTAAGCAGATATAGAGTATATTCGAACAATTTGGACATCATGCTTTATATAAAGAGCTAATAACAGCTGAGCCATTCCACTCCAAGCCTTACATATCTAACCCAGGTGACCATAGCAAGCATCTTCCATGTGCGCCATTTTGGTACATATAAACCCTATAACTTACATGAGTATCATTATAAATTATCTCCTAATGGAAGCGGCTGCAGTAGTATGTCACTGGACAACAGCAAGAATAGTCACATTGTAATTTATCAGTTAGTCCAGCCTACATAGATGTACATGTCCGGGACAATGTTGGAACAAACTCTGATGAAGCCAGGCAAAAAGAATGGACATGAATTGGCTAGAAATGGCCAGCAAAGCCAGCTGTATATAATAGACAGCACTTACCCAGCCCCCAGTCAACTGCAGATCGATATATATAGCCAATTCTATCAGCCAGCTTTCAACTAGACAGACTTCATAGGGCAGCTAGTATAATCAGTCCAGAGTAATTGTGCATACATTGACTTGTGCAATGCAGCATTCTCCTGAGTTACAGTACGCACAGAAAGTGAACACTATAAATGCTCGCATGATGCGAGCGCGGTGAGCGCACGATGCGCGCGGGATGGGCGCACGGTATGCGCAGGGTTTGCGCAGGGTAGGCGCACCGTGCGAGCATGATGCGCGCGCCGTGCGAGCATGATGCAGGCATCGTGCGGGCAGGATGTGCGTACTCTGTGAACGAGAGACAAACGTTGAGCGGGTTGTTACCGTTACAAGCCAGTGTGACTTGGAGCATCTGTAGGCTAGGCCTAGGTCTATACAGCGCAACATGTATAAAGAAAGATCAGATGATTAAAATATGAATTGAATATTCATAACACAATCGACTTTATTTTCTAGTAGTAGAATTAAAAACAACCAAGAAGCAAAAATAAATTTGTAAAATTCGTAACGCTTATGTCTGGTGGTGGTGTTGTTGTTGTTGTATTAGTTATCGCTCCCATAGTTGTTTCCATCCCCATAATATCGATTCCAAGGCTGTATCTGTTCAATTTCTCCTTTTCTGCGTAAATGCATACATAGTTCTATGCTTAAATTGTTCAAGAAACACAGAAATATATTGTTAAGCCAACGTAACCCGATCATTTATAAACCAAGTCAGCCGACATGTGCAACATAAATTCATAATGAATTTTAGGCTAGCCTGGCGACCGATATTTTCAAGTCATAAAATCATACAGCTGTTTTATTTGGATTTTATACTTTTATGTTTGTAAGTAAAATATATTTTGTGGGGAATTGTCACGACGAAAAGTGAGAGTGTGGCCTCAAAGCCAAAATGTCAGACTAGCTATAGCCTACATGTATAACGCATTCGCCCGTGTAGCCTATAATGCGCACCCTTCGTAAAATTTCTTTTTGTTTTATCCATATCATGTCGATTTAGTTGGTTTTGATATAGGGTATTTTATATTTTCGTAGGTATTACTTGATTAAAACAATATACAATGTACACCGTTTTCCGTGTAATAAAATGCATTTAATTTATGACGTTTTTTTATACGGTATAAAGGCCGATCAAAATAAATCTTACAGTTTGGGTGGAGTCTTAAATGTCACTCACTGTCACTGAAATGTAATTTAGCGAAATAGCCAATCAAATTTATCTGTGATATTCATTTCTCTAATATATATGCATTGACTGGGCTTTAACCAATCCACAGACGTCCTGTTAACTGTCATTGTAAATCACTCAGACGACTGGCGCCAACCATTTGTTCATAGGCCCTATATGGGCATGTAGAAAAAATAAAACGATTGCTATTTAGTATTAAGCCAAGTATAACAAGAACTGTTTTCAAGACATAAATAAATAATATTCATCCTTCAAGTTATTGTAAACCAGGGAACCATGTAAGCGCAGGCTGGGGTGGTAGGCCTATTCAAGAGAAGAAGAAAAATATTTACACTTCTGCACGGAGTGAAATAATCGGGCGCGGATGTGGGCGAAAGCATACGTGCGTGCATGACAATTTTTTGTTTTCTTTTATGCTTACCATTCAAATGTAATCTGATCAACATTTTCAAATAAACAGTTTTAGAGTCATAAATTGCCTTGTGCTCTTCACCAATATTCCGCAACTCTAGCCGTTTCGTTCTGCAATCCCCGATTACTTTACCTGCGGGAATGTCTAATTTCTCGAAATAGGAAATCTGAAGTTTTCATCTGGAATATAAGTTATAACTCACAATTGACAAAGAAAGTAGGACCTACAATTGACTGTTTCGTCACAAAATCAATGATTGTCTCGTAGTATTTAAAAAGAAATATTGTAAATAGGGGGTACCCGTCGTCTTAAATAGAATCCTGGTAGGCCTATAAGGCTATATACAGTGTACTATATTCGAAGTTCAAAATATATTATACATGCATGTATTTCGACCGAATTTCAACAGAACGATCTACCAATGTTTGCGCAAAACCTATACAAATGAACGCCATTTTTTAAGAGTTCGCTGTGAATTTCTTTTTGATCTTGAACATGTATTTGGTAAGTACATTTCAAGAGATTTACTTATTATTATCGCTACCGGGATAGTATATGTAACTTAGAACTTAGTAAGACGGCAGCCAGTGTCTTGGGATTTACAACAACAACAACAGCAACATTACATCGTAAATTAAAACAACGTGCGTAGTGTAGCCTATAGTCACAATTTAGTTCATCTGAAAGATAAAAGAAAGAAATTAAAGTAATTTGAATATCACATACTACTGTGCTTGTTTTAATTGTAACTAAACTGTCTTCAGCATAATATCAATCGGTCCGTTCGTAAATCGACAAGAACAAAATGCCCGGCGGTAATGCAGACAGGGTGCTGGCAATGTGCGCGCACTGGGCCTGCAGCCTGCTCGCAGGGTGCTCCCAC
This sequence comes from Lepidochitona cinerea, assembly GCA_963971465.1. Taxonomy (NCBI): domain Eukaryota; kingdom Metazoa; phylum Mollusca; class Polyplacophora; order Chitonida; family Tonicellidae; genus Lepidochitona; species Lepidochitona cinerea. The sequence continues at coordinate 24,072,822 of OZ020557.1, forward strand.
GATGCTCGCACGGTGCTCCCACGATGCTCGCATGATGCTTCCAAGATGCTCGCACGGTGCTCGCACGATGCTCGCACGGTGCTCGCGCTACTCTCGCACCGTGCTCGCACGGCGCCCGCAACGAATAGTGTTCACTTTCTGTGTGTACTGTAAATGACTACATGTATATAATCTCCTCTATTCAATCCCATATCACAAGGGTTTGACAATACAAGGGTTCTGCACAGCAAGTTTCACATGGTGGCCAGTGTTCATGAACTACATAGTCATTGATCACCATAGCTTCACCAGTACTCTACACTGGCAAGGCAGTATATTTAATGCTGGAAAGAAATCAGTACTAAATACAGAAATTGATTTTATTGCAAACTAAAGCCTGCAAGGTTTATGTGGCTGAGGTGTAGAGATTTTAGTTCACCATCTTGAAACATTACGGCTGGACAATCAGTCAGATTTAAGCCGTCAACAATGTACTCACTAAACTTTTAAGCTCTCTGCACATAATCACTGCAATTCCACAAATCAGAAGCACACAGTACAGTGAACTTAATCAGGGCAACTTTCTGAATTAAAGAACACTAGACCCAACCAATTATGAAATGTATCATTAAACATTTTCTTATGTATTCATTTGCATTTTTATTTTCAACTTTCTTTATATGCCTTCAATCCCAATTTTTTTTCAGGGCAAAGCTTCTTGGTTTATTCATTTATATTCACCTATACGTCAAAGAAGTTTGTCTGCTTTTTTTTATTTTATGTCATTTTAAAATCTTTAAGCGTACAAAATCTATTTTTTAAAAATTAAATTGAAAGAATAACAAAACTGACATAAGAAAACGAGAATTACTGAGATTTGGCTTTTTCGGTTCACCGGACAACAAATTGATCACAGCTCACTCAGGTGAAAACACAATGCTTCAATCAGGTATGGTTGATAGGTGAATCAACCGTGGACAGCAGTACAGGTGAAAAGTCATGTGTGACCTACTTAACAAAAACTAACAAAGTAGGAGTATTATTCTCACAGGGACACTGTTCAATGAATATTTTTAGGGCACATAAACTGAAGCCCTGATCCAAATTGATGTAATATACCTAAGATAGATTACAACATGAAACAGAGAGAAGCTATGTGCTGTATTTAAGTCAAATGTTTAAAACATGCTCCTGCTTTTATACTATACATGTAGGTGTGCCTTGAGCAGATATTCACATATCAACACCTATTGTTCAATGAAATTCCAATAGATTTATATCCAACAATACCCGTAGGCAGTGAGCCCAGGTTATGTTCCCACAGGTACATGTATGTCTCCCCTCACACCAGTTCCCCATGTGCATGTCCTACTGTACACCACAACAATTTAAAGTATGCTTTGTCCAAAAACCGTTATTTTACATTAAATAGAGTGAGCAATCCAAAGATATAGTGTAAATGATATAAGGACTCCATACAGTATGTCTGTTTATTTGCAAACCATCTTAACAAATAGTCAATAAAAAAGACGGTGAATTGATATATAGGAAGTAAGTATGATAAAAAGATTCAGTTTTTTAAAAAAACACATGGGCTATTTAGTATTTCACTACTCATGACGTCAAAGAATGTGCCTTACTTCTGATTGATAAGTCAAATCCAAAGAGTTCAATATTGTGCTTTTATCTAACATCATTATCAGAAATGCAGCTAGTCTTGATGTGACATTATAAACGCATCCCACTATGGACGGACTGTGGAAAAGGCAAATCAGGGATTTATGCTGTAGTGTCAAGTCTCTAGCTTTGGACAAAAAATTATTTTAGGGCTTCAGAAATGTTTACGTGTTGATTCATGTTTTTTCAGCTATAAGAATATAAGAATCTAAAACAGCCATGGAGACAAGTTTCTTATTGTGTTAAAAGGGGGTATATCATTTGGACCTCTGGACATACATGTACATGTAGGATATGTACAAGAGTTCATCCAGAGGGGTGTCCACTTGTCTTTTGGACACCCTGTGGTCAAAATTCATCTCATTTGGACACCCAATAATCCAGCAATTTAACATGGTCAACATACAAAAGTAGGTCATTTTGGACACCAAATTTTGTGGAGAATGTGCAAAAACAGCTATTTCGCAGCCTGGATGAATATATGGATATATATTTATGATCACTAAAACACACGAGCACAGGGAAAATCTTGGATATATATTGATGCAGATTGCATTGACAAACAAATAAGGAAGCTGAAACTTACCATAGATAGGAAACTTACAACCAGTCATATATACATACATGTGTATATATATGAGATAAAGGGTAAATCCCAGGAGAAATTTCCAATTACCTAACTAATGAACCAGTCTGGTGCTATCCAAATAGGCAGCCGTGTGTACCACTTTCCCAGGTAGATCTGACCGTGAAATGTCAGCCAGATAAATATTCAAGAAACAGTCATACAAACACACTTGAATGAACCTATAGTAGCCATACAATAATACATAATGCATGTGGACATTAGCCCTTATTCATCGTTTCAAACATGGCCATTCAAGTGGAGTTAAACACCCATAAATAAGCCAGTGTCTGTTTGAATAAGAAAGGAAATGTTTTGCTTTAGGCCATATTTAGTTAAGGGTTACAAATAGCTTCTAAAGAGTGTCAGACTGATTCTTTACCTTTATGCAAATACTAGTATAACAGCTATACATGTAGTAACCGCATGTACTTGGGCCATTATGCTATGCAGAAATTTATATGCAATATATATATACAAGACAGAACATGTCAAACCTAATTGTACAAAAAAAGGCGGAGAAAATGCCAAGAGAACCCAATACAACAAGGAAATATAATTTGACCTATTGATCAACATATTTTTAACCTCTGTTTTGACTGTTCTTGTTTAGATATTAATATTTATGATCACTAAAACACACGGGCACAGGGAAAATCTTCTTGTCTAAAATAATTGTGGGTTATTTGATTGAGTTTAAACATTTACACTGGCTTTTGATTGATTTAATTTAACAACTGCGTTTCGTTGATTGATTGTTTGGTAATTTACGCCGCGCTCAAGATTATTTCACTTATATGGCGGTGTTGCCAGTTTTATTGTGGGAGGAAACTGGGCTCTATGCCCGGAGGAAATCCACTACCTTCCGGCGTTAACTGGCAACCACCCACATAGATCCTTTAAGTGAAAACCCAGTCAGAAAATTTTCCAATTTTTGGGAACTGCGTTTGGAGAACCCACTGAACAGCAACGCCGCCATATAAGTGAAATAATCTTAAGCGCGGCGTAAAACACCAAACAATTAATCAATCAACCAAATGGTCTTCAACATGACTTTAAGTTATATCATCTATACCGATCTCATTCAGAAGCCCTACCACAAAAACAGAATATAGCAAAATATAAAACAAAATGTTGTAATTATTGGCTATTTTTGTCAAGACATTCAGGAGCTTTTTATTGCTTCTAGTCTCGAGATTGAACGATAAAGTTGTGTTTTGAATTAACTTTGGCTTAGAATGATTGTCCTGGTTATATCAATTTTGTTTACTTTTCGAACACGTTTTCGGTTCGTACAGGCCACATACTGTATGGATTTTCCTCATTACAACGCCAATCATTTAGTTTTTCGATGGCCTTCAAAGCCTCTTACTGTGACGATCAGAAATTCTGAAAAAAGTGTGAATTTTGGCAGCTCATGCTACTTTAACATGCTAAAGTACGACAGGCAATAAATGTATTGATAAGTCATCCCTTGCCAAAGATTCTGTCACAAAACCAAAAAGTTTCAAATCTCAAAGCTATTTTTAAAACAGTCATTTGTCAATGAGGCAAATTACAAAGTAACAGCCTATGTTTGGATTCAGGCAATTTAATGAAACCTAAGAAAGGCAGGAAGAAGAGCAGTATCCACATATTTATAGTCTACAAAAGGCTATTTTTAAACAACAAACATAAAAATAAATACAAACTATACTAAAATTAGAACACAAAGGCGGAAATCCAGAAATCATCCTAAAACAGTAATTGTAAGAGTTCACCAAAAAAAAATCAATAATGGTGTGGTGTTTCTAAAATGAATTAATTCTCTAAAATCTTGAATTTTTTTTTTTTTTTTTTGAAGAGTTGGGGAAACAACCAACACATTTTAATGGTGTTGAAAAACTGCCTGTAATGAAAATAATGAGACTCCATTTTCTCCCGTTAATCAGTGTCATGTGTGTGAGTACACAAATTATTATGGTGCCTGTAGCAACAAAGAAATAACAGCTGTTGTCCTTTAGGCTCTACATACATGTAATTGTTTAAAAATTAAATGAGTTTAAATTAGAATTTAATATTCAATTTTATCAGTTTAAATCATTGTTTTATCAGTTTAGAATCATTCTCTCATTGGAGTGACTTGATTGATTGTTTGGTGTTTTACGCCGCGCTCAAGATTATTCACTTATATGGCGGCGTTGCCAGTTTTAATGTGGGAGGAAACCGGGCTTTATGCCCGGAGGAAACCCACGACCTTCCGCTGGTAACTGGCAACCATCCCACATAGGTCGTTCAAGTGAAAACCCAGTCAGAAAATTTTCCAATTTTCTAAATCAGGAACCACTGATGGGTGTTTTTTCTTCTTCTTCAGATTATGAGCCTATTTTGACATTATACATTTGGACATATGTGGCAGAAGATAAACGGTATGCACGAATGCAATGGTCATGTCAGAATTTTTAGAGGATCTATGGCCATTGACCATAAACACATGAGAGAGTTAAAAGGCACGTCTAAATTAACCCTGGCTAAACATGTCGGAATGTACTTTAGCACCAATGGTTGACTAAGCCGTTATAATTTTGACGGCATTATGACACATTCAACTAAAAGTTCTAGTTATATGTACATGTATGGGGCAGCTAAGAAAACAGTTATGATAACCTTCAATTGTAAATGTGAGGGAAAACAAAAATCTGGCTTTATAGAATTAATTTTTAAAAACAAAATGGAAAGAAAGTGGTAAAACTAAGTTAAACAATTTCATTATCAGATTTGACCAAATTAAAAGCCCATGACTGTTAAAACTAAGTTAAACAATTCCGATTTGACAAAATTAAAAACTGATAAATAAAAAGACGCAGTGCCTTTTCAACTGAAACATGGAAATTTGTTAGAATACAAAGCCTTCATTAACATTTTCAGAACTAATTCATATTTAACCAATACATATACCTGAAATTGTTCATCCAGTCAACGGTGCAACAGAAGTTATCAGCATTCTGCATCGTCTATACAATACAGTCGTGTGGTGAAAGCATGCCAACTGAATTCTGGCCAGCCACAAGAACATTACACAAGTGACAAAGAAGGGGAGATTTGTATTATGACTGGGTTGAGTAGATTATGAAATTACGTCAGCAAGACACCTGCTGAATTGTGGTATAACATTTACGACATATCACTGTTTTTCACAGCCAGATAACCATTGTACGTCTGCCAAACAGCATATATGACGATGTCATAGTTAAGCTTAGGCCAAACTCATGCATGTTGGTTACCAAAGTGAGTGAGTGATTTGGGTTTTACGTCCTGCTTAACAGTATTTCAGTCATATGAAGACGTTGTCTCCTTGTTGCAGGGCAGATTTCCACTGCTCTTTTATTTGGTGCTGCCTCACCGAGACGACACCCAGCAAGCCTCCACACCCAGTCACATTATACTGACACCGGGCCAACCAGTCGCTGCTTAACATCTATTACGGAGCGCCAAGCGAAGTAGCAGCAGCTCCCACTGTTTAAGTCTTGGTCTGACTCGACCCAGGCTTGAACCTGGATCTCCCAGCCCTGAAGCGGACGCTCTACCAACTGAGCTATTGGGACTGGTTGGTTACCAAAGAGAACATGTAATCAACATTACTCAGTTTAGGCCAAACACATGAAAGTAGACTATAGTCTTATCAAACAAAACAAGACATCAAAGTTGATGTAGTGACAACCCCATAAATGTAGATTACAGTCTTACAAAACAAAACAAGACATCATAGTTGATGTAGTGACAAACCCATAAATGTAGACTACAGTCTTACCAAACAAAACCTGACATCATAGTTGATGTAGTGACAAACCCATAAATGTTGACTACAGTCTTACCAAACAAAACATGAGTGACAAACACATAAATGTAGACTACAACCGTACCAAACAAAACCTGACATCAGTGTCCGTGTAGTGACAAACCCATAAATGTAGACTACAGTCTTACCAAACAAAACATGAGTGACAAACCCATAAATGTAGACTACAGTCTTACCAAACAAACCATGAGTGACAAACCCATAAATGTAGACTACAGTCTTAAAAAAAAAAACATGAGTGACAAACCCATAAATGTAGACTACAGTCTTCCCAAACAAAACATGAGGGACAAACCCATAAATGTAGACTACAGTCTTCCCAAAAAAAAAACATGAGTGACAAACCCATAAATGTAGACTACAGTCTTACCAAACAAACCATGAGTGACAAACCAATAAATGTAGACTACAGTCTTACCAAACAAACCATGAGTGACAAACCAATAAATGTAGACAACAGTCTTACCAAACTAAACATAACGTCGTAGTTAATATAAGCCCACACTGCTAAATGTAGAAGAGTTTCCTCAAATGGAGCATGACATCATTGGGCCAAACCGATAAATGAAGACTACAGTATCATCTCCCAAAACAAGGATTCTTTTCGCAAAGCAGTCACATCACAAACTGAACCTAGTTACCACAGGATACCATAATAAAAAGATAGGACGTCCTGGCAACTGCGAATGATTGCACTTTGTGACAACTATATGAAATGGTCTCGAGAAGAAGTAATATTAAGATCAAACTACTGCATGGTGTCTTTTCAAACGGTTCTCTCAGACAACTAGATGAAGAGAACGCACTTGGCATTGATCGGCAGCCATGTTAACCTTGGAGCAACTACATTATCAAATCCCCATAGCAACTCAATGAATCTTTCAACATTCTCCAGTTGCATCAAATTACACAAAAGAACAATAAAACAAACCCATTCCTTACAGCCTTTACTAAACAAGACAAACTTTACTTCAATTATCAATTCAATTTTTCTCTGGGTTGAGCCTAAATTGAATTTTTATATACAAAATATGTTCAAAATCTAATATTATAGAAACAAAACAGTCAAATGTAGGTAAACATGAATCATGAGATAGAAATCATTAAAGTTTTTGTGTGACGTGTCATATTAATACATTGTATAACCATTTGACACTGTACTTTGAATTGACTAAAATAACCAACTGATGGTGATGTGACATAGGCACATTTTTTGGTCGATTATAAAGTGTTTTTGCTTTAGTATTTTTCCATTACATATTTCTGAGCTTTTCTCAAGTTTTCTATTCTTATTTTAAAGTAATCCGAAAAAGAAAAATGTTCCTGCACTGTAGTGAATAAAAAATCAAATCAAATCAAATCAAATGTATATAATTTAAGAAAGAATCTGAAAATGAACATTCATTTTTTACCTGTAGTTTTTTTTTTCGATGTCAACTGTAATGGGTCATCGGAATCAAATGAATCTGGACATCAAATAAGTGGAATAAAAACCAAAGCAAGAAATGCTATGATTAGTTCCATGTAAGCTAACAAACTTGTCAATTGGACAACGATAAAAAAAAAGATGCAAATTAAATGTAAAGTTGTGTAAATTGGAAAGCATTGAAGAGTAATTGTATTACATAATGAAAGTCAAAGGTTACCAGCTTCCTAATCTTTTTACTACAATGGCTTTAATAATTGGTGCAGTTTAATACAGTTAATACTCATCAATTATTCATGACTGACATTTCCAATTGCCTTTCTTTTAACTTATAGGATAACTAACCCGGAGTCCAAATCAGTGTTCTAAAATTGGCAATGCCATGGTCTCGTGAGCCTGAGCTGCAGGCAATTTTAGCCAATCAAATTGGCTTATTGTCTACATATGGGTCTTTCTGTTTAACATTTCAAAAGCTAAGGCTACATAACACAGCTCAGCTAACAATGATAGGGAGATGAGTAAATATTTATAAATGTTAACTTTCCCTCGAGCAGAGAGAAAAACTGAAGTGATCAAAGGCCATATATGCATTTAAAACAAAATTATATAAGGCAGCACTGCAGATAACAAAATTATAACATACAGATAAAGAGCAGAAAAATATCCCCAGGTTACCAATTTCAAAAGGATTTTCGTTCAACAGAATAAGCCTTTATAAATATTTAATCAGGCTATGAATAAAAGACATCAGGTGCAAAATTTCTTCTATATATTTACACAAAACCTATTTCAGTTCAAAATGGCAAAAAATGCATCCAAAATTGTTTTTGTGAAGTTGAAAACTTTTATATTTGTTCCTCGAGGTTGGATGTTAGAATAAAGACTTCAACCAATTGTCCATTGGTGGAAGGCTTATTGTTTCATACTACTCTACCAACTGAAACCCTTTTACCATAATCAGACCCAAGGTTTCTCATATTATTTAAAGGATAAATTCCAAGTTCTTTCGGACACCTGATTTCTAAAATTATTTAAAAATACCTGTCCCAGGGTGCCAAAGTAAAAAGCTATCGGAAATATCTACGAATTTGATGTCATATTTGATGTCATCTAAATGGGTTCGTCTTTATTTCAACCAACGAAGGTAGGTGATCTTTTCAAATCTTACAATTAATGTTGTCTGTTTAAGTGAAGTCGGCAAATATAACGTGTAGCTCAAACCTGTCAGTATTGGTGGAGAGCCTCATTTGATCAATTTACAAAGTTAAATGCTAAAACAAGATCATGTTGCTTCTGTGGTTCAGTTGGTTGAAGTCATTGTTGGTTTAAAGCTGAATCGGTCGAACTATTGTCTCTGAAGCCCAAACTGGCTTTGAATCCGTCAAATGAAAGGTCTGCACTGATTTCTTTTCTTCATTTGAAATGCATAGCCTAAGCGTAAATTGGGTATAGTCCGTCATTGAAGATTTTTTTAAAATTATTTTTATTATTGATGATCAAATTTACACTACAATGTATAATTACCAAATTTAGTTTTATACGCTTAGACCTTAGTCGACGTCATTTGTCTTTATTTTGCTACATGTACACCCTGATTGCAACTGGCATAAAACTTTAATCAACTGTCATGGACACCCTTGTTTTACATCCCCAAGAATTACCCAGTGTATTTGGCCATGCTGCAAGGATTGCTGAGATTACATCAGTTATTCAAAAACAACCAGAATCAGAACATCAGAATTTTCAGTTATACAAAAATGTTGCCATAATGATCCCGGTAGTGTGAACAGTGAGGGGCCAAAGTTAATGATATGGATGTTATCCTCACAGGTAATCAGACTAGATTATATTGTAGTTAAGATGACAACTGATCAAACTACTTAAGTGATCTGATGAATTTGTACAGCTCTCCATGTTACATGTTCACAGTATTTATAGCATCTGTCTTATCAGGCATTGACAACTAAGTGCTGTATTTAAGACGCATATGGTCCAACGTAATAAAACACTAACATCTCGGAAATGTTTTGTCACGTACATAATCAATCTTGCCGCCTTAAAATAGTACTGTATTCTTATCAATTGACATTTGTAGAATTGGTTTTCAAAGCTTAATGGGGTTTTAATCATCAATAATATATAATTGAGTTTTTTTATAAATAGACATTGTCTTCTATGTTCTAAATATACACTTGGCTTACATAGTACAAGGGGTTATCACTGATATGTATTTATGAACATTAAATCACACGGAAAATCTTCTGGTCTAAAATAACCATGGAGACAAGTTTGGTATGTACGGTAAGATCTCCGCTAATTCAAGTACTCTAAAAAATTCAAGGGCCAGAAAAACATTAACAAAAGTACACTTAAAATTCAACTTTTTTCGTTGAGAGTCTTACCTCCTGGAGTGAGCGATCAGATAATCCTATTGAACGATCGCTGTTGTTGTTTTTATAGACCAAATGTGGCAAATAGCAATGTAATAATTCGTTATTTTCACATCACTGGTCCTTGAATTAGCGGAGATCTTACCGTAAGTGTGCTGCAAGTGTTTTTAACTTCTAGAAAATATATGCCATTACCTGTATTGAAGAATATATATTTGGATATATTTTTGGCAGAAATTAAAACAGATACTTTCAAAAGCAGGATTAAAGAGAAATAATGACTGCAAAGTTTTATCGACCACCCCCCCCCCCCCCAAAAAAAAAATAAACAAAAAAAACCCCTACATGCTGTAACCAGAAAAACATGTTGATGACAACATTTGTAAGCAAAATATTATGGCTATTAAAGGGTTTTATGGTAACAAAAAGCAGAAATTATGTAGAGATTGCCAAACAATGATGCAAAATGACTAACATGATAGAATATGAGATATGTCCATGAGCCGACATTGAGAAACAAAATGGTTCATATGAAGGGGTATTAGCTGCAGTGGTTTCTGGCTTTATTTACAGGCCTCTTAACACATACAGTAATGGCTCACTTTCAAACTGTAAATATTTGCTTCACTCAGAATGAAACACTTCTGATTGGGACTGGAAAGGTGACAGCATATGTAGGAGTGTTGATTAGTGATCAGTAACATGGGGCTCAAGATAACACAGGGTACCATAAACAGTACTGTAATAGTATCTGCTAAAACATTGGAATGCCTGAAATTGGGATTATGACTTTGTGCCACATTTTGTCTACATAGTAACATACAGGAGGCAGCAGAGCGACAGTCTCTCGGTCTGACACAAGCCTCCCATCGTGATCTGCCAAAATTTCGACTTTTTTTCATAAATTAAGATTGTCAAAAGAACTGAGTGTGATTCGAACCCGCAACCCTTGGTGGAAGGCTGTTCGGATTGAGCGTCCAACGCTCTACCTAATGAGCCACGGTAGCCTCCAATATCGTTGGGAATTGTATTAAAGGATTGACATCAAAATAAAAAAATATTGGCAGTCATTAATCTGATTGGTGAAGCGAGGTGTGCTGATAACGAACAAAATTCGAATAACCAGGATGTACATGTGTTTAAATTAAGGGTTTTGTTGATTATAAAAACCATCTTAATGTACATTCCGAAGATTTTTGTAAGCAGAAACTCTTATTTTGCATTTCTTGAAACAAATAACAAATAATTTGTTTATTCCGTTTCAATGAAATTTGACCTATATACCTCTTTAATACAGAAGGATATTGAATAAAATGTCGGTTTAGACAGGACGTTTCTTTAGTGCTTCTAATCTCAAGAATGTACGATAAAGTATTGTTTTGAACTAACTTTGGCTTAGAATAAATGAAAGGTCGGCCCGGTTATTTAAATTTTGTTTACTTTTCGAACTCTATTTCGGTTCGTATAGGGCACATACTGTATGGGTTTTCCTCATTCCAACGTCAATCATTTAGTTTTTTGATGGTTTTCAAAGCCTTTTACTGTCGTGACGATCAGAAATTATGAAAAAAGTTTGAATTTTGGCAGCTCATGCCACTCTAATTATAGTTAGAAATATTGCTTTAGTCTCCAGACAAATAGATTTGAACAAAGGTGTTTAATGTTAGAACAAACTAAATTCAATTTCTTATTCTTTTCTTTTCATATACCTTTAATCTGGAAGCTAGGGAAACATTTAGTTTGTTTGTTGAAATTTCAGATTAGAATATATGAAGTTTCATCAAAAGAATCAATCCTTAAACTCACTTCCTGGAGACAGAATATACATGTATCAAATGACATAAATTGATTGATTAATGAATTACACCACTTTTATGGGTAGTCGATGAGGGTCTTTGCACAGGTAAACCCTGGATCTCAACCAGTACCTGACAACTCTGGCACATAATTCAATTGAAAATACCAAATTGACAAATTGCTCATTTTTTTTCTTTAAAGTGGCATGAGCTGCCGAAATTCATACTTTTTTCATAATTTATGATCGTCACGACAGTAAGAGGCCTTGAAGGCCATCGAAAAACTAAATGATTGGCTTTGGAATGAGGAAAATCCATACAGTATGTGGCCCGTACGAACCGAAAACATGTTCGAAAAGTAAACAAAATTTAAATAACCGGGACGACCATTCATTCATTCTAAGCCATAGTTAATTCAAAGCATTACTTTATCGCACATTCTCGAGACTAGAAGCACTAAAAAGCTTCTGAATTATACGCCTTGAGAAAAATAGCCAATAATTTCAACAATATGTTGTAACGTCAAAATATCAACATTTTGGCAGCTCATGCCCCTTTAAACTGAAAGGCATTTGAGCCAGAAGGTTACAGGGTATACCATTGTTGGTGTTAACCATACAATTTGCAATCCTACAAGACCTGGAATAAGTTTTAGGATCTGTGGCTCAACAATCCCTCGCCTCATTAGTTCAGGAGCTTACATACATGTATGTATGAAGAAAGGCGTTGGTTAGTTAAAGATAGCCGGTAATAGTATTTCCAGATCGCTTTTTGAACATGGGTGAAGGAAGAGTTGATTACAGAAACAGCTTGACAATACGCATGTATCTCCATTCTGTTAACTTTACACCTAACAATTATAAAGTTTAAACCCATAGGTCAAATTTACTTTAACTTAAAGAAACAAGAGATCCCTTTAAGGGATCTTAACGCCCGCGTTCATCTATTCATATTAAATTGATTGATTGATTGTTTGGCGTTTAACGCTGCGCTCAAGATTATTTCACTTATATGGCGGCGTTGCCAGTTTTATTGTGGGAGGAAACCCACGATCTTCCGTTGGTAACTGGCAACCATCCCACATAGGTTGTCTATTCATATTAAAGATTGTTACAGCAATAACTGGATATAGGAATTGGGGCCTACATAAAAAATCTTATTCCAGGGAGATAACTATTGTTGAGGAAAATTAAATTGTGAATAGCAAAGTTAAGCTCCCCTTGAAATTTTGGTTGAAAACAACATTGCCACCTGGTAGCCATCTTCAATATGCTAATGAAATGATAATGTACGGTGCACAGCTACAACTTAGAGGGATGATGTGTGTCATGTTTGGTTAAGATCAGGTCAGTAGTTTTCTTGGAATAATGATAATAAGTTTCATTTTCAAATTTGGTTAAAAAACAACATTGCTTCCTGGCGGCCATATTTAATAAGCAAATGAGATGAAAATGTAGGGTGCACAACTAGATCAGAGGGAGATAATGTCGGCCAAGTTTGGTCAAAATCAGACCAGTAGTTTTCTTGGAATAGAAGTAACGAAAAAACAATATCGCCCTCCTGGCGGCCATATTGAATATGCAAATGAGATCAAAATGAACGATGCATAACTAGACCATAGGGTGATGATGTATGTTGATTTTGATTAATGTCAGGTAGTTTTCTTGGAACAAAGATAAAGAAAAAAAACATCGCCCCCTGGCGGCCATATTGAATATGCAAATATGATGAAAATGTACAGTACACAACATGGCTATAGGGAGATAATGTGAGCCAAGTTTGGTGAAAATCGGACTGGTAGTTTTCTTGGAAAAAAGTAACAAAAAAAAGATATCGCCCCTGGCAGCCATATTGAATATGCAAATGAGATGAAAATGTATGGTGCACAACAAGATCAGAGGGAGATAATGTCGGCCAAGTTTGGTCAAAATCAGACCAGTAGTTTTCTTGGAATAGAAGTAACGAAAAAACAATATCGTCCTCCTGGCGGCCATATTGAATATGCAAATGAGATCAAAATGAACGGTGCATAACTAGACCATAGGGTGATAATGTATGTTGATTTAGATTAATGTCAGGTAGTTTTCTTGGAACAAAGATAAAGAAAAAAAACATCGCCCCCTGGCGGCCATATTGAAAATGCAAATGAGATGAAAATGTACAGTACACAACAGGGCTATAGGGAGATAATGTGAGCCAAGTTTGGTGAAAATCGGATTGGTAGTTTTCTTGGAAAAAAGTAACAAAAAAAATATATCGCCCCTGGCAGCCATATTGAATATGCAAATGAGATGAAAATGTATTGGACACAACTAGACCATAGGGTGATGTATGTTCAGTTTGATTAAGATTGGACTGATAGTTTTATTGGAATAAAGGTAACAAGCAAAAGTTTTCTTGCAATAAACGAAAAAAAAAAACATCTCCCCCTGGCGGCCATATTGAATATGCAAATGAGATGAAAATGTACGGTGCACAACTAGACCATAGGGTGATGATGTATGTTAAGTTTGATTAAGATTGGACAGGTAGTTTTCTTGGAATTAAGGTAACAAAGAAAAAACAACATCGCCCCCTGGCGGCCATATTGAATATGCAAATGAGATGAAAATGTACGGTGCACAACTAGACCATAGGGTGATGATGTATGTTAAGTTTGATTAAGATTGGACAGGTAGTTTTCTTGGAATAAAGGTAACAAAGAAAAACAACATCGCCCCCTGGTGGCCATATTGAATATGCAAATGAGATGAAACTGTACAATGCACAACTAGACTATATGGAGATAATGTCAGCCAAGTTTGATGAAAATCGGACTAGTAGTTTCCTTGAAATAAAGGTAACAAAAAAAAACAATATCGCCCCCTGGTGGCCATATTGAATATGCAAATGGGATGAAAATGTACGGTGCACAACTAGACCATAGGGTGATGTTGTATATTAAGTTTGATTAAGATTGGACTGGTAATTTTCTTGGAATAAAGGTAACAAGCAAAAAGTTAACGGACGGACGACGGACGACTGACGACGGACCACGGAAAAGCGATTTGAATACCCCACCATCAGAATGATGGCGGGCTAAAAATGGAATGCATGTCCCATTCAGCAACAAACAGCTGAGAGACAAAAGTTGACCAAATCCTTTTTGAGGTTGCAAACTTAATTATAATGTTAATAAGCTTCATCTGCGATATGGTTTATCTGAGCAACTGATCCTCAAATCTCTTTTTTTTTTAAATCCCACAATAAACCTTCATTTAAAAGATAAAATAGTTAGTTGATGTGAATTCTGTGGTAGATTGACAGGAGATGAGAAGGAGAGACAGGATACTGTGTATAAAGCAACAGCTCTCCTTTCTTGCTTAGGGATAGGGATGGTCCTTCGATTCTACAGACGAAATCTTTTATAACCACCATCAACTGCCAAAATCTTGTTTTACGAAAATTGTTGCCCATTGCTTTTCAAAACTGTAAATTAGAAGCCTTCTTGGTCCATTCTCGACCAATTTGTATTTTACTTTAACATCTATCATGTATCTTTTCGGTAAACTACAAACGTTCACATTTACCACAATAATTATTTGTGAGAAGGTGTAATGTGTAGACATAACATAGCAGCCATTTTGTCGGTAGGACGGATTCAAGCAAGATTTATTGCCAATCAAATCTCCAAAACTACTCTTTGACATTTACACTTGAACACAAGTAAATCATTTCAGGAGAAATTGGCTTTATTTTTATACATTTATTTTTGACAAATTAAAAAAGTAAACTAAAGCTTCTGCTCTCTCCTTTTGCAGATAATAGTGAAATGGCTATCAATACAGCCCTCTGCATATCTATTGATGCTATGCACCTGCAGGGCTGCATTGAGACCGTGAATCTAATTAGTCGGCTAACTTGATACGACCATGCATACATTACTTATCAATAGCAAATCAATACCTAATCAATGTATGTGTTGTCAACGCGGTATTATGTTGTCAGAGATTATAGAACCCTTGGAGATAGATAATGTGAACATGTAATTGGATACAACTGATTCCTGCAAGCTACTTACATAACAACCCTGATAAAAGGCAAGGGCAAATGGCAACAAAAAGATGTGCATTGATTGATTCATGGAGTTTGGCTTGGGCTTAATAACAGCTGATCTCAACAGCAATATTAGAACTTACACTTTTTCTAAAAGGAACACATTTCCTTATGCCTTGAAACCCTCAAATATAACATAAAGCATCTGCAGATATCTAGGTATTTCTGATGGAATCAAATTAAAACATTTCCACTTTCTTTTCCCATGATCATACTTTGTTCAATCTCTGTTCATCAGACTTCTTGTCCCAGCTGAAGATCCATACATCCTTGTCAAAACATGATGGAGTGATTGATTGGGGCTTTATGTTGAACTCAACAGCCAAGGTTATATGGCGGCAAAAGCACCAACGATCAAAAGATCACCCTCCCCACCCACATCTAAATATGGACGTTAGTATTTGGCATACTTAATGATCCTCCTTGATAGGGTCAGTATACATGGCTAAAGCACAGCCACAATGCTCCAGCCCAAGTATTACAAGGTATTCCAAAAAATTCTAGTAACTAAAGTCAAACTTCAGTCTGTCTTAAGTCTAAGAAAATATCATGTGTTTTGGTTTATTACAATAACTTTTGATTGGGAGTAAAACTTGTAGTCATTTTAATCAAAAAGGTTTCCCTTGTGCCAGTTAGCGTGTTTATAACATAGAGCCAAAGCAGCCAGTAGAGAATAGTCACAACTCCTAAGAAAGAAAGCAATCTATTTGTTAATTTTTTTGGTTTATTTAAACAACTATCAGGAATTTGGAACCCAGGTAGCCATATTTGCTCAGCTGGAAACTGTCAGCTAACTCAAATAGATTGTTATTTTCTTATCGCAACAGAAACAGAATATTTTTATCAAAATTTTAAAAAAGAATTTCTTATTGGTTTTATTCTTGAACTCCGTTATCAGGGAGAGCAAAGTATGAAACACTCGCTTTAGTTTGAATGACTTCTGAAGGTTTATTGGTCAACGAGAACCTACCAACTGAAGACAATTACAGAAACTGGTCTATATTTTTTTTAGTTAATATGATCATGTGTCTGTGACTTCATTTTTAAAAATATACATGATGGGGCTTTCTTCTAGATTACATGGAAGCAAAGAGAGAGAGAGGGGGGGGGGGGGGGGGGGGTATTTGGAAAAATACACATAGTGGGACTTTCTTCTAGATTATATAGAAGTAGAGAGAGAGGGGGGGGGGGGGGTATTTGGAAAAATACATATAATGGGGCTTTCTTCTAGATTACATAGAAGCAGATAGAGAGAGGGGAGGGGGGTATTTGCAAAAATACACATAATGGGGTCTTCTTCTAGATTACATAGAAGCAGAGAGAGAGGGGGGGGGGGGGGGGGTTTGCAAAAATACACATAATGGGGCCTTCTTCTAGATTACATGGAAGCAGAGAGAGAAGGAGGGGGGGGGGGGTATTTGCAAAAATACACATAATGGGGCTTTCTTCTAGATTACATAGAAGCAGAAAGAGAGAGGGGGGGGGGGGGGCGGCGCAGGTATTTGGTTACCTGGTTTAAGCCCCAGGGGATGGTTACATCATAGAAACCCAATAGTATATGCATGACTTTGCAAGGTGATGTCATACATAGCATTTATCTATGAAGATAGGTTACATGGCAATCACTACTGGTGTTCAGGGACAGCTACTAAAACAGCTAATTAGTGGCTGTGTACCACTACAGGATTTGTACAGGCCTCCTTAATTAACACCATAGACATCAGTCCTTAATACACAATTCACACATCTGCTTGTATCCTCAAAATACTAAATTATTTTATTTCAGAGCAAAATGACTCCTTAATTTATATATGTTTAGTAAGATGTGCCAGATGTGAACTAAACAATAAATAGGTAAAATCCCACTGAATTGAAAAAAAAAAAAAATACAGGCAGAATTTTTTGTACAAGCACAAAAAACATAAGAAATTTCCTAACACCCCCACCTTGATCCCAATTTGCTTTAAATGCCCACAAAATGGGGAAAAAAAACTATGTGGTGTTTCTAATATATAAAGCACATATTTCCATTCATTTTTTGCAAATGTAACAAAAGACACATTTTTGCATTTATATGAAAAGTATTATTATGAATGTATCATATAATAAAGAGTGCTGTTAAAAATAAAAAGAATATATTAAGAAAACCAACCTGCAAATCCTGGTCTATTCCAATTTAAACACAAATTCCTAAGGCAAGGTTAAACTTTCACTAGAATGAAGGGTAAGCCAAGCCACAATGTTACCACAAATATGTTGTCAAAAAGTCATTAGTGGAGGAGTTGAAAAATCGGCCAGGATCCCATGCTTGCTGAATACCGAGACGGCCATTAGCCTGGTTGGAAATTGCACAGTGATAGTTCCTGGCAGAAGCAAAGGTTATTCCAGTACCGAAGAATACTCAAACAATCTCCAATACAGAAGGGTGGTTTGTCGGGTTATTACCCCTAACAATTAGCTATCTTCATTAGTATTCATTGAGAGGTGTTTATCAAACTACATATGTTGGTGAGCCATGTTCCCAGATGACTGGCCAGTCACAGAGAAGCTGGTGATGAAAACCTCAGCTATACCTTGTGAAAAATAATCAATCTGAGCTGAGTGATAGAGGACCAACTACAAGCTGTGTGCTTGGCTTACAAACAGCCCTTACGGCCAGCAGCTATCCTCAGCCCAGACTCCATGTCGTATGCGTAGGACCCGATGCGCAAAGTGTTTCAGTCAGAGGCGCAAGACTTCCTGAATCGTAACCGGTCGATTGGTATGTAGACAGCAGACTGGTCAGTTCTCAGACAAAAAAAGGCCGAGAAAAAGAGCTAGTCAGTCTGATGATGAAAATAGTAACTGGTAGAGAGGGGCCATAAAGAAAGGAGACACAAGGCCAGCAGTTATCTGCTCACTCCTATTCTCATGTTATCTTCTGGTGATGATGAGATGAACCTCTACAAATTACATACCCAGCTGCAGTTACATTCCATCCAGCTACCAAAGTCAGTTGCCATGGTTACCATGAAATCCATATTCTCCACTACACACAGAGCCAGTCTTGCTTCCATTGCAGTGAGGGGAATATTGCCGGTTTCTGCCCACATGTTACAAGCCTCTCTTTTGATTGGTTGACTGGAATCCAGGTAAACTGTTCAGCTTACAAGCACACATGATGTATATAATCTACTGTGTATCTCCAAGACTTTGTATTGTTACCTATCCTTTTACATATAGAATAATTACAGTTTGTACTGGCCTACCTTAAATACTGGAAGAATGAAATACCAAAACCATTAAATGGAATAGAACAACCCAAAAAATCAACAAATTTAAGAACAAAATCCCTGCATATGAATATATTGAAGGGGGGGGGGGGGGGGGGGGCAAATTACCAAAATAAAATTACTGAATGGACACATTTTAATTTTGGACACCTTTTTACATTAAAGTGGTTTTGCCTGTGATTATAGATGAAATATTGAGTGAGATTTCCAGTCTTACAAGACTTATACGCCAGATTATCACAGATATAGTTTTTCCTGTACCTAACTACTTAGAATAGAATTTGGTTGTACTCTTTTTACCTGAAGAAAATGAAGACACAGAAGAGGTTAGTCATTGGCACCAAACTTTTAAATGGCAAAAATTCAGAACAATGGAATTTTGTTTCTCATTTTTGAAAGAATCCTAAACGACAGTGTTGGTTTTATCATCATATTTCTATGCATCTCTGTTCTCAGCGGCCTGTATATTAATTTGTTTGTGTCTTTTTTTAAATGAGTATAACAGTATTATCCTTATCTTTGGGATTACACTTTCTTGAAAAAGAGGAGGCTTCTTGTCTACATGTATAAGGCAGCCGGCATTTAGTGCTGGCGATAGGTGACTAACAACGGGACGTGGGTTCATTTCCAAGTTCAGGCATCATTCAAAAATATTTATGCCATTTTTCATCAAGCGAAATACCCAATCAGAATTTTTTCAATTTAACTTAGTGTGAGTGGGATTCGAACCTGCGACGCATCGATGGAAGGCCTGTGTCAGATTAAGGGAATATCACTGTGACTAAGGCCTGCAGAGAGAAACAAATCTTACATACAAAATCATAGATACTCCAAATAAAGTAAGACGATGCATTGCTGACGTTATCAATATTTCGACAAAATTTTATTTGTCATCTTAAGGAATTTTCTCCTGAAGATGACAAATAAATTTTTTTTTGAAATATTAAGATCAGCAATGCGTCGTCTTACTTTATTCAGAGTATCTATGCTTTTGCATCTTGCTAAGCTAGTTGGTGGATCAACAAAATCTTACATAGCTAATGGTTTAAATAATCACTCCAAGCTACCAAGTTAAAACATGAAGCGCTTTATATCTCACTATAAGGGAACACGCTGAAATGTCTGTTGGAAGGCTGCTATTAATAGACATGTATTTAATATTGATTTTTGCACCAAGGCTAGAGGGCAATAGATGTTCAATATAGACAGTGTACATGTGTGGTCAAAGTGGCATATATACAACTGATGCAGCACCTGTTGCCAGTAATTTCAAAACTATCTCACACAAATTTACTAAAATCATGGTTTCAATAGTATTACAACACTACAGTTTACTACTGTCAAATTATTATATATCTATGAACACTACAACTTACGGAAAATCTTCTTGTCTAAATACATAAACATATTTTCTTGGGGGGAAGAGGGGAAGGGGGGGGGGGGGGGGGAGGGGTACCAAACTCTTTGAAGGGAGGTAACTCATGAATATTCCACTGCCAAAAAAGAAAATTTATACTCTGTGAAAAAAGTGCACACACAACCATTTTTCTGTAGTATGCCTGATTAAACATGTACCAAGAGGATCTATATTAATTGGACATTACTAAATTA
This sequence comes from Lepidochitona cinerea, assembly GCA_963971465.1. Taxonomy (NCBI): domain Eukaryota; kingdom Metazoa; phylum Mollusca; class Polyplacophora; order Chitonida; family Tonicellidae; genus Lepidochitona; species Lepidochitona cinerea. The sequence goes on from OZ020557.1 coordinate 24,093,531, forward strand.
CACCTAGATTGACAAATAAGGTTTTGCTATTTTAATCTTTTTCAAAATTGATGGATTTTAGTAAATAACGATTCATATGTATAAGCCACATTTTAGCACTGAATGAATAAATTAAGAAACAGCAAAAAGATGGTCCATAAGCCAATCAGTAGAGAGAATGATAATCAAATAAACCAACTAGTTTTCTATCCAACATAACAGTTCTAAGATATCTTTCATGTCTGCAGGATTCACGAAGCAGGCGAGAGCAAATAGGAGCTGAGAGATTCCTGGTACAGTGTATTGATTAAATCGAGTATAAATGGTCAAACAAAGGGAAAAAGAAACATTACTTATTGACAGGCATCTGATCATACAGGCCAAATAATCAATTATCCACGCTAGAAGCTATCTTCGTTCCACAGTAGATGGGAGATATACATGTACCTTTCATCTTCTGCAACTTTATATTCCTCAATAAAGATGCCAGATTATTTTCCTGCATTTGTAGCCACTGTTATTTACGGAAAATATATCTAAACTAACTGAAGCATGTAGTAGTAGTAGTCAATGGGGTCTGTCTTCAAACTGACAATTAGAATATATCATAACCATTTCGATATTTCTTCTTTCAGGGGTGTGAGAGCAGGCCCGAGAAAAAAGAGGAAACTTTGTCTGTCAAGAATACTTGAGGACTTATTAAAGTGGCATGAGCCGCCAAAATTCACACTTTTTTAATAATTTCTGATTGTCACGACAATAAGAGGCTTTGAAGGCCATCCAAAGACTAAATGATTAGCGTTGGAACGAAGAAAATCTATACAGTATGTGTGGCCAATAAGAACCGAACTAGTGTTAGAAAACTAAACGAAATTTAAATAACCGGGACGACCATTAAATCATTCTAAGCCAAAGTTAGTTCAAAACAATACTTTATCGTACATTCAAGACTAGAATCCCTAAAAAGCTTCTGAATTATACGTCTTTAGAAAAATAGCAGATAATTTCAACATTCTGTTTTTACATCAAAATATAACATTTTGGCAGCTCATGGCACTTTAAAGCAGAACGATCAAAATTAACAGAGAGTCTTATGAAAACACAGCGTTAATGTTAAATGGGATCTCTGAAGTCTGCAGAACTATGTCCGAACAGGGAGCCAATAGTATTTGTAGGATTTTTTATTCCTTCTAAATGAATTTGCAACAAAGTACCATAATCTAAATTCATGCAAAACAACACAAATTTTAGCAGTTAAAGTGGTATTAACTATATATTTTCTGAATATCTATACCTTGCAGATGAATACCCTCAAAATAAGGACCAAGGATAAAATATACCATCCCAGGAGGGCTTTCTTATTGATTAATGAATGTAAGACTTGCAAGGCTGTTGTAACAAATGTTTCAGACAACGGTATGAACCGATATGATCATATCATGTAGAAGGATCTATAAATAACATGAAATCAGGTATTGACAGAACACTCCAGAAGGAAATGTTGCTGCCAATACAAACTGGACACAAAATAAACTCTTTGGAAATTCGGTTGCTTTATCTTATTATTTTACATAAACCATGTTATCTGTGCAGTGCCTGCTACAAAAACAATTGTTTTTGAACACTGGACAATTTCACATCAATCTGGACATGCTTGTGTGCTGAAGGGGGAGGTCAGGTTCTATGCGGCATGCCCCAGAAAATTTCCGTCCATGTTGATTGATTGGTGTTTTACGCCGCGCTCAAGACTATTTCGCTTATATGGCGGCGTTGCCAGTTTGAGTGTGGGAGGAAACCGGGCTCTGTGCCCAGAGGAAACCCACGACCTTCCGTTGGTAACTGGCAACCACACTCCATGTTGGCAACCAACAGCAATCAAATGAAAAAAACAAACAAACAAGTTTTAAGTTTTATTTGACCTGTGTTGGATTGGAACCCTTTGACTGGAGCATTATCACTCTGCCAACTGAGCGACAGAGTTGGATTGGAACCCTGGGACTGAAGGACTATCACTCTGCCGACTGAGCCACTGAATTGGATTGGAAACTTTTGACTGAGGGACTACCACTCTGCCGACTGAGCCACAGAGTTGGATTGGAAACCTTTGACTGAGGGACTACCACTCTGCCGACTGAGCCACAGAGTTGGATTGGAACCCTCGGACTGAGGGACTATCACTCTGTCGACAGAGCCACAGAGTTGGATTGGAAACCTTTGACTGAGGGACTATCACTCTGCCGACTGAGCCACAGAGTTGGATTGGAAACCTTTGACTGAGGGACTATCACTCTGCCGACTGAGCCACAGAGTTGGATAGGAACCCTTGGACTGAGGGACTATCACTCTGCTGACTGAGCCACTGAATTGGCTGTGAACCCTTGGACTGAGGGACTATCACTCTACCGACTGAGCCACTGAATTGGATTGGAACCCTCGGACTGAGGGACTATTACTCTGCCGACTGAGCCACTGAATTGGATTGGAACCCTTGACTCACTGATTAAAGATTTGTTAAATGAAATTGGCAAACAACAGAAACATGTGTTTCATACTGTTCAAAAACTCATCTTGTTACCTAAGAGCAAAATAGAGAAAAGGAATATCGACAAGTCAACGATATCATATAACCAGACAGACAGAATAATTACATTGTATCAAACTTATTTGAAAAAGCTCTAATAGACCAAAAGAAAATCTTTAAACCAATGAGGGAGAAGGTAATAAAGTGACGATATAATCACGGAAACGCCTAGTTGTCTTTCACAGATTCGATATAAAGCTGATAAAATGATTAGCCTCTGGTGAAAAAATGGTTTCCACTGATTACTTAACAATTCAGACTATCCGAATTAGAATAAACGGACATTAATCTGGGGGATGTATGTTAAGGTATTTTGTTAGAGCAAGAAAGCACCAAAATGAAGCTTCTACATCCAAGCTAATTGAATTCTGTCTAATAGCTCTTATCTTAGGTTTGTATGGGTGACCAGCTTCTCCAATATTTTTTATTTCAACACATATCCATTAGTATTTTAAGGAAATTTGAAGATTTGACAAAAACCTCTTCAAGTTATGGAACAGAAAGAAACGGAGATATAGACAGAAAGAGAATATTACATAATCCAATGTAGATGCCATATTATGCAACAGAAGATGTCAAAAATGGTTCGTGACATATCCTCTAACCATAAAGTATATGTTGTGAAAAAATGAAAAAGTTATGGAGCGGATGGGAATTCAGGACAGATGGGTGATACTGGGGATACCATAATACGAGTAGCGACAGACTTTTTTTAAGTCCTATCCCTGCATAATTCCTTTTATAATGGGAAATGATTTACATGTTTAGTTATCTTTTTTTAAGTGTGTATGTAATTAAGGGATAGCACGAGCGTTAACTTTTTTCATAATTGACTGATGTTTTATGCCACTCTCATGGTTCGTTCAGTTATAGTGGCGGAGGAAACAGAGCTCTTTGCCCGAAAAAAAACCCTATCTTTGACAAGTATCTGGCAACTCTTCCATATAAGCCAGTGATTGGGTGAATAAGTACCTTTTCTCAAGACCAAGGGGGACAACTGGTGCTGTACATATATACCAAATCACAGACATGGACAGCAGTTGGAATAAAATCTTTTAGATGTAAGTTTTGAAGTAACTTCAACAGCCGGCTCTGTTAATAAATATGAAATATTGCACGTTCAAAGAAGGTTCTTTTAATAGTTTAGCTAAAGTATATTGTGAGTAGCTAGCAATTAGATTTCACTTATATGAAGAACACTAAGACAAACTTTTTCTTTTTTACAACATGAAATCAATACAGAAGCTACGTATTGTATTTATAAGCAAGGACAATATCTTTTGCAGAAAGCAGATCTAGTAGACAAAAGTGATGTCATCATTGTGCCAATATGGCAAAAGTTTGTATCGTCAGAATTGTTATTTTCTCAATAATAGGACATATTATGTTGAAAGCCCTCTATATTTAACTGCCATGTATACATGTATAAGCAAAAAATATATTTCAATCATCTAAGGGGCCTCGGTGGCTCTGTCCGTGAGTGGGATATTAACAGGCCAGTCTAGCAAAGTATTTCAATCATCTAAGGGGCCTCAATGGCTCTGTTCGCAGATATGATATCTGTACATGGATGAGTTGCCAGGTACTTGTTTAAGGTGAAGGGTTTCCTTCGGGCAAAGAACCTGGTTTCGACAAAAGTCATCCATCCTTTAACCACCCGTGGTCTACTAGTGCATCAACCGGCTCATCTATAAAATCCAAGACAAACTGCTGTTTGTCATCAACCTAATTTATGTAATATCACGGGTCTTACATTATTATAACTTATGATTAAATATAAACGTCTAAATGATATACCTCTTTTTAACACAATTAGAAACTTGTCTCCATGGTTATTTTAGACAGGAAGGTTTTCCTTGAGCCTGTGTGTTTTAGTGTTCATAAATACAAAACCAAAATGCCAATCACAGCAGCCAAAGAGTTAAATCATTCAAATGTATGAAAACTTTGTTTGTGCACAGGACACTGTCACATGTGTTCATTACGACCGCTCTCTAATTACATTCACATGTTTTCAATACTCCTCAACAAGGAAGGAAGGAAGGACATCAGCTAGACAGGTTTTTAAAAAACAACTAACTTTGATCATTGAAAAATCAGACATATTTCTTTAATGACAATCCCCAGGCATCTTTGTTGTTATCACAGAACAACAAACAATTTTTACTTTCTCTCCTAGGCAAGATCTAATTGGTGGACTTCTAAGAATTAACAAGATTTTAATGTTTATAGCCATAAAACCCGTAAACTTGTTTGTTATAAGCTATCAGTGTAAGAGTTAATGATGTAAAAACTGAAAGAACTTATTTTCAGGGTTCATCAGTGTAGGTTATATATAATGCGGACAACAATAACATACAAAACCAAATCTCCAATAGATTTAAGAACACTAAAACACACGGGCACAGGGAAAATCTTCTTGTTTAAAATAATCACAGAGACAAGTTTCTAATTGTGTTAAAAAGAGGTTGTTATGATATCATATCCTTGATTTAATGATTTGATTTTGTAATAGTTTGATAGTTGTTCCTTCAGATAAATACTGTGTATGCTCTTGTTTTCTTTTTTAAAATCTTTTACAAAGGCAAATTATAAGGTGGAAAAATGATGTACATTAAATCAAACATTGGGCATATGTTTCAGTACATTTTTTAAAAATGTTTTAATTGAAACTTGAGATTAGAAATAGCATATATTAGAAACTTACAACAGCTTGTAATGTGCTAGATGGTGACCTTTTCTGTATGTCCTATTACATTATCATAAACACTAATTGCTCCTTTTGTGTGGGTTGATGATGACTCCAGTTCCACTTATTAATATAACATGCTCTACTTCAATGTAATGACAACATTCCAGACCAATAAAAACATTTCTGCAGAACATTTTATCCCAAAGAAGGGGAGATAACTGGAGTATTCCAAACTTCTTTTACAGGTCCTAACTAATACTTTAGTATCGTATAAGAAAATTTTAACTTTCATCAAAATGCAATATTCATACTTAATATTCATTGACAGACTGCAATTTTATGCCACACTTAAATAAGAAGTGATAGATGTTTCAGTTAGCATATCATGAAAGACTACATGCAACAGTACTAGCAAGGAATCTATAAGAATATCATCATCATAAAGGAGACATGGCGGCCGTTTCACAAAGCCGTCGCAAAGTGCGATCAATCGCAGTTGCCATGACGCCATATCTCTTCACTATGGTATCCATTAGCAACTAGGCTTTGTTTGCGATGCGACTGCTTTGTGAAACGAGCCCCAGGTTATATAAATTGAGTCATCAGAAGAAATTCTGAGCCTATTTTAAATCATATTCAGTAATCCAGCTAATCTATACCTCTTAAAATGTATTACCAGCGCTACAGATAATTTGTTTTTTCTTGCCAGTACAGTACTGGCTAATTTGAAGTTGTACCAGTACAGAGTTAGCTCGACATTCAACATGGTTATGTGTCGACATTCAACTAATATTAGTATTAGTATAATAATACATGTAGTTTATATTGTTACAGTGTTATCGTTATATGTGTTATAATGAATAAAGTTAATAGACAAGTGAGATCAAACTCGCTAGCATGGCCCATTGATATCATAATTTATAAATATGTATTTATAAAAAAATTAACAAAAATAGGGTTGAAAAAAAACATTGTATGTTTAAACAAATTGATAGCATTATCAATCAACTAAACTATACACATTTTGTCAATAATGCTGTTTTTTTACTCTCTATAAAAACGCATTACCAACAGCCTACTTGTCATGTTCGATATCGGTGAATCTAAGTTGAATTTTGAAATGGCCGGTTGAATCAGCAAACAAGTTAGTCCTTCTCTGAATTCAATTCTTTATCCTTTAACATTTGACACCAAGAAATGAGAATACTATTTTGATGCATTTTTTGAAGTTTAAATTGAGTAACACAAAAACCTATCTGCTAAACTTAAAAACACTGTTGAACAATAAACCAGGGGAGAGAACTGGAATCAACTAAATCACTGGCACAGCTATTGAAAATATCAACCAATCGGTGACCTCCATTGCTATGTGATCGGTTCACTAAAATCTCGGAAAACTTTGATATAATCATGTAAACAAAGAAGTGCATTACATCACAAACGAATCTGCTGTCTCTGCAGATGGGTTTGTAATTCCTTTTCGTTGTGCTGGTAAAACTCTTGATACACCCATACACACGTTCATCAGGTCCTATTCAGTACGTTTGGTTTTATTTGCATTCCGTATAGTGTGATTTTTTACCCATATTTGTGTGTAGGGGCCTTATCCTCCTGTGGGTTACCCTCCAGAAACACAAATATATAAAACCCAGTATTAAAGATTGACGAATTGATAATTTCACATCACACTCAAGATTGTTTTGCCTAAATTGCAGTATCAAGTTCAGCTTGGAGAAGACCATTAAAAAATGTCTATGCAAATAATTTGGAAAAAAACTTATGATCCAAATGCCATACAATACAGTCAACATTATGTTTACACAGATTGTAAAGCTTTGTCAAAGAAAATATGATAAAAATTATGTGTATATTACATCAAGCATGTACTGATTGATGGATGTTTTTTTGCCTCATTCTAGACCAGTATTTGGAAGTGTCCTCAATATCTATATTATATCCACTATATTACAATGCTATATGTATAGAAAATGACCAGTATTTAGAAGTGTCTTATCTATATTACATCAAACATGTATCCACTTTATTACAATGTTACATGTAGAGAAAATGACCAGTATTTAGAAGTGTCTTTTCTATATTACATCAAACATGTATCCACTATATTACAATGTTACATGTATAGAAAATGACCAGTATTTGGGAGCGTGTCATTTCTTCTACATGGACATAGGATCAAACAGATATATTCACTTTATTACATGTACATAAACTAAAACTGTGAGTGAATAAAACTATACATGTACATACTTACATACAGTTTGAAAGAATCCTACGAAAACTAAATCTACCAGCCAACCATTCAGGGCTTAGTCATAGCCACATCACTCATACAACTAACCCTTACTACACACCTTTAGCAGGATGTTGCAAGAAAATTTATAAAATAACTAAGAATAGACAATAAAACACAGGCCAAAGGATTTCACTACTTAATGATCGGTTCTGGTAGCCTGTTGTAACCAAAAGTCTGCTAACCATTATGAAAGCCACAATTTACGATGGGGTATAAAGGTCTAAATGAGGTCTATACACAATTAGAAACTTGTCTCCGTGGTTATTTTAGACAAGATTTTCCCTGTGCCCCTGTGTTTTAGTGTTCATAATTATGAAAGCCAGAACATGTATATGGGCCAAGTTCCTGTCTGTCATCAACCTAATGAAATATCATGGGTTTTAATTTATTACCACAACTTAGGATTGGGTATAAAAGTCTAAATGATATACCTCTTTTTAACACAATTAGAAACTTGTCTCCATGGTTATTTTAGACAAGAAGATTTTCCATGTGCCAGTGTGTTCATAAATATATGGTATGATGTATAATCAAACTAGTATTGGTACTGTTTCGTTCCCAGCATTTCAATATACTGAACCAATTCAATGTTTCTGACTGACACAGAAATTATCTGGCCTGACAACAAACAGTTTGAAAATCGTTTTATATCGGGAAAGGAGTAAAGCAAATTTATTGTTTTACAAAAAGTGGGCGAGACATTGATTAAGAGAAGGAAATCACAAATGAGGCATTGACTGAGGATTGACTGATTGATTTATACGCCACAACTTTAAGAGGCATTAAAGTTGAGGTAACAATATTAACTCAAGAGGTTTATGGATTACAACTTCTGCTTATTTTGAAGCGATATTTCGGTATAGATTCCAGTACTGTTATTAAACATAAAATGTCGGTTCACAAATAAACAGAAGTTGTAATCCATAAACTCAACACTGTAATCAACACTCAAGATTATTGCACTTATATGGAGGCCTTGCCAGCTTTCTGACAACTCTTTCACAGAACGCAATCGAGTGAAAAAATACAAAATCCGCTAAGAAATTTTTCAATTTAATTTAGTGTGAATGGGAGTTGAGCCTGCAGCGCATTGATTGAAGTCTTGTGTCGGACTTAGGGAAACTGAAAATAAATAACATCGAAACTTCAGTTGAGTTAGAGAATGTCAGCCGTTGTGCGAATACGCGTCATGTGCTTCGGAACTCTAAACAGAGCTAGATCCTACTTTGCTAGATCCTTTTAATTTCTTTGTTCATTTGTGCTGTTTTTTAGCAAATTTCAGTGTGGTGGACTGCAGCAACGCTTAGGGAATTCAAACTACTGCAGTTTCATATTCAATATGTACTCAAGAGTACAGCCTTCTTTGTTTCTTGAGCGTCAATATTTTGTGCCAGACTCAAGTTGCAGGAACTGATGTGGTGCAACTATGTATTAGAAGTGGTATATAGTAAATGTTGTTCAGTGTTCACATAGGCTACCCATGTCATTCCGACATTATTTTGTATAAATTACTGTGCGTGAAATATGTTTTTGCATGACCTCCACATAATCATTCATCGTGATAAAATAAGGCCTGTTAATATATTTGGCGTACATCATGATAGGTCATCAAACATGACTAAAGTAAAGAGACAATACCCAAAACCTGAGGATGCTGATTATAAAAACTACCTTACATCTCCAAGATTGGTATTGTCCGAAAGGTATCATTTCTTGATAAAAATGATGAACAGTTTACTGGTTCAGGTAAAATTATTTTCTCTATGTTTGGCAGCTCATGGCGCTTTAATAAGATTTCAATTGAAGTTTGACTCACCTTCAGTATAGCGACGCATACAAAACAATTAGCGATGTGTTTAACAGAGGTATATACAGGTAGAGAGAAGTTGACATCAGGACGATAGCTTCAAAGAGAGAGCCTGGTTAATGAGGAGTTATCTTCACAGTGGTCAGTATTTGATCACCTGTCTCACATTAACCAGACACATGTCACTTTACCTGACCAGTTTAACCACAAACTTACAACTACATAAGAAACACAGAGCACTTTCTACACGATACTTCACAGCCTCACAGCACTGCTCCTTGGCTGAGTGCAAAAATTTAATGCAAATCGACACAAAAATATTGTTGACATCAATGTGCCATTATTCATAATTTAATAATTAAAAATACCCTATTATTTTCATATGTATGATGCAAGCCAGTCCACAAGGTCACAGTGGAAAATAATTAAGTTATTTCCGATGATGTTTTGGATTATGATGTTATTGGCTTTTGGTGCCCTAAAAGTAAGATATAGTTTAGGTAAATAATGGGTTTATACATCAGGATTCTACAGTAAAAAGTTTTGTGCTCAATTTTTAGTCAATGTTGTTTACATGTGAAGTCCAATAGTTGATTAGGCTTGTGAGCAGAACGTTAAGAGACATCCACACCCAGAATGCAAATTGCTATATCAATGAACGTCTCTGCTGTTGTCCAGGGCCTAGGGGTAATTTCACTAAGTCGTCACAAGCGCAGTTACCATCAAACTAGATCATTAACCAGCGACTCGGGCAAGTTTGCTCTGTGAACACTTTCTGGACAATTGTAGATCATGTTGTTTTTTTGTTGCTTTACAGGTGTACAAGCTGGAAAGAGCAGATGGCTTTCTGTATTTGTCCTTCACAGAAAAAGTTAAAACTTTCTGTTTTTGTCGAAATTTGAAACTTTTTGCATCATTTTTACTTTTAATAAGAAATTGATGAAGACAAAAAGTAGAACATAAGGGCCTACAAGATCAGTAGTGGATATCCCGAGTCCCTTGATTTCCATCATTCAGTAAACAAATGTCATCACGTAATCTGTCGGTTTTTCAAATTCTCACAAACAAACATGTTTGTAAAAAATCTTTAACAGCTTCTATCATGATACCTGTTTTCTGACAAGATGAAACATAATTCTTATCTCACCCTGACATTGTTAACATCATGTCATCATAACAGGATTAACCTAGATATCAGCAAACCTTACTTTTTATTTGCATTATCAAAATCTCACATATGGCATAAATAGTCAGGGTTTGAAATGGTGCATGCACCTTGTAACATTTTATCTTGTGCATCCAAATATAAATTGGTGCACCCGTTTTCGAAATATCCCACATTTTGGGTGTGCACCCAGTAAAAAAATTTGAATTCAGCCCCGGATAGTTAATTATTATTCACAAATGCTGAGAATGATTAAATAAAATTAAGTTTACTTGGTAAAGAGACCCCCCAGAAGCAGGGACTATTGCAAGCTATACTAAAGAGTTTCTGACACCAAAATTACTCAGAAGCGGGCAGTCTACTCCGGCTTTATGAATGCAATGAGCCCTGACTCCAAAATATGGCCGTCAGTATAAAAAAATAGTGATTTTGGAGTCAGAAACCCAGACTATGCTAAGAGAAGAGGTGAACAGAAATAGATTTTCTTGAGTATAATTTGTACAAGCATTAATTCCGATGTAACTACATCAACTGTTCATATATTATTTATGAACACTAAACATATCAAGTGTACATCATGCTCGGATCTTACTTACATGTACATGTAAATGCAGCAGTACACTTGTAGATATATACCTCTGTCCAGATTGCCCTTACAGACAATTCTATAGGAAAATCCATACACAATTTCCAAAGATTTGCCCTTATATACTGGGCGGACATTTTCAAACCTAGACTGCTAATTTGATGTGTATTAACCCAACAACAATGTGAGGAGCAAGCTTCATGTACACATCTACCCCTACTACAGCAGTTTTAACATGGATGAATAAAGAAAACAAACACATTAAACCCAGATTTTCACAACAGCAAAATTCGATACAGACAAGCAGGTTTTCAGAAGCAAAATGTATTCCATGTTTCATATAACGAACATATCTAAAGTTCAGATTGACTGCGGCCCTTTTTCCGCAGTTGAAAAAGGATTTTGGAAAGACCAAACCAATTCATTTCATGGAAAAGGAATAACAAAGATTTTTTGTTATAGGAATCAACAGATGAGCATTTATGAGGCTTTTAACGCAACAAACTATTCCCCCCCCCCCCCCCCCCCCCCCCCCCGAGTTCTCAACGAACTCAATACTTCGGTTTAGCAAACCACTTTCATGAATATACCAGATGGTTTGCGAAGAAATAAAAATGCTGTTTGAACTTTTTCAAGTTTTCCATTGGGACACCTCACTCTACTTAACATGTATTGGTAATGATCACATAACCCACAAACAATCCCACGTGAGATCTCATGGTGTAGAAACTACATAAAATTTGTAGAAAATTGAACGACGAGTTTCAAATTATGCTCCGGAAATGATTGTGTTACAGACGTACAGACAAGCTGAAACCAGTATACAAAAAGATTACAGCAGACATACTTAAGTCTGGATCTCTCCAATATGTGCAAAAGTAAGAGAGAAGCCTTTTGGCTATTGAAAATAGGTTTTGTTCCTAATTGGGAAGTGTGAATATCATCAGATCAGGAAAATAATTTCTCGAACCCAGTCCAACAGCTAGAAGTACCTACCTTTCAGAAAGCCAAGTTCATACTTTACAACACCACCCTAGTTCTTGCCCCCTTACACACCAGCAAGATCAACAGCCAGTCCTAGAGCACCCCAAGACATCGACACACTGAAAATGAGCAATGAGAGCATTTGGTTAAATTATACTCATATTTACCTTTCCACAATATGAAAATAAGCGACAATGAACTAAAGTCATCCATGTTGATTTTGACAGGTCGTCGAAGTGCTGGTTGTGTCGACCAAAAAAGACAATTTGGACACCTAGATTCAAATGTCTGGCTCCACATAGTATAAATTGCTCGATATGCATTTAGAACTTGATTACTTTGTAAAAATATGACAAATGTTAACTAAATCACATAAAAATAATGTCCAACTGTATCGCAAAAATTGTGAAAAATAGGATAATTGAGCTGGGTTGGCTAAAAAATTCAACATTAAAAGAATTGTGTCGGCAATTTAGTTTTTACTCCAAACTACCTTTGGGTATCAGTGACTCAGTAGATTAAAGTGATAAGGCCTCAGTCTGACACAGGCCTTCAATCGATGCGGCGCGGGATCACATCACAGTCAGACCAAATAAAAATTGAACAATTTCTGAGTGGATTTTACCCCTGATCGCTCTATATGGTCAAGAGCTCGCTGAAACAGCAATCAATCAATCAATCAACCAATCTCTCCTGGATACCACACTTTTTTTGTGCGTTTTTGTATTGGGACTTTCTTGGAAAAGAATAAAGGCCAAAGGTAAAAATATATTAACTGGCTTTTAGATGGTTGGATCTAATTTGAAAGACCATTCGTGCCTGCATTTGTCAGCCTGGCGAGAACAGTATAGTGCGTCAGACAAGAGATATGTCATTAACAATCTAAGAAGTAATATTCACAAGTTGACCGGAGGCCATCTTGACAATAGGCTAGTACGACATGACAAGTACAACTAGAAACACTATTTTTGGCCCTAAAGGGAACAAATGATTTTCATTTCCATTTCTGGTAGACATTGGATGACAGAAATCTCGATGGTCACTTATTAGAGATTCCAGACATGCATGGGCAGCATGTTTAACAGTCAATCTATGGTCAGCTGTATATGAGCAGGGATTGAGCCAACCCTACATGAGTAAAATGGAGTTCAGTTAAACCTACACTGTAAATACATTAAATTAAGTCAAACCTAGACCAGCATGAAAGTCTGCACTTGCACCAAAAGGTTCAAACCTAAATGAATGCAATTGCCAGACACAAGCAAAACAAGAGCCATCAGAAGATGACGTATCCCTCTGCCCCACATAAGATTGTGGAAGTGGAAAATATTTCATTTGCATACAGGCTGCCCTGAAAAACTGTATGTCTACATAAACAAGCACCTACTGTCTATGTCTTCCTGTACAGTGAAAGTGTATCTGAAAGAGTTGCCAGGTATTCACCTACGGTCAGGGGTTTCCGCTAGGCAAAGATCCCAGTTTCCTCCCCACTAAACCTTGTAATGATGCCATAAAAGTGAAATAAGCTTGTTGAGTGTGGCGTATAACATCAACCTTTGGTGATACTATCACATGTTTGATCACATCAGTTTCAGAGCGCTCATACAATCCCCAATCAACCGGAGGCTATCAAGAAATTCGTCTGACGAGGGTGTACAACAGGCCCTTTATAAAGGAATAGACTTTGAAGACTCAAGAGGTTATCAACATGTTAAATTTCTAATTCCCCCATCCCATTGGATGTAATGCTTGCCCCATGCAACTGATCAAACATTACAGTAAAATGAAATGAGAATGAAGAACTTACATGTACAAAATCACTGAGAGTCATTAAGATATATGAAGTGTGTATTTTAAGACCCTGGACTGCAAGGTCATTTAATTTGCCTAAAAATTACGAGACTTTGTTAAGAGTTACCTATGAACCAAGCATAGTCACACAAATGTCTGATGTCTGACATGGTCCAATGACCCACTTCACCCTTCAGGCTAATTTTTAAACAATGCAATTTGACGTCCTACAACTATCATCAAACAATCCTAAAGTCATCTTCATACACTTGTTCCAAATATATGAAGCCAGAACCTAATGAAATACCATAGGTTTAGTTTATTACAACATTTTATGATGGGGTATAAAGGTCTAAATGATATTATACCACTTTTTAACACAATTAGAAACTTGTCTCCGTGGTTATTTTAGACAAGAAGATTTTCCCTGTGCCCGTGTGTTTTAGTGTTCATAAATATGAAGCCAGTGTGAACATTTTTATTTTTCAAGGTATTATTTAGAGGGTTTTGGTTAAATCACAATGAGTTTGTCATGCATTTTACAACTCAAAATTCTAGGTGGTAGCCAAGTCAAACCGCAGTGGCTCAAAACTGATATTGTACAGTGCCTGGTACATGTATACACTTTTCTGAAAAAGTCACCAAATGAAGATTTTGTTAAAATTGAGGAAGGCTTATCATTTGGATTGCTGGATTATCCCCCCCCCCCCCCCTCCCAAAAAAGAAAAGGAAACGTTATGATTGGGTTTTCATTCTATAGCCCTATATCCACCGGTTGCCATATACTGTCAGAAGGTCTTCCAGGAACTGAGCATGGTTTTCACCTGCCGAATAAACTTGGAAATCTTGTCACATAAGGATCAAGCACACACGTAGTGCACACGACAGGATTTGACTAAGCTGTGATGCAGGCGTGGCTGAGAGCTAACCTGTTTTCTCTGTGTGTCATGTAAATTTCTAACAAGGCAGTCAGGAAAGTATCAATCACATTTGATATTTTCTGTGGTGGCAAGAAACTCAAAGTTTGTGCACATTAGCAGAGCTGAGGTGAGGTCAATCATATATGTCTACCTGACCACTTAAAATATTACTTAACATGGACAGTGACATTCATGTAGGTCAACAAACATGCGTGACCATGAACTTGCCTCAGATGAGAGCTCTATATCTACGCAGAAATCTGTAGTTGCTCGCTCGGGCACACATGCCTTGCAGCTCAGCCGCATCTGCCGGTCTGCGCTGGGCCTAAGATTAAATATTTGAATGAGACAAAACTTATTAATCAATCCTTCTACATTTATAGGCAGTCTTGCACAAAGCTATCATTTAAAAAAAAATCCAACCAAACATGATGCCTCATTAATAGAGCAACTTCACAGCTTTCAATATAAGTACCAACTTTTTTTTTTTTGATTATGAAATTTTGTATTACAAGTATATGCGAGATCAAAATAGGTCATCCAAGTTGATTTTTACTGAGCTAGACAATAAAAGTGTAGCCTTCAGTCGTCTGCCGAAGCTGGCTTTGAATGCGCCACACGAATGGTTTGCACTGAAATGGATTAGCGCTAAATCCATATTGCCCATGTACCAGTGTAAGTGTTCTTAAAATCAATTTTACTGTTCAGGACTTATTTTACACAACATTGTATATAGCCAAATTTAGTTATATATGCTAAGGCCGTCCTTTTTAGCTTCGGTAAACCGCCCGCCCCTACCAAAAACCTGCGAACTTATATCCACTTTCTGCTCAATTCTTTTTTTTTCTTTTCAAACAATAGAACTGCTACACTAATATTGTTTTGAAGGGTCGGGTTACGTGAAGCAAACTTATCTTTATGGAAGGCATAAATACTGAGATATAATGGCCATATTAAAAATCACGCACACAGATATTCATAGCAAAACCTACTATATTGGCAGCAGCCTTTTTGAGATAATCTCACTCAGGCATGCATTTTGTAGATGGCATGAATATCTGATTTATCCACTACTCCATCAGATGCTGTTAACCTCTTTATGGGAACAAATGCCACTTTCAAATTGTATGGAACCAATGTGCTTTACCAAATTTCCATTGTCAATTTAAATCACATTGTGGGTTTTCTTCATTTATAATTCAGTTCAGTAGATTTGCAAATTAAAAATAATACTCCTTAAAGAATGCTCATACTTTTATCAGTAGCAGTGCTCAAGACTGAAGACAGATATACAATAGAGAAAAAATAACGACATGAACACTTCTTTCATTATTCATACAAGCGTGTTTGATGGGTAGGGATGTCAACTTCAGAGGCTCAATGAGACGGATGAATTGATTTGTTACGAGCAATCCTTTCCGTTGGAAGAAAACGGATTCTCAGATACAATCTCTTCATTCAACAACCTTACACAGTTTATTGACAATTTTCTATAGGGAGGAGAAATTGGATAACAAGCTAAAATTAGATTTTACCCTGACCTTTAAAATTTCCTTTCCTTTTTTTCTTGGATTCTGACCTACTTTTTTCATGTAGAACGAGCAAAATGGCAGTATTTAAAGAAATAGAATTAGAATCTAGCCAGTGAGGCCCAAGGAAGCTTTAATAATTTAGGCTCTCTAGACATATATCAATAACATAATCTAATTTAGGGAAGACATATAAGACATGTATGAGATGTATCAATGACTGGAACAGTTCAACAGACACTGCTTAATCTCAGCACAACGGAATTAAAGTCCCATAAGTCAGACTGATGAAACTAATGAATTATATAATTATGTGGCTGAAAATGGAATCAACTGTTAAGTTCAAGACAGAAAATTTTCCCAAACAAATGTTCCTTATTCACGTACATTCAAATACTACGCCTGTAATATTACCCCAAATGTACTTATGTGTTCATAGGCTTTCTACGAGTTACCGTATCAAAAGAAATATATTTCTATGTCTGTCATCAATCATCTACAGTAAGTTCATGCGACTTTTACAACTTGCGTCCTGATAATGGCTTGATTAAACAGTTCATCCACAAGGCTCAATATTAATTTACATTCATTTAGCATCTTCATGTATATACCTAGAGTCTTTTTCTGTTTTGTTCATAGTGATCTCAAACTACATGTACACATGTAAGACCCTTTTGCTACCAATTTATTTTAGTAGAGAAGCGGCACAATGGTTGTGGAAGGGTTACTTGTATTCAAAATTTTGAAATTGTATACTTCATTCTGAGCACAAGGGCTTACATGCACATGTACAGGCTTTTGAATTAACTTATTTCCCCACGAGAATCTGCAGAAAAAGTTGAAGTTTTGTATAAAACCCACTTGCCTATGTTACTGGCTAACCAGATCTATATACAATCAATTGGTTAACAAGCCCGATAGCTGGTGGTAACTGACTTCTGACACTGATAAATTCACAAGTACTGCTATTACAAATGGATTTTTAAGCATGATCTTACTCGATCGCATCCCAAAAAAGCAATCTATCTCAGACACCGTTCTAAACTGCTCACAGTCAAATGACCAGTATACCTCCGCCACAGGTTGCCACGGCAACAATTGATTCATAGGGCAAGGAAATTTTCATCCTCTGCACAAAGCGGTACTTTACATTACGTTCGCTTTCAGTACGGTAGTGTACTATTGATCGGCCCTCCTCAGGGGCCCAGTCATTCTGACTTCAATGCAAGAATGGTGATGCTCAAACCTTGGATTAGGCGATCAAATACAATTCATGTTTCACCAAAGTTGGCCCCAGGCAGATTAAAGCAAAACAGAAAAGATGCTCAATCAAATTGCACATCTAATGAGGAATTTAACAAAAAATAAAGCATTGAAGATTGGAGAAAAAAAACATGAGCTTTGTTGTGTTCAGACCCGTTAAAGTCAAAAGACATGGCTGTACAATTTTGAATCCTTAAACTGGAAAAAAAGCTGAAACAACAAAAAATCATGTTTTTTCTTCTTTCAATTGTTCCATCCCAGTTACTTGGATGACCACAACCTTTTCCCGATACATGGTCAAATAAATGTTTTTAGTTTGGGGGCCCCATCAGGAAGAATCCGTTAGAATGCAGGCCTTGGAGACATTGGTCAAAGAAATTCCAAGTGAAGTAAAACTCATAGAAGATTTTACCAACTTGTATTTAAATGAAATGACAGTTGCTTACATTGACAGCAGCAGTGATGGCTAACTTGATCTGCCAAAATATTTTATTTTTCATTTGCTTTAGACAACAATGGCCATTTGCAGGAGATAAAACCTGAAATTTGGACTTTGGAAAATACAAAATCTAGAACACAAATTACAGGCCGCCTTGATATAACAGATTTCCAGGTGATCGGTAGATCGATCTCCCGATTTTGATGCCTGGAGATCGATGTTTCGGTCATAGAGAGAAAAGCGTAACACTGCACAAGGTCTTGGTAATGAGGATATACCAGCGAAGTTTCAAACCAACCCTGACTATTACCAGAAATATGCCGCGGACAAGAAATCCGGACGGACGGACAAAGCAGAGACTATATGCTCCCCCAAAAGTTTTCGCGGAGCATAATAAAAATGCATTAGCTTATTTCCGATCAGGATAAGAACATTTCAAATTGAATGTCAAGAACGTGTTATCCATCATGCGTTATACATCATAAATTCGACATTGTACATGCATAAATTTGGACACTTCCTTCTGTGGTACTTGTTGCATCATGGGTAATGTGAACCGAAAGGACGTTTATTGATTTCGTAGTTTGTTAAATAACTAGAAAACTAGTTACTCGAAACCCCTTACGGTTCTTCTGCACTCTCCTGTCTTCGGGACATTCCACTTTCAGGGACAAGAACATGTGCAGTCATCTTTGACAAAAGAAGAAGAATTGAATATGGATTGTTTAAAGAGGCACGAGCTGCCAAAATATTGATATTTTGAAGTTAAAGTAAAAACAGAATGTTGAAATTATTGCCTATTTTTCTCAAGACGTATAATTCAGAAGCTTTTTAGTGCTTCTAGTGGCGAAAATGTACGATAAAGTATTGCTTTGAACTAACTTTGGCTTAGAATGAATGAATGGTCGTCCCGGTTATTTAAATTTTGTTTACTTTTCAAACACGTATTCGGTTCGTACAGGTAACATACTGTGGAGATTTCCCTCATTCTAACGCCTATCATTTAGTTTTTCAATGGCCTTCAAAGCCTCTTACTGTCCTAACGATCAGAAAGTATGAAAAAAAAGTGTCAATTTTGGCAGCTCATGCCACTTTAAGTAAAATACATTTATAACATAACTGTGCTGTTATTCGTGTACATAAAGAAAAGTCATGACATAAATATCGTACGTAACTGGTTATATACAGTAAGGCTTGTAAATGATTCAGATTGGCCGAGACAAGAGCGAAATTATTCATACATACACCTGAGGAAGTTTTTATATAGATTTCATTGTCAGCTTAGCTATCAGTTGTGGCTTTTGAGTTCCTCCCCCTAAACCTAGCGACATCGCCATATAGGTGAAATAATCTTCAGTGCGGCGTAAAACAACAATCAAACAGTTCTAGTAAGGTAGATGGGTTTTCCATGGATAATTCATAGACGTATATACAATGTACATGTCCTGTACATCTATAAGAAAGATTTAAGCCTTTATTTAAATTATACGTCAATTACTTCAAGTTAACTTCACCGTTTTGCCTGAGCAGCCTAAAAAGTGACCATCCCGTCGAGAGTGGATAGGTAATTAGTCCCGATGGGTCCACTTGTGACGATTGATTGGTGTTTTACGCCAGCACTCAAGATATTTGCCTTGTATAGTGGCATTGCCAGGTTTAGTGGGGGTGAGGGACGTTCGGCGAGTACCTGGCAACTCTTTTTTACGGCGCACTTGTGACGAGAACGAAAGTCAAGCTTTTGACCTACATGTACATTGTGTAGATAAATTCAGAGCTAACTTTAATAAAACATTTGATAATGTTTAATTACATGAGTCCTGATAAGAGTTTTCAATGTTTTGGGGCAAGAATTTCACTGAAGTCAGTGAATATTTGGCAGCAATTAAGTCACTTTATTGAAAATGCAACTAATTTTCACCACAAGGTTTGTTGTTGTAAGAGGTAACTAGTGCCCTCTATGTGTAACAGACCAGCCAAACAACAGTAGCCAGAAGGTCTGAAGGTGGGATGATAAACAAAATCAAATGAAGGAAAATGTACACCTCCTGTTTTCAGATGAAAAACCAAAAGTGCATTTTGTTCTATTTAAAATAAATGAACAATCTAGTGAAGATTACTGCTCTATTTTATCTGACTTTTATATATCTCTCTTCAATAGTGCTTTTTGATATGGAAATATTACTTGAACAGAAAGTCATCAAAATCAGCTCATCACCCATAAATCATCCCAATAAGTAACCTATGGTCGGATCCATCGTCTCTATGGCAGTTATTCTACACAGCCACTTAATATTCCAGAAGAATATCCATGCTTTCAGTGCTATAGATAAGGTGGAAATATGAACAGGTTCAGGAAATGGATAAATTGCCTGGATCAATAACCAATATATAAGCTCTCAAACACACTGACAGGTTGCCCATAAAAGCAGTCATACAAAGTTTAATTAGCCAGTATATTAATGCGTTTTCAATAGACACTTCTCAAGCGACCTGCACTTTATATATTGATTGCAGTGTTCAGGTGGTCAAAAAAACTTACATTTACAAAGGTCTTCAAAGATGATTTTGATCTTCAACAGCATAATAGTGATTTTGCCAGAGCGAAAGACAAAAGGTTTTTTTTTTTGTTATTAATCTCCAATTAGCTCTTTTAAGTCATATAGTAAGCATCATAATCAGGGACTGATCCAGGGAAAATTTGGGCATACCATTTCGGTTCAAAATGTTCCAACAATAAGACAAAAACAACATCTCTGGCCCAAAATTCAACATTAAATGCTATTTTGACAATAAAATCTGTTGGTTTAAGGATTTGGGCGGATTTTTTGCTCGTGAGTTTGGGCGCCCATACCTGTATACAGGTATCAAAATGTCTCTGGATCAGTCTATGATAATGCACAATAAATCAAGACCAAGCCCTCCAACCTTGCAGGGCTGTATCTACTACCATTTTACATAGGGAAAACAATAGGGCAACATCATGGAAACTGTCAAGCGCCCAAACTAAAAAAAAACAAGGAAAGTTATAAGTGGCCTGAGCACATTGAACAATTATGTATCAGAAATGTTTGAAACTCTCTTTAATATAACGTAGGTTCCATACTAATGAGAAATTAATTTAAATTTGGATGTTGTGATGATCGGCTAGCATCAAGTCACCATGTTGGTCTCATCAAAAGATAACCTCACATGCTGAACCGTCCAAATGAAATATGATTTTCCTCATTCTTTTAGATATGATGGTGTTGTGTTATCTTTAAATGGTAAGAATAATACAAACAACATGGGTACGGTAACATATACATAATAAAGATCTACTACCGGGTAGTCAGGGCTAAACTCAGGCCAATAGATTTCACAGTAACAATCGGTTCCGGTACTAAGCCTAATGTTACTGCTGTTCTAAAAATATGGAAACAAAAGCTGTTGCCCATCATGACAGGCCTGTATGTAGTGCGAAGTATGTGAAAAGTACCATCGGTATAGGTTGCTTCTCCGTATTCTAATCCACAGAACTAATTTGATGTTTCCCACTGTCAGCGAAATTATCGGACACCCAAACATCAATGAAAGGCCTGAGTCAGAATGAGGGACTATCACTGAGCCACCAAGGGTACTGAGCAGTTTGAATAGTTTGTAGTCTGACTCTTCCACTACTATTTTCTAACTGCTACATGTAAAATGTGTTTTAAAAAGACAGAAAAAAACAGAGACAAATGCACACTGATTAAAAATGTATCAAAAAGAAGGAGCGAGGCTTGAAATCTGAACATTTCACAAGTCAGGTTATCATTTCAACACTGGGGAGTACAGACACAGAGAATATCAGAAGGGAGACAACTCTGTCCAGCTTACACCATTCCATTCACTCCTTTGTTTAATATTCAGAACTGAAGGTAAACAGAGAAAAGATGGTTCATATATACATGAACAATGACATACAAGTATGCCAAACCAGGTGAATTTATCTTGATAAAGTGTCAGCTATAAACAGCTATTTCAGACTGACAGCACAGGGCTTTGATTCATCCATCATTATTTATTCATTTTTCAACAGCCCAACGGTCAAACCAAATGTTCCAGAAGAAATAATGAACTATCCCGTTTTGCTTCTTTCAGCTTGAAAGATGTACAATGTCAAACAAAGAAAAAACTTAGTGCATGTAGTTTATACAAATACAATCTACTACATAGTTTAACAGTAAATTTAGACACATGGCTCCATTACTTCGTCTTGTTGTCCGAGGCAATGTACCGCATTTTTTTTAAAAATGGCAGAGTGTTTAAGATACATGAAATTCTGATCGGATCACCTTAATGCCGGTTTTCTCAACAGCCAAATGGGTACAAATCTACTGTCTATAAAACCAGGAGGACAGTGTAATGATTTATTTGACTTATTGCCGACACCCATGGAACAAAGGGATTTAGAGTGGATTGATTGATTGATTGATGTTTTACGCAGAGCTCAAGATTATTTCACTTATATGGTGGCATTGCCAGTTTTATCGTTGGAGGAAACCGGGCTTTATGCCCGGAGGAAACCCACGACCTTCCGTTGGTAACTGGCAACCATCCCACATAGCACAAATTTTGAAGTTTAGATCAATGAAATGAAATGACTTTATACTTCTGAAGGTACATGTACAGCTGTAAGTATGGGATTGTCTCATGAAAACCAGATTTACTGTTATGGACGCACGATATAAATTTATTGATTTTCTGAGTTTGTTCTCCTAATTAGCATAAATTTTGGACTCTTCCTTACTTGGGATTTGATGCATAAAGGATAAATGTGAACTGAAAGGAACTTTATGATTTCCTGGATCTCATTCAAGTATTTCGGAAACCAGGCAATCAAAACACATTACGGTTCTCCTCCAGTCTTTTTACTTCGAGACATTCAACTTTCTGTTTAAAAATTGCAAGCACATGGGTGGACGTTTGAAATCTTTTTCTAGAAAGAATTCGCACATTACCTTTCAAAATAAAATCAAATTTCTGGGACCAAAGGAAAAGTTTAAGTACAAAAAGTGGTCATGGCTCCTCTTGAGACCACGGATAAGTTCTTGCTTGGGATGATATTAAAATGGCATGAGTTGCCAAAATGTTGATATTTTGATGTTAAAACAGATTGTTGAAATTATTGCCTATTTTTCTCTAGACGTACATGTATGATTCAGAAGCTTTTTGGTGCTTCTAGTCTCGAAAATGTCCGATAAAGTATTGGTTTGAACTAACTTTAGTTTAGAATGAATGAATGGTTGTCCTGGTTATTTAAATTTTGTTTACTTTTCGAACACGTTTTCGGTTCGTACAGGCCACATACAGTATGGATTTTCCTCATTCCAACACCAATCATTTAGTTTTTAGATGATCTTCAAAGCCTCTTACTGTCGTGACGATCAGAAATTATGAAAAAGTGTGAATTTTGGCAGCACATGCCACTTTAAATTCACAACCACCACCATGTGTTTGACTGCTAGAGCTGCCATTGTCAATTACTTTCTTTCATCTTGACAGATAGTCGCTTGTCTTGTAAGATTATCAAGTTCCTAACTAAAATCTATTTTTTTATTCAAATATTTGTCAACACAAAGCGGCATTTCCAAGAACTGACCTTCGTAAAGAAAAAAGACATGTAAATAACATAGACACTTCACTTGACATTGAGAAAACGAGTTAGGTGCTACGAAGCAATAAACAGAGCAAACCTGTAAGCATACATGTAGTTTTGTTAACTATAACGAAGGACCTTTGAGTTCATCGTTTATTCACAGTTAGTACGACCTACATGTACATGTAGTTCTTACAATATATGTTGAGCTTTCATTTTCAAAGCGGACAACTCAAAGCGCCATTTTTTTTAGCCAAAATCTAACACTTATCAACTGCAGCCCCTCCTGAAGCACAGCGGGCCAACTTTAAGAATGAGTTCCAGTTGAAAATCTCCAAACACGCCCGGGGTTACTTTTCATGGATAGCTGGACAAATCTGTCGTAGAGCACGATCGTTTGACTGAGAGAGGCATAAGAACTGATAAGACTAAGAGTTTGGTGTATGATAATTGGTTTTGTACGATAACTCATTGGATACCCGTAGCATTGGATGTAATGAGTTGCATTATAGTTAAGGTATGGGTATCCAATCAGTTATCGTACAGAAACAAATATCCTACAGCAAACTCTTATGCGTGTTTAACCCAAGCGATCGCGATTTCCTGCCGAAGACGGTCTGCTTACTTATCGAGGCATCTTCTTGCAAAATTTCAACCTCCATATAGAAATAGAACTTGTTATGGAGTTTCATTTGCCAACGACCCAAGAATAGTCCCTTCGGCCGTGTACATTGTGGAGTTTTCGAAGACGAAAAATGACGTCACAACAGCTTTAACGTACGATAACTGGTTCCTTTCACTCTAAATAACATGCAGAAAACCTGGTGAATGACCGCTCTTTAAAACTTCATTTCAGAATCTTGGGAGAAATTAAACTATATTAACAAAAGTCTGCTGAGCCTACATGACGCTTCACTTCAGTGAAATTTCTTGTCAATGCTAGGTAAATTTTAGCACTGAAAAACCCGTACCGTAGTATTTAGTCATAGATTTGATTAACAAGGATATTACCTGTAGGTTAAAAATGTGGGTGTTGTCTGCAAAGTCGAATTTTAACAATGATAACTGGTACTACTAGTAAGCTGCTGTCTGTATCGTAATATCATGTTATTAGACGGCTTCTCACTGCCACTGTCACAGTGTGTGAGTGTGACGTGCGGGTGTGTTCAACCGGTTAAAAAAATCTGGTTTTTATGATAGATTAGCAATGTTACCTCGAAATCGAGCTTGTTGCAAAAGAGAGATGAAATAACATCAAAGAAAAAAACAGACACTAATGAGCTGATCGTGTTCCTCTCATAAATTAGCCTGGCTTCTAATTCGGGGGAGATGGCAATATGACGGAATGTGAGAACACGAGAAATCATAGCATCAGCCATGTTGCAAGTACTTACCCACTCGCCGGGTTTCCTGTTCAGTGGCGTTTTCTCGCTTGAGTTTTGAGTCACAAATAAAACGCGTTAAAAATCTAATCCAAGCGAGATGTCCAGAAATATCTGGAAGTCTTTGCAGACAATTTGGGGGACGCACAAGTCCACGAAATGTCAGTTAAGTCCAGCTATAGGGGTCTTAAAATCGGACATGTACGCTCCTTACTCTAAGAACACCCGCAGTTTAGAAAGAAGCTCGACTGTGATTGGTTAAAAATCGACATTAACATATCACTGTAGAAACTTTGACGTCAATGAAATTCCCGCGGATTTCGTTCAGTCAAAAATATAATAAAGTATTTAAACTGCTTCTGTTCCACGTCCATGGGTTTATTTTATGTAAATTGCATTCCCTGCAAAGACCATCGGTATGCTGTGCGTGACATTGCAATTAAATCGAATGAACACGTCTAGGCCTTAATGATAAAACATTGAAAGCGCAAAATGGTATAGGCCTAAGCAATATAATACTAATAGGCTAGGTTATTTTTTAATATAATACTACTGGGTCTGGGCATAACTGCGACTGGATATTGAAAACTGGCCCATTAAACACTGTAGAATAATATAGAATTTTTCATTTTTATACCTAAACCTGCTCGGTATAGACCACAATCCGTTTTGTATTATAGTTGAGGGGTCGGACAATTAGGTCATGTCATTATAATTATAGCTTATATCCCCTCGCGAGGAGGATGGCCCTATATCAGTAATTTATTCCGATGCAGGGCCCATACAACGTATCCATATGTAGGCCTGGTAATACAGTTTTACTTTTATAAAACATATCCTAGATTCTCGCACCTTAGGGTCGGGCCTTTTGCCGGGGAATTTTTATTTTATTTTAAATTATTTGGTTTAATCAGTTGGTTAGAGTTGGAGTTTCTTGCCTCAAGGCACGATCACATCACGCATTTCTGTGGTATAGGCCTAGGCCTATTCAACGGCAACGCCGAACAACCATTATACTAAACGAAACTAAATAGCCTACATAGGCCCTATAGGCTATATATATTTATTTATGAACACTAAAACACACGGGCACAGGGAAAATCTTCTTGTCTAAAATAACCACGGAGACAAAAAGAGGTAAATCATTTAGACCCCTTTCCCAGAAAAAAATAGGTAGAAGGCAATATATATTTATGATCACTAAAACACACGGGCACAGGGAAAATCTTCTTGTCTAAAATAACCATGGAGACAAGTTTCTAATTGTGTTAAAAAGAGGTATATCATTTAGACCTTTACACCCCATAAATTGTCATTATTATATCTTTTTTGGTAACGAAAAAGAACCTGTATCTATTATTGGGCCAGAACGACATTCTCAATACGCCACGCATTGTTGTGGATGTCGAACTGCAGAACATTTGAAAGCGTTTTATCAATTAGAACACCTTTGAAGGGAATATTTTACAAAGTTTCAATTATAGATATATTTATAGTCCCCAATCGCGTTACAGGACGCCATATTTGCGCTGTTTTACAGCTTTAAACTCTAAGTTTAGTACTTGAACTAATTGGTAAATATCCACAAATGATAAAGTCTATTTATACTTCACTTGGCCCACTCATGGGAACTAAAAATAGTATTGTGTGGATATAGGACATTTCGCAATGGCTCACATTAGAAGCATAGTCCGATATACAGGTATATTCGTCGCATAGAAACACTCAACTTCATGACTGTTACAAAAAGCTATACATTTGGATTTAGTCTATAGTCTTTCAAACATAACGTAACTTTAATGATGGTGATGTCATAGAGAGACAAAGAGAGAAACATTCAGTTAAACAAATTAATCACTCGAATATAATTTATGATCACTAAAACACACAGGCACAGGGAAAATCTTCTTGTCTAAAATAACCATGGAGACAAGTTTCTAATTGTGTTAAAAAGCGGTATATCATTTAGACCTTTACACCCCATAAATTGTCATTATTATATCTTTTTTGGTAACGAAAAAGAACCTGTATCTATTATTGGGCCAGAACGACATTCTCAATACGCCACGCATTGTTGTGGATGTCGAACTGCAGAACATTTGAAAGCGTTTTATCAATTAGAACACCTTTGAAGGGAATATTTTACAAAGTTTCAATTATAGATATATTTATAGTCCCCAATCGCGTTACAGAACGCCATATTTGCGCTGTTTTACAGCTTTAAACTCTAAGTTTAGTACTTGAACTAATTGGTAAATATCCACAAATGATAAAGTCTATTTATACTTCACTTGGCCCACTCATGGGAACTAAAAATAGTATTGTGTGGATATAGGACATTTCGCAATGGCTCACATTAGAAGCATAGTCCGATATACAGGTATATTCGTCGCATAGAAACACTCAACTTCATGACTGTTACAAAAAGCTATACATTTGGATTTAGTCTATAGTCTTTCAAACATAACGTAACTTTAATGATGGTGATGTCATAGAGAGACAAAGAGAGAAACATTCAGTTAAACAAATTAATCTCTCGAATATAATTTATGATCACTAAAACACACAGGCACAGGGAAAATCTTCTTGTCTAAAATAACCATGGAGACAAGTTTCTAATTGTGTTAAAAATAGGTATATCATTTAGACCTTTATACCCCATTAATTGTTGTAACAAACCAAACCTATAATATTTCATTAGGTTGACGACTGACAGGAGCTTAGCTTGGTCAGTAGAATCACTCGAATATGTAAGCCTCTGTATGGATCGCCCATCAACATATTCCTATTTAGTTGACAACGCATGATACTATATATCAGATTGATTGATTGTTGTTTTACAATGCTTTCTTTTATATGGTGATGTAGCCAAGTGCATGAGTGAGAAAACCGGACTGTTTGTCGGAGGAAACCCCCGACCTTTGGCAGCCATTCCACTACTGCCTCTGTCTATCACATAATCTTTAACTATGTTCATTCACGCAGATATTTTAAACTATATGCCTTCCACTATTCATATATCATCTTACAAATAAATTTGGCTAAATATATATATAGTCATATCATAATTTCTTGTATATATTTGCCGTATAGTTATTCATAGTTTATTTATTATTCACACATATCGTTATCGCGGAATAAACCACCTGTTTAAAACGGGCTCTTTTATAGTTCAATAAGTGAACGCCAACACCTTTTGACAAGTGTACATATATTACACAATTACGGATTATTATTAGAAGTATGACTTTAAATTTCATATAATAGCTTATAAAACTCGACCTTTAAATATAGTTTGTCTATGTACTTGACATCTTAGTGACGTCACTAAACTAAGCTCAATCAGACTGTTTATCAATGAGTTTTATTATCAGTCAGTCTACAACCTGTACTGACATAAATTACGGCTTTATACCCAAGTACTTCTATATCACTTATCAATTCTATGACGTCATTAAACTACTATTTACAAGCCTTTCCGAAATTGAAAGTGCCAATGAATTAACTAAAGTCAATGCCTCGTGTCATATATGAAGATATATATATTAAAAAATTAGATCGCTCTGATAGAGAGACCTTAAAAAGAGTATAAGATCACATAAGTGTGTTAAAAATAGTGTGCGTGACCTATATAGTAGGGCCTATATTGTCGCAACACTGATTCTGCCGCCTTGTGGATCGGCAGGTCTAAACGAAAAGCTGGCAGTCTTACTAACGTTTATTCCAAAATGCATAGTATTATATATATCACATATAGTATATAGACGCTACAGGACTGTAAGGGTGGATTCCTACACGAAACTTCGGGAAGAAAAATACATAAATAAAAAAATTTGCAGTCCTTATTAAATATTTCCCCAACATGTTTATTTGTTTCTTTTGAGGTTGTCTTCGAACAAAAATAAAAGGATATAATAATAAATATTGTATTCACATGTATTCAATTAAAGTGGCATGAACTGCCAAAATTCACACTCATAATTCATAATTTCTGATTGTAACGACACTAAGAAGCTTTGGAGGCCATCGAAAAACTAGGCATCATACATTAAAAAGAAACCCATAAGGGTCTCTTGTCCAGGAAATGAGCATTTAACATACACATGCATGCACATTTATGTTGAGAAATGCCTCCGGTGAAATTACCAAATGGAAACACTGCTGGATAAGGAGACATATTCAACTAGGTACTGTTAATTAATTCTAATTGATCACCCTCACAAATTAGACATAAGCTATATATGTACTCAGGACTCTAACAAGTATATAAAAAGCAATAGTGGACAGGTCAATTAGAAAACGTACCCTATGTGACAGTCTCGGCATTGAAATAAAACCGTCTCCCACAGAGATAACACGCAGTTATGTCACGCGATTCACCTTTTGTGACTTTGATGTTGTTGAATAAAAAGTTGGATGCTGTTGAAAAAATCTATTTCTATGTACGTCTGCAGGTGCCCTATCAAATGTAAATGATCGTTCTTTATTACACCGTATCCACGTATATATTTAGGGACAAATGTATGCAGCAGCAACCTCTTGTCATCCCATTGAGCCAATAATAGTGATCAAATTTGGTTAGACAAATCTCTGCAATCATGGTAGCGTCGAGTAAGCTGATAATTCAAGTCCCCGACATTTCGACCAAGATTTAAAAATATTTCAACGTAACGAAAATTTACAAAATGTCATGCGTTCACTGTATTGATATCTCGTGTTATTTAGTTTAGTAGAGTTTATTTTAGTTTATTTTCCAGCCACAAGATATAGGCTCATAAGAACCGTCAGTCATTCTATGATGCCTAAATTAAATTTTAGAGATGGTAGGGCCGATCGATACATTAACTGCTTGGTTAACGCACTGGTTTTCGTCATAATAATTTATTCTATATACATTTTTCACTCTCCCAAACCTGTACCTCAGCCCACGGTCTTGGTAATGACTATATACCAGCCAAGTTTAAAAACAATCCTGACAATATTAACCAAGGTATGGCCCGGACAAGCAGTCTGGGTAAAATTTGACAAATTGAAGAAACCAAGGTCAATAACTCTAAAATTATTCTCGTCACGGAGAGAAAAGCGCACCAGTACACATGGTCTCACCTTATTGTAACCTTTCAACTCCTAAATGCCATTGAAAGATCTAAAATTGTTCTCGTCACGGAGAGAAAAGCGTAACACTGCACAAGGTCTTGGTAATGAGGATATACCAGCAAAGTTTCAAACCAATCATGACAATATTACCAGAAATATGCCCCGGACAAGAAATCCGGACGGACGGCCGGATCGACGAATGGACGGACGGACAAAGCGGCGACTATATGTTCCCCCGAAAGTTTTCGGGCAGCATAAAAATTAGTCATTTTGGAGTCAGAAACCCGGACTATTTACTATTTTTTGCTGAAAATTGATCTACCACCTTTCACCCCAAGTCAATCAAATCGTAGGCATATTTATCTATTTAATAGAAGTTTTAGCATCAATGTAAAGAAACAGCCCTTTAAGATCAAACCTCTAAATATAAAGGGAAAATAATCCAAGGTGCAAAGCGAAGCACCAACTATGGCCAAATAAAAAAAATCTGACCAGGTCATCAACCCGTCGCCTTCTCATATATGATATTATGAGTTGGCCACAGCAAGAAAAGATAACTCTGAAAGAAATGTCCCGGATTCTCCATGGAAAGCCAATTAGAGTAGCCTCCCTTCTACCGCTAAATCGTTAAACTTAAATCTATGGTGTCTTCAAAGGTATTGTGAC
Organism: Lepidochitona cinerea; assembly: GCA_963971465.1. NCBI lineage: Eukaryota > Metazoa > Mollusca > Polyplacophora > Chitonida > Tonicellidae > Lepidochitona > Lepidochitona cinerea. The sequence continues at coordinate 24,124,343 of OZ020557.1, forward strand.
AATTATTCATGTCTGTTTCATAAAAAAAAAAGAAAAAAAAAAAAGACGCAAATTAAACAGCTGATTAAAATTAGCTTTTCGGTGAAATGTCTGACTAAGTATCTCATGCAGTGCAACAATCCTAGTTAGTGATTATAAACATTAATTAGAAGGGAAGGAAAGAAATGAGTAAATGCAGTACAGGCGCGGTAAATTTGCCTTTTTCTAGCGTTTTCATTCAGAATGGAGTGAGTTAATGACTCAGCAGCCATCTTTACAACATGGCTGGGCGGCGTGTTTCGTTCGGCGAAGTTCACGCATATTTCACCAGTCCCTACACACCCGCACGGCCTTGTTCAATACCACGTCAGCATAAAATACATTTGAAAAATCTAAGTGTAACAGGAAGCTTCTTTGATAATCCCTTCGTAGAGTTGAACCATCATCTGTGGTCTTAAAATCTGTAAGCAACGAATTTCGCTGTTTAAATTCCCTTTGTGTTCAAAACAATTTGGCGGTCGGGGAAACTTTTTGTAAATTGACGAATTCTGTTCAAACTTCAACCATATCTAGACAATTTATCATAGTGTTAAACTTTGTCTCGAGAAAATGAATCCGAATAAAGCGTCACTGATAAGAAAACATGAATTTCTCTGTTCGAAGGATAGGATCCATGCGTAAAGTAAACACACCATATTTGATCATATCTCGTTTTAACGCAATTAGAAACTTGTCTCCATGGTTATTTTAGACAAGAAGATTTCCTCTGTGCCCGTGTATTTTATTGATCATAAATATATTTTATCTTCGGGAGAATATCCCCCTTATTTGAAAGATTTTCAGTGTTCGATGACGATGGAAAAAGTAAATAAATGAGGACCATACCGCCCTCGTATTTTCACATTGCCGTCCCCCAATTAGAGGAAATAAAGTATCCACCTAGCTCATGGACAAAAATACGACAATCCAACGATGCCACAATCCAACAATGCGAAAATGTGACAATGCGATAATGTGACAATCCGACAATATACCAACCGAACGATATGCCAATACGAATCTGACTGACGCTTTGTTGTCTTCGGGTATGGGTGTGTCAAGGGCGTAGACACGTTCCGGAATTCGGGGGAGGGGGGGGGGGGGTCTGAATTAATATACCAGCTCAAAAGGCGAGGGTCTAGGGGCCGCCAAGGCCCCGGAAGCTCAGCTGTCCTAGATCGCCAGAGGGGCGTTCTGGGCTAATAACAGGGCATAAATATGAGGATCCAACTATGTATCAAACGGAAGGATTTTCCTGGCGTTTTTGCCATTTTCCAGGGTTATTCGGTCATTTTTCTGATTCTGTTGGCCTATGATGTCGAAAGCTATGTATATCCCACGACACATTCCTTACTTCTTTGGATTATGCATCTAAGGAAACTCTCCCTGGATGGCGGCTGCCTACATGAAGGATGGATCAGAAGACGTGTCCTCACAATGTGACCACAGCGAACATGTTTATCGAAAAAAAAAATAGTGGCGTCTTTTAAACCACATGGAACCATGTAAGAATATCCGCGCAAAAGTCGTGAAGCTCACAAAGCTCATTCTGGTAATGCCGTCGACTAATGCCACCATCGAGAGAAGTTTCAGTACTCTCAGAAGATTGAAAACCTGGTTGCGCACTACGACAACACAATCAAGACTCAACTGGCTGGTGATCCTGCATGTGCACAAAGACCGGAATGATGCCATCCCGTTGAAGAACGTTGTCAATGAATTTGTCTCCCGGATCCACGGCAGGCTGAACATGTTAGGGAGATTCGAGTGATATACTCAGGCAATCAACATTTTCACTATCATTGTGACTATTAGTATTACAAATAATGTTGTGTCATAACTTTGCACTCCTGGTGTTACCTTTTTTTCTGCCTTTTCCTTGTTTTTTTTTGGTGCTGAAGCCCCCCCCCCCCCCCCCCCCAAGCCCCCCCCCCCCCTCCCCTTGTCTACGCCTATGTGTGTATGTGGGCCTATGTTCAGAAAACAAGCGAATCATTTCTCTATTAGGCTATTTGGTTATCTGGCAGTGTTTGATCAGCCAGAAGACAAGAAAACGACGGTTGGATTTGTATTGGTACATTGTCACATTTTCGCATCGTCACATTGTCACATTTTCGCATTGTCACATTTTCGCATCGTCACATTGTCACATTTTCGCATCGTCACATTGTCACATTTTCGCATTGTCACATTGTCACATTTTCGTATTGGCGCGTTTGGTTGGATTGCCATATTATGTCGCATTGCCATATAATCGGATTGTTACATTGCCTTATTGTCGGATTGTCGGATTGTTACATCATTGGAAACAATTTTTTATATGGAAGACAACTTCTGCTATATTAATAATACACAACTCAATACTTAGATCTTTATTAGCCCGGATTATCGGTCTTACGGCGACTGGTATTATATGTGTCTTGTCGCCTTATGACGAACACGGAGAGAAAAAAAAATTCGGTAGAGCCCCGATTTCTCGGCTATTAGCACTCACACAATAACGGACAAAATTCAACGATCTTAGTATTGAGATTGAAACTTTGATGTGTTATTAGCAGTTAGTCTTCCAGAAAACTTCATATTTTCCCTTCAACTCAAACAACTCACAAACTTACAGTTACATATTGTTACTAATTGTCGTATAATTGCATCGTTGGATTGTCGTAATTTTGTCCATAGGCTTGGTTAAAGACATTGCAGAACGACAATATGAAATATACGGAGGCCTATTAGTGTCATGGGTGGAATTTGGACTTTTCCAGTTTTTTTCCGTCTTTAACAGCATTTTGCATAAACGGAAACTTAGTTTTAATACGAGAGATTCTGTATGTCGAAGAAAATCAATCGTATATCATAAGAATCACACCTTTACGTAAACCTATTTGCAGAGAAAGTCGAAAAACGCATGTGAACTGTCAAATCACACGGGAAACATTTCCACTGCGGAGAAAAGGTTCTCACCGCGGTTGAATATCAAATTAGTTCTAGACAACATGTGATTTATCACCACGGTGGGAACCTTTCCACCGCGGTTGAAACTTTTTCTCCGTGGCGAGAACCTTTTCTCGACGACAAGAACCTTTTCTCCGCGTTGGAAAATATTTTCATTGGGGTGGAAAGGTTCCCACCGCGATGTAAAGGTCCTCACCGCGGTGGCCTTTTTTACTTAAAGGCATTATTCGTATGATAAACGCTTGATTTTCTTCGAGAATCTCTTGTCTCTAAACCAAGTTTCCATTTGTGCAAAATGCTGTTAAAGACGGAAAAGACGGAAACGTCAAAATTCCAGCCATGGCACTAATAGAACTGCGTAGAAATACGATGACCGCTTTCGTCTTTAAGGTTGGTTGGTTGTTTGGTGTTTTACGCCGCGCTCAAGATTATTTCACTTATATATACGGCGGCGTTGCCAGTTTTATTGTGGGAGGAAACCGGGCTCTATGCCCGGAGGAAACCCACGATCTTTCGGTGGTAACTGGCAACCATCCCACATAGGTCGTTCGAGTGAAAACCCAGTCAGAAAATTTCCCAATTTTTTTGGGACTGAGTGGGATTCGAACCCGCGACCCTTTGGTGGAAAGTTCGTCTTCAAGACAAATTGTCATAATTTTGGATTGTTGTATTTTTCCTGTGGAAATCTAAAAAAGTGATGTCTTGACCAAACATGTCCTGACATCACATTGTCTTGTTGTCGTATTTTTGCATTGGCATATTGTCGGATTTTTTCCTCTTTCGGTCATGGGCAACGTTAGGTGTTTTGGGTTTTTTTTCTTTGCTATTCTTAAGACGATAATTATGTGACAATACGTTGGCCGTAGGTCTAACCGTCTTTCAGCCGTCTTCGTACGAACTGATGATGTGTGAATAACGGACAAAATTCAAATAGCTGGGATATATGACTTCAACTTTTGGTTATAAACACTACAAGATTGATATCAGGGGAAAGCTCTTTTTGTAGTTCTTGATAAAATGACAAGCAATTAGCAAATTCTGTTTCAAAGAAATTTTCCCTATATTTGCCATGGCACACCTGCCAAAATTCGGAATTTGTTGACGTTCATCATTTGACGAACATGTAAGCCTACGGACTGAAAATTTGTGCTAAAACAGAAAAAAAACAAAAATTAGCCGGGCTGAGTGCAGATTGTTTCCTTAAAATTTTGTCAACGCACATCTCCAAGATTGTCACCAACGGAAAACATTGACTTTGTACTTCTTGATAAAAAGGCAAACGGTTAAAGGCCCACTTGCCGCCGTAGCCTGTTTAAATTTGCTAAGAAAACCAATTTACATGAGCTTACTACGACTAAACTTAAACATAGGACACATAAAACATGTCTAGTTAGCTTTAGAATGTAGAAATGGGGTGAAAAACAAACGAAGAATCGAAGCCTGATTACAACATCAGTGTCGGTCAACGTTCGTGGATTACCCTCATTTCAGGCCTTTTTATCTGTGGTTTACACTCAAACAATTATCGGCAGGCTTTTCCAGTCGCTGTTAACCGATCGTCAGTCTGTATTTCTCAGATAAATAGGCCTACGTAAAATTACACTGTGCCGTTAGTTCACTCACTGGACTGAAATGCGCCCCAGCGAGCAGTTTGGTTTGTTTACGTTCCGGGCACCTAACAATTCAAATGATTAAATTCAAATTAAAAATACAAAGTGACGTCCAAACTTTTAAATTTTGGTAAAAATAGAAAGTTCCTAACTTATATTGTCTGGGAAAAATAAAGAAAACGGTCTTTCTTTTTTAATGTAAACAATATTCCTGATTTTCGCGGCAAGTATGCCTTTAACTAATTCTGTTTCTCCCTGTTGGAAACATTCCCGTCGCAATTGTTCTTTTGATTTGACAGTTTACATGCGTTTTTTGACCTTCTCTAAAATTGTTATAAATGTATGATTCTAGGCCTATATGATACACGCTAGATTTTCTTCGAGATACAGAATCTCTCTTCTCAAAACCAAGTTTCCACGTTGTTCAAAATTCTTCTGAAGACAAAAAACACCGGAAAGGTCAAAGTCCACTCATGGCACTAATATGGCTCCGTATAAAACACTTATTTGTGGTATAGGTAGGCCTATACATTTTATGACGTAGAGTCGCCACGAATAACATACTCAACTGAGTATTTCAAATATTAGACTTCTTCTGGTCAAAGGGCCCTCAGTGGTCTAGTGGGTTAGAGTGATTCTCCCTCAATCCCACACAGACCTTCCATCGATGCGGCGCGGGTTCAAATCACATTCAGACCAAACAAAAATGGACAAATTTCTGAGTGGATTTTTCATTCGGTCGCCGTATGTGCAAAAGTTGCCAGGTACTCGCCGCATGCAGGTCGGGGGTTTACTCCGAGCAATGAGCCCGGTTCCCTCCCCTACTGAACATGGCAACGCCGCCATATAAGTGAAATAATCTTGAGTGCGGCGTAAAACACCGATCAATTGATTTTCTGGTCCATTCTACTTTATTTTTTTCACATTCGGCACAATTGAATTATCGAGAGTTTTCCCATTTTTCATTTAGGACTGAGTGAGATTCGAACCCGCAACCATCGATGAATCCACTCGGAAGGAATCAATCAACGTTTGATGCTGACATTGACAAGCGAAACCACTGTTCGAGAGCCTCATCTTAAGATGCTAATCGAGTCGGCATTTCGTGTGGGTTTGTGCATTGCGGGGTCACACAGACCCGTCGTGTATGTATATATATAGTAGCCTCTTCCGTATTTCTGGCAGACCGGTCAGTGACTTTATACACCACGAACTATAGCAGAAACTTTCTTAAGATTCTACTTAACAACCATCATCATGTCCGGTGAGTTTTTGTCCATCTTTAATAGTGCTATATACTAAACAACCGTAAGGAAAACTAAGTTATGTCGTTACTTAGTTATAATGAAGTTTTCGGAACTATTACACTATGTATCGATTTATGAAATATACTGTATTATAATTTATATATAGGCCTAATTATATTATTATTATATACTGTATATACTAATATAGATCAAAATGGAAATAACATCACATTTGTCTCAGCTAAATCATAGTAAATGAAGTTTATACCGGTCACCGTAGGCACAACTACACCTGCAGTGACTTACTGTTAATATTATTTAATAAAAATTATAGCCTATCTTCCAGGGCCGCAAAGTAAGTAAGTGAAAGAGGATGAGACACATGATGACTCATGCATTCTGATTCAGTAATATTAAAATTTAAATATCTACCTGGTTATTTATGTTTGGATATGTGTTGCAGGTCGGTAGGCCTACATGGTCAATCAATAAATGTAAAGAATTATAAAATTGCAGAGAAAGACCCATATACTTGAGGGAATTACCCATAGGCATGTTCAGTTAAACTGTTAGAGCATAATTCTAAGGAAAAACAAAGCTGCCCTGAGGCCCTCAAATGAGTGAATTTAACACTATTTAACACAGTTAGTTATACTCTAAAGCATTATTCTAGCACAGTTACAGCCCTAAGAGTAATAATTAATATGTGGAAATATGGGTAACGTCATGTTATTAGTTTATCTTTGAATAAAACTTGAGATGCAGACATTGGAAATTGCCTGGACAATCTTGAATTCCTTCTCTCTCTGAATATACATACGCCAGATTTAAGCACAGTCACTTGAAGCAATGATGTAAGAGTTAAGAATCAGCTCCGAAGAACATGGTGACAGAAAACTATGTGCTCATTCCTTGAAAGCTGTGGGAGGTTTTTTTTCTTCAAAATCTTGCAACTTTGAAGTCTTGTAGTTAGAAAATGGGCGTGGTATAGTGTTACTAATAGCCACACTTCAACCAGGCCTGTTTCCTAGATAGCCTCTATCTGATTGTGAGGCAGATGTTAACATTAGTATCTCCATCAGTTCTGAAGCCCCTCATCTGCACAGCTATAGGGTAAAGTTAGGGCGTCTTGCTCTAGTTGCACATCCAAACTATATTCAGAAAGTTCTACATATAGAATAACCTGTATCTTCATCTGATGTGTTGCTTTCTGTCGCTAAATATTTACTTTTTCTCGTTACTTCTTGAAAAAATTTCATGCATTTTAACATTTAGTAGTATAATGTTGACTTGTCAAATATTTCCTTAGTGTTTTATGGCGAGAAACATAACCATTTTTGTGTGACAATTTTAACAAAAGCAGTTGTGTCAGTCTCTGAGCTACAACCAGCTATTTGAAATATGCTCTGTCCATATGGATAAATCTGTTTAAACTTGTCAAAATATTTGTAACCAAGATAAAACTAAGCTGTGAGTCAGACAGAGAAAAATCTTAACAAATACTTTATTACATATGCAATGCAGCTTTGTGGCAACTCAAGCATTACTATTATACATTCAGGACTTTGTAAGTTATGATGGGGTATAAAGGTCTAAATGATATACCTCTTTTTAAAGGGGCATGAGCTGCCAAAATGTTGATATTTTGACGTTGAAACAGAATGTTGAAATTATCGGCTATTTTTCTCAAGAAGTATAAGTCAGAAGCTTTTTAGTGCTTCTAGTCTCGATAATGTACAATAAAGTATTGTTTTGAACTAACTGTGACTTAGAATGAATGAATGGTCGTCCCGGTTATTTAAATTTTGTTTACTTTTGAACACGTTTTCGGTTCATACAGGCCACATACTGTATGGATTTTTCTCATTCCAAAGCCAATCATTTAGTTTTTCGATAGCCTTCAAAGCCTCTTACTGTCGCGACGATCAGAAGTTATGAAAAAACTGCGAATTTTGGCAGCTCATGCCCCTTTAACACAATTAGAAATTTGTCTCAAGAAGATTTTCCCTGTGCCCGTGTGTTTTAGTGTTTATAAATACATATAGAAAATTTGCTCTACACTTGTTTATTGTTATACTTCCTCTTGTAATGCTATATGACTTTGTAGACATAGGCTGCTCTACATCACTGGATGCCAGGTTACTGATACAAGTTATATATGATTCTTTTATGGAGCGTTTTACTAAAACCAAAACACATAGGACAACTTGGACTACATGGTGATGTAGATGATGAGAGTAGTTGCTCTCGAAAGCTAATATTAAACATCACTGTGTACAGAGTAGTACAAGTGGTCCTATGTGTTTTGATGTTACATTTACACTATATGTGACATTTACTCTACATGTTACACTTTACTCTACATGTGACATTTTACTCTACATGTGACATTTTACTCTACATGTGACATTTTACTCTACATGTTACATTTTACACTACATGTTACATTTTACACTACATGTTACATTTTACACTACATGTTACATTTCACTCTACATGTTACATTTTACTCTACATGTTACATTTTACTCTACATGTTACATTTTACACTACATGTTACATTTCACTCTACATGTTACATTTTACACTACATGTTACATTTTACTCTACATGTTACATTTCACTCTACATGTTACATTTTACTCTGCATGTTACATTTTACTCTACATGTTACATTTTACACTACATGTTACATTTCACTCTACATGTTACATTTTACACTATATGTTACATTTTACTCTACATGTTACATTTTACTCTACATGTTATATTTTACACTACATGTTGCATTTTACTCTACATGTAACATTTTACTCCACATGTTACATTTTACTCTACATGTTACATTTTACTCTACATGTTACATTTTACTCCACATGTTACATTTTACACTACATGTTACATTTTCCTCTACATGTTACATTTTACACTACATGTTACATTTTACTCTACATGTTACATTTTACTCCACATGTTACATTTTACTCTACATGTTACATTTTACTCTACATGTTACATTTTACTCCACATGTTACATTTTACTCTACATGTTACATTTTACTCTACATGTTACATTTTACTCTACATGTTACATTTACACTACATGTTACATTTTACTCTACATGTTACATTTTACTCCACATGTTACATTTTACTCTACATGTTATATTTTACTCCGCATGTTACATTTTACTCTACATGTTACATTTTACTCTACACGTTACATTTTACTCTACATGTTACATTTTACTCTACATGTTACATTTTACTCTACATGTTGCATTTTAATCCACATGCTACATTTTACTCTACATGTTACATTTTAATCCACATGCTACATTTTGCACTACATGTTACATTTTACTCTACATGTTACATTTTAATCTACATGTTACATTTTACTCTACATGTTACATTTCACACTACATGTTACATTTTACACTACATGTTACATTTTACACTATATGTTGCATTTTACTCTACATGTTACATTTTACACTACATGTTGCATTTTACACTACATGTTACATATTACACTATATGTTACATTTACTCCACATGTTACATTTTTCTCTACATGTTACATTTTACACTACATGTTACATTTTACACTACATGTTGCATTTTACTCTACATGTTACATTTTACTCTACATGTTACATTTTACACTACATGTTGCATTTTACACTACATGTTACATTTTACACTATATGTTACATTTACTCCACATGTTACATTTTACTCTACATGTTACATTTTACTCTACATGTTACATTTTACACAGTCACTACGTTACATTTTACACTACATGTTGCATTTTACTCTACATGTTATATTTACTCTACATGTTACAATCCATTTTACTCTACATGTTACATTTTACACTACATGTTACATTTTACTCTACATGTTATATTTACTCTACATGTTACAATCCATTTTACACTACATGTTACATTTTACACTACATGTTGCATTTTACTCTACATGTTATATTTACTCTACATGTTACAATCCATTTTACACTACATGTTACATTTTACTCTACATGTTACATTTTACACTACATGTTACATTTTACACTACATGTTACATTTTACACTACATGTTACATTTCACACTACATGTTCTTGAGCGCGCCATCAAAAAATCAAAGGTTTACATTTGTTAAAAATTGAGCAATCTAATAATTTAAGATTGAATATAAAGACATTAAATCTACATTCCAGATAAAACATTTTATGGAAATGAAAAAAAAAACGATTCTAGACAATAAAGTAGTTCTTATGTTTATATATAAAATAGATGTGTACAGAGGAAGCCAATGGTCATTATCTTTTTTTTTTGTTGCAAATTCTTAATAAAAGAATATATACAATCATGTATTTTTGTACACTTAAGTGTACATTTATGTTGTTTATAATTGATATCTAAAATAAAATGATAGATTTTGTAACTAAATATTGGAACGTTTGTTTACATTTTGCTTCTTTGTATGATAAAAGTTTCCTAGCATACAGAGCAGTTAAAGGGGCATGAGCTGCCAAAATTCGCAGTTTTTTCATAACTTCTGATCGTCACGACAGTAAGTGGCTTTGGAGGCTTTCGAAAAACTAAATGATTGGCGTTGAAATGAGAAAAATCCATACAGTATGTGGCCTGTATGAACCGAAAACGTGTTCAAAAGTAAACAAAATTTAAATAACCGGGACGACCATTCATTCATTCTAAGCCAAAGTTAGTTCAAAACAGTACTTTATCGTACATTTTCGAGACTAGAACCGTTAAAAAGCTTCTGAATTATACGTCTTGAGAAAAATAGCCAATAATTTCAGTATTCGGTTTTAACGTCAAAATATCAACATTTTGGCAGCTCATGCCCCTTTAAAAAGCTGCCAAATTTCGTTTGACAATATAGAGGTTTGGAGATTACCCAGAAAACAAATGATTGAAGTCGTTATAGGAAAATCCTAAATATAGTGCTAAAAAAGTTAGCTCAAGGATCTCAAGGATTTTAAGGTAGTTTATATAAAGGACAAAATCTTTTTAAATGCTCTTATATATTTCCTGGTTATTTGAATTTTGTCTGTTATTAGCACACAGTTTCGGTTCATACAAACCTTCAACTTTTCTTAATAACAAAACTGAGAAGTTAAAAAAGGGAACCAAGCTTGAGTATGTTTCTGATAATTAAACATTGATCAATCATTTTGTTAGACTATATCTGTGAGAAAGTTAGACAGTCCTATTTCACTGAATGGCAATCAAGTTTTGATACATTAACATTCCTAACATATCAGTAATATTCATAGGGAGTTTATCATGCACCTTATTGTATTAGGCTTGATGAATAATTACCTGGGTGAATTCAGTGAGCTCTACACAGTAGAAACCGGTCTCCATGGTTATTTTAGACATATGTTATGACAAATGTGTAGAGGTCATTGACCGAATAAACAGAGAGGAAAAAAGAAACAGTTACTAGCACTCATCGCTTGTTTTTTTTTGCTTTTGCCGATTCTTTAAAGACATTTTTTACCAAACAGTTTTAATACCTTTTTGTCAAACACTTATATTTAGGAATATTTATATTTTTAAATACTTATTTTATATTGCAACTCCAAGGAAAGACATCTATTGATAACAAATACAATGCTAAGCGTGCTTATAATGTTGAAAAAAAACCCCCTAAATTGAACAGAAGATTGTGAAAGTTGTATCAAGGGGCTTGGGATTAAATTGATCATGTGGTATATGAGCCCCCTTCCTCTTGAGCCTCAGTGTGTATTTCTGTACTCTGTTTTGATAGTTTAGTGGGCGTTACTGTATGACTAACATCAACTTTGAACACACCTCCAAACTTCCTGGTAAAAACTTGAACAATCTATTAGTTTGTAAAGATATCAATGTTTTATAACAAACACGCTTTTAAAGAGAGTGTTTTTGTTCTGCAGCTTCCTCGTTTCTATAAACAGATAAAGACGCCCAGTTGTGTAGACTAAAGGCTTTCTGACAGTTATTTTATAGGGACGTTTTATACTTTTAATTGTAAATGAATTTTGATTCTTTGTGAATGATATCAATGATATTCGAATAAATAGATAATTCATATAATCTGCTGTCTGTTTGAACACATATATATTTAAGAACACTGAAACACATGGGCACAGGGAAAATCTTCCTGTCTAAAGTAAATGTTTTGATTTATGTAGTTTTTTTGCCTATACTAGAACTTGCACTCTACATGTACTTGAACTCTCTGACTCTTGTCCATATGTTCCATTTAATGATGGTTCCATGCAGAATTTCCCTGCCTTTATTCATCCCAGCAGACTGGAATGTTAGACAGATGGTTACCTGTCCTATGTCCAGACATTTCACATCTGCATCCCAGCATATTTGGTAGGTCATTGCCCTCTTTGGTTGCTAAAACTTTTCCAATCAGTAACCCTCACCCTCCCCTTTACCCCACCCACAGGCCATGATGGCAGACCTCTGATTGGATAATTCCCATTATGCCAGTCACTAGGAAGCTGATTATCAGGACTAATTCCATCTGAATTATAAAGAAGAGTTCAGCATCCTATGTACATGTAGGTTATATAGAGTGGGGAGGGGCGAGGTGGTGGTGGGGGGGGGGGGGGGGGGGCATTAGAAATGTAAATAGCTCAGGCTATATAGTAAAGGTATATGATTTAGATCAGATGGTCTCTCACTTCATTACCCCTCCCCTCCTCCCAACCCTCACTCAGATGGCCTTGAGGTTTTGGCAGCCAGGAAAGCAGGCTGCCCAGGAGGGAAGATTCTGCCAGATAAATGTCTACAGTAAATTCAGGTCTTGCATACATGTATGTCTGAGCTCCTAGCATAAACAAGTTTCCATAGTAGGAGGGTACCCGATCAAAATTACTTGTAAACTTTACTCACATATAATCATAATATATATTTATGAACACTAACACAGGAAAAATCTTCTTGTCTAAAATAACCATGGAGACAAGTTTCTAATTGTGTTATCTTTATCCTTTTTATTTCAAAGTTAAAAGGGTACATACTTAACGCGGTATATGGTGGGTTAGAATAAGTTTTTAAAATTTTTACAAAAGATTCTATGACTTTGTGTTCAATAGGAAACATATTTCACCATTTATATTGTATTTTTAACTTCTCTAGAAGACACATGTGTCTTTGTGTAACAATAAATGGACTGTTTATGTCATATAGGCCCCTACACACCTGGGCTAAAGTTATAATAATAATAATAATTGTTAGCATGTGTGTCCGTAATTAGGGAATATTCATTCTGTTTGATGTAATTAAAGTACAGCAGATCCCATGAACTTAAGGTAATTAAAGTCCAGCAGATCTCAATAACTAAAGTCAATCACCGTTTAATATACCGGTATTACATCTACATGTATACTTACATCATGAAATGAAAATGAAAAATGAAAGTTTTAATCAGAGTGACATGATTTGATTGATTGCTGTTTTCCGCTGCTCAGCATTATTCCACCTTTATGGTGACCGTGTCACTGCCACATTCAATGGAGGAGGAAACAGGGCTGGTTGCTTGCAGGAAATGTCAGCATTTGGCATATCACAAAGCGCAATCACATGAAAGCCAGCACAGAATTTCAAAATTCAAATCCACAAGCAATCAATATAAGGTGTGTGTTGGCCACCTTATGTGTCGGATAGCCTCCAACTCAAAGGAAGCCGCCATATAAGTGAAATAATATTGAGCGAGGCGTAAAACACCAAACAATCAATCAATCAAACTCAAAGGCAACATTTCATTTGTATTAGAAGATCTGACTGAGACCATAACAATCTATTTGTACATCATTCATGTCTCACTGATCTAAAAAGATTTGTAATAATTACTTAATGTTTTTGTATTTTGTAGGACTTGTTAAAGCAAAGAAATATGACTGGAAGGATTCCAACATGGCCCTGTTCGGCTCGGACACTGATAAACAAGTCAAAAGTAACTATAATCTTCAAACTCAACATGTTATTTAATCTCAAGTTCAATTTAAATGTATATATAAATGTATGTCTATTGCTAAAATGAAATATGCTTATTATAAAATTTACCCTAAATTTGATTGAATACTGAGATTTAATGCACTGATTGTCTGAAGGCATCAGCAGTCTCTGATGCAATTTGTTAATGATATTAGGAGGGATCCAGCAGGGCGAATGGAAAGTTTTCTGCACAGAAAAGTATAGGCTACTATTGTCTATCCAAAGGAGGGCCTCTGGGGGGTATTTCATAAACCACATATAGCCGACTACGGTCAGATAGTTGACTAAGCAATAATGTTAAAGCAGTGCTATTCTAGTCGGCTAGGTCAGTTTAGCCGGCTAAACCCCCCTGGAATCTCTTGGTAGAGAGCTTGACCCTCAATTGACCTCTGTGCCAGTGTCACGGGGTCATGCCAAACATTTGGATAAGTTAGACAAACACAGGGAAGAGGCTTTCTGAGGTTGTCAATTTTAGGTTGAGGTCAAATAAAATTTGAAAAGTTTCTGATTGGATTTTTCACTTGATCACCGTATGTGGAAGAATTGCCAGGTACTCGCCGGAGGTCGCAGGTTTTCTCCGGGCAAAGAGCTGGGTTTCCATACCAACTAAACCTGACAACTCCGCCATTTTATTGAGATAATTTAGAATGTGGAATAAAATATCAAATTTTATGTCTTGTTTGGCTACCCATGTGCTGGCTAACAGTCTTTCACCACAAGTCAAGCTTAAACCTCTCTAAGCCTGGTAAACTGCAAACAAAATTTCTGATTGATTTAGTGGAATGTGACCACAATGACATCGAGCCACTGTGAATAAAATTACTAGACACTATTAAAGAAAATAAGTTTGAGTGTGGAGTACAAAAGCCAATAATGAAATGAAATACTAATTGAAAAGTTGTGTGTTTGTAACAGAGGAATCTGCTGAACAGGAACCAGCATGGCAATCTGCAGGACAAGAAGTCGGTTTACAGATCTGGAGGATTGAGGTTAGAATAATACCACTCTCAATTCTTCTTTGATTTTATTCTCCTGTAATTTGTTGTTTCTATCATCGTCTTCAATCAATCAATCAATCAATCAATCAATCCATCAGTGAGATTGATACATTTTATTTCAGTGTCCCAAAGTTAGTGTCCCTAATTTTTCCATCTTTAAAGGGGCATGGTTCAAAATTAGGTTTATTCACTGTTTTGTAAAAGTGACATGAACTTTCACACAGCTTCCTTTTAATTTTGTTTACATTTTGTACAAGGCTCAATGTGATATTTTGTTTTTCAGAATTTCCAGGTTGAAGACTGGCCAAAAGAGGAATATGGCAAATTCTATAATGGAGATTCCTATATCATCTTAAATGTAAGAAACCTTTTTAATTCATACTTTTGTACAAAGTGACTATTGCACTATGACAAGAAATTTATTCCGGGCAGCAATATTGAATGTGCTTGGGTCATTTGGTGGACCGATATAGTCTCTTCTGCTGACACTGGAAGTCTTTCATTGAACAGTTGCGAGTTTGAATCAAGCAAAGAAAAATGGATAAATTCCCGAGTGGGTTTTTCACTTCATCTATGTGGAAAAGTATCCGGTTTAGGTCAGCTAACGATATCCTGAATAAATTGTATAGCTTATTGCCATTAATGGTGATTTCTTATCACCAGGATGTTGCCCTTTATGATCACAATCGTTTCTGCAACATCAGTTTGCAGACTTTCCAGAGGGTGCTTTACTTTTTTCTTTGTGTATGTATTGGTTTTGAATCCACCTATGTTTTGTTGTAGACGTACCAAAATGAGGGATCTGAAGAGCTACTATATGATGTTCACTTTTGGATTGGAAAAAACAGCTCACAGGTAAATATTAAATCACAATTGCAGGAACTTTTTTTTCTTTTTTGTAAAGAGATATTCCATTTTCCACATAGCACCATTGTTGTGTGTAAAACTGGCAAATGGGCTATTAGGCCGTACGCCGAACTCTGAAAGACGCTTATAAAGCATGTTTCGTTCCGAAATTTGAGATTCTACAATCCTTCGACATAATTATATAAGATATTACCTGCACATATCTGAAAAAAATTATTAACCTCGAAATTCCCGGCGTTTTGTAGATACAGAGGACGAAAAAAGTAATTATTTACTTAAGAGCAGGCAAGATTTGTTTGTCTAAATGTGTGATTTGGCCAATAACCTTGCGCGCAAAAGATCGTTTTTTTTTTTAATCCTGTAAAAACAGCCAGATTTTCGAGTAAATTAATCAGCACCCACCTTCTAGAAAGTAATAATTACTTTGATTCGTTATAATAATGAAGATTGAAGATTTTACAAGCGGTTTTTGACGACTTTTAATGATGACCTACTTATTGCTCAAAGACATCGCTTATACGGAGGCCAGTTAAGGTCACAATTTAAACAATCCGTCAAAATGTGGTAGGCCTACATAGTTTTGACAGATAGTATTATTAAAATTATAATATTATTCCTTACAAAAATGCAACTTTAATATTAGATTTTAGCTCATCACGTTCTATGGACTTACAGGCCTCGAAGGCTCACTCTTTTTGACATTGTTTCACATACTGACACAAACCTTCTCACCCATGTGTTGATGGTTCGATTCTCACTGGATACTCAAAATTTAAGAAAAAAAATCTGAGTCGGTTCTCAGAAGTATGTGGAACTGCCAGCAGGTACTCAGGGGTTTTCTTTGAGCAATGAGTCTGTCAAACCCCTTCCCCCTTCAAGACCCTATATCTGGAAAATTGCCATGTAAGTGATTTAATCTTGATTGAAAGTGAAAAACATCACACAATGTATATGTATAGTACATAAATTTCAAAACAAACAAAGTACTATCTGTCAAACCTATTGTTCATTATTTTTGGTCAGAAAGAAAGAAACATGTAATGGGATGACAGCCTCATTATTAAGCCAAATGAGAGTTCGAACATCAGAACATAAATTAAATTATAATAGTACATTTATATATACCGGTATTCTGTTTTATGTTCTCAATCGCTCTATAATAATTTTAAGATCGAAACAATCAAGTTGCCATCCATATTACATATAATTTTGTTAACGTATTTTCCGTGGTATCTACACCATTTAATTAATTAGACAAAAGACCCAATATTATGATCACAAAAAGAGATATATTTGATGAGATTTTTTCCACATATTGAAATGCCCTAGCTGGCAAAAGGAAACAAATATTAATGTTGATATCAACATTTCAATAATAGCATAGCTAAGTATGTCAATATTTATCCTAGGTTGTCGTAAAGTATATTTATATTAATAGGTGAAAATAAATAATATTCAGCTTGTAAATGTAGTGAATAAGCAAAACAAAATACTAGCAAATTAATTACAAGAGTTAATGTTGTCTCAAAGTCTGTTAGTTAGTACATGTATTGAGTATCTTAATGTTCTGACACACTTAACTGTTAGGCATAAATAATACTTCTATTTAAAGTCACATGTATATTGAGAGTCCAGGTGCCCTTCAAACACATGAAGATTAAATTTCAAACATATCCAACAAAATTAATCACTGTCAATATCACTGTCGCCATCCTCTTCGATATTTTCTTCCTCGGTTTGTTAAGTGTTTTCACAGTTTAAAGTGAAACACTTGCAAAGTTCTGTACATGATATATTTGCTGCTGTACAAAAACATCTTTTTGTTGAGCAACCCTTTGACAACTACAGTTAACAGCTTTCAACAGGTGGTCTGGGGCAGGAGGCTTTGTCATCCAAGTAATTTTTAAATCAGTGCCTTCCATATAATTCTTTGCCTTTATAAAATAGAGTCATATAAAAATGTCATAGGACTTCTTGTGTTCCTTCTTGTCATTTCTGCAAAAAATAAATGAAAAATTCAATCAACAAGATCC
The DNA here is from genome assembly GCA_963971465.1 of Lepidochitona cinerea. Lineage (NCBI taxonomy): Eukaryota > Metazoa > Mollusca > Polyplacophora > Chitonida > Tonicellidae > Lepidochitona > Lepidochitona cinerea. The sequence continues at coordinate 24,142,099 of OZ020557.1, forward strand.
TTCCTTCAATATATGAAGATCAGCTGGATAAGATGATTGTTTTGACCTACAAAGACTTCAACAATCAAACAGGAGATTTGATCCCATTCAAGGCAAGAAATGCCAACATGTAGCTATATTATTTTTATTTTCAGCTGGGATGGTCATTCAAATCCAGCAAAGCTCTTATCAAATATGATTTTATACATTAACCAAGAGTAATTGGATAAATATTCAATTATTTATTTAATCAACATCATTCATTCTTTCTAGGCCTATAATACTACATAAACATACATTTTCGAGACTTGTAAGATACTAGTAGTGCTAACAAGTTTATGAATTGTACTTCTTGATAAGAAAAGCAGATAACAGCCGAATTTTGTTTTCAATCAAAAGTATCAACATTTTGGCAGCTCATGCCCCTTTAAAGGGATGTGAGCTGCCAAAACTCATGTATTGTGGTAGAATTACTGAGATTGAACATATGGGATGACATTTATTCTTTATTAATTATTACTAAAACTAAGATTAGTTGCTTACTGTTTTTCGTTTTTCTCTCCGAAACTTTAGACAGCGATGATCGAGGATAATTGTAATAACATGTGCATGTAGAGTGGTATTTCACTTCAATCGCAACACAATCTTTACCACGAATATCAAGCAATATGGACTCATCAGCCTTTAGTTCAGCTGCTTCCAAAAGTTTACCTGAAATTGGAAGAAGTACATGTGTACTACAAAAATCCAAAAATATGTCACAAGTATTGTTGAAATTTACCCCTCAAAAATAATTAAAGACCCCCATTACTGTTAACTGTTAAGGTGGGTGCATTCCTTTTGTTCGAGTTAGGCCTACATGTAAAGTTACACTGTACATGTAAGTTGTAGGCATTCTACAGTACACAGAAATATACTAAATGACAACAGGGTACACTGACAGAAAGTATTCTGCACAGAACTGCATAAAGGCATGTAGTCATGTAGCTACAAGGCAAGTTGTAACAAAGCAATTACATCAAACAATATCCCTGAACGGTACAGCATTCAGCTTACGGCCTATATTATACTAGGCATACAGTCATGTACATTTTTATGAACACTTAAACACATGGGCACAGGGAAAATCTTTTCTAAAATAACCATGGAGACAATTGAAAATGTTGTCCCCCCCCCCCCCCCCTCCCATACCAAAGCAGGAAAAAAACCTAGGTAGAAGATACACAGGGTAGTTTAGCCCTGACCAGTATATCTTTCAAACACTTGTTCTTTTTGTAAATGTAACTTGTAAGCAATGACTGGCCTTTGGGTCAGAGGTCGAGCAATTTTACTTCGAAGTAGTTTGCATTCTTCTACTATAAATTATAATTTTGGCCTTAGCGACCTAACATTATGATTATCATTGTGCTGTTAAAAATATTGGAGTATTACTAACCTGCTGTCAAAGTTTGTGGTGTTTTTCCTTTGGAAATTCCTAGCATATAATGCAGACATTTGGAAGACATTGGGAAGTACATACATGTAGCTAGCCGCACACATGTGTCTCTATCCTGGTTTACTTACTTTGACGGTCAGGTAGCTAGTCCTGTTCGGTTGCCCTTTCTTGGCCTCTTGTAACCCGTGGTTTTTTGGACGAAAGTCCTGCAAACTGACCAGCTTCGACATCGTGAATGTCCAGGAGTCCTTTCTTTTCTCTTTTTTTTCGGATTGCTTCAGTCTCCTTTTATTTGTGAAACGATAGTAGCAGGCATTATGGATGGGATGTCAACAACGTCAACGGGTTCAAAATCAGAATCCAATAAATCTCGAAAAGCTGAAGCACATGCTCGTTCAGGACCATCTAGCTCTAGCCACTGTTGGCCCGTAGACAGAAATGTTTTCCACCTTCTTTCGGTAAACGGGAGAATCTCATCTGAATCGTCAATATCGGGAAAATGCGGATAGCAAACTAGTTTTTCTCCTCCGGAGTCTACGTCGCCGGCCATCTTTATCGATAATAATATTGACATCACGTGACGACCTAATGCCCATTTATGGTAAACACGCAGTGATATTATGCCTTACCCCCAGCAAACAAAGGAGTGCTCAGACAAGAAAAATGTTCGGTAATTAAACCAATATTTTAAAAAATCGCCTGTAAAATTTTAGTTAATAATTTTTTTGGAAGTGCTTCTCCAATCGATTTAACAATGTCAACGGTTATTGCTTAGAATCTCAAAAGTGGGAACGAACTTGAACGATACAGAGCTCAGCGTACGGCCTATATGCAATTTGGGCTCCTTTTGTCTATTGAGGGATAGAGATAGCCCCTCGGTCCATCACAGGCCCCCCAGTGAAAACGAAAAACTTCTGATTTGGTTTTTTCACTTGAATGCAGTATGTGGAAAAGCTGCCAGGTACTCGCCAAAAGTTGGGGTTACTCCGGGCAAAGAGCCCTGTTTTGTCTCTCACTGCAGTCAAGTACATGTAGTCTTGAGTGCGGTGTAAAACGTCAATCAATCAATCAATCTATTAATAATACAGGATGAGTATGGAACAGCGGCCTACAAGACAGTGGAATTGGACACATTTTTGGATGATAAAGCTGTACAACACAGAGAGGTTATGGGCCATGAATCTGCACTATTCAAATCCTACTTCAAAACTATTCAGTAAGTTAGCCAAGAGTTCTAAATCAAAGCGCCATTTTTAAACATCTGATTTCTTCCCTGAAAATATTGATTATTATAGATCATTGAATGATAATATAGGAGTGTGGTTTTGTGTGTGATTCCTTGTAACAAAATGATCATTTCAAAGCTAAACTCCTTATATTTCCCATAATTTTTGGCCGTCTTTATTATTAGAACTTATCAAAGTTAAATTTTCTATTGTTAAAATGTTTTGACTAAATTATCCGTCTCATTTTAGAACAATGGAGGGAGGTGCCAAGTCTGGTTTCCGTCATGTTGAGCCTGAACAGTATCGACCACGTCTTCTCAGATTTAATGGAACTCGCAGAACTGTTACCATTAGAGAGGTAAGCTATTATCTTTGAATATATGGTCTGGTTTTCTCCTTACTGATGTATTATCCCATCACTTGGCCACCTACTCTGTCATCTATCCCATCACAATTGCTGTATAACCAAAACATGCTGTATGACCTAAAAGTGATCTTTAAATTGCTGTATAACCTAAATTTTTAAATGGCTGTACAACATAGTTAATTTTCTTATTTAGATTGAGATGAAGAGAAGTAAGGTTAACTCCGGTGATGTCTACATCATGGATCTTGGTACACAACTCTACCAATGGAATGGGTCAGAATGCCAGGGCAATGAAAAGTTCAAGGTAAAAATACAGTTGTTAAAATGTAGGATTTTATAAAAAATGGATATGGCTTTAAATGTACAGAATGAAGATAGTGAGCAAATCTACATGTAAACAATGTCTGGTAAAATAGCTCTCTAATGAAAGTCTTGCCAAGTCAAATATTGTAAAGTTGTAAAAAGTTTATACAAATGTAGCATGGTGACTTTATGCTGTTGTAAATAGTCTGACTTCACATGTCACTTCTCTTAATAAGTCTCACCTTTAAGAACAGTGCACTTACTAATAGCCCGGAAGTAGTTCAAAAATCCACTCAGACGAAATAAAAATTGAAAAATTTCTGAGTGGATTTTTCACTTTATCGCCCTATGTGGGAGAGTTGCCAGGTACTCGCCGAAGGTTGGGGTTTTCTCTGGGCAATGAGCCCACTTCCCCAATTAAACCTGGCAAGAACTCCTTCTAGAGTTAAAGTGGCATGAGCTGCCGATATTCCCACTTTTTTCATAATTTCTGATCGTCACGACAGTAAGAGGCTTTGAAGGCCATCGATAAACTAAATGATTGGCGTTGGAATGAGGAAAATCCATACAGTATGTGCCCTGTACGAACCGAAAACGTGTTCGAAAAGTAGCAAAATTTAAATAACCGGGACGACCATTCATTCATTCTAAGCCAAAGTTAGTTCAAAGCAATACTTTATCGTACATTTTCGAGACTAGAAGCACTAAAAAGCTTCTGAATTATACGTCTTGAGAAAAATAGCCGATAATTTCAACATTCTGTGTTTACGTCAAAATATCAACATTTTGGCAGCTCATGCCCCTTTAAGGTAGGCGTTAGTGCCTACTTTAGTGACTCCTGATAGATGACTTTGCCACAACTAGACGTTTTTTGTAGAATTCCAGTTCATGAAATAACTTAAAGCAATTTTACGAGTTGGTATTATCAGCAAAACATGTCACATTAGATTTAGTCTTGATTTAATTGACAAGATGTAGTGTCAGATAGTTTAAACACAATAGGCGATTTATTTGTCACAGTGGCCGACTATCTTCTGAATATCAAACCTGCTAGATGCCTTGTTGGTAGTCACTCTCTGACTGGGTTTTCACTCGAACGACTTATGTGGGATGGTTGTCAGTTACCACCGAAAGGTCAGGGGTTTCCCCCGGGCATAGAGCCCGGTTTCCTCCCACACTAAAACTGGCAATCTTGAGCCTGGCGTAAAACACCAAACAATCGATCAAACGATAGTCACTCACTATCTGCGACATTGACTGCTAATCGTCTTGTTTATTTGTTTTTATTAAAAAAGTGAATTAATATTATTGACAGCGACATTTATGTTCTATTGTAGGCAATGCAGTACTTGTCCGAGTTATCTTCAGAAAGAGGCGATGTTGAAAAAGAAGTCTTGGATGAAGAGTCTTGCTATGATTCGGTAAGTCTTAACAATTTACCTTTCCGCCAGTGCCACGTGTCCAGTCAGGTTAGACACACTCAGCCAAATAGCTCTGAGACCTCATGGTATTTGTAACATCACAAAAGCCAACACTCTGTTTGGACAAAAACCTGTGGCATTGGCAGAGAAGTCAATTTTAGTTTAGTACTGATGTATGTTATAAGTCAAATAGGTTCTTTTCATATCATACATTGTAGCATTATAAATTCATTTGTTCATCTTACAAAACTTAGATAGGCCCTACTTGTTTGTCATCCAGGTTTGCTAATCTACTCAGGGCAGGGGGGGGGGGGGGGGGTTGATTATTAGTCTCCGGTTGCACAAAGCTGTATTAAGCTTAAGTCAGGCTTAAATCGTCGTGTCACAAAGGAATTTGATTGTGACGTTACCTAGATTGGTTGTTTTAGCTTATTGGCGCGTCCATTCGTAAACGACGTTACCTAGATAAGTCAGACTTAAGCTTAACACACCTTTGTGCAACCGGTCCCAGATCAACATTTGGCGTGTTTATATGGAGCCATTTATAATTACATTTAGTCATGGGTATATCTGGTGCCTGGCATTTACTTTAGTATCAAAATGAGAACCATCACCTAACCCGCACAAATTGGTGATTTTTTAGTTCAGCATTGTTATCATTTTGACAGCATGAGTTTTACCAGAAGCTTGAGGATGGAGATCCCGAGGAGGATGAGTCCGATGAGGAGTCAGAACCTGAGGAGAAGGTTCTTGTCAGGTATCAGAAATCTTTTCACCCATCCACTAACATATATAAAGAATATCACAGCTAATTGATTACTATCTAAAACCTATAGCAAAGCGACATGTTTGCTTTACCAAAAATACTGATGATTTGTTGCCAAATTATCTTTTCCAGAAAATTCTACTGACATGCCAAACTTCTGCCTGTCGTCAACCTAATGAAATATCATGGGTTGTGGTTTATTATAACAACTTATGATTGGGTATAAACGTCTAAATGATGTGCCGCTTTTTAACACAATAAGAAACTTGTCTCCGTGGTTATTTTAGACAATAAGATTTTCCCTGTGCCCGTGTGTTATAGTGTTAAAAAATATATCAGTTAGATGTAAATTTTCTTCATTACAAATTAGAAATACCAAACCTGTCCTTTGAAAATCATGTTGGTAGGCTACATATGCACAAAAGTTGTGTGTAATCCAATCCATTAGTTCCACTGATCAGTTTTGCGAAAAACGTAAAACCCTTGTCAACTCGATATTTCCATACTCTATTTTACCATCATCCAGAGAGTGGTGCCTCTCTTTGATAACGGCAAAATAAAGTAACGAAATATTAACATGGGTTTTATGTTTTTCGGAGTAATACTACATATACTTGTGTATAATTTGAACTATGTAGATGATGTCTATTCTTTATTCCTAATAAGCTCTTTAACGGTTTTTCCTTTTATTTATAGATATACAGAGGGCGATGGCAGTGAGGTTAAGAGGGGAGATATTTCACGGGATGATCTGGTGGCAAATGTAAGTTTCTTAAAGTGGCATGATCGAGATGCCAAAATTCTGACGTTTAACTTTTTCATGATTTCAGATTGTCAAGTGAAGTTGAGCATTTGAAGTACTAAGGAAACACTAAAGGATTGACTTTGAAATATAAAAATATTTTTATTCTCAGCGACCCCCACGAATCACAATATGTGCTATTGACGGACAAAATTCAAAGAGGCGAGATGCATGAATACGTTAGGGTTTTTGTTTGTTACAAAAAATATTTTGATGAAGGCCTACATGCCCGTTTTTGCGCCAATAAGCTAAAACAACCAACCAACCAACATGCCCGTTTTTGTAACAACAGAAAGCTCTTATTTCGTACTTCTCGATACAAATGACAAACAATTAGCTTATTCTTTTTCAACAAAATTTACCCCCTATTTGGCAGCCCATGCCACTTACCTTATTTTTCATGAGATTATGTTGTTAATTTGGAGTATTCTACTAGATCAACCTAACTTGAGTAAGTGGGATGGGTGTAGGGTACTACAACCTTATATAACTAACAAAAAATCTTGAATCCTGTGTTAAAGATTAATCTATTAGTTGAAGGGTAAAAACTGACTTTTATCAAATCCCATTCCGTTATTCTATCAACCTGCCATCTATAGCACATAAATCTTAAACCATACTATCACATTTTCCCAAGAAACTAAACTGGGAATCAGCTGGAAAATTGTTCATATTTTGGGATAGTCTCTCAGTCCGACACAGGCCTTCCATCAATGAGACACCGGATCAAATCTAAATCAGACCAATTAAAAATTGAAAAATTTGATCGCTGTATGCGGAAGAGTTGGTTTTCTCACCCAGTAACCCTTACAGCGGCACCATATAAGTGAAATAATCTTGAATTTGTCGTAAAACATAAATCAATCAATCAACCTATAAAGTTTGGTTTAAGACTTCTGATATAATTTTCACTCAGTCACCTTATGTGGAATGGGTACCAGGTTTTGGTTTTGTATATATAACATAAGCTTCAACACAATTAGAAACTTGTCTCCATGGTTATTTTACGCAAGAAGATTTTCCCTGTGCTTGTGTCTTATAGTGTTCAAATATATGTTACATAAGCTTTAACACAATTAGAAACTTGTCTTTATGGTTATTTTACGCAAGAAGATTTTCTCTGTGCTTGTGTGTTATAGTGTTCAAAAATATATATAACATAGCTTCAACACAATTAGAAACTTGTCTCCATGGTTATTTTAGACAAGAAGATTTTCCCTGTGCTTGTGTGTTAAAGTGATCCTAAATATATATAACATAAGCTTTACCACAATTAGAAACTTGTCTCCAGGGTTATTTTAGACAAGAAGATTTTCCCTGCACTCGTGTGTTATAGTGTTCAAAAATATATATAACATAAGCTTTAACACAATTAGAAACTTGTCTCCATGGTTATTTTACACAAGGAGATTTTCCCTGTGCTTGCGTGTTATAGTGTTCAAAAATATATATAACATAAGCTTTAAGACAATTAGAAACTTGTCTCCATGGTTATTTTACACAAGAAGATTTTCCCTGTGCCTGCGTGTTATAGTGTTCAAAAATATATATAACATAAGCTTTAACACAATTAGAAACTGGTCTCCATGGTTATTTTAGACAAGAAGATTTTCCCTGTGCCCGCGTGTTATAGTGTTCAAAAATATATATAACATAAGCTTTAACACAATTAGAAACTTGTCTCCATGGAAATTTTAGACAAGAAGATTTTCCCTGTGCTTGTGTGTTATAGTGTTCAAAAATATATGTAACATAAGCTTTAACACAATTAGAAACTTGTCTCCATGGTTATTTTAGACAAGAAGATTTTCCCTATGCTCGTGTGTTATAGTGTTCAAAAATATATATAACATAAGCTTTAGGGACCGTTAACATAAATCGTTCGTGAATCAATCGTGATTTTAGCCTGAAAATCACGATATCATAAAATGTGAGTGTTCGTGAAATTGCTCATATCACCGTCTTAAATCACGATTGTTTCACGATTGAAACTGGTGAATCGTGATTTTTTTCACGTAAACGTGAAATGATCGTGAAATGCGACTCCCTCAGTGTCAACCCAAACTAAGTAAGGAGGGGGGGCGCGAGTTCAGATCACGCCCGCTTTTGTTGAAGTCCGCTGTGAGAGGTTTACCACACGTGGCGTCGACCGGCTTTGAGCTGGTCTTTTGCTAGAGCGATCTTTGGTTTCTAATAATTGACTGTTCGTTTGTTAGCTGTTTATACTTGAGAATATTTCTCACTTTCGTAATTACTAAAATGCTTTTAATGACAATGCGATGTCTTTCATTCCGTAAAATAAACCCAAATGTCTCAACCCTCGCAATTTACCGCGGCAATCGGTAATGCCGCAGAGTTAGCCGTCGTAAAACTGCCGACAAAAAAATATTCATCTTGGGAAAAGCTGCTGTGTCATAATACTTTATATGTATGGGGATTTTTACAAGTAAGAGTTTTACCTTTACTTCGCTCGTTGTACAAGGTGTATTTAAAGAGGCATGAGCTGTCAAAAGTCGGACTATTTTCATAGATTCTGATTGTCACGATAGTAAGAGGCTCTGAAGGTCATCGAAAAACTTAATGATTGGCTTTGGAATGAGGAAAATCCATACAGTATGTGACCTGTACGAACCGAAAAGTGTTCGAAAAGTAAACAAAATTTAAATAACCGGGACGACCATTCATTCATTCTACGCCTAAGTTAGTTGAAAACAATGCTTTATCGTACATTCTCGAGACTATAAGTACTGAAAGGCTTCTGAATTGTAAATCTTGAGAAAAATAGCCGATAATTTTAACATTCTGTTATAATGGCCAAATATCAACATTTTGGCAGCTCATGCCCCTTTAAAGGGGCATGAGCTGCCGAAATTCACACATTTTTCATAATTTCTAATCGTCACGACAGTAAGAGGCTTTGAAGGCCATCGAAAAACTAAATGATTGGCGTTGGAATGAGGAAAATCCATACAGTATGTGCCCTGTACGAACCGAAAACGTGTTCGAAAAGTAGCAAAATTTAAATAACCGGGACGACCATTCATTCATTCTAAGTCAAAGTTAGTTCAAAACAATACTTTATCGTACATTTTTGAGACTAGAAGTACTAAAAAGCTTCTGAATTATACGTCTTGAGAAAAATAGCCGATAATTTCAACATTCTGTGTTTACGTCAAAATATCAACATTTTGGCAGCTCATGCCCCTTTAATATAAAAACCACTCATTTGTTTGTATTTAATCTGGCCACAACAAAGCCAAGTACAGTGACGAAACCCAGACAACTTTGTAACAAAGCTTTATTCTCCAATTAGTACTCCGAGTTCTCATTGGTCAAGATTGTGCTACAGCACTACAATGTGGCGCCAGTGATTGTCAGTTAAGTCTCGTTGAGTGAACTCTATTCAATGTTATTAGGGATGTTTACTGTTGTTCGAGAAAAAGAGTAATTTAATTTTTTTAAAAGCAAAAACGCTTTACATAGGTTCTAACCCAATAATAAATATATTTCTTATTGATCATACTTGTAAATAAAAACCTTCAAAACTTTCACTCCACAGAAAGGTTAGAGATGGACTCAACCATGCTTTCGGATCGACCGTGCACTTGTCTGTATTTATTTTTTAAACTATATGCAGTATTACACAAACGGTGGCTATAACCGTTATGTTTTAGAGATTTATTGGAATAAACAGCTTTACCCAGTGAAGTGACTAATCACCAGGAATATACAATTAGCAACCAGTTATTTCCAAATACAAGATATTTCATGTGGATTTATTTAAAAGCCGTCTGCCTTTTCGCCTGTTGACGTCGTCAGTAATGTGCACTTGTTACATCGCTATTGGGCATTTGTTTTGTCTGTGTCGCGAATCCATATCATTGTTTATGAAGACTATGATCAAATAAATAGTTTAAAACTTTATAAAATTTGACCAAGAGCTGTTTGCATTGATAGCGGTGTTCAGACCTGTTTGCAAGTGCTATAATGAAGAGCCGGATTGATACAGTGAGGCACCAGGGTAAAGATTGTGAAGAGGTGCCTTTGGGGATTTCTGAAAACCGCAACATCTGAATAAGAGTGCCAAATAATGTAGACCGCAAGCCCGGTACATCATGAAATTTCACATCCTTATCTAATACAAAGCGTATGATATATACGACGCTGTAGACTCTCAAAATCACAGCGACATTTAGACCTAATAGTTGTAGGGTAGGGTGTGGCAAAACGCCCAGGGGAGGTAAAACGCCTGTCATTGATTTAGCGCAAATGACGTCATCCCGCACGTCACCCGTTTCATCACGCTTGTACTGCCCTCTGGTGAGAGTCTTCCTCCTAACAGAAATTTAAAGTGGCGGTTGATTTTAATTCTTCGAGGTAAGACACATTTTGTGCATTTTTTTAACGAAAATCGCATGTGTTGAGTTTTGTGTTGACTTTCCACAGGAATAACCTATTTTAATGTTCTTATGATGTGTGATCATTTCTTTCACCTGACTTTTTAATAGGCATGTTGTTTTTAGTGACAACAACAGCAAAATATGCGAGTCCTTAAATGAAACTTAGAAATACACTAGGGGCAAAACGCCTTCCTCCCCAAGGGGCAAATCGCCTTGGGCGGCCTCTTGCCTCACAATAAGGCGTTTTGCCCCATGTATTCCTAATTTACCTTTTCATTGCACTCAATTGATTAATAAATCAAAACAGTCATATTATTTATTATTTATCCTTCAAAAGAAAAATATTATTCTTGCTTATTTTTATTTTTTGCTTACGATAAAGTTTTCTTATCGAAAACAGTCGATGAAAATCTTGTTTTTATTTTAACAGAAACATGGTCAGAAATTATAAAAGAAAAACGACGAGAGGAGATTACGGCTCCGAAATGCTCGGACGAGCGTTACAAGCTATAAAAACTGGTATGCCAATTAACCAAGCTGGGAGAGAATTTGGCGTTCCGCCCAGAGTCATCCGGCGCCACAGAGATAAGCAGGTTGCCTCCCCAGGGGAATGTAAGCTAGGTCGACATCGAACAATTTTATCCGGAGACATTGAAAAAGAACTACATGACCATGTTGTTTATATGGAAAAGTCTTTGTACGGACTAACAACGCGTGATATCAGAAAATTGGCCTTCGAGATAGCCGAAAAGTTTGGCCTCCAACACCCATTTAATCAAGAGAGTAAGATGGCCGGAAAGGGGTGGCTCACCGGATTTTTGAGTCGTCACCAGGATATAAGCATTAGAGAACCTAAAGGTACCAACTTATCCCGAGCTGTGGCTTTTAACAAGCCAAAAGTTCAAGAATTTTTTACAGTATACCGGCAGCTTTTGGAGGTGGATGAGTTTACACCTTCACGAATTTGGAACATGGACGAAACGGGCATTACAAATGTACACAAACCCAAAAAGATTCTTGCTACTAAAGGTGTAAGATCGGTGGGCAAAGTAACCAGTGGCGAAAGAGGAAAGACTGTAACCGTAATTTGCGCAATAAACGCTGCCGGCGTTTACCTTCCACCCATGCTAATTTCCCCCCGACGTAGAATGATTGATGCCTTGATGACAGGGGCACCTCCACAATCTATTGGGTGTTGTAGTCCTTCTGGCTGGACTGATTCGCAATTGTTTATGAAATGGCTAGAACACTTTGTGGCATTTACAAACGCTTCTCCGGAGGTACAGCAAATCATTGTCTTGGATGGTCACCACAGCCACAAAACTTTGGCAGCAGTTATGTATGCACGTCAGCATGGTATCCACCTTCTAACGCTTCCTCCCCATAGCACACATAAAATGCAGCCGCTAGATAGGACATATTTTAAATCCCTAAAGAGTGCATACAACGCTGCAGCGGACTCTTGGATGGTGTCTAATCCAGGAAAACGCATAAGTTTTTACGAAATGGCCGGTATATTTGGGAAAGCGTACCTGAGATCTGCTACTATCGAGAAGGCTATTAATGGGTTTGCCAAATGTGGTATTTGGCCGTTTGATCAGAATGTTTTTTCTGATATTGATTATTTAGCTTCGGCCGTTACAGATGAATCCTACCAGCCCCTACTTCAACCTACCGATCAAGAAGGCTCTGATAATGATTCCAATCCCCCATCTGGTGCAACCAATTTTGATTCGACAACAACATCAGACGACGAAAGCAGCAGCGGTGTCCTAACTCCTGAAAATCAATCTTATTTTCCAACTGGAAACTTACCTGTGTTGTCCGCTGAGAACCAGCCAGTTATATCTTCTGGAAACCCACCTGTATTGTCCGCTGAGAACCAGCCAGTTATATCTTCTGGAAACTCACCTGTATTGTCCGCTGAGAACCAGCCAGTTATATCTTCTGGAAACTCACCTGTATGGCCCGCTGAGAACCAGCCAGTTATATCTTCTGGAAACCCACCTGTGCTGACTCCTGAAAGCCAACCCACTTGTATTTCTGGAAACCCGCCTGTGTTGTCTTCTGAGAAACAGCCCGTGCTTTCTGGAAACCCGCTTCTACTGCCTTCTGAGAACCAGCCTATTTTTCCTTCTGGAAACCCTTTACTGTCATCACAGCCTGAACACCAGTCCGTCTTTCTTCCTAGAAACCCGCAAATTTTTCCTACAGGGAACCAGTCTACACTTTCTCCTTTACAACATGCTGGAAACCAGCCTGGGCCCTGTGATGCAATTCATCTTATACCGGATGCCATTCCCAGTACTTCAAGTGCTACAACGTTTAACAACTCGTCGTCTGACAACCAAAAGTCTGGTTAGTATATCCTGGGATTAAGATTTATCCCATAAGACATGTAGTGTTCATAATATATATATTCAACGTTTAAAAGTAATCCAAAAAGACATCTCCTCTCAGAAACCTCCATTGTGATAAGTAGCGTTTTAACTTAATAAATAAAAAAACATGTCTTTGTATTTGTAGGTTTTAATATGAAAGGATTAATACGAAGCCTATCACCCCTGCCAAAACTCTCCACAGTGCGACCACGTAAAAGGAAGTCGGAAGGCGCCACGTTGTTGACTTCGTCTCCGTACAAAACTTTTCTCCAGGAAAAAGAGGACACAAAGAGAGCCAAGAACAGACCAGGTGAACAGAAACGAAATGAAAAAGAAGGATGTCCAAAGGGAGCCAGTAAAGGAAGAGGCAAAGGAAAAAAGAAAGCGAAAAAAGGCGTCCAAACTCCAAACGATTCAAACGAATGGCCTTGTTTGATATGTGCGGAGCCATTCGCGAATTCCAAGTCAAGGGAAGTTTGGGTACAGTGCTCATCTTGTGAAGGGTGGGCCCACGAAGATTGCACTGATGGCAATTTTCAGTTTACCTGCCCAAATTGTCTATCAGATTGAGAAAAAACACTTATCTCCGTCGTAAAGTATTGCCAATTTTTCTTGTTTGGATTCACTGAATATTGTTGTTTGACAAATAAAATAACTTTTGTCTAATTTTATAGTTTGTTTTGCGAAGTGGGTTTTCTTAGAATAGTTAAGGGGCAAAAGGCCCCCCGGGGGCTTCTTGCCTCAAACGAGGGGCGAATTGCCCCAAGGGTCGAGGCATATCGCCCACTCTGTCCAATTTACTTTTTCGAAATTCTACGCGAATTGAAAACTTGCAGTAATTTATGGGCATATGGTGTACGCAGCATCAAGGAAGGACTAACTCGAAACCAAATAATGGCCAGTTAGCTCTAACGGTTTCGTGTATGCAGACCGGACAGCTTAGGGTAGGCGTTTTGCCACACCCTACCCTAAGGTTATTCAAAGTATTAAATTAATCGACGCTCTGCCAGTAGTCCTACACTCACTGAAGGGCCTCTTTTGCCTCAGCATGTTGTCTGTTGGGAACAAAAGACAGTTTTTACAAAGGCCGTCTATTTGCGCATGGGGAGAGTAGGAGGGGGACACATACGCTTCTGATAAAAACATTTCACGATATCGTAATTTATAAACACGATTCAAATCGTGATCCATGAAACTTTAGAGAATAAACAAAAATCGATATCGTGAAAAAAATCACGATGTTATCGTGATTTAATCGCAAAATTTGAGAAAAAATCACGATGTTTTCACTCACGATTTAGTGGAACGCTCCCTTAACACAATTAGAAACTTGTCTCCATGGTTATTTTAGACAAGAAGATTTTCCCTGCGCTCGTGTGTTATAGTGTTCAAAAATATATATAACATATCCTTTAGCACAATTAGAAACTTGTCTCCATGGTTATTTTAGACAAGAAGATTTTCCCTGCGCTCGTGTGTTATAGTGTTAAAAAATATGTGGCGTTATAGTGTTCAAAAATATATATAACATAAGCTTTAACACAATTAAAAACTTGTCTCCATGGTTATTTTAGACAAGATTTTCCCTATGCCCGTGTGTTATAGTGTTCAAAAATATATATAACATAAGCTTTAACACAATTAGAAACTTGTCTCCATGGTTATTTTAGACAAGAAGATTTTCCATGCACCTGTGTGTTTTATTGTTCATAAATATGTTTAACATAAGCTTTGAAGTACAAATCATAAACAGAATATCTGAAAGTAGCTGGGATTCTCAAAACCACCAGCTTTTGTATTTCAGCTATCCTTTACAAATCACCGTCCCTAAGGCATCATCGGGATATTTCTCTTGCTAGTTCATTGGTATTGTCCATTGGCTTACACCATGTATATGATGTTATCTTTCAGGATGTGTTTTTGATAGACACAGGATCAGAAGTAGTGGTCTGGGTTGGCAGCGAAGCTTCACCAAATGAAAAGAAAAATGGATATACATATGCTCATGTAAGTCTTTATAATGTTATTGTGGTTTTCCGGTAGATAGTTGTATAAACAATGGGTACAGCCTTCTGCTTATGTGTTTACGTTTATGAATCAAACTCAGTAAAAATGTTTTTGGACTAGGTTTCAATCAAATCGCCACTGTCACCTTTGCGTTTTCTTGCGCATAGCACCTGTCGCAGTGCCCCCCCCCCCCCCCCCGCCCCCAATAAACTAGTCAGCAGAGTAGAACAGAACCCCTAGTTAGGACCTATTTCTGTGAGATGTACTGTAATCAATTATTTAGTCCTTTTTAGTACAGTGCAGATCAGCCATCAAATGCTGAATAAATAACTATTGAATCATTGTTCAGAGTAAGTGATCCAAATGTTGTCTTTGTTTTTGTAGAATTACCTCAAGGGAAAAGACAAGGCTTACCCTCCCGTAACCGTTGTGCGTGACGGCCAATTTAGCGCGTCCCTTGAAATGGCTCTCTCTGCTTAAGCAATTGGTCATGTGATCAGGAAGGACCAATCAGGAGTCATTTAATCTCAAATTTAGCCTTATATAATTTAGCTAACATTATCATATGTTAATTGTTACTATTCATCATTACTCAATACACTGCTGTATTTTAATTGTTAGGATTAAACTGTCACTGTTCATTCATTGACCTGTTATTGACTTTTGGCCATGAAATTAATATTTTGGCTTTTCAATCCAGCAATAGTTTACATAGTATACGATTTCCAAACCTCTGTGCAAATTGACACGAAATTCAAAAATTATTTTTAATAATAGGAAAAAATTCATGCAGATCTCTCTGTTTTCTGTATGGAACCAGTGATTTTAAACATTAAGTCTATTCACATTCTTGTGTTATTCATGGGCAACTTTTTACATATGATGTAAAGTTTTCTAAATTGCTAATTTCATGCTTTTAAACTGGTAACAGTTTCATTTTAATCAAGAAATTGGGAAAAACCTTTTTGGCTTTAGTAAAATACTAATGCTTTATTTGCCTTCTATAGGTTTTACATGTTGTGCAATTAGTATGGAAATTAGGTATTTAGTGCAATTTTAGTCATAATGCATGTAGGTATTAACCTTGTAATATTAACGTTGTTTGTAATATTAATGTTGGCTACAAAACTGTCTAGAATTTTGGGATTTTTTGATTTTGATTTCCAGGACCTGTTATCTCTGTGTATAATGTGGCCAGTCTGGGATTAGTCCAATGTGTCATAATGAGACCAGTCTTGGACAAGTCCACTATGTCATAATGGGGCTAGTCCAATGTGTCATAATGAGACTAGTATGGAACTAGTCCAATGTGCCACAATGAGACCAGTATGGGACTAGTCCAATATGTCATAATAAGACCAGCATGGGACTAGCCCAATGTGCCACAATGAGACTAGTCTGGAACTAGTCCAATATGTCATAATAAGACCAGTATGGGACTAGTCCAATATGTCATAATTAGACCAGTCCAATGTGTCATACTAAGACCAGTCTTGGGCTTGAGCAATGAGACTAGTGAAACAAGATGAGTATGTTACTATGGGACCTGTCTGAGAGTATTTTAGTATGCCTGAGTGTAACCAGTCTGAGACTAGCTGAATCTTCTCTAATGAACCCAATTTGGTCTTCCACGATTTAATTTGAAAAGTTTTAATGGTAGTCTTAGAGATTTGAACTTGGCACATTTTCACTGTTAAAGTCCATTGTAAACCTTTACAAATGCTATTTAATCTAATTAAACCATTCGTTTTTAGCATTTTTATACTTATTTTTTTATATGGATTTCTCATGACACATTTCTTTATGTGTAACTTATATTTCACATGTTTCTAGAATGTTTACAAACTTGAATAAAAATAGTGTTATTCTTCAATTTTGTTTCATAGTTTTTATCCCCCGGGCATACAATGCGGGGGGGGGGGGGGGGGATGGGGGGTGGATATAGCGATCAGCTTGTCTGTCCCTCTGTCTGTCTGTCCATAATCATTTCTTGTCATCGCATCTCCTCCCAGGGTTTTCATAAATTTTTTTCAAAACTTGGTGGACATGTTGGATATCATGCCAGGATGTGCACCTCTTATTCTGGTTATGTTGGTTTCGTTATTTTGTTATTGCCCTTTTACGACACTATACGAAGACATAGACAATTAGTGCTTGTCAATTAGGGCATTGTTACTTTCCAGAAAGCTGTGCCTGTTGTTTTTTCTTGATTCCACCGGATATGGGTTTCCAAATGAATTTCCTCTTACATATTGCATTGAATATTGTTGAAACTTGGTGAGGATGGTTGTTATCAAGTAAGGATGTGGATATCCTGTATGGAAATGAATTTTGTCTGTTCTTAGTATGTTTCTACTTCCACAATCTTATGTGGGGCCGGGGGAATACGCCATTCTCTGATGACGCTTGTTGCTATAGACATTTCCGTCGACGCATAGCATGGAGGAAGATTGATTATGCCAAGTACATTAGCCTTGCTGACGTTTTGTGTTCTGTGGAGCATAATGTGTGTTATTATACAAACTAAGCATGTTCAAATCTACCTACCGTTTTGAAACTTTTCACGTAATACGCTATATCCCACCCCCAAGGTTCCGATGCCCGTGTTATCGGAGTGTCGTCATGTATTGTACGACCGTACAAAAATAACTAAACGTAACAAGCGTATAAAGGGCAAGTGTGGTCAGATCATATGAACAGACCGCAGACGTGAGATGTCACCAAAAACTGAGCACCGAAATCTGACGTACAACCAGGGGTTTTCTAGGAATACGTCTCCACAACAGATTAAAAGTCTATAAAGGGCTATTTTACTTTTGGTGAGCAAAATTATGTCTTTCTGAAGGTGACGGCAAAGGTTTTATAACGAGAATTTTTCAAAGGGCACTTTCTCAGATTATACGCGAGGGGGTCGGGGACGAGACTCTGGAACCGACTGACCTCTATAGTTCTATTTATAGACAGAATTCATACAGCAAGTATACAAGTATATTCATTGATTACTATCTAAAAAGTTTGATAGCAAATCGGCATGTTAGCTTTATCAAAAATACTGATTTGTTGCCAAATTATCTGTTCCGGAAAGTTCAACCGACAAGCCTGTCGTCGACCTAATGAAATACCATGGGTTGTGGTGTATTATAACAACTTATGACTCTTTATAAAGGTCTAAATGCCAGGGTCCGTGGTTATTTTAGACAAGATTTTCCCAAACAACAAGGTTATAAACTCCATGTAATAACCTACAAGTTCAAGTAGGTAAATTAAGCCCAAGTCAGTTTGGCCAAGCTCTATACTCTGCTGTAGGAAACGTAAAGGTAGTCAAAAAACTAAACTCTCAAGAGTTGGTCATAACATGTAACAGTCAAGGTCAAGTTAAAAAATTAGGTTAACATTATCATGGGAGTCCATGTAACATGCAAAGTTGAAACCAAATCTAAAAGCAGAGGAGTTATTTATGGAATTGGGGAGGGGGTTATGGAACAGGAAATTTTAGACGATCGTAAGAAAGTCAAGTGTGTTATGTGGAGAGGTTAAAAAAGGTAAAGATAAAACACCGACTACGTGTATGCTTTTATATTTTGATTGTGAGAAAATTCCTGATGAAGTGACTTTGGGATTTGAATTATTTAAGGTAAAGCCTTACATTCCTCCATTTATTTGCTGTTTTCGATGTCAGTGATTTAATCACATAGTTTTTGTCGTAATAAACTCCGGTGCCCTTGTTGTAATGATAATCACGAATATAAAGATTGTCCGAACATAGACTCACCTAAATGTGTCAATTCTCAATTTTCCCACTCCTCATCATATCGAGGTTGCCCAAAATTAAAGGAAGCTAATAGAGCTCAATTTATCAAAGTCACCGAAAAGGTGACCTTTGTCGAAGCCCTAAAGTGTGTACGTAAACAGGAAGCCGAGCCTTTGAGCTGTTCCCAAAATCCAGACTTTGACGAATCTATTTGAGACCTGACCCCCACAGAACCCCCAGTTCAAAAGTTTAAACAACCCCCAGTCATCACCTATACAAATCCAATCCCAAAACCTACTCAGATATCCATAAGTACACAGACAGAAAATGACGCATGTGCTCAAACGGAAGCTATTTCACCTATTTCATTAACCAATGTAGTATCTTTCGTAACAGAAATTGTATGTCATGTTGGAAAGCTGACTAGCACGAAGGACGCTGGTACAATTGCATACATAGCAAGACGTGCTGAGCATCTTTTTGGAAGTGGTAATATTAGAGCAGACGAGTTTAATGAAATAATGAATCAGGGAAACAAAAAAATCGCTAATGGATAAGCTATCAGTTTCGGATTTTCAAATTAACAGTACCATTTATTCCTGTTTTCACAATAATTCAACATAATATACAGTCATTGTACGCCCATGGCCAAGAATTCAAACATTATTTATTTCGAATTTAAAATCACCTAAGCCAGATATAATCTGTTTACAAGAAACATTCTTGAAACCAAAATACAACTTTACATACCCAGGGTATACAATCCCCCGAAAAGACAGATTGACCGGTAGAGGCGGTGGTCTGGCGGTTTTTATCAAAAATGGATTGTCATTTGCTGAGATTGCACTACCACAATTCAAAGTGATAGAATGCAATTGTATTCGAGTGGCTAGGGATGACAATAGTTCATTTTTTATAATAAATCTATACAACCCTTGTAAGAAACTAGAGGTTAGTGACTTCAACTCTCTATTAAATCAATTTAACCAAGGGTATATTGTTATTTGTGGTGACTTTAACTCACACCACCCCATCTGGGGTAGTTTGTCTACAGATTGCAACGGTAATATTGTGTCGAAGCTGATAGACGAAAATAACCTGGTTATTTTAAATGATGGAGCTGGGACTCGTTTTAATATACACTCAGCTGAAACATCAGCTATTGATCTCACAATATGTTCTCCTGCTTTAGGATCCATAGCTTCGTGGTCGGTTTGCTAAGACTCTGCACGTGGGAGTGACCACTTTCCTTTTGTTTCTTGTTTTGGTTTCACTCCTCATAGTGATCATGTTGGTTTATTACCTCGCTGGAAAGTGAGTAAGGCGAACTGGGTAAAATTCCGTCAGTGTTGAGGATAAAGTTGTTGATGGTCTTTGTAGTGATAATATAGAGGAATTTTACGAAAATGTTGTTAATGGTCTCAATGAGGCTGCTAGTAGTTCTATCCCTCAAACTTCTAGCAATAGAAAAAACAAAGCGCCTTGGTGGAATATTGAGTGCTCAGAAGCCGTGGCGTTACGCAAGAAAGCTAAAACAGAGCGGAAAGATCACGCCTATATACAGACATAATTACTTATAAGAAAGCTAAGGCACATGCTCAAAGAATTATCAAAAAGACACAAAAAGATCACTGGCGTTCATATTGTTCTAAAAGTAACTGTAATACCCCTCTGAAAGAAGTATGGAGGCAGGTTAGGGCTATTAACGGGAAAAAACTCCAAATTCGGTTCCAAATATTATATCAAACGGTCTGTCATATGTCACTAACAGAGATAAATGCTATGTCATAGCTGATAGTTTTGCTTATGTCTCTAGCACTAATAATTATGATCCGGAATTCATTCCACATAAAAAGCAGGCAGAGGAGTATATCAGTAACTTGGATATACCTGGGGATGAAATACCTGGTGACGACGGTATAGTCTATTCTATAATTAAGGCTCTCACTACAAAATGTTAAAATGTAATTCTAACGCTTTATAACAGTATTTGGTCGAAGATGGTTATACCTGCGGCTTGGAAAAGGGCAATTGTCATTCCAGTTGCTAAACCTCAACAAGATCCAACCCTCGCAACGTCTTATAGACCGATAGCTTTGACGTCTGTTCTTTGTAAGCTCATGGAACGAATGGTTAATCCCAGGCTCATTTGGTATCTTAATAGAAATAACATACTCTCTAGTGTACAGAGTGGATTTAGGAAAAACAGGAGTACCAGTGACCATGTTTTGACTAGAAACGTCAATTAAAAGATCTATATCTCGTAAAGAATGTAATTTAGCGGTGTTCCTTGACATTGAGAAGGCCTATGATATGCTTTGGAGAGGCGGGCTGCTAGTCAAATTGAGAAACATTGGTATTGGGGGCCGGATGTTCGGATGGGTTAGGGACTTTCTATCCAATCGTAAAATACAAGTACGTATAGGCACGTCTTTGTAACGATTAGTCGTTTTAGAGAATGGAAATTTCATTAGTCGCTATCTCATACGCTTTTTCTAACCTTTCCTTTAATTCAGAGGCAAACACTGTTTTAAGACCTTTTTCTACACCATCGTTTGGATTAATGCCTAGATAGGAATCTACAGGAAGTCTAGGGTGCCTGCCAAACATAAGAAAAAATGGTGAATATGAAGTGATGTCATGTTTAAAGGCATTGAAAGCATGAACGAGAGCTGGTACACATTTTTTCCAATTTTGCTTTCGTTGTTCTGCGAGCGTTCCAAGTGCTCGCGCATACCATTGCATTCTGGGTGATATTGAGTAGTTCTGGATTTAAATCACTCCAGTTATGTTACACAATTCCTTTATTACTTGTGACTCGAAATTTATTTTATTTATTTATTTTATTTATTTAAAGGAGTGCCCACGGGAAGTCTCATTAACGGGTTCCAACACCACAATTATACAGGCATTTATATATATATATACACATGTGGCAAACATTAACAAGAGCAATAACATAAAAAATAAATAAAATGATATACATTTTGATAATAATGAATTAGGTGAAGAATGTGACGATTAGAAAATGTTTGTGCGGACCGCACGTTTAAAATGCCGACTGGACGTAAATATGTCGACATGTTAATTTTTATTTACTGCATCATTTAGGGAGTAACTGATTGATTGATTGGTGTTTTACGCCGCGCTCAAGATTATTTCACTTATATGGCGGCGTTGCCAGTTTTAGTGTGGGAGGAAACCGGGCTCTGTGCCCGGAGGAAACCTACGACCTTCCGCTGGTAACTGGCAACCATCCCACATAGGTGCCCTTGGTAATGAAGAAAATTTATAAATATTTATCCTCCCCCTTCTTGGACGGAACACCGGACAATCCCGTAAGTTTCGGGAGGGAACGTTAAAACAAATTTTTCCTAAAATATAAGGACAATCGTACTCATGAACAATACATTTTTGTAAGAAAGTTATGTCCAAATATTTTCTCCTGTTGGATAGCGAAGGGAGACAGAACTCGGCAGACAGTCGAGAATACTCTTCACTGCTGTAAAATATGTTCAATTTGAAACACAAAAATTTAATAAATTTTCTTTGAATCCTCTCTATTTTGTCTATATGTGTACGCTGCCAAGGGTTCCATACCACCGAACAGTATTCCAAGTGGCAACGCACATGGGATATATACAAGGATATAAATGTTTTTGTATCATGGAAATTACCACTGTTTCGTTTAATAAAACCTAGGGATCTGAATGCCTTATTTACAATATATTGAATGTGTACATTAAAACACAAACTGGCATCCAGAAACACACCTAAATCTTTTACTCTGCTTTTACGTTCTAGACTTTTCTCATAAATTTTTTAATCAAACAATATTTTTTTGTTTTTATTTGTGAAAGAGAAAACCGCACATTTGTCCAAATTTAAGTGGAGCTTCCAAATTTTTACACCCGCCAGAAAATGAAGTAAGGTCTTTCTGGAGAAGGTCCAAAAATTGGAAAATTTTCTGACTGGGTTTTCACTCGAACAACCAATGTGGGATGGTTGCCAGTTACCAGCGGAAGGTCGTGGGTTTCCTCCGGGCATAGAGCCCGGTTTCCTCCCACAATAAAACTGGCAACGCCGCCATATAAGTGAAATAATCTTGAGCGCGGCGTAAAACACCAAACAATCAATCAATCAATCAAAGTGGACCCAAAATTGAGCAGTGAGGAACACCAGATGAAATAGGAACCCAAGAGGAACAGTGATTGTTTATAACAACTTGTTGTATCCTGCCCGATAAATAATTATCAAGCCACCTAAGTAGAGTACCACAAATTCCATAGCACCTCAGTTTGTGCACCACAAGTCTATGGTTGACACTATCAAACGCTTTACTGAAGTCCGTATATATGGCGTCTACTTGGGTTCTTTTATCAAATCATTTAGATAAAAAATCTATATAGCTAACTAAGTTAGTTTGAGTGCTACGTTTTTTCAGAAACCCATGCTGTTCTTCACTTATGCATTGTTTCAAATTTTCATATAGCTTAGCATGGACATTTTTTCTAATATTTTCCCTAACAGAGATAGTAATGATACAGGTCTATAATTTTTAACTTTGCACTTATCACCACTTTTAAATATAGGTATTACATTGGCCTTTTTGAATGCTGTAGAGAAAACACCACAATCTAAAGACTTACAATAGATGAGATATAGTGGGAAAGATAATTCGTTGGCACAAGCTTTTAAAAATATACCAGACACGTTGTCTGGACCAATAGGATTATGTACATTCAGGGACAACAGATTTGACAGAACGTCGTCCAGAGACAATGACACTTTGCTTAACGAACCTACATAAAGATCAGTTATTTGTGGGAAATCCTTAATACAGTCATCATTAATAAAGATCGACTTGAAGTAACTGCTAAACAGAGACACTGCATCAGTCGGATTTTTAGCTGAATAATCATTAAACGTTACATTAACAGCGGCAGAAGACGTTTTCTTCTTCGTTTTTAAGTAACTCAAAAAACGTTTAGGGTTAGCGTGGATGTCGCGCTCAATGCTGTCCATATATTCAGTGTACTTTACCTTGTTGGCGTTTTGAAACGTCCTTCGACTGTCCGAGAAAAAATGATAACAGCATTCTCTACGCTTGTATCGTCGGTGTAGAGCTTCTTTCTCGCGAAGTAAACAAATGAGGTCAGCGTCAAACCATGGTGGAAAGCCATAGTGAACAAAGAAATTATCGAGCAAAGTCCGAGCAGTTACCCTTGCCGATAATCAATGCAAACTAGCTCCATTGGCTGGTGCGTTTGAAGGTTTACCAGCAATGCAGTTTTATTAGCTAATGGAGAATTCCGTCCGATGCAGCGTTCGCAAACTTTTACGTTGCGGGATATATCAGCAGTCATGCGAGGCCAGTAAAATCTGGACTTGATTAAATCAAGAGTTCGAGCTATGTCCTGGTGTCAGAAGTCGCCATGCATACCCTGAAATACAAATTTACGAAATTTAGTAGGCAAAACAAGTACAGGTTTTATGGAATCATGGTCACGAATTTGTTTGAAGAGAACCCCACCCTGTAAAATTAATTTATGCCATTCTCTTAAGAACCACTGGACTTAATGACTTTCTAATCTGATCAACTCCTTAGATGGTCTATTTCCAGATTCATCGTTAAGTTGAAGTTTACGCCATTCGATGGAATTTGAAAGAAGTGGTAAGCAGATGCGAGCGACAAGAGTGCAAAATTCAGAACTCACCTCAGGAACAGAAAGGGGCATACAAGTCAAAGATTCAAGTACTGGAGAGCTTTGAAGGAATTCATTTTCGCAAACCGCTTTGACAACAGATCCGTTAACTTCGTGATAAAAGCTCGGATGACGCGAAAGAGCATCAGCATCCACGTGATTGGCACCGACACTATTTTGCGTTTGTTACAAAACTGCACCCAGTCCATCTGCGCTTGCGTCAACGTGGAGCAAGAATGGGAGGGTGTAATCTGCGTATGCCAAGATGGGTGGGGTTGTTAATAAAACAATGACCTGTTCAAACGCATCTCGTTGAGAAGCTCCCCAGTACCACTTTGTGTCTCGGACGGGGTGTTTCTTAGGACCTGAAAGCAAAGAATTTAGAGATTGAACCACTTTTGAATTGTTCTTGACAAAACACCGATAATAACCAGAGAATCTGAGGAACTTACGCAATTCCTTTTCATTTTTTGGTGTTGGCCTGGATTTTATTACCTCCAATTTGTCTGGGTCAGTTTCAATGCCCTGGTCAGAGACTATATGTCCGAGGTACTTCACACGCCTACAAAAGAAATCACACTTAGACAGTTTAACCTCAAGACCATGTTGGCGTAAGCGAGTGGAGACGTTTTCTAAACGAACCAAGTGTTCTTCGAATGTTTTGGAATAGACAATGATATCGTCTATGTAAATCAAGCACTCTCTTAGATTGATATCCCGAAGGCACTTTTCCATCAAACGTTGGGATGTGGAAGGAGCGTTAGTAAGTCCAAATGGCATACGATTGCATTCATAAAACCCGAGGAGCGATTGAAAATGCAGTTTTACATTTATTCTCCTCCTTGACTTCCACCTGTCATTAGCCTGACCGGAGACAGTCTTAAGGTCTCTTCAATGCGCGGAAGGGCATACGCATCTATTACGGTTCTATTGTTAAGCTATCGATAGTCAATGCAAAGTCGCAAAGAACTGTCTGGCTTTCGGACCAACACAACCTCAGAAGAAAACGGACTGGACAATTCCCTTATCACACCAAGTGTTAAGCATTTCCCTAAGATGTCTTACCTCATTTAACATTGCTGGTGGGATCCTCCTGTGTGGTTGCTTGAAAGGCGTATTCTCTACAAGATTTATCTCGTGGACCACCGAAGACGCATGACCTAAATCTAAAAATCTTTGGACATAACACATGACCATTTATGCAAAAGAGCTGAGGCTTTAATTTTTTGATCAGAATTTTGATCAGAATTTTCTCCGAGATTAAAGGCTTGCTCAATAGAGTTATCATTATCAATGCCACACGACCGACCATTTGGTACTTTTTACCATTTGTAACTCGTTACTCTGCTCAGCAATTACACATTTATCAGGCTGAAAAGAAGTGGTTTTAATTATTCCTCTAACAACCAGTTCTTAGTTAGGTTTAATTTTAATAGGACGGAGATTAGTGGCCTTTACTACACCTATGTGTCCACTTGAGAGCATTAAATTGTTAGCAAAGCTCCATGCCTCTGCGTATCTTTAACAATTAGAACTGGAGCAACAACATTTCTTTTACCAGTTGGGAGCTTTAAATTTAATTTAGAATAACCATAATAGGGTAATTTTTCTCCACCAGCCGAGCGAATATCAACCTGAAAATGTGAAAGGGGCAGTAAGGATGAACGTAGACGTTTCTGAAAGAAATGATTAGAGACCGTGTTCACCATGGATCCAGTGTCTAGGAGACAACGACAGTATACACCATTAACGGGAATACCAGCCTCCTTTGCACTGCCAATTAATTCACACTTACTTGGGCTATCCTGTAGATGTAGACCTCTGCCTTGCCCAGCTGCAGAGGTCACTTTTAGTTTAAATGACTATTATGAGAAGATGATACTTGGGCGCGTTTAGTCCTTTCTTCTGCAGTCGCCAACAGAGAAAAGAATCGCGCGAATCAAGTTTCGATTCAATATTATCTAGCCTTTGAATGATCGTACGTAATGTGTCAGAGGGCAAACATGTTTTGACCTCCGAAGTTTTTGTTTCTAACCGACCCAAACGTGCGATAATTTCTCCAAGTTGCGATACTATGGGAGAGTTCTCGACCTCCACAATCATCTGTTGGGGGGCCTTTCATACCTTTTACTTTATCGCTGTCCATTAATTCACATTCAACTGCTCGCACTTCTCGCAATAATTCATCATGGGGCAAGTTCGAATCGAATTTATGACTAGTAGCGGATTTTAAAGGTTCATTGGTTAATCCAGTCCAAAATTTATTTCTAAGCATACGAGAAAGTTGCCGTTCACGAATGATAACAGTACACTGAAATGGAAATTCCCGCGCAGTGATCGGTATATGTGTGTCATTGACAGGCGCTACTGTGTCAGAGGAATTATAGATAAATTGTTGCTTTTTTTTACTTTATTTGTTGCTTCTGTCTACTTAATCGGTTGAATACATTAATTCTGACTCAATAATTTTTTGTGACGATATAAAGTCAATAATTTCTGCGTGCTTAGTATTTTTATCTTGGGTCTACTTCTCGCGCGGGGGGGCTTTTGAAAGTAAATGCGCAATTCGGCAAAACTGCCAGTCGAAAAGTGACATTTGTAAATTTGTGGCTTTTGCAGCTAACACTAGACTGTGTGATATGTGAGGCCGTATCAACATCTCTTAGCCAGAGATTGGACATTTGCAACGAATCTCGACGAGGCGTTTCAGCACTAACCGTGGACGAAATAAGATACCTCCCGGTCCGATTAAGATAATCGATCATTTTCTGTTCGTCAACATCCGTTAAACTCCTTTCTAGATTCGACTAGTCACGCGGAGCTTCGCTAGACGCCATTACCACACAAACGAAAAACCTACTGAGACAATCAAATCCAAATAAAGCCAATTAGAGTACAAATAGATATGAAGTGAAGGTGATGCAGATGAAATAGGTTAGACGAAAAAACAAGAAAGTATTAACGAGTTAGTGATTACGCATGCGCAAAAAGTCAAACCGTCCACTGTCAGTAATTCTTGCGCTCAGACAATCACTCTGCACACACAAGTACACATTAAATATATTGTAAAATCCTAACCTAACTAAAAATACCCCCACCCACCCAAATGAAAAAGTTCCAATTAAAGTCCTTTTCTCAAATGTTCAACAATTCCAAGTATCCAACGAGAAAAATTAACTGTTTAAGGCAGTCTGTGGAGCGAGGGACTGCACCGAAATGGGGGGGGGGGGGATTTGTTTGTATTGGCGCTTTCCACCAAAATGTGATGATTTGCGCCAAAAAAATGGATGCAAGTGACTTAAATCAATCTAGAGTTGAATAGAAGTGGGACCATTATATAAACATCAGAAGCGATGGCACCGTGGCAGATAAGTGGCTAAGGCTTGGAAAACTTTATTATGTTTTCTTGCGGAGGGTCAAAATGTTGTCCATTGTTGGGTTGAAAATGCCAGCTTTGACCAAATCCTGAAAAATAACACTCTTGCATCATTATGGCGAAAACAACGAAATATAAGGTGGAAAATGGTATCGACTTCATAACATTCTGTGCATAAGTCAGAGGAGCTTAGGTTAACTTAGTACAGGTAGGAATTAGTTGGCAATCTGTCTGCAAAAATTTTAAACATTCTTACTTCATCAGTTCGACTAGCAAGAGACAAACAAAAAGGTAATGTCACACAAGGATAATGGTTATAAAACAACCTGCCAGTGTTACTTTCATCACAATGTTCTTGCCACATGGAAATAAATTTTGGTTTTATAATACAGTAAATATCAGCTAAAGACAAGGGTAAGGTCACGGATACAGTGCTTAGGTCAAGAGCCCGCTTAGCGAGCATGTCTGCTAGCTCATTTCCTGGTAATCCAATATGAGCAGGAATCCACTCAAACGCCAGAACAACTCCTTGAGATTTCAGAGCGGTACACAAGTGCATGATTTCATATACCAGAGGCGAGGACTTCGGAGCAGAGAATTTAAGTAAAGCTTGAAGTGAACTTAAGGAGTCGGTAAAGATGACAGCGCTCCGGGGATTGAGATCGAGCAAAAACTGCAAAGCAAGTATTATAGCATACAATTCAGACTGTCTGTAAAGATATGTAAATGATTTAGCCAATTAGTATTAATGTGATCAATAGTACAGGCCAGTGAAATATGGGGGTTGTCAGATTTTTTAATTTTAATATGTAAATCAGTAGATATGTATGGGAGAGTAAGTTCCCATGGGGGTACAGGTGGAATAAAATCCCCCTGGATTAGCAGGTTATCGATACCTAAGCTACAAATCTCCTTAGATCGGATACTGAAAGGAATAGATGTTACCTTATTTTAAAAAAACCGTCATAGTAAGAAGGATTCAATACATTGCCCGCAGAATTGTTTATGCTACCTTTTAATCGAATTGTGTACAAAGCAGTGCGCAGGCGTATAAAGGCCATTCAGAGCAAAAGTGGCGTGGAACGGACACTCCCAGTACACACACGCAAGGCCGCGCATTGGATGGAGTCCAGACGCTTCTTAACACTATCACTTGCTGAATCCAGGGCCTCGGCACAATATTCCAGACGAGACCGGATGAGGGATCTGTACAATAAAATCAAACTTTGCCTATCAGCTCCCCAGTGACGACCAGAAACACATTTCATTAGATTAAGTATTTTACGACATTTAATAACAGTGTAGTCAATATGCGCTGACCAAGTAAGCAGTTTGTCAAAAATGACGCCTAAATATTTAAAGTCAGACGATATTTTGATTGAAAGATTGTTGAGTAAAATAGAGTTTGTGGAAGTGGATCTGTTCCTTGTGAAAATTACAGCTTCTGACTTAACTGGAGAGAATCTAAAGCCCCATTTCATACTCCATTCTACGATACTATCTAGGTCCCGCTTGGATGCATTTAAAAGATTGAATATTCCTTGAAATGAACCATATAGCCAGGTCATCTGCAAATAGACAAGAGTTTAATTTGGGAGGAAGAATAGACGGTAAATCATTGATTGCAATATTGAAAAGAGTAGGAGATATGACGCTCCCCTGGGGTACGCCGTTCTCCACTGGAACTGATCTGGAGAGAACCCGACCAATACGAACCCGGATAGATCGCCCAGTGAGGAAGTCCCTTAACCATCCCAACATCTTCCCACCGATGCCAATGTCGAACATTTTTATTAAGACCCCAGTGCGCCATACCATGTCGTACGCTCTCTCAATATCAAGGAACATTGCAAAGAGATAGGATTTGGAAACGAGTGCATGCCGAATAGAATTTTCCAAAGAAACAACGTGATCAACAGTGGACCTCCGGGTTCTGAAACCCCTTTGTACTGGTGATAGAATATTGTTTTTTAATAGAAATCAATTAAGTCTAGAATTGATCATGCGTTCCATTACTTTGCATAGGGTAGAAGTTAGCGCCATAGGTCGATGTACTGCATGGGTCTTTTCCAGGTTTAAGTACAGGGACAATAACAGCACGTTTCCAGCTTACAGGTATTTTCATTTTATTCCACACAGTATTATTACAAAAGCAAGATCACCTGTAAGCATTGTGCAGGGAGGTGAGATATAAGGCTGTAAGGTATAGCGTCTTCCCCAGGCGAAGAATCTTTCGAGACTGATAGTGCCTGTTTTAACTCGGACATAGTAAAGTCACAATTTATGGGCATTTCATCAAAAGCTATATTGACAAAAAGATCGGAATTCTCCACAGCTTTTTTATGAGTTACAAATTCGGGTGCATAATTATCTGAACTAGAAACAAAAGAGAAAGTAGACGCCAGTAAATTAGACTTATCCGCATTGGTAACACTATCGGTGCTACCTGATATTAGAGTAGGTATAGCTCTATTGGTACTTTTGCCCCGGATGGAATTAACACTGTTCCATACGGTTTTAATAGAAGTATTGCTACTAATGTTTGAGCAAAAATCACGCCAGTGATTTCTCTGTGTTTGACGAATAATGCGCTGAGCGTTTGCTTTCGCTCTTTTAAATCACAAAATATCTTCAAAAAGACGAGTGCGGCGTGCACGATATTTTAATCGTTGTCGAAATTTAATTGCTACCGAACATTAATCTGACCACCAGAGAACCGGCATTTTATTAGGACGGTTACCTTTTGAGATTGTTATGGCAACCATAGCAGCAGCATTGATGGCGTCTACATTAGAATTGAAAATATCCACGTCATTATCAAATATTTCAGCGTTAAGACATTTAATACATTCAGACTCATAGAGAGGCCAATTACTTTTTTTAATACACCATTTAGGTTGATTGATTGATTGATTGATTGGTGTTTTACGCCGCGCTCAAGATTATTTCACTTATATGGCGGCGTTGCCAGTTTTATTGTGGGAGGAAACCGGGCTCTATGCCCGGAGGAAACCCACGACCTTCCGTTGGTAACTGGCAACCATCCCACATAGGTCGTTCGAGTGAAAACCCAGTCAGAAAATTTTCCAATTTTTGGACTAAGTGGGAATCGAACCCGCGACCCATTGGTGGAAGGCTTTTCGGATTTAGCGTCCAACGCTCTACCTACTGAGCCACGGAGGCCCCATATACCATTTAGGAGGGGGTCGGTTATCATTAGTTTCCAAGGTTGATGAAAAAGAAACAGTTATTGGGAAGTGATAACTACCACAGGGAGAGTTCTGGTCAACAGCCCAATTAGCAGGTAAGCTGATATCAGGGGTACAAATGGAAAGATCTAGATGGGGCAGATGGCCCGTGTGTGGATCCATTCGGGTTCCGCTTCCATCGTTCAAAATACATAAATCATTATCATCAATAAATCCCATAAGAATTTTACCGTTATGGTTACAAATAGGGCTGCCCCATAATTGACTGTGTGCATTGAAATCACCACACCAAATACTTGGACCTTGAATACAAGACATTATAGAGTTGAAATCACTAGCCTGAAGCTGGTTACATGGGTTATAAACGTTGACAATTTTGATAAATTTGCCATTCTTAAAAGCCACATTGAAGCATTGCACCCCAAGGTGTTCAAGTGGGGGAAGCTGGATTTCAGAGTACGATAATCCATCTCTAAAACAAACAGCAATGCCCCCACCATTACCAGAGGACCTATCGGCTCTATTTATAGTATATCCAGGGATTTTAAAATCTAGTGATGGTTTTAGTCTAGTTTCCTGCAGGCATATGATATCAGGCAGTATATTTAAGGTAGATATATAAAACTTAAATTCTTGACCATGGGTTCTAATTCCATCGATGTTATGATGTAATAAATTGAAAACTAAAAATATTGACAGAGGGGCATATATACAATATTCGGCGTACTTATACATTTAACAGGTCACTTACAAAGTCTGGGGTAGGTAAAAGAGAGGATCTGAGCTGATCGAAGTTGACATCGGACCCAAAGAATTTAATAGCGGAATGAAATATCTGGGCTAAGTAATCGTCGGTATTGTGCATTGAAAAATTGTCAATTAGAATTTTACTGAAAAGGGCAATTAACTTAGTCACAACAGTAATAGATATATCCTCGGTCTGGGAATAGAACGAATGTGATACTTGAGTAGCTACCGACTTCATTACTGGCTTGAATAATGGGGTTTCGGGTATTACCGTATATGAGAAGGAGGTTCGTTGTCTTGGAGTTAAATGAGAGGGCACTGGCGTGTGGTACTGAGACGGAGTTGGAGTTACACTGGACAAGGGAGCATTCTGACGGTTGAGTTGCCTATGTTGCCATTATCATGGCATTCATTACGAACATTGCGCAAAGCCTCAGAGAATGAAATCTTTTCGTTTACTCTAATAAACTGGACTCGGCTCACCTGTTTTTTGTAGGGGCATCCAAGATATGCCGAGGAGTGGCTTTCGGACCCACAGTTTACACACCTTGGTTGATGAAGGCGATCACAATTCTCGAAGGCATGGTCCCCAGCACACCTAGGGCAAGACTGCTTTCCCCTACATTCAGAGGCAAAATGTCCAAAATGCTGGCATTTAAAACAACGAATTACAGGTGGAACATAAGGTCTTACATTAAATATTTCAAATCCAAGGGTTATTTCTGTGGGTAAGATTTCGGATTCGAAATGCAGCAACATGCATGTGGTTGGTACCTTATCTCTTCCCTTAACCATTCGTTCGACTTTAGTACATTTTTTACTTTTAAGAGCTTCTAATACATCATGTGAAGTTAATTAATCTCCAACCCTGGATATTACACCCTTCTCTACGGATTGGTTAACCGGTTTACTGCATTAAATATCTCTTCCTGAAAGAGTTTTTAATTTAAGAAGTTTAATTACTTGACTGTTATCTGAGCAGGTTATAAGAAATTCATGATTGTACCGGCGCTTGACGAACAGGACCGTCCCGACTGCATGTTGCAATGCTTCGCCAAACTTAATATTCTTCCATTTAGTAATAGGGAGTCCACCAGCTGAATACATAACTACCTGGTTGTTCACATTGTTGCTATAACCGTTATTATTGGGTAAGTGTGCGGATCTGAGGGGGCAAGACCCTGACTTCTTTCCGTCAGAAACATTGGAATCCACAGTATCACGACCACGCTTAGTTGAACCCCGTACTTCAATAAAATCCATAATATCTTCTTCGGGGTCAGCCATTTTGGCTCCGAAAAGTGAACCGTTCTTAGGAGAGGTTTTAAAATTTGATCTAAGCTAAGTATAGGTTAATTTATAGACTGTTAATAAAAGACAGTAGGAGAGTGCCTAGGGGCTAAAAGGGTTAAAAAGGTGCCCAAGTTAGTATCAGAGTCACAACATTGATACAAAGCTTACTACTCTAGTATAATACTATACAGCACCTAGTGTGCAGTAGTCTTTACTCTATCTACCACTCCCCCCGCCCCGGAATGAAAAAAAACCCCTCTACTTTCGAACGAACAACGATTAACGATGAGATTAATACTAGTGATGTACAAATAGGTTATTCAAGGAGTGGAATAAATGTCACAAATACACAAAAAAGGGTGTATTAGCTTCAGGAATAAGGAACGGTAGGATTGAAAAACATTGGTTGCCGATATATAAGAGAGAACACAATTTTCAATATCTGCTTCAGTCTGAACTCCAGAACTCACAAAGTGAAGATCTCGGAGCTCAACCGGCAGCAATGACCACCCATCTCCAATACTCACGACCAATATCCTTCTCAATCCGTTACCGTATCACTCGACTGTCACTGTCAAGCAACTACCAGATTTCCGTTCATATATGTCACTGATGGCACAAGACTGTTTTCGACTGCACCGAAATCTTCAAGTAACAGATCTTTATAGGGAACAATATGCTAATATGCCACACACAAACTCGCAAACCATGTCAGCTGTCCTTGGTGTATGTTGACCTAAAAAATGTTAGGTTAGAGTTAGTGAGTGAGTGAGTGATTGGGGTTTTACGTCCTGCTCAACAGTATTTCGGTTATATGAAGACGTTGTCTCCTTGTGACAGGGCGGATTTCCACCGCTCTTTTAGGTGCTGTCTCACCGAGACGACTTGCCGAAGACAACCAGCAAGCCCCCTCACCCAGTCACAGTATACTGACACCGGGCCAACCAGTCGCTGCTCTAACTCCCATTGCTGAGCGCCAAGCGAAGCAGTAACAGCTACCACTGTTAAAGTCTTTGGTCTGACTCGACCCGGGCTTGAACCCGGATCTCCCAGGCCTGCAGCGGACGCTCTACCGACTGAGCTATCGGGGCTGGTGTTAGAGTTAGTGAATAGTGGTAGGACAAGAATAGAACATCATGAGAGGAAATGAGAATGAAAATAATTGAAGGCCAATACAATAAACCACAAACTACTCGAAACAGACAAAGCATAAATCATCAATTGCGCATGTTATTGTGCCATGTCATTTAGGCCTTTATATGTTCATTTCCATTTATGATCACCACAAAAGATGTAAATCGATGAGCTAAGATGTCTGATGTTATTGCCATTAATGGTGATTTCTTATCGCCTGAATGTTGCCATTTATGATCACAATCGTTTCTGCAACACCAGTTGGTCAACAATCTCCGTAGATTTTCCAGGGGGTGCTTAACGTTTTTCTTTGTGTATAGATTAAAAATAGACACTCGATTCGTAAAATGCAGGTAGTTGTAATTATGTCCCATATGAGCCCCCCATGGCAATCTCTTTCGTTGCTGAAGGCCTATATATTGTAACCGATCAGGGTCGGGGTTGTCCACCAATTGTTATCAACCGGGTGGCACTAATTGTTACCACGTAGGTTATACAAATTGCGATCCCGATGGTTATCTGTTGCTTGTGACAATCAAGCCTCATCCCGGTTCTCCACCAATTGTAATCGATCAGGGTCGGGGTTGTCCACCAATTGTTATCAACCGGGTGGCACTAATTGTTACCACGTAGGTTATACAAATTGCGATCCCGATGGTTATCTGTTGCTTGTGACAATCAAGCCTCATCGACTAATAGTCACACGTCCGGGTTGGGAGTTGTCACCAAGGGTCCTATCGCATGAGCCGGGGAAGCTAACTATAATCTTGACCACTTGGGACCTCAGAATAAATGACGCAAGTTCATATGTAACGACAATAGTTTATATACAAATGCACTCAGGATTATTTACATAGGCACATAAGTAATTACATACAACAACTGACACTGGGTAGGGCGTATTAGTTAGCTACTATTGGCATAATAGAACTCTTAACGTCCAGCTCCTACCCTTTACAAATCTCTCTCTGAATGATCTTATTCTGCTGAATCTCTTCCTCTCATTGTCCTCATTAGTTAGCTATGATATACATTCTCTTTTATATACTTGACATAGCTTGGGCAGGTTTGATTGCTTGGACGTGTTCTAATACTGAACCAAACTTGTTCCTCTTAATACAATAGTGATCTACTCTAGAATTAATAGACAATAAGGAAAGATTAATTGTTGACAGTCTGACAACTTGTGTTATAGCATCCTATCTATTTATATGGACCACTGCTGGGATGACATTGTCACCTACTGTGATTACTACTTTCTAGTCTACTACACATATAATATTAGATAATCTTTAAACTACATACAATTTGATAGATGATTCATTTACAAATCCTAATGTTGTCTAACAGCTTGGTAACAGTTCCCTCCTGTCCATAAAAGTTTCGTCCCGAAACTTACGTTAAAAATATATACAGTATATACAAAAAATAGAAGGAAACAAATGTAAAATAGATGTAAATTTTAACAAAACAATAAAATTTTAAACATAAAGGAATCTTCATCTGTTCTTGAGAACGGTTCTATAGAATTTCTTTTCCAATGATAAGTGGCTTACTTGGTATCTGTAAAGATAAACAAAAGAGCAGCAGCAAACTCAAAGACTAATTGACGAAATTGTATATATGTCAGTAATTTGTGTTACTTTGTGTTATATAATGCATCGAGAAAAAAAACAAATAAAAACAACTATGGA
This sequence comes from Lepidochitona cinerea, assembly GCA_963971465.1. Lineage (NCBI taxonomy): Eukaryota > Metazoa > Mollusca > Polyplacophora > Chitonida > Tonicellidae > Lepidochitona > Lepidochitona cinerea. Next base: position 24,178,095 of record OZ020557.1, read on the forward strand.
TAGTAAAAACAAAAGATTTCCATTCAAGTGATTTGATTAACGTGTGATACTGTAGAATATGCAGGGATTTTCTTCTGTTCCTGACTCTTCTGGATGGGGAAAATCATCTTCAATTCTTAGATATTATCTGCAAAAATAAAGCAGAGAAGCAGCAAAACAAAGAAAGAAGAAAAGAAATGAATTCTTACAACATAAATTTCAACATTGATGAATTTAGTTACATCAGTGATTATGATATGCACATGATGTTAGATATAGTTTGTCAAGCCATATCCTTCATCATCCTAATAAATAGTTTAGGAGTGACAAGTTCCTAAGCCATCTACAAGGGCTACCATAATACTTAGTGCTGAAATATTTATAAATACAAGTTTTACATAAGGCCATTGTTTTTAAACACGTTGCTGAATGATCCTATCATTTCTTTCATCACATCAACAATGAGGATCAAGATATTGTTAAAGACATCCATTTTATCTTGAACAAAGTCCTCCATTTGATAAAACGTTGGGTATTCATTGCTCAATTTTCTGTTTATTAAGTTGCTCAATTGATTCCAAGTTGGATTATTATTGCTCTTATGATTATGTTTGTATTTCATATCCTCTGTATTCTTTATTTACATTATTTCTGTAGTTTTTACTCGAAGAATAAAATCCTTGTGATCTTCCATTTCCATTTTGCTTGTTTCTTTCACATTTCCTTGGTCTTTCATATTGAAAGTGATCCTGATTTCTTCTTTCAAACTGTGAACAAGCAGCAATATTCTTGTCAGGTTCACATACTTTTCTGTCGAAGAACTTATTTCTATTCAGAGGTTTTCGTCTTTTCCTGCCAGACAGGGCTTTATCGGCATGGTACCTCCTACGAATATCCTCAGGAATCATGTAGTCGGATTCCCAAGATGACGGGCATGATCTATCTACCCATTTGATTCTGTAGCATAATTCTCCTCTGTATCGTTTTGAAGCTAATATCTTTCCTATTTCAGAAGGATCAAATTGTTTGGTCCGCTGGTTTCGCTTATTTCCTGCATTATTTCCTTCCTCATCTTTATTTTTCGTTGATTTACTTTTACGTTGATTTGATTTTTCACTTCTTGAAGTTTCATTTTCCAGGTTACGATTATCATCCTCATTTTCAATTTCATCAGAGCTTTCAATTTGGTCTGGATTCAGTTCAGTCTGATTGGCAATATCTGTTGGTGTGTTACTTGGTCGGTCCTTAGGATCATGAAAAACTTTTAGTCGGTTTGCATGTTTCATAGACTTGACCTCTTTGTTATCCACGCAGCGTCTGAGCTTGTAAGTAAAATTTGGACCACATAATACGATGTAGTATGGTCCAAGCCATTTCTTCGTTAGTTTTGGTGATAATCCTTTTGTTTTCTTTGTGCAGTATAACCAGACTTTCTGTGCCGGTTCAAAACTTGGCATCCTTGAAGATTTGTCATATTGTTTCTTCCCTTTCTCTTGAGCTTTCTTAATATTCTCATCAGCAATACTTTTAAATTGGGCAAGATTCTCTAATGTTTTGGAGAGATACAACTTGTGTCCAGCAGCCATATTTTCTTTTGGAATTAAATTTACATCGACAGGCATTCTCATTTCTCGGCCAAAAATAAGTTGATATGGAGACAATTTTGTAGACTGGGTTGCCGGGGACATTCTGTATGCCATCATTATTCCTGGTATATGGTCCGGCCAATCAGTTTGAGAGGTGTTAATGGTGTTTGCATTAAAGTACACAGTGCACTTGTCAACTTGGACATAAACTGTGCACCTCGGTCACTAACCAAACAATGTGGTGCTCCATATCTGGCAAAAATTTCTCTATACAACAAGGTCACTACTTCTGTTGCTTCTTGGGTTTTCATGGGAAAACATTCAGGCCATTTACTGAAACTGTCTACAACTAGTAAAAGGTACTTGTATCCTTCAGGGGTTTGGGGGAATGGGCCCAGAATGTCAACATGCATCCTGGAGAATGGGGCCTGTACAGGGAGTGGCTTCAAAGGAGCTTTCTTTCCATGAACATCCCTTTTTATTTCCTGACATGTTGTACAGCTTTTTACATAATTGCACACATCTGCATATAGGTTTGGCCAATGGTATTTTGCTTTGATAGCAGCATATGTTCGTTCCTGACCTTGGTGGCATCCTCCAAGCACCGAATCATGATAACCTTGGAGAATATGGTCTCTCATTTCTCTCGGAACTGCTAATTGTTTGCTGTATGACACAGCAGCGTTCTTGTTCTTGGTGTTGTAGAAATGATACAGCACATTATCATCAATTACATAATGGAAGGATTCTGCCACTACTCGTCTGTTTTCCTTACTTCCAAGATTAATATCTGGTAACTCTTTATCTTCCAAATAGCCATTATTACGTCTGTGTCATCCGATGTTTCATTTTTTTCTGCCGTATCGTACTCAAACATAACACAGGTATTTTCTTTTGGTTCTCTGAGGCTGCCGACAACAACTTCCTCATTGTCATGATCAAAAGGTTGAACTTGAGGATACTCTCTCCTAGAAAGTGCATCGGCATTACCATTGTTGATACCTTTCTTGTAGTTAATAGTAAAATCATATTCTTGCAGTTCCAATGCCCAACTGCCAAGTCTTCCTTTGTTGGCTTTAATGTTGTTGAGCCATTTCAGTGCAATATGGTCTGTATATACACTGAAATGGGAATTAGCAATGTAAGGTCTAAAAGTGCGAACCGCTTCAACAAGAGCTAAGCCTTCTTTTTCTGAGATATGCCAGGTTTTCTCACTACCTCTTAATGCTCTACCACCATATCCTATAACGTGTTCACGTCCATTTCCATCAGTTTGACCAAGTATAAATCAAATTGCAGTATCTGAAGCATCAGTTGAAATTTTGAATTCTTCTTGAAAATTAGGAAACGCCAAAATTGGAGCCGAAAATGTTGAAATGCTTTTTCGTGGTCCTGGGTCCAAATGAATTTTACATTCTTTACCAAAAGACTGTTAAGTGGAGCCGCTATCTTTGCATAATTCTGGACAAACTTTCGGTAATAATTACACAAACCGAGGAAACTTCGTACACCTTTTTGATTCTTGGGCCTTGGAAATGTTTTCACAGCATGAATTTTCTCTTCATCTACATGAATACCTTTGTTGCTAAGCACATGTCCCAAGTACGTTACCTGATTCCTAGCAAAAGAACACTTGGGAGGTTGAAGTTTCAAATTGGCTTGCTGTAAACGAGCAAAAACCTGGCCTAAATGATTAACATGTTCGTCAAGTGTACGACTGAAAATTAGAATATCATCAATATATGTCAGAGCTATCTTCCAGTTGAGACCAGCTAATACTTGTGACATCATGAGCTGAAAGGAGCTGGGTGAATTCCTCATTCCAAATGGTAAACGTTTGAATTGGTATCGACCTTCCTGTGTCGAAAATGCTGTCTTATGCTTTGTCTCGGGGTCCAACTGTATTTGCCAAAATGCTCCTGAAAGATCTAGCACTGAGAATATGTTAGCTTCTGCTTGAGCTACTGTGTCTATAGCATCCGAAAGAAGAGGTATTGGAAATGATATAGGCTCTGTAATAGCATTTAGCTTTCTTTAATCTACTGCAAATCTGTAAGTTCCATTTTTCTTTTTCACTAAAACAACAGGACTGCTCCATTCCGAAGTAGAAGGTTCGATTACATCATTATTTAACATTTCTTGTACAAGTTGATCTGTTCGTTGCTTAGTTTGTGGACTTTGTCTATAAGGTCTTGAATATACTGGCTTTTCTGTAGTTGTATAGATCCTGTGAAAATGATTTGTTTTTCCAAGCTCGCTCATATCTTTTGCAAAAACATTTCTGTGTTGACCAAGAAAAGCTAAAAATGATTCTTTCTGGCTGTTTGTCAAAATTGAATCCTCAAGATTTATACCTTAATCCAATGCTCTGTCAACGTAATACTTTTGGTTCCTCTTGTCAGTTTTTATCATACTTATTGTATTGGTGAAATTTATTTTTTCATCAAATATACATTCATTATGTACTACTTCAAACATGGCAAAATTATCGTCCTTTTTGATATGTATGGGCACACTTGAAGGGTTAAGCACTCGAAACATGATTCTTTCATTCTGTACTCAAGAGACTCACCTGCTTCCAGCAATACTATATTTTGCTGAGAAGGACTCCATTGGTTCTAATAAAACGTCTCTGTTATCCTGTACTTTAGGTACGTGTAGCAATACATTTGCCTCAGACATAGGTGGAATTACTACATTCGAGCATGTTTTTGCTACATTTCTTGTTCTATCTGTTGGATTCCTTCCTTTACTTGCCATTAGAATGTTGAATTTTCCGTCATTCAAATATAATTTGCTCTGCCGGTAATTTATAGCTGCTTCATGTTTTCTCAAAAAATCTTCTCCTAGTATAATATCTTTATGTAACTTTTTCAGCACGTAAAATGTTCCTATAAATTCGTCTAGATCCTCAAATCGTATCGGTAATTTCACAACTCCTAGCACTTGGTGTATTTCTCCACAAACGCCAATGATGGACTTCAATGGACAAGGCATAACTGTTATGTCTGGGTGAGCTCTCCTCAAACATTTTTCACTTAAACATGATATGCTTGCACCAGTGTCTACGAGACCATGTGTCTTGATTTTGCCAAGCTTCATTGACACAAGGCTCTTGTCGATAGGAGTTGCTAGAGATATATTTGATCTTTCACCTGTATATCTCCTAGCTATTTTGCGGCAACTTTGTTTTGAGCACTGCCAGCTAGACATTTTACTACAATATAATATTTGATTAGCAATGAATAAGAAAGTAGAATATACTCACACGGGAAACTTTATTCCTCCTGTGCTGTTGCTGGCTTCAGTTCGTGGTCAGTGTTGTGGGTTGTCTTCTTACATGTCCTGATCATTAGGTTCATTTAGACTCATATCCTGAATCGGCTGTCTCCGGGAAAGTGGATTCCACAAGATAAAATTTTGAAATCCAAGTAGGGTTCTCCACCAATTGTAACCGATCAGGGTCGGGGTTGTCCACCAATTGTTATCAACCGGGTGGCACTAATTGTTACCACGTAGGTTATACAAATTGCGATCCCGATGGTTATCTGTTGCTTGTGACAATCAAGCCTCATCGACTAATAGTCACACGTCCGGGTTGCCAGTTGTCACCAAGGGTCCTATCGCATGAGCCGGGGAAGCTAACTATAATCTTGACCACTTGGGACCTCAGAATAAATGACGCAAGTCCATATGTAACGACAATAGTTTATATACAAATGCACTCAGGATTATTTACATAGGCACATAAGTAATTACATACAACAACTGACACTGGGTAGGGCTTATTAGTTAGCTACTATTGGCATAATAGAACTCTACGTCCAGCTCCTACCCTTTACAAATCTCTCTCTGAATGATCTTATATTGCTGACTCTCTTCCTCTCTGACTTTCTCTTCATTGTTCTCATTACTTAGCTATGATATAAATTCTCTTTTATATACTTGACATAGCTTGGGCAGGTTTGATTACTTGGACATGTTCTAATACTGAACCAAACGTGTTCCTCTTAATACAATAGTGATCTACTCTAGAATTAATAGACAATAAGGAAAGATTAATTGTGGACAGTCTGACAACTTGTGTTATAGCATCCTATCTATTTATATGGACCACTGCTGGGATGACATTGTCACCTACTGTGATTACTACTTTCTAGTCTACTACCCATATAATATTAGATAATCTTTAAACTACATACAATTTGATAGATGATTCATTTACAAATCCTAACAGCTTGGTAACAATATTCCTTTGTGACGTATGGGGCTAACCAACCTTAGCATACGTCAGAGCTGTTGAAACTCTTTGCAAAGCCACCCGGGCGCTATATAATTCTGCCGTTAAATTTCCAGCAATGTCTTCTCCAGGTGAACCCGAATACTATAGCGATTATTCCGAGTTCCTGAAAGTTCGTGAAAAGTGGATTCAAGCAGACAAAAATGCGACCTCCAGATACGCATCCATAGAAGATAGAAAGGATGAATGTTTACCAACTGAAATGTATAAGGTATGTATAATTGAATTGACGAATGCAGATTTATATTTTTGAACACCCGTATCCACATCCTGGTCCAAGGAGGAGGCTGGTGTGTATAGGTATCCCTAACGAGGAACTCTTAAGAGCAGATTTTGATGATTTCTAAGGGTCAACTGTACGTGCTCAGTGCGAAATGACCAAATAAGGTAACTGCTCCTTTTCCGCGTAAACATTACAAACGACCTCCTCATTAGGGCCATGAAATGTTATATTCTTGTGGAAAATTCATTTATAAAATGAACCTTTTAGTTTGTTTAACTATTAGTGATAACCTTTCATCTAGCACAAAATACCGTCATTAATAGATGTAGATCTACGGCAGATGAAAATGAATTCACACATTAAGTCAAAGGAAAAGTCAAATTTTATTTGTTTATGGTGGGCCTGCAGTCTGTAAAAGAATGGCGTACAAGAAAACCGTAGGAGATTTTAGCTGGTATTTAAAGGCGTGGCATTTCCCTCAGAGAAGATTTACGTCTAATTTTAGAAACAATTTTTAAGACCGGACACAGGTCATTGCACAGGCTTGCCTTTTGATCTCCTTTTAAGACCAAATTTCATCCCAGGGCCCTACTATACACACGATCAACTCCCCCACAAATGTAGCCTTCCTCATATTGTATGTGGAAACTGCATTGGCGGGGGTATTTTGGTTTGCTGCTAAGATTCTTTACCACATAACCAATCAATCTCATGCTTGAGTTATTTCAATACTATCAGTGGCAACCATTTGACTTTCTCCGGACAGCTTAGGGTTTCAGACTGACCTGTAAACACATAAACCCTGTGATGAATATGGAAGGGATGTGAAACGCCTTTGTGTTATAGTCAGCCTGTTTGGCTGGCAAATTGTTTGTCCCAGACACCCGGTGACGGCATTCCGATCCGCCCCGAGAATAGCCGAAACCCGTGTTGTGTATTCCGATTCATTCCGAACCTTACCGATCTCGTGGATATATGGACTGCGCTTGCCTATTTGTAAGCTAGCAACAAAAAAAAGGCCATTTTGAATATTTTGACACTTCGATCAATTATAACCGTCCCATATATCCACGACATTGGTAAGGTTCGGAATGAATCGGAATACACAACATGGGTCTCGGCTATTCTCGGGCGGATATTCATCCCAGATAAACCTGACTAAATCAAACCTGCAAGCCATTGGCGAATAATGTGTGTTGGCATTTGAGAATATGAGGAAAAAAAGACTAAGAAAGTAGTAAAAGAAGATTTTGTTTTATTTCTTTTTCAGAGCCTTATCACTTACAAAACAAGAGATCAGTAAAACTGATCCAGGCGACCACCATAGAACACTATCAGAAAGTGAGGCTGCTTGTAAACGGATCGCAAAGTTGATATGTGAAATCTATTTCTTCGGTTGGTGGTTGGCTGGACAAGAACAAAGTTTCTTCGGTAGATAGTGGCTGTTATATGAAAACTCAAAACCATCTTTCTTCCAGGAGGCCGCACATTTACGCTACTTACCGGAGCTACATAATACATGTACATTGTATGCACACAGGCCAGTCAGTGATATCGCTTGTTTGAGTCCTGTACACAATTAAAATTTACAAAATCCACTACGATTGTACACATGTTACTAAGATGCATTTAGTGTTTGTTTACAAATCAAAAGATAATGTATATATCTGTCAAAAACAGCCCGTGAAAAGTGAAGAATGGGCGACGTATCATTCGTCTGATGGGTAAATATTTACACATGACGAAAGTCAGTTTAAAAATTAATGGCCAAAAATGTCCCGATTCGTTCAGAAATTAGTAAACTCTTATAAAAAAATCTTCATGCACGATTTGATGTAAATATATGATTGAATAAACACATTTCAGTTACTTTATTGGTAAATAGCATTTACAATTGCGAAGTCAGTTGCTGTACATAGCTGCCTGAATGCAAATTCGATCGGCAAAATAGTGATTGTACGTTGCCGTGTATTTTATTTCATTTTGAAATATTCCTTCCTTTCACACTCCGAAAAATACAATATGGATCTTCTTAAGTGTCTTAGGGAACACTCTCCTTTAAAAATATTTATTATTGTTACATTTTTGGAAAGAATTTAGGCGTTTAAAACCCAAATTCGAATAGGCCATTTTACCAGCTTCGAACAAGCCGTGGAGGCCGGGAACAGGCATATTGATAAACCATTTCTTGTACTTAAAGTTATAGTCGCCCTTAGAAATCTGAAAGGAGTCGATTTTTATACGTTTTAAAATGACCCGAGGATTGCAATTTCACTCTGGGGTTTATAAAAGCTCCGATAAATGTCTTGTTTTTCACTACTCTGGACTCGGAAATTCCAAAATATCGTCATCAGTGCCAAAAATAGCTTATCTGTCTTTAACTGGGTCGTGCTTTTAAAATGCCTGGTAGGGGCCCTGTGATTGACAGCGGGAAATCGCACTAGCAAACTGATTTCACCACCCGATTTTAGCACTTTTTAATCATATATATTTAAATATCTCACCCATAGTCAGTATATTGGAGACAAGGAAATATATATTAAGATCTGAAGCTGTAAATATGAGGAATTCCTTTTCTTGTTATATACGTATGCTAGAGGTGTCCGTTTTAACCTAGACAAAGTTGGAAGTTATCAGTGAATTACGCGTCCGTTAAAGTAAATTAAACCTCTTAACCGTATTCGAAGATTGAACAAGAGTTTCGGGAAACCCAAAATACGCCCGGAAAGGCACAGTAACTGCAGCCATACCAAAACAAATCCTTCCATATGTATTTGAATTTAATTTTCAAAATTCAGAGGGAAGAGGTTGAAGCTTGGTAAATGATTGATTGATTGATTGTTTGGTGTTTTACGTTGCGCTCAAGATCATTTCACTTACATGTATATGGCGGCGTTGCCAGTTTTATTATGTGAAGCTTGGTAAAAGGTGATGTTATGTCAACAAAATGAAATCTTACCACTAAAACCATTAAAATCCATCTGTATCAAATTTAAAATGGGCTATTTGGATCAACAATTATTAACAAGATTTGTACACGGTACAAGTCATCAATTCTCGCTGCTGTAAAATCACGATGTTAAAAATTGTTTGTTGTCAATAAAGGTTGCACTAAAATGTTTCAATTTTTTAGAAAAGCAGCTTGTAATTTACTAATCATACTTAAACAAATGTAATTAATTGGCAATTTCGCAGCTTACACCAATTCAAGTAGATTTGACAATTTTTCTCATAATATTTTTTATCTACATTATTTGGCCATAGACATCTTGACAATATTCTAAATCTCCCCATATACCTACAGGTTATTACTTCTAATTTTATCATAGACCAAATGGATTTACAATAGATTTGGCTATGGGTCCATTGCTAATGTCACCCACTGTTTTATGGAGCCATAAATCTCGAGAGAGAGACTGAGAGCTAACTGTAAGCTGACAAGGTAAATAGACCAAAGCTGGGATACTTATCTCTTGGTCTGTAGATAAAACTTTAATCCTTATATGTATTTTTCATTTCATTAAAACGTAATATATTGATTTAAGAATAGTTTTAATCAATTTAGAAACATTATTGCAATTTGAAAAAATCCTTTTTTGATGAGAATCGGAAAAGTAGAAGCCATTTTATAATTTAAAGGTTATTTTCATGAAAATGAAAGTAAGAATAAAAGGAAATGAACATAATCCAATAATTTGCAATAGTTGATATCATAAACAATTTTTTTACACACTGTTTGTTAATATGGTATGTAACATGAAAGATTTGAAAACATCGGATCATATTTGTTAAAGTTATGGAGAGAAAAAGTAAATATTACATAACCCAATATGGCTGCCATATTACGCAATGTATGATGTCAAAAATAGTTCGCGACACACCTTCCACCCATAAGGTATATACTCAGAAAAAATTGTGCCGATGGAATCAAAACATTGGAAGTTATGGAGCGGAAGGGAATATTACATAATCCAATATAACTCCCATATTATGTAACCAGTGATGTTAAAAATAGTTTGCGACACACCTTCTACCCATAAGGTATATACTTAGAAAAAATTGTGCAGATGGAATCAAAACTTTAAAAGTTATGGAGCGGAAGGGACAGCGGACGCCGGACAGCCGGACTGCCGGACGGACGGAGATGATACCATAATACAGCCCGCTTTTCAAGCCGGGCGTATAAAAAACAAAACACAAAGCAACCAACAGATGCAACATGTGATTTTATTTGCTCATTTTCAAAATTAGTTGAAGTTGTAAGAAAAAATAACCATACGGCGTCAGTGGGGTTTTAGCCGACTTTTCAGCTGTCGCCATACGATGTCTTCGGTAATGAAGCAGGCTAACACTCTAAGTTCCAACGCCAAATGGCGACAGCGGTACCGAATGTGTTAAATGAAAACGTCAACGACGAAAAAAATACATGTTGCATAACTTGACCATATGAGGAAGCAACACAAAAAAAATTCATCAAGGTAGTTGTGTTGAGACCGCGATCACAAACTATGTAGATAGAAATCACAGAAAAAGCTACCGGCCGCCATTTTGAATATGCAAATGAGCAGCGAGTGCATAACAAGGCCATAGGGTTAACCTGCGTATAACATTTTACGAACATCCTTTCATTACTTTAGAACAGTGATAAAAAAATAATGGCCAGTGGCCGCCATTTTGAATATGCAAATGAGCAAAAAAGTGCATAGTGCACAACCAGACCATAGGGCTAACATGCGTAAATTAGTTTACGAAAATCCTAGCCTTTCTTTACTTTAGGAGAAAAGTGACAAAAAGAAGAAAAACAAAATGGTCGCCCAGCGGCCATTTTAATATGCAAATGAGCAAAAAAGAACATAGTACGCAATGAGGCCATAGGGTTAACCTGCGTACAAAGTTTTAAGAAGCAGGGGTGTGAGAGCCAGCCCGAAAAAAAAGAGGAAACTTTGTTTGTCATTCAAGAATACCCCCCAAGGGTTTGGTTAAGAGTTAAATCAAATCACGATCAATTTGAACTACTACTACATTGATGATTGAGTTTGAGATATTTAAAAACAAAAAAACAAAAAAAATCAAAAATTCTACAAAATTACTGGACCTAAAGTAAATTGTACGTGAAAATGGTGCCATTTAATTTGTCCCTAACAGATGGCGAACTGAATTCTTCGAGTTTTGAAACTTGCCATTTGTTTCATTTATCGTCTGTTCCGCAACGGCCGAAAAGTGCGTCACCAGCGAAGACGTATTATTGGGGTTGTATCGGCGAGGGTCCAATTATCGTGACTTGTCATCAGGCCGTGCATTCCAGACTAAATTCAATATTATGGCAGTATGTTTGAAAAACAACGCTTAATTGTGGTCTTTGGATTGCTTTTGATATCCAGTAGACAAAACGGCACGTTCATTTCAAACACGCATTAAAAATTTAAAGCACGAGTTGGTCTTGGAATTTTATGTTTGGATGCGATCATGGTCTTTCACATCGTAGTCAGCGTTTATACTAGAATTAGGCAAATCACTGGAAAAACAACCTACGCGGACCAATGTTACTGTAGTAATATCAATAGGCCTATTAAAAGTATTATAAATAAGCTACCACACCGCGAAGTTACGGCTAAGCCTTCGAACAAACATTCACCAGTCATCCACTGGCTCCAGGCGGAACTCTACGGGAGATTATTACATAGGCCTGCCTACGTACACCTCCAATCACTATCAGTTAAATACTAATACTACATGTACATAAATAATATTGACACTTCACCCTTGAATAAAAACGCGGAATTCAGAAAAATGACGCGGACAGGCAATTTTAAAAACGCGATTTTCCGCGTTTCCGCGGAAGTCTCACACCCCTGAAGAAGATCCTCTCATTACTTTAGGAGAAAAGTGATAAAAAGTAGAAAAACAAAATGGTCGCCTAGCGGCCATTTTGATATGCAAATGAGGAAAAAAAAATAAATGTTGCACAACTAGACCATAGGAGGAACGTGCGTGTGAAATTTAAAGAAGATCCAAATAGGACTTCTCTTGGAATCGCGGTCACAAGAGAGTAAAGCGATAAAAAATAGAAAAACAAAATGGTCGCCTAGCGGCCATTTTAATATGCAAATGAGCTCAGAAAAATAGATGTAGCACAACTAGACCATATGGGGAACCAATACAAAAACATTTCATCAAGATCGGCCTGGTGGATTTCTAGATTCCGCGATCACAAACTATGTAGGTAAAAATCACAAAATGGTTCCCAGCGGCCATTTTAATATGCAAATGAGCAAACAAACTAGATGTTGCACAACAAGACCATAGGAGGAACGTGTGTGTGAAATTTAAAGAAGATCCGACTAGGACTTCTCTTGGAATCGCGGTCACAAGAGAGAAAAGAGATAAAAAATAGAAAAACAAAATGGTCGCCTAGCGGCCATTTTAATATGCAAATGAGCTTAGAAAAATAGATGTTGCACAACTAGACCATATGGGGAACCAATATAAAAACATTTCATCAAGATCGGTCTGGTGGATTTCTAGATTCCGCGATCACAAACTATGTAGGTAAAAATCACAAAATGGCCGCCAGCGGCCATATAAATATGCAAATGAGCAAACAAAATAGATGTTGCACAACTAGACTATAAGGGGAACATGTCTGTAAAATTTGATGAAAATCCGACCAGTAGTTCTCTTGGGATCGCGATCACAAGAAAAGTTTACAGACACCGGACGACAGACGACGGACGACGGACGACGGACCACGGACAAAAAGCGATTTGATAAGACCACCATGAGATCATGGTGGTCTAAAAATACTCAGTAATAAGAGTCTGTAGGATTAACCCTTATTGAGGGAGAGAAATGTTATACATGTAACAACTAGACCACAGAACAGTTCTTAGTACTATGTCAGATTTCGTGAAAATTCACACCTAGAGACCAGGGGGGAGCTGCTTGTAGGAGTTTATAAACATTCAGCAAGGAGTTTTCTTGCATTACCGATCACTAACTTTTAAAACAAAAGAACAGTTATCTGAAGTATGCGACATCAGAGTTTGATAGACACAGGAACTAGGTGCCGAAAACTTTCAACTTTAAGAATACAAAATGGTTTAAGTGGACTTAACAAGTTGACAAATATTTTGGACAAATAATTTGACAGTTAGCCTGTCGTTTGTTTCTTTGAAAATCTGAGTTTATTTTGTTTCCTGGAGGATAAGTTGTGCAGTAGGGGGTGTTGTTTTTTGAGCCGTAAAGTTCCTCTTTTTGAAGTGTTTTTTTATTATCCACATGGCCACCAAAGGCTTCATTATATGCATTTCTGATTGATGGGGTCCAGTCTGAAAATTAAAAAAAAGGATATTAAAATTTAAACCCATGTATGAAACCAATGCAATTTTGACAAATTTGTTTATCATGTCAGTTTGCATCAAATGCTAGTCAAAGACACTGTACCTTCTTCAATTTTTATTGCTTTGTGCTTTACGCTGTACTCAAGATTATTTCACATATATGGCAGCGTTGCCAGGTTTGCATGGGCTCTATACCCATAGGAAGCCCCTGATCTTTTGTAAGTACCAGTAAAATAAGAAACTTATTCTGTTTAAGATCACATTTCCTCATTGAAAAATGACCATGTTGAAGCAAAATATGTTTGCATGTATGTAGGACACACAGCCTTTGAACATAAAACTTACTTTCAGTTTCACGTTTCTGTTTTTTTGGCTTCTACTGTAACTGTTGAATCTTTACCTGCAATTTAGATATATGCAATAAATACATAATTAGCAAAGCAAACTTGAAAAGAGAAAGTTGCCATTAGCTGTGAAATACTCTAGTGCTTTTCCATCTAATGTGAATATTGCACAATAAACAATAAGAGTTTGGTAAAACAGGGTCTTCAACCTTCTTTACAACTGCAACACACCACAGTGCAAACAGAATTACTTTTTTCTTACGGAATAACACTGTGACAGAACATAGATTTATTCTTCGTTTCTGATGATTCTGTAGGACTAGAAAATATTTTCCAGCTAAATATTTCTGAGAGGTCCATGTTCTAGACAGAAATGATGGATGGCACAAATGTGTCACACAGACAATTGGTAGAAAGACATGTTGAAGTGGCTACATGATTAACAAGAGTTTAAGTAACTCAACATACGCCCTCCGCTATGACTGATTGATCTACATTATAGAACCTATTTGTATAAATTTCAGCAAAATTTGAAATCCTATGTTCATACGAAAGATTTTCATTTCTTTATTGGACAAACATACTTGTTACAAACATAGGACATCCAACGATATCCTTAATTGTTCCTGACACACCATCTACCCCTAAGGTGTATATACTCCAAAAATTGTAAGGATCAGATCAAAACTAAAGTAGTTATAGACTAAAAGAGAATGTTACATAATCCAATGTAGATGCCATATTATGCAAACGAAGATGTCATAAATGGTTCATGATACACCTTCTACCCATAAAGTATATGTTGTAAAACAAAATTGTTAAGATCGGATCAAAACTCTTCAATTTATGGAGCGGAAGGGAACGAAGATATAGACGAAGACAGAATATTACATAATCCGATGTAGAAGCCATAATATGTAAACGAGGATGTCATAAATGGTTCATGACACATCATCTACCCATAAAGTATATGTTGTGAAAGAGTTGTAAAGATCGTACGAAAACTCTTCAAGTTATGGAGAGGAAGGGAACGAAGATATATCCATTCGGACCTGAAAAACAAAAAATCTTCATCAGAACACCCTTTCTTCGACCAGCCTCAATAAAATTATCTAAAGAACTAAAATCACTTGAAAACCTTGTCCCGACAGTTCAGTTTGTAGCTTTAAGCGAAACTTTCACAATCAGATATTATTTTAATTACAAAGATCGCGATGATGAAAAACTTCGAAGTAATGTTATTTACAAGGTTACATGTGGTGATTGCCCTGCATCTTATGTTGGACTTACATCCAGACATATTAATCAGAGGTTCTCCGAGCATCACATTATGCACCAAAACAGTGGCTCCTCTGCAGTTGCAAATCACTGTTACAATAACAATCACAATCCCAACACATTGTCATGTGAGATAATTGACCAGGCTAAGAACAAGCTTAACTTAGCATACAAAGAGTCCCTTCATATTTCAAAATTAAATCCTATATTAAATGTTCAAATTTCATCCGTTCCTCTCCGCTTATTCAATGTGTAACCAACTGTCTCCATTCTAAAGATAAGGTTGTCTTATCGTCTGTGTAATATCCTGATGTTACAGCACACCTGCTTATTCCATGTCCTCCATATCTTAATACATGTAGTTAACTCTTGACCTGTAATAGGATTGCCCCCCCCCCCTCCCTTACCTTAGATTATGGTGATTTCAACTACAGCGTAGGAATCACAACTTATCAGTGATTATAACTTTTGTATTTGTTTTGTTCATTCTTGCTGTGTATATAATGCCTGTTTAACCATGTCGACGTTGTGTTGCTGTAATTTCTGATGATGAGAGTAGTTTCTCTCGAAAGCTCATATTAAAACATCACCATGTACAAAGTAGTACAAGTTGTCCTATGTGTTTTGGTTTTAGACTAAAAGAGATATTACATAATCCAATATTGATGCCATATTATGCAACCGAAGATGTTATAAATGGTTCACGACACATCCTCTACATATAAACAAGTATTTGTCGTAAAAAAAGGGGTAAAGATCGGATCAAAACTCTTCAAGTTTTGGAGCGGAAGGGAATCCGGGACGGACAGCGCTGGTGATACCATAATACGACCGACTTTTTTTAAAGTCAGGCGTATAAAAGCAATTCAGGATTTTATAAAATACTCAACTCATCTCACCAACGGAACGTTTTCTACTTCTCTTAGTATTATCAGGTTCCTCAGCAATGGGCAATGACATACTTAGAAATGTTGAATAATACTGTTCAAGGTCAAAACAATATGAAAGACTTTCGGGCTGCAATAAAATTTACAAATAAATGCACTCTAAAGGGGCATGCTGCCTCAGATAAGTTAAAAAAAAGGAGCAAATTTACATCATCATATAAAACAGTTACAAACCCAGCAAGTGACAACCAAATAGTTGACTTCTAATAATAATAGACTTCTTATTTTCTGGTAATGTAATTTGGGGTTTGGAAGAGTAAAATATTAAAAAAGACTTCTTACATATTGCCTCGGAATATCCATATTCTGGTGGATTGGTGTCATATTCTGTAGAAGTAGTGTCACATTCTGGGGGATTGGTGTCACATTCTGGAAGAGTGGTATCCCATTCTGGTGGATTGGTGTCACATTCTGGAGAAGTCGTTTCACATTTTGGAAGAGTCTTGTCACCTTCTGGAGGAGCTATTTCACATTCTGCAGCAGTCGTGTTCAATTGGAGTCGTGTCATATTTGGCAGGAATGACATTACTTTCTCTTTCGAAGTTTCTCTAAAAAAATAACTGCAATAAAATTACTTGTGCATCAGACAAAATCACGGAGTTATAGAAGTGAGAAAAAATAGGACCGATATTAGATATGGTTAATTTGGATATTGGAATATAACTGTATCAATACTTTCAATATTAGATTTCATTGCTATGACACCTGCACCAAAAGTTTGCCACCAACGTTAATCATCTATGCGTTGATTGTTTAAGAGCCTTTTTTTTCATTCAAATAAATGAGCAATTTTTGAAGTGGCAATTGTTCTTCGAAACACACAAGAAAATGTCTGATATTTATCTTCCCATTAGCAAATCATAAGATATTAATTACAACCCATGATAAGTGTGACAAATGTTCGGTATGTTAAAAAGAATTTAGAGGCATATTGAGAACATTTTTAAAGCCTTCCATGATATTCCATTTATGTCTAAAATTGAAACACCTCTGAGTGAGAGCATCAGGTTGGTACAGGCTACAAACCTACAATACATCATATTTTGTTTTGCCTCATTGCTCCTGTTTTATTTTCTATGAACTTGATACTTTACTAAGATTGACAGAATTATCAATTTATGAATTTTTTCGCACTTTTGCTGGTAATGACATAAAGCAAGTTAGAACAATATAGCACTATAGAGCAGTATAACTTTAACTGTATATTAGTGTCAACTAAAAGAAAGAAGCTAACATTAATTAATAATTCATATTTAGTTATTCAGCGTGTTTTTCAATAACAAATTAAGACAAATAAGCCAACATAAAAAATTAACAGTATTTTCCTGCGAGTTACCTTCCCCTCGTTTAACTTCTTCTTCAAGGGTTCCTACATCATGAATAAACTTAATTTGCCTCTTACCAACCTCAATGCTGTTTGAAAAAGAGGTACAACTGAACAGACAGGTTTATGATCAACAAGTACTTAACCCGTCTATTTATGTTTTAATACAATTATATTAGTATAAAATTAACTGATGCAGCATCTTTTTCCTAAACAAGAGATTAGTGAGCTGATCTTGGCGACCACCATAGTACACTATCAGAAAGTGAGGCTGCTTGTAAACGGATCGCAAACTTGATACGTAAAATTGATTTCTTCAGTTGGTGGCTGGCTGGACAAGAACAAAGTTTTTTTTGGTAGAAAGTGGCTGTAATCTGAAAACTCCAAACCAACTTTCCTAAATGATTGGTCAAGAGTTTGAAAACGACGACATCGCTGGATGCCAAAATGTATTTGAGAAAGGAAGATCCTATAACGACAAATAATATAACTGAAGAGGATGTTCGATTTCAATTTACTAAGATTAAATTAAAGGATGCTTCGATTTAACTCCTGATAGTGTACATCTTCCTTCGAAATACATTTGTCCAACATCAAAATCGATACAACCATGACCGCATCTAGCCAATTTCATAAAGCTGTAAATATAAGGAATTCTACAAGCTTTTATTGTCAAATTTAACATTTTCTCGTTATATACGTATGCTTGAAGATCCGTTCTAACTAGCCGAGAAATCTTGGCTCTGCCGAATTTTTTTTTTCCGTGTTCGTCATAGCCAAGATCACTTCCATAGTAAAAAAAGGATATATGTTAAGGAGGCCCGCCTAAAAAATCGGCGGCGCAAATTTCACAACAAATAAGCAAAGAATAAAATATTTACCACTGCATTCCCATATCATAGACCACGAAGAAGGAGTTTGTCAAACTTATGCCGCTGTAAAGTGACTAAAGATATATGATCGAAGTATTTCTACGACGCCCCGCACAGTTTAACTGGTCGTTTAAATGTTTTACAATGGCGGTTACGTCAGGTTGAAAGCCAGTGGACTTCGAAAAAAATATTGACTGCATAAGGGAAAGTTTACCACTTTACAGCGGCGTAAGTTTGACAAACTCCTTCTTCGTGGTCTATACTATCGGAATGCAGTGGTAAATATTTTATTCTTTGCTTATTTGTTGTGAAATTTGCGCCGCCGATTTTTTAGGCGGGCCTCCTTGACATATATCCTTTTTTTACTATGGAAGTGATCTTGGCTATGACGAACACGGAAAAAAAAAATTCGGCAGTGCCAAGATTTCTCGGCTACGTTCTAACCAATCGTGCCCACATGCTTACCTCCCCTTCGCTTAAGTCTCGCATGCGAAGATTAATTTCTCTGTTTAGATTGCGTTCTAACTTTGGTTGGAAGTTATCAGTGAATTACGCGTACTTTAAAGTAAATTAATTCTCTTTTACCGTATTCGAAGATTGAAGTAACAAAACACAAATCAACAAACAGATGCAACATGTGATTTTATTTGTTCATTTTCAAAATTAGTTGAAGTTGTAAGAAAAAATAACCATACCGCGTCAGTGGGGTTTTAGCCGACTTTTCTGCTGTCGCATATTCCGCAATATGTTGAGTGGATTGAAGTTATTCTGATACGCCCGCACGGGCTTCTTCAATACCACGTCAACATAGGGTGCATTTGAAAAATCTAAGA
This sequence comes from Lepidochitona cinerea, assembly GCA_963971465.1. Lineage (NCBI taxonomy): Eukaryota > Metazoa > Mollusca > Polyplacophora > Chitonida > Tonicellidae > Lepidochitona > Lepidochitona cinerea. The sequence continues at coordinate 24,197,121 of OZ020557.1, forward strand.
GTTGCTCTCGGAATTTAAAAAAAATGATAACTCGCAATTTCTAAACATTACTCACCTAAAATTTGGTCAAAAAGCTTCTTTGATAATCCCTTCTTAGAGCTAAACCATCATATGTGACCATACACATCGCCAAACAACGAAATTCGCTAAATTTAAATTCCCTTTGCGTTATCACCGACCTTCGCCGACAGCCGTTACCGGTTGTAGTGGCGAGCATGATTTGATGGCGGTGTGATCGCCCGAGAAAAAGTTTAGTGAACACAGACGGAATTCAAAGGGAAATTCGCTGCTAACAGATTTTAAGGTCACATATGATGGTTTAGCTCTCAGTTGAAAAAAGTATGAATTTAACGTTTGTTTTAATTCCAAGTAAATATTCATATATCTAAAGAAGAGCTGGCGAGAATACGATTGGGTTTGGGTCTGACTTTTTTTAAAAAGCGCCATTGCTTCATGATGGGTGCGTGCATGACCAATCTGGAAGTAGTCTGTCCGCCATCTTGGATTGAAATTAGCCTAAACTAAATTTGCGACCGTTAAACCGCATCAGATCCTCGAATTCAACACGATTATCCACTAAATCACCTATTGTGTCAAAATGAGCACGATTCCGACATCAGGTTGATCCAAAAACTCAATGTAGCGTCATTTTGTCCCACACAGAGGCTACTGCGCAAACGCCAATCCTTAGGCCGAAATGGTTGTAGATCTAGTTAACGTTGTGAATAGACGTTTGAAAGTAAGGTATTTCGCGCTTCGTGTCTTTTCACCCGAACAGCTGCTCATAAAGAAGGTAACAATGCTTAGGAACCAGCCCTTATAAATAGTCTTTTATCAGCTGTTTATAGCTCTAGATATAGGATGATATAAGTTTGGGCTTTTGACAAACAACTCCGTTCCACATTATTAATGATCTAGTAATCAGGTAGACCTCAATGGGCAATCTGAAAAATTGACTGATCCTTTATCTATACTTTGTGTTGAGATATTTCCTTGGAAGCAATAGTCCGCTTGTATAAAGTGCTCTTAAAACGCACAGGCAGACTCTTAAAGAAGGCTCCCATAGAGCATCATATTCATGTGTGGGATTCATGCGCGGTTTACGGTGTAAAAATACACTGAAAATGAATCTGTCGGACAAACTCGTGTCCAGTCGTCAGTGGAGCGCGCCATTTTGAAATTGACAGGAAGAAGTATTAGTAAATTACTTCCCTTGCGAGCTTACCGTATCTTGTATGACTATAACTAGCATTGCAAGCATTACCATATACCGCAGGCGTAGAGCGACGTAGTATATAGGCAATGTAACCGCGACCGCCATCTTGTTTTTTCGAGTGACTTCCGGTAGGATCTGTCAGTGCGATCGTCGATGTCTGGGTCCGGTCAGTTTCAGGTAATTTTCTTTATATTCGGCCTTTAGCTGGGGCGATTGCATGTAATTATTATTTTCCTCAGGTATTACTGAGTCTTTCTAAATCCTCATTTAAGCCTGACATTCTCTGAATTTCTTTCACGCTAGGGAATTCCCTTTTACAACTAATTACGCTGAAAGGTATTTCCCAACTTTGACATTAAAAAAACATAAGATCCAAATTCCGCGTTTTGTTGAAATTTGGTAGGAATCTAGCCAATCATATGTAAAAATAGTGTGCAAAGTTTGACATTAATGCGCCAAGTAGAACTCTTAAAATATATGCTTAGTTGACAGCTCCTCCAAATACATACTGAATCCCATTGACAACTATTCATAAATCATAGTTTACTGGGGGTTTAATTTTCTTTTTTTACCAGCTATCGCCACAACTTTCTCTGATTAACCCTTTGCATGTTCGAAATGGAAATTTACAAAAATAATAATGGGAATGGGATTTTTGATATTGGATTCATGTTAATAGCTGTCATAAGTGGGATGGTTGAAGGGAACTAATAGAAGGTTGAGCGTTTCTATCTCTCCAGCAATTTGTGCCACTGGGCAAATTAAGTAATCCTTTTATGTGGTGTAAAAGACAAAACAATCAATCAGTCATGGGTTAATATTTTCCCCCAAACTTATGATATGGCAAGGGCATTTGGAATTCTACCAGAAGATTGGCCTGTAACGGTAGCATGTGTTTTAGTGGTCATAAAAAATATATCTATATAAAATAAAGTACATAATTGGAAAAATTACTCAGGTCTATTTTCTTCTATAATTGTCTGCATATGACTATCCTGTGACAAATTTAAACAGGTCCAGTTATAAAGCTTGGTTTATATATATATTTTATATATTTTTCATATTTTTTTTCAGGTCGCTAACACTAATGATGGATAACAGAGGGCCAAAACTGTTACTGGGCTTAAATTTTGAAATATAATAGACTGGTTAAACATGAGCAAGTCAGAAGTAGTCTTAGTTGGAGGACAACGCAAAGTTAAATAGCTAAAACACAAGTTTAAAAGATCAAAATATTTGTATTTCTGTACACAGATGAATGTACAAAAAAGGAGAAAATGTTTTATTTAAAACAATAAACGAAATGTAAATATAGTACTGGCTACTTATGTAACATATACAGTGCACTACAAAATTAAAAAATAAACTGTTTTTTTTTCTATTTTCTTTGTGTCTAAAAGATGACTGTAATTATGAGATTTTAAATATTTCAATTTTTTTAGTTTAAACCGATGTTAAATCTTCTCTCACTCACTCATCCATATCCTTCCATTGGAATGCATAATGATCAAAATTCACTCACACATCTTTATTAGAATTTGATTGTTTATGATGTATCATTGGCAGGTGTGTGTGGGTCAGGCCTGTTATTTGCAAGTGCGGGGGGGGGGGGGGGGGGTTCAAAAAGTATCATTTAAGAGATTCAAATTTTCCTGTGTTCTCGTTTACTAATTCAGTAATTTCCCTGATGATGATTGCAGCTTATGTTTTTTAAGTTTTCAGCATAATTCAAATGTCAATACTTTCTCTCCAAATATTTATCATAAAACACTTAAAATGATAAACAATCTCATTGATTATGGGCACACAATCATATTCTTGTAGATCTTTGGTAACACCATGCCATTCTTGTAGAAATATTTCATAATTCAGTAATTTCCCTGATGATGATTGCAGCTTGATGTCTTTTTTAATTTTTCAGAACATTTCAAATGTCCATATTTTGTCTCCAAATATTTATCATAAAACACTTAAAATGATAAACAATCTCATTGATTTGGTCACACCACTCTATTCTTGTAGATCTCTGGTAATACCATGCCATTCTTGTAGAAATATTTAACAAACACTTCGATGTGGTGAATATCATCCCCAGTCCCCAAATTTTGTAAATTGAAACTCTAGTAGAGGTTGTCCTATTTCTGAAAAATAATTGCACATTTATCCTTTAATGCTTAAGAATACCACAGATTTCCATTTCCATCAATAAAGTTTAAATATCAGAAGACATTGTTTGTAAGAAAAGTGTAATTTAAGTTAAAAGTATAAGCAGGAGTTAAACTGTTAACTAAATAATACTAGAAACTTTGTATTTATGACCTTTTATTCAATTTTATCAACGGCCTCATTGCAATACATTAGATAATTGGTTTAGACCAGCTTTAAAACAAATTTATATGTTAACCTTAAGAAAATCAGTATATATCGCAGATTTTCTTTCAAAGAAAATCAATAAATTTTAAATATAGGAAATTGTTTGGAGGAAAAGTGTAATTCCATTTAAAAGTATAAACAGGAGTTAAATTTTTATCTAAATAATGATAGAAAATTTGTATTTATGACTTTTTATTCAATTTTATCAACACTGTCAATGCAATCCATTGGATAATTGGTTTAGACCAGCTTTAATAATCGATAAGCTAACCTTTCTGTACAAACACTTTTACTTGTGAATTAAATGTCCTGATTTAACCTAACCTTCTGTTGGTTACTGGCAACCATCCCACTTATGACAGCGATTAACATGAATCCAATATTAAAAGCCCCATTCGGACTAAAAAATCCACTACGTACATGCTAAGGGGTAATCGGTGAAAGTTGTGGTGATAGCTTGTGGTGGGAAACCTCAGTAAACTATGATTTATGAATAGTTGTCAATGGGATTCAGTATGTATTTGGAGGAGCTGTCAACTAAGCATATATTATTTTAAGAGTTCTACTTGGCGCATTAATGTCAAACTTTGCACACTGTTTTTACATATGATTGGCTAGATTCCTACCAAATTTCAACAAAACGCGGAATTTGGATCATATGTTTTTTCATGTCAAAGTGGGGAAATACCTTTCAGCGTAATTAGTTGTAAAAGGGAATTCCCTAGCGTGAAAGAAATTCAGAGAATGTCAGGCTTAAATGAGGATGTAGAAAGACTCAGTAATCACTGAGGAAAATAAAAATTACATGCAATCGCCCCACCTAAAAGCCGAATATAAAGAAAATTACCTGAAACTGACCGGACCCTGACATCGGCGATCGCACTGACAGATCCCACCGGAAGTCACTCGAAAAAACAAGATGGCGGTCGCGGTTACATTGCCTATATACTAAGTCGCTCTACGCCTGCGGTATATGGTAATGCTTGCAATGCTAGACTATAACATGCAATGTCAGCGGTAAGACTACATTTTCTGAAAATTCTAAAACGACCCTCATAAGTCGCGTAGATAGCAAATGCAGTCTGTCTCTTTTCCCCAAAAGGTTGATTTACAAGCCAATATATATTTCAGAGTTAATGGAGCGTTTGTCATTAATTATAAGCTTCTCGAAATGATCGAAATTAACCTAGGTTAAATGGCAGACTTTCAGAGTTGACCAATTTCTCTTACGCTATGTAGTGACCAATGAACTATATGCGTGGAATGGACACGTCTCATTGGCTGGTTTGGATCATATTTGTAAAATGTGCCGCCATTGATAGTTGATAAGCACGTGCATAACAAATCTGGATCGAAATTGTACTATCTCCTAGTAATGGCGGCATTCGATTCAAATCAAGCATCACGTGACCTCCATTCCACTCATATAGTTCAGTGAGCTAGGCGTATGCTGATTGGCCGATTTTGACACGCAGCTAAGCTTTGCCGTGAAGATGGCAGCCGAGTCAGTAAGACGTTCTTGGATAACGCTTCTTAACTTTCTTATAGCACAGTTTGGCGAGGAAAAATCGTAGAGATATGGTTTTGATATGGTTAGAAAGGAAAATTTATCGCACCTGTACAGTATTTACTAAGTTCTTTCCTTTTCTTCTTTAATTCACCAGTGCCATGTACAAAGTGGTACAAGTTGTCCTATGTATTTTGGTTTTAGTAAAGTCAATCCATAAGAATCCACCCTTAATTTAGTATATTTAGTTATTTAAAATATGGCACTCAAACAGGCAAGTTCATTATTCATTGCCAGAGCTATCGGGCCTTGTGCTAACATTCAGATCAACTGTGCCTTAAAGAGGCCAAATTGAAAAAAAAAATAGTTTTGCATTCCCCATTGGGTACATTCCTCAGTTTGATGAACTTTATTGTTTTTGTTCAAGCGTTTGGAACGAGGGAAGTACAGGACGAACTGGAGTGGGATTTCAATGTCCAAAGACCCACTCGATTGGATTCGACAGGGATTATTCTCATTTGCATGAAAAGGCCCAAGCTCGTAAAGACATAACTTATCTCTCAGGAGACTGTGGGGAAATCGAGAAAACATTTACTTCATCTTTCTTAAGAGTAAGTATCCTATTTTAACCTCTAACGCTGGCGAAAAAGAGAATACAAAAGAGAAAAGATTTGAACACAATATCTATGAACTGTGTGTTTTTTTAATGGGCTTTTACTTGGGTCATTAAGACTCGGTTTGTTTGCCGTTGCCTTGATATGCTTAGTTATTTTAGTAAAGGCTGATATATACTGAACCGCAAAAGAAACGCCACCCTATTAAAATGTTGCTAAATGCATATATTATCATAATTTTCAATAATTTTTCTCTTTTGATATGCTTGCTAGACCTGGTTTGAAGCCACTGGTCAGGTTTCTGATCATGTTACTAATATGCAAAACACGTCGTCAAAGCACAGTTACTAAAGTAATGATGGGGCGCTTTTTTTGGTTCGCTTTGCCTGAAGCATCGGAATTGGCGTCACCGGGAGTGGAGAACTGTCTTCTCCGATGAAAGTCGGTACTGCATCTCGACGGTTGATGGGCGAATGAGAGTGTGGCGTATACGAGGGGAGCGTTTTGCAGATGAGTGTGTTCTGGAAAGAGACGCGTGGGGATGTCCCAGCATCATGGTATTGGGTGCTATAGCACTGAATCAAAAACTGGGCCCTATGGTGTTCCAGAATGTTGGTCCTGGTAGAGGAAATGGTGTAACAGCTTCCCGCTACATCGATCAGGCTCTGAGACCTTCATCGTGCCCCATTTTGCTCGTCATGGAAATCATGTCTTCCAGCAGGAGAACGCACGAGCACATACTGCCAGAGCAACGAGAGACTTCCTCCGTCAAAGCAACATACAGATTCTTCAATGGCCTGCTATCAGTCCAGACTTAAATCCGATAGAACACTTGTGGGACGAGATTCTGAGGAGGCTCAATCTCGTGCGGCCAAGGCCGACAACTGCAGCTGGACTCACAGAGTTTGGGCCGAAGTTCCTATCATCTTTATCAACCATCTCATCAATCATGTCAAATTTGGAATCATTCCGTTGATAAGTGTATTGTTTACATCTATTTGAAATACACTGATGTTCAATATACAAAAAGGAGTGACGTTTTTTGCCGTTCAGTACATATAGGTCGTCTGAAATACGTGCGTTCCAGTAAGATGAAATCTCATTGTTGAAACAATTATACATATAGGGAGCGCAAGTCTCTTAAAAATTATTACGAGATTTCGTGATATCCGGTGACAGATGACGCTATACAAAACGTTTTGGTGACGTTGCAATTCCATTTGACGTATTTTCCTCTAAAACGTCAGATGTAAACGCCATGTTCGAACGAAAAACGCTCAGTCACATGCGCAATGCAGTGCCGGTGACAGGAAATAAGTAGAATTACTACGAGACTTACGCTCCCTTAATGTGCTTAATGTTTTGTATGATGTTTCAATTCCAGGAATGTCCTCACCCTTGGATTATTATAGAAGATGCACATGCGTCTTTAGACCATGTCATGACCCATTTTAACAAGCATATGGTAACGGTAGTTCAATTTTCTGAACTTATGGTGATATTATTTACATATACCAACGTTCAATCTGTGAATTCTGAAATGCTGCTCGGAAAACTCCGACAAACTTCTTGTGGGAACTTACAATCTATTGTTAGAACTGTCCAGTGTGCCCAATTCCTACCTCAACTTCTTTAGAGCTCATTAAATATTATTCTTGTCCTCTTCCATTACACGCAGGTTTTCTAAAATGCGTTTTTCTGGCCTTGCACAACAACTAACTGTCATTTCTTCGACTCGGCCGCCATTTTGATCGATCTATTAACTTGGTCACACAGTACATATTGAAAAGTGAACTCGACGAGCAGCTGAAACGGACTTTCGAATTTATTGCTCGCTCGATACCCGCTTCTTTATTTAACCGTTTTCCTAAAACTTTTCCTAAGGATTGTCAAAAGTAAACATATCCATGGATTATTTCAACGAAAGTGTCATCAGTTTCTTTTAACAAGTCAAATATAAGTTTGGATATAATATTTTCAATCCGGAATATATATTCTGAAAGCGTGATTCTTTCTTTTTATTATTTGTGTTACAAACAAAATAATTTTATCCACGGGACGCAGTTTGGTTGGACACATTTCATAACTTGTGTGTGGACTGCTGAAAAATAAACAAAAGTAGAAACGACATTTATTTAAAAAAGTTTTAGGAAAACGGTAAAATAAAAAAACGGGTATCAAGCGAGCAATAAATTCGAAAGTCCGTTTCAGCTGCTCGTCGAGTTCACTTTTCAATATGTACTGTGTGACCCAGTTAATAGCTCGATCAAAATGGCGGCCTAGTCGAAGAAATGACAGTTAGTTGTTGTTCAAGGCCAGAAAAAACGCCTTTTGGAAAAGTTGCGTGTAATGGAAGAGGACAAGAATAATCTTTAGTAAGTCCTAAGGAAGTCTGAGGTAGGAATTGGCATACCAAGCAGTTCTAATAATATTTTCAGGGCTTTTAATTTCTACGAACTTTTCCACCTTGCATTTCCAATTCATAGATTGAACGTTGGTATATGTAATATCACCATAAGTTCAGTAAATTGAACTAATGGTAACGGGGGACTATTTTGTCATGGAAGATGGACATCCGGGGGCAATTTTCAATACTTTTGACCTACTCAATTCCGAAAAAGCTAATTCGACCTGGGGGCTGCACAAATTGATGCTGCTGAAAGAATTTCTCAGGAAACATCCAGGGGATTTTAAAATTGATACATTCTACAACGATTTTTATGGGTAAGAACGATTTGAAATGTCAATCCTTTATGAGTTTTATTCCCTCAACCTTCCCTTGCATGATACCCGTAACGTGTCATTTTTATAACTGAAAGCAAAAGAGCCTGAAATAAGTGTAATCCAACAATCAATTTTCCCGGTTTCTGATCAGCTGTCGATGTTCCCTCCTGTGATTTACTCTACCGTTTAGACATTTTAAGCCAACTGAACCCGTGTGCAAATTTAGTATTTTTACTTATACATAAATATATAATATGCTCCTGTGAATTCACTTACTTCGCATGTATCAGAATATATAGTGACAATAGTTGAAAATGTTATCGAATTTTTGGAGCCGTCATGTATCGCAGCGGAACAATGTTCCCTTGACGGTACGTAGAGAAAAAGAGGGAGACACGAAGTTATATGAGAATAGTAGCCAATTCGCGATGTCACCAACTTACTGTCAACGTTATAGTATGTACAAACTTTCTTTATCACTCCGCCAGTGAACGGGATGGCGTAGCGTTACTTTGGTCTATGTTTTCATCAAATGACACGTACAGTTTTCGACTAAATCAAGTCGCTTGGTAGCATACGATTGTTTTTATAAATTAGTTAGACTCGCGCTAATTTGTACCACCTACTAAGACTCTTAAATCAAGTAATACAACAGAAACTGAATACACCATTAATACTGTGTTGCTGTAATTTCTGATGATGAGAGTAGTTTCTCTCGAAAGCTCATATTAAAACATCACCATGTACAAAGTAGTACAAGTTGTCCTATGTGTTTTGGTTTTAGACTAAAAGAGATATTACATAATCCAATATTAAGACAAAGGAAGAGATTTCTGGATAACAACTTCTTATTTATTGATGTTGGTACGTTTCGGTATAGATACTAATACCGTTTTCAACCAAATGTGACTAATCAACAAAATAGCAGAGAATTTATATGGATATTAATGAAGGGTTTGGCTTGTTAAACATACAGGTAAGCCGTTTGAACAGGTGATGCCCATTTGGGGGTATAAAGCCAGATAGAAACATAAACATTTGATGTGGTAAGATAATCAGAGAGGTGTTACAAGCATATTGGCTGCCTGGTCAATTATAGTTTTTTTTATCTATATGCCTAGCTAAATATGTATTTGCTTGCAGCCTCAAAACTTTAACTGATGACCTTTTTGTCTTTGGTCTATTACAGATACAACATGACCTTCAATATGGATGGATATCTCAGAAAAATGTGAAACAGATATTTCAGTGAGGTGTCCCAGATTGGCGCAAATTTCGACAGAAATGGAAATATACAATTCTGTATCATTAGGCATATAATCTATGTTTGGTTTGAGTTCTGTATACTTTACTACAATTCCTATTACCCCCATCGTCGGAACCCACGATTAAAACTTACGCTTACGCTCACTTTACCCGTGGGACAAGTGGAACTAAATCCTTCGTTTCTAATTTAATATGCATGTAGACTTTGATTGGTTCCCCAAAACTGTGGCGGAAATTTCACCAATCAGAATCGGCGTTACGTAAGCATCCAACCCAGTTCAAAACAAAGATGGACGACTTTTCGATTTATACTTCAATTCAATAAACTTGTCTCCAAAACTGAAGAGGTCCAACGTTTAGAAGAGAATTTTTGATTGGTCCGACAGTAAATGGGCGTTCCCAGAAAACGAGGTTTTGAATCGCAGTTGACCCAGGGGTAAAAGGTGAGCTTGTTGAGAATTTAACCCTGGGTATCCGAGGATGTATTACCCCCTTCACATCGAAACGGGGACGAATGAAATATAAACTGAAAGCAATACATGTATTAAACAATAAATAAAAACTTGAAGAACGGGAAAACCGAGGTAGGTGGCTAGAACCACAGTAAATTCTCGTGCCTTTCATGATCGAATGCTAGAGAAAAAACGTCAAGCTGCATGTAAAAGCGACTTTTTTTACAGAAACAGATTGATCTATTGAGGATTCCAGAAACCGCGTTTCAACACTTTAATTTTTTACCTAGTATTCTGATCATAGCAATGTGTGAGAATTGACTGTGGCTATACATCTACTTTGTTTAAAGGGGGAGAAAACGAAAAAAAAAAACAAAAAAACAAACCAACATGCAATTGTATCGAACCTGCTACCATAGAGCATTATATTCATGGCGCATGGCAATTGAGTCGTAGAGTCTTTCAGGGCACTGCATACCTCTTATCATAACCCTGCTTAACCACATGCCCCTGCTTGAAGTAAATTGTTACCTTATCTTCTGGAATGTTGTACCTGTTGTTTTTTGGGGGGTTCCACCTGATATTTGATCTCAATGCATTTGTTCCTACAGATTGCATTGAATATTGTCAAAACTTGGCGATGATGATTGCTATCAAGTGAGGATGGGGATATCCTGTTTGTGAATGAACGTTTGTCTGTTCATAGACTATTTCTACTTTACATGATATTGATAAATCTTATGCGGGGTCGGGGGGATACATCATCTTCTGATGACTCTTGTTTAGTGTATAATGTGAGCATTGGAATGATATTATTTTACTTATAAAGTAGCATTACAAGGTTGAACACGAATGAAACCAAGTCCTTTTCCCTCACCTTTGCCCTCACCTTGGCGGTTAGGCCTACCTCATCCCTTTCACATAGGGCCATTAAGTGTAAACCTCCACTCAACAATTTTTCATTTTCTTTGGATTTAAACCCACCCATCGATGGAATCCCAATATTTGAGATGCTGATGCAGTTCTAAGCAAAGGGGAAATAAGATCGATAGTTAAATGGGTATACATTCATTTTTTTTTTCAATTGCATGCTTGGTGGGGTGGATAAGGACGCCAACCACGTCAAAGTTAAGGAATCAACCTATTCAGCTATAGTTAGGCGAACTTTTCGCACTAAATAAAGGAATTATTTTTGAAAATGACAATTTGCACCTATGCGGAAATTAATTTCCACCCATGCGGAAATTGTTTTCCACCCATGCGGAAATTAATTTGCACCCATGCGGAAATTATTTTCCACCCATGCGGAAATTAACTTGCACCCATGCGGAAATTAATTTGCACCCATGCGGAAATTAATTTGCACCCATGCGGAAATTAATTTGCACATAAACTGTGTACCCAATTCTTGTAATCATGTCAGCGTGCTTAATTCGTTACTCTTTCGTTGTGTCGGCATTTGATCATCGGTGACTTACATTAATCTTGTCTGACCTGATTACAAGGATAGGGTACACAGTTTGTGTGCAAATTAATTTCCGCATGGGTGCAAATTAATTTCCGCATGGGTGCAAATTCATTTCCGCATGGGTGCAAATTAATTTCCGCATAAGTGGAAATTGTCATTTTTAAAAATAATTCCTTAAAGTGGCATGAGCTGCCACAATTCACACTTGTTCATAGCTTCTGATCGTCACGACAGTAAGAGGCTTTGAAGGCCATCGACAAACTAAATGAGTGGCGTTGGAATGAGGAAAATTCGTACAGTATGTGGCCTGTACGAACCGAAAACGTGTTCGAAAAGTAAACAAAATTTAAATAACCGGGACGACCATTCATTCATTCTAAGCCAAAGTTAGTTCAAAACAATACCTTATCGTACATCTTCGAGACTAGAAGCAGTAAAAAGCTTCTGAATTATAGGTCTTGAGAAAAATAGCCAATAATTTCAACATTCTGTTTTAACGTCAAAATATCAACATTTTGGCAGCTCATGCCACTTTAATTCATAGAAGAAATACAGTAATATATACGCTAATTATGTCCGTTATAAGCCACCGTACGACTGAGATTTAAGTGCTAATAAAATAAAAGTTCAAATTACTGGGATATACGAGTTCATTTCTGTGGGGTTTGTTGCCTATAAAACTATCTAACCGGATATCTGTCAGATTGACCTCAATGACCTCTTATTTGTCAGATTGACCTCAATGACCTCTTATTTGATAAAAATCCCCCAATGATTATCTAATACTAGCTGTTTTAATGAGACTTCCCTACATTTGGCAGCTCATGCCACTTTATCTTTATAACCATAAAAAAAATCATGAAATGTACCCATACATACTGGCTATTTGAATTCTGCCAGTTATTATACATATATTCAGTTTGCACAGGTTATTGGTTTTAACTATGTTTTTAACGTTAAAGTGGCATGAGCTGCCAAAATTCACACTTTTTTCATAATTTTTTATCGTGACGACAGTAAGAGGCTGTGGAGGCCATCGAAAAACTAACTGATTAGTGTTGGAATGAGGAAAATCCATTCAGTATACAGCCCATACAAACCGGGATAGTGTTCGAAAAGTAAACAAAATTGACTTTGATAACGATGTAAGAACTACATCGAAACGTCGTCACCCAATAAACCAAGAAGTTGTTATCCATTAGTAATTCTTCACCTTATTGTAAACAAAATTTAAATAACCGTGAAGACGATTCATTCATTCTAAGCCAAAGTTAGTACAAAACAATACTTTATCGTACATTCTCGAGACTAGAAGCACTAAAAAGCTTCTGAATTATACTTCTTGAGAAAAAAAGCCGATAATTTCAACATTCTGTTTTTACGTCAAAATATCAACATTTTTGGCAGCTCATGCCACTTTAACGTTTCTCCGTTATAAGAAAATCAAATCGATATAGTCTCTCGCGGCGACAAAAGCGTTACATCGATGGTTTGTGGGTATGAAACAGTTTCAGTTCATTCAGTTAAAATGGGAAAACTGGGAATGGGTAATGGTAGGTTGTCACTTGATCGCCGTATGTGCCATGGATTGGTTGCCATCTAGGTACCCACTAACTTTCGTAATTAACATATAGCCATATAAGTAAAATATCTTGACTTCGGTTTAAATCATAAATAAATCGACAAGAGAGTTAATTGCTACGAAAAAATAAATGTTAGTTAAAACCTGTCAGGGTTTTTATTGGGGTTTCACTTTCGTTATAAATATTTGTTCTCATCTGTATGAAAATATATATATTGGGAACAAAAATACACGGGCACAGGGAAAATCTTCATGTCTAAAATAACCATGTAGATAAGTTTAAAATTGTGTTTAAAAGAGGTATATCATTTAGACCTTTATACCCCATCATAAGTTATTGTAATAAACTCAATCAATGATATTTCATCAGGTTGACGACTGACAGGAGCTTGGCCTTAGTCAGTAGAATTTTCTGGAACACTTTGTAATACATCGACAATGCTTACGCTATGGCAAGAACATCGGCAGACAGATTGAACCCCACATGATCATGGGAAAATAAAGTGAAAATTTTGCCCCCCCCCCCCTCCTCACCAGAAATACCTAGGTAGATGACAAACAGGGGAGTTTAGCTCTGTCCGGTATATCTTTCAAACACTGGTTCTTTTCATAAGCAATGGCTGGTCGAGCAATTTTACTTTGAAGTAATTTGTATTATCCTACTTATCTTGGCCATAGCGACGCTGGCCTTGTTATACTGAAACTATATAATGTTTTTCTTCTTAATCACTAGGGAGTGTTTCTTTATGTTCATATTCCTGATAAAATATCTGATCACTTTCTTGGAAATATCCCCGTTCATGGTCTGAGGACAATTCAAGGAGTGTATAAGTTTTTGATCCCCAGAAGATTATTCAATCTGGTATGGTCCATACAGCTATCTTTGCTCAATGACGGTCTACTATACATCACTCTATTGGTGAGGTCGAAACCTTGTTCAAATCGGTAGATATAATTGTTGCTTGTCATTTTTAAAAAGATCATCTTACAATTCCTACTGACCAACAACTTCATAACCCCGCCATTTATTCATCTTTGTGCAGGGTTGATATCGGAGTGTCACTATTACCACAAACTGTATCACTATTACAGACACCAAGAAGAATGTAGTTCCCCAGAACACTTGAGAACTGATAGAACCTAGAGAGAAAAAACAAAATCAAATGGTCATCAAGTCATAACTATAAAATAATCATTTTTGTAATTTGAACGAAAGTATTTCATTGTTCTGTTAGCCTAAAGTCAATAAGCCAAGGGGACTGGTCGTAACGTAAACGTTGAAGGTATATTTTGCTATGACAGTTAGTCCTTGTATAAGGTCGACACCCGGCTTAAATCTTTTGAGAAACAACCCCTGTATGTGCTTGTTATATGTCGCTCTGGTGGGTACTCAACTATATTGGGAAAGACAAGCGGTTAAAAACACAATTGATAGCCACCTGGAGGAAAAGTTACTTTGGTTTTGTTTTTGGTTTTCAGCACCCAAAGCAAAGAAAGCATTTAGAAGAGTAATCTTTCCTTACCTAATTTATCCGATTCAGCTGCTGGAACGTTCAGGTAACTGTCACTGTCAGAGGTGCCTGGAGGGCGGAAGTTCCGACATGTTGGAAACCCCCGTGGTGTTGAGGGAACGTCTGGAAAGGATTCATTCAATAGGATCACCATACCGTCTAATGTATGCATCTCTATGTGACAATGCATAATCCAGAGACCAGGGTTATCAGCCACTATCCTGACCACGACGTAACCCCCAGACGGTACAATTATCGTGTCTTTTCTCGGTGGGTTTTCCAGGATAATACCAGGGACGTTGCCTTCTAACCAGGATTGGTCTGACCAGGTGGCTTTGCTGCAAAGATTTGCCTGTGGATCACCTCTACAATCAATATCAGGATTGGGGGATATAAACTTTCCTGTTGTTTCGTTGTATGTCCCGTAGCCCATTTTTAACACATAAAAACTATGACCGTGGGTATGAATGGGATGAACTAATCCCTGTCCTTTGCCCATATTTATCAAAACTAGCTGAGCAATATCTCCTCTTTGTAGAGAAAGTGAGTTTGTACAACGGCACATATTAGTATCAGTACAACCAGCACTTTCACACGAGGTTTCTACCTCCTGTGGTTGTGTCAGTGCTGAGACTGTAGGGAACTTAAAGATTCTGCCGTTCACCGACGCCATCATATCAGGCATCGCAAAGTTCAGAAAAAACTCCTTTAGTTCTCCTTCTGAAGCAGTTGGTGTAAGATTCTGATCTTTTGAGCGGAGTTTGTCAACGGAAATACAATCTGTGTAAGTTTGCTCAGGATAATACAGAAAGGGACAGTTGAGCACACGACAGCGATTTGATGAGGCGCACTGTGTTTTCTCTGAGGTAGGATCCATGTCTTCAGTGGCTCCGCTATAGTGCAGAATGGCTTCTGCGATATGATCATATTCAACTTCTAAGGTTTTAGCTCTGATCCAGTAGTTTGAAATACTATTGTTAGCGGTTAGAATAAAATCATATCTTTCTCCTGGGTTGATTATGAAAGATTCCACTACTATTGGTTGAATTTCGTAACCATCTGAGGCAATCACTTCCAGAGGGTGACCATCTATTGAGAATCGGAAAGGATACAGTTCTCCGGCACCAATCACACGGAATCTATATTTTTTATTTTGAGTTACGGTGAATTTACTTAGAGGAGCTCCGTTGTGGTTTTTTGATGCATCGTAGTATCTACCCCTTCCGTTTATCAAACCGGAAGTCATGTAAAACTTACTGAATCTGCCGCCATCGAGGGAGGAAGTTACGTTATACTTTATACCGTCGATAAAAATGTTAGTTTTCATTTGTTGGTAGCCAAAATCAGCACCACGACGAGGGTTCCAGTCTTGTAAGGAAACAACATACTCTGTAGTATCATACCTCTCAATAGTTTCTTCTGGGGCACTTGGATACACAATAAAACCCCCAAAAAGCCCCATAGTCCTTTGGGAACCTATGTGGGAGTGCCACCAGTAGGTACCTCTTGGGGTGGCCTGGAACTTGTAAGTGAACGATTGTCCATTGTTTATCGGGCATTGGGTAACAAAGGCCACACCATCCATCCAAGGTGTACCCTTTTGTGGAAGCCCGTGTATATGTATTGTCACACCGTCCGATAACAAATTATTCTCTACGTGTAAAACCACTATTTGCCCTTCATACACTTCAAGAGTTGGTCCTGGCATTGTGCCATTTGCAACAACAACGAGTCTTGGCTCGTGGAAACCATCCGCTGTCACGACTTCATCAGTTGGAACTGGTGTACTCATTGACGTATTCGTTACGTCATATTTGAATAGTTTACCATCTTCGGGATACACTAGATCTCTCCCATGCATCATTGTAAGTCTTTCGTCTACGACAAGAAGAAATTCACAGACGGTATCAGCTGGCTTACATTGCTCAGAGATCACCCCCGATGAACACGACCATAAATTGATGAAGCAAAGTAAAACGAGTTGTGTTAAAGTTCCCTTCATCTGAAAGATACAAACATTTTTTTTTTGTATTTTCGGTACGACAGGTCACAAAAAGTACCATTTATAAACAATTTCGTTTCAAACTTTTTTAAATAACAAATAATTTAAATAGATATTAGTTTAATTTTTTGATACACAAAATAAGGTAAAGCTTGACTTTAAGCTGAACAATCTGTGGGACTTTGAAGTTTTATTTGTTGGAAAGCGGAACAACCCAGTCATCTTGTCATTTTCAATCCGTTCGTATCCTACTTTGTCAAAAGAAAATGTGTTATAAGGTACCAACTAGAGGTTGCCCCAAACGCACACCCGCACACCATATCTGGCAATGTCGCCTTATATATTTTTCATTTCATTTACTTTTCTTCACCTTTCGAAATTTTAAATCCTATGTTAATAGTAAATTTACGCCAAATAAGTGTATAACGCTAATCAAGCAGTGTACACGTGGGATATACAAATATTCAGCCATGCTCGTTTCAATTGTTAGGAGTGATTATATTTCCATGTGAACACTCGATATATATTTTCTATATTCCCTGATAAGAGTTTAAGATTTAGTCTTAGGAAATTTAATTAGCACAGTTTGAAACAATTTACAGAAGGTCCAGAAAAGAACCAAATAAGCAATCAGCCTACTTTATAATTTAACCACTTACCGTGTCTTCACGCCAAACCGTTCCCTGTGTTTAAGAGTTCATAAACATATAAGGAGTGAATATGTGCAATACTTATTCACAAACCTAAACCTTTTAGGTTATCTTGTTGGTTTTACCTACATAATAAATATGAGTTGTCTAAACGTGCATCGAAACCGTCCGATTAAAAGAGTAGGTTTGCATATAGAGAAATTAATACGACTGAGGTTTTTAAGAAAGTACGCTTGGGCCCTCACGTACCGACAACTTCAGAAAAATTAAATCGATAATTCGACCGTGAAACAGCTGTGGGATAATTCTTGTTGTTGAGATAGAGTGACGTAGTTCACAAATTTCACTGAAGTCAAGCGGACACATTTAGTTATTGATTTATATTTGGGCGAACTTTGAAAGCATTTAACATCTATCATCCACTCGGTGTGCATTTTACGTGCACTTTTTCGGAATAAAGATTAAGAGATGGAGTACTCTATTCTTAATTGCGTTGGGAAAGTGCGAGAATCTTGAATGAGTGGTTAAGTATTTGACGTCCATTGGCGAATGAGTGGTTAAGTATTTGACGTTCATTGGAGAATGGGTGGTTACATATTTGACGTTTATTGGAGAATGGGTGGTTAAGTATTTGACGTTCATTGGAGAATGGGTGGTTAAATATTTGACGTTCATTGGAGAATGGGTGGTTAAGTATTTGACGTTCATTGGAGAATGGGTGGTTAAATATTTGACGTTCATTGGAGAATGGGTGGTTAAGTATTTGACGTTCATTGGAGAATGGGTGGTTACATATTTGACGTTTATTGGAGAATGGGTGGTTAAGTATTTGACGTTCATTGGAGAATGGGTGGTTAAATATTTGACGTTCATTGGACAATGGGTGGATAAGTATTTGACGTTTATTGGAGAATGGGTGGTTAAGTATTTGTTGTTCATTAGAGAATGGGTGGTTACGTATTTGACGTTTATTGGACAATGCGTGGTTAAGTATTTGACGTTCATTGGAGAATGGGTGGTTAAGTATTTGACGTTAATTGGAGAATGGGTGGTTAAGTATTTGACTTTTATTGGAAAATGGGTGGTTAAGTAATTGACGTTCATTGGAGAATGGCTGGTTAAGTATTTCACGCTCATTGAACAATGGGTGGTTAAGTAATTGACGTTCATTGGAGAATGGCTGGTTAAGTATTTCACGCTCATTGAACAATGGGTGGTTAAGTAATTGACGTTCATTGGACAATGGGTGGTTAAGTATTTGACATTCATTGGACAATGGGTGGTTAAGTATTTAACGTTCTTTGGAGAATGGGTGGTTAAGTATTAGACGTTCATTGGAGAATGGGTGATTAAGTAATTGACGTTCATTGGACAATGTGTGGTTAAATATTTGACGTTCATTGGAGAATAGGTGGTTAAGTATTTGACGTTCATTGGAGAATGGGTGGTTAAGTATTTGACGTTCATTGGAGAAAGGGTGGTTAAGTATTTGACGTTAATTGGAGAATGGGTGGTTAAGTATTTGACTTTTATTGGAGAATGGGTGGTTAAGTAATTGACGTTCATTGGAGAATGGCTGGTTAAGTATTTCACGCTCATTGAACAATGGGTGGTTAAGTATTTGACGTTCATTGGACAATGGGTGGTTAAGTATTTGACGTTAATTGGAGAATGGGTGGTTAAGTATTTGACGTTCATTGGAGAATGGGTGGTTAAGTATTTGACATTCATTGGACAATGGGTGGTTAAGTATTTAACGTTCTTTGGAGAATGGGTGGTTAAGTATTTGGCGTTCTTTGGAGAATGGGTGGTTAAGTATTTGACGTTCATTGGACAATGGGTGGTTAAGTATTTCACGTTCACTGGACAATGGGTGGTTAAGTATTTCACGTTCACTGGACAATGGGTGGTTAAGTATTTGACGTTCGTTGGACAATGGGTGGTTAAGAATTTGACGTTCATTGGAGAATGGGTGGTTAAGTATGTGACGTTCATTGGAGAATGGGTGGTTAAGTATTTAACGTTCTTTGGAGAATGGGTGGTTAAGTATTTGACGTTCATTGGACAATGGGTGGTTAAGTATTTCACGTTCACTGGACAATGCGTGGTTAAGTATTTGACGTTCGTTGGACAATGGGTGGTTAAGTATTTGACGTTCATTGGACAATGGGTGGTTAAGTATTTCACGTTCACTGGACAATGGGTGGTTAAGAATTTGACGTTCATTGGAGAATGGGTGGTTAAGTATGTGACGTTCATTGGAGAATGGGTAGTTAAGTATTTGGCAGTAAATAAACCGGTCACATTGAAATACACCCCCTCTCCCGCCCGAAATTAGGTGTGTTGGAACCTTAAGCTACACTCGAGCAATATTCGATCACCAGTAAGACAATACACGACGTTCATTGGACAATGGGTGGTTAAGTATTTCACGTTCACTGGACAATGCGTGGTTAAGTATTTGACGTTCGTTGGACAATGGGTGGTTAAGTATTTGACGTTCATTGGACAATGGGTGGTTAAGTATTTCACGTTCACTGGACAATGGGTGGTTAAGTATTTGACGTTCGTTGGACAATGGGTGGTTAAGTATTTGACGTTCGTTGGACAATGGGTGGTTAAGTATTTGACGTTCACTGGACAATGGGTGGTTAAGTATTTCACGTTCACTGGACAATGGGTGGTTAAGTATTTGACGTTCATTGGAGAATGGGTGGTTAAGTATGTGACGTTCATTGGAGAATGGGTAGTTAAGTATTTGGCAGTAAATAAACCGGTCACATTGAAATACACCCCCTCTCCCGCCCGAAATTAGGTGTGTTGGAACCTTAAGCTACACTCGAGCAATATTCGATCACCAGTAAGACAATACACGACGTCAAGTTTAAGTCAATGCCTCCTAATTGGTAATCAATTTGTTTAAAAACATGCACCTATAGACCTACGAACTCAGCCGAAAGCAACATGAGATTTCAGGCACAAAACTAACAAAATTCAAGGCATTATTTTTCTCTCTACAGTCTAGATACGGAAATTAATTATTTTTAGCGCCGTGGCGTCATAGCTGACATCTGATTTGTACATGACCAATGAACTAAATGCGTTTAGTACATCACATGATAAATTCTAGGGGTTTGATTGGATAAGCAGCCGAGTACTATATAAGAGGAAAATAGTGCCCTCGACTCCCTTCGCTCGCTCGGGCACTATTTTCCCAACTATGACGTCAAATACGACGATATTTCCGATTGGTGACGGAAGATAGGCCTATGCGTATTTTCAATCGCTGTTTCTTTGACACCTAGGGACCTTACAGAAAGTTCGTTTTGTTTCAACATTATGTTTTTAGATACATATTTACTCAATTCACCATAACAAATCTTACATTACAACGCATCCATTTTCCAAATGTGTCTATTGTAATTGAGTACAATAATCGTTTATTACTTTATTATCATTCAATATCTGTTTTAACCCGTCTCAGTTGTTTTAGCCAAAAAGTAATCCGAACGATCGGTCTCATAGGTTAGCCCTGAGGAAGGTTTCGACCAATCGTAGTTGGCAGCATGCCGAATCTCTTAAATATATTTTTAAACACTAAAACACACGTGCACAGGGAAAATATTCTTGTCTAAAATAACCACGGAGACAAGATTCTTATTGTGTTAAAAGGGGTATATCATTAAGATGTTTATACCCAATCATAAGTTGTAATAAACCACAACCCATGATATTTCAATCGGTTGACGACAGGCACGAGTTTGGCCTTAGTCAGTAGAGCTTTATAGGAAAGATAATTTGGCAACAAATCATCAGTATTTTTGGTGTCCTATTAAATGACTTCGTTAGTTCTGAATTCCACGGCAAGGGGGCAAATAGGGAACCCGCCTCCGAAAAAGGAGCTAGGTCTATACAGCCTTTAATATTCAATGGAGAGCAGTCAAACTTAATACATGTGCACTCCGAAACATGTGCTATATAATGACACCGTTTGTTCTGAATTGCTTCGCTAGTGTGCGAATCGGGAACCCACCTCCGAATAAGGAGCTGGGTCTATACAGCCTTTGATAATCAATCTAGAGTAACCAAACTGTATATGTCTCCATTTTTTGATCGGCGAACTGGAATATAATGTTTGGTTTAAGTAGGCCTACATTTAGGCCTATACCTGTAACAATATTTCTACATATCAGGAATTGAATTCCACATATGTGCAATTCATTTGCACATATGTGCAATTCAATTCTACATATCTTGAATTCATTTCCACATATCTGAAATAGCACTGAATTCTTGATATGTGGGTCGTGTATTTATCATATGTGGAATTCATTTCCACATATCTGAAATTATATTTAACATATCTTGTATGTAGGGCACATATCACAAAAAGAATGGAAGATATCTTTAATAAATAGACGTGTATTCAAGATATGTTGAATTCATTTCCACATATCTGGAAATGAATTCTACATATCTGAAATGTCAATTTTTGATATGTGCAGCACAGGATTATTTCCAGATATCTTAAAATAATTTTCACATATGTGCAATTCATTTGCACATATGTGCAAATACATTCTACATAATTGGAATTCAATTCCCGATATGTACATATCAGGAAATGAATTCAAGATATGTGGAATTGAATTGCACATATGTGCAAATGAATTACACATATGTGGAATTCAATTCCTGATATGTACATATCGGGAATTGAATTCAAGATATGTTAAATAAACCGAAACGGCTTGCCATATAAACCGTGTCCACGGTCGGTTACCGGCAAAATATACCGACTCTGATTCTGCACCACCTTCAGATACAATGAACACTATACTCTATATGTGAAAAACAAGTTTAGAAAGTTATGTCAATTTTCGCTAGATGTTTTAAACAATCATATACATACAAAGATCCAAACATTAGTTTTGATAACATAACATTGAGAATAGAACGAACAACTACAACGAGCCGGTTCATCGCAAAGCTTCGTTGTTGTTGCACAACAAGCTATAGTAAACTAGTATACTATTCAAAATCTAAAAAAGAACAATATGCTGATAAAATAAATATCGTATTACAGAATGCAGTAAAATAACCATGGCGTTCGTCTCTACAAAATTAGACACAGAGCGCTCACACCATTTGTAACCGTCCTCACAGCGGGCCATATTAACTGACGCGAAACCATACTTTCACCCACAGGGTGACTGATCGCATTTCACTATATCGTAAATAAAATCACGACTTGAACTTGCCAATCGTGAAACAATCGCATTTTTCAATCGTATCTATCGTGATTTTTACAAAAAAATCACGATTGAATCACGAACGATTTGTGGGAACGCTCCCTCAGTGTGAGAATGTCAGGTAAAGTGAGAATGTCAGACACCGGGGTATATTGGACGGGTTAGTGTGAGAATGTATGCAGGGTGAGAAGATCAGACAACGGGTTTATTGGACGGGTTAGTGTGAGAGTGTCGATAGTGTGAGAATGTCAGACAATGGGGTATAATGGATGGGGTTATTGTGAGAATGTCAGTAGTGTAGAAATGTTAGACAATGGGGTGTATTGGATCGGCTAGAGTGAGAATGTCAAGGGTATGAGAATGTCAGACAATGGGGTATATTGGATGGGTTAGTTTGAGAATGTCATGTAATGTTAGAATGTCAGACAACAGGGTATATTGGACGAGTTAGTGTGAGAATATTGATAGTGTGAGAATGCCACACAATGTCAAACCTATATTTAGGAATTTATGAGCTCTCTAAAGAGAAATGAAATATTTAATTGAACGATTTTATACACACCCACGTACCCCCCGATAGCAGGGGTAGCACACTGAGAAAGGGAGTGACATTAAGTTTCCTTAGGAATTAAGTATAGGAGGTTCGTGGGAATATAAAACCGTCGTACAAAATATTTTATTTTTCCTTAGGAACGTTACAGCGTTAAATTCACATGACTTGTTAAATTTAAGTCCTTTTATTTATAAGATCGGAGCCTCCGTGGCTCAGTAGGTAGAACGTTGGACGTTCAATTTGAACAGCCTTCCACCAATGGGTCGCGGGTTCAAATCCCACTCAGTCAAAACAAAAATTGGAAAATTTTCTGACTCGGTTTTCACTCGAACAACCTATGTGGAATGGCTGCAAGTTACCACCGAAAGGTCGTGGGTTTCTTCCAAACATAGAGCCCGGTTTCTTCCACAATAAAACTGGCAACGCGGCCATGTAAGTGAAATAATCTCGAGCGCGGCGTAAAACACCAAACAATCAATCAATCAATCAATTTATAATATAATTTTGAAAGTTGGGACAAAAATTATTAAAAAGATGACATTATAGTTACATGTATGTCGAGCTAACGGACCTTCGGATTAGTGGACCTTAGGAGTAGTGGACCTTCGGACTAGTAGACATTTGGACTATTGAACCTTGGGACTATTGAACCTTCGGACTACAGGACCTTTGGACTAGTGAGCAGTTCCCGGCATATCGGATTGGTTAGTGTAAGAATGTGAAGGTGTATGGAAAGTGAGAATGACACACATCGGGGTAAATTGGGCAGGGGTCTGTGACAGAATGTCAGACAATAGATTCGTTGTGTGAGATTATCAGTAGTGTGACGATGTATGCGGTGAGAAGGTCAGAAAATGGGTATATTGGAAGGAGTTAGGGTGAGAATGCCTGTGGTGTGAGAATGTCAGACAACGGGGCATATTGGCTTTGATTCGTATGAGAATGTCAGGTAATGGAGTACATTGGGTGTAGTTTGTCTGTGAAAACGTCGGTAGATGCCTACCATATTTGGACTTTGAAGGTTATAACCACATGCTTTTCTAATATGGTTCCAAACACAATTTTTATATTTCAATATTTTGCAACCAGACTTGTAATGCGTTTAATTTAGAACATGCCTAGGTAACATACCTAAGTCAATTTCCAGTATAATGTATAATTGCATTGAATTAGTGTTCAGTGCGACATTTTTGTAATAAATCTCCTACCAAAAAACTGTTCTAGCGAGTGATGGTATATAAATAAATCCCACTGTAAGTGGTTATGTAGAAAAACAGCAAAATAACTTTCAATTGTTTGGAACGACAGTGCAAGTAGGTTGAGAGTCGGCCGACGATCTCAGCGTAAGATAATGTCGGATGGTGTGATTGGGCGGGGGTTCTGTGAAAATGTCGGTAGTGTGAGGAGTTATGCAGAGTCTGAATTTCGGAAAACGGGGTATATTGGGTGAGATTGCCATGAGGATGTCGGGATTATGACGGTGTATGCAAAATGAGAATGTCAGACAACGGGCTATATTAGACGGAATATGCCCTGTTGTCTGACATTCTCATACCCTTGATATTCTCACAATAGCCCATCCAATATACCCCGTTGTCTGACATTCTCACACTAACCTTTCCAATATACCGCATTTTCTGACATTCTCACACTACTGACATTCTAGCACTAACCCATTTATTATACTCCACTTTCTGACATACTCACACTAGCCCATCCAATATACTCCATTGTCTGACATTCTCACACTAACCACTTACCGTGGGGTTTATTTACATACCATCACTCGCTAGAACAGTTTTTTGGTAGGAGATTTATTACAAAAATGTCGCATTATACTGGAAATTGGCATGTTACCTAGGCATGTTCTAAATTAAACGCATTGCAAGTCTGATTACAAAATATTGAAAAATTATGTTTGGAACCATATTAGAAAAGCATGTGGTTATAACCTTCAAAGTCCAAATATGGTAGGCATCTACCGACGTTTTCACAGACAAACCCCACCCAATGTACTCCATTACCTGACATTCTCATACGAATCAAAGCCAATATGCCCCGTTGTCTGACATTCTCACACCACAGGCATTCTCACCCTAACTCCTTCCAATATACCCATTTTCTGACCTTCTCACCTGCATACATCGTCACACTACTGATAATCTCACACAAAGAATCTATTGTCTGACATTCTCACACAGACCCCTGCCCAATTTACACCAATGTGTGTCATTCTCACTTTCCATACACCTTCATACCCTTGACATTCTTACACTAACCAATCCGATATGCCGGGAACTGCTCACTAGTCCGAAGGTCCACTAGTCCAAAGGTTCAATAGTCCGAAGGTTCAATATTCCAAATGTCTACTAGTCCGAAGGTCCACGACTCCGAAGGTCCGTTAGCTCGACATACATGTAACTATAATGTCATCTTTTTAAAAAAAATTGTCCCAACATTCAAAATTATATTGTAAATTGATTGATTGATTGTTTGGTGTTTTACACCGCGCACGAGATTCTTTCACTTATATGGCGGCGTTGCCAGTTTTATTGTGGAAGAAACCGGCTTTATGCTAGGAGGAAACCCACGACCTTTCGGTGGTAACTTGCAGCCATCCCACATAGGTTGTTCGAGTGAAAACCGACTTTTTCAAATATTTTTTGACTGAGTGGGATTTGAACCCGCGACCCATTGGTGGAAGGCTGTTCAAATTGAACGTCCAACGTTCTACCTACTGAGCCACGGAGGCTCCGATCGTATAAATAAAAGGACTTAAATTTAACAAGTCATGTCTTGTGAATTTAACGCTGTAACGTTCCTAAGGAAAAATATTTTGTAGGACGGTTTTATATTCCCACGAACCTCCTATACTTAATTCCACAGGAAACTTAATGTCACTCCCTTTATCAGTGTGCTGTCCCTGCTATCGGGGGGCACGTGGGTGTGTATAAAATCGTTCAATTGAATATTTCATTTTTCTTTAGAGAGCTCATAAATTCCTAAATGTATGTTTTTACATTGTCTGACATTCCTACACTATCAATATTCTCACACTAACCCGTCCAATATACCCTGTTGTCTGACATTCTAACATTACATGACATTCTCAAACTAACCCATCCAATATACCCCATTGTCTGACATTCTCACTCTAGCCAGCCCAATATACCCCGTTGTCGGACATTTTTACACTACTGACATTCTCACAATAACCCCATCCAATTGAATATACCCCATTGTCTGACATTCTCACACTATCGACATTCTCACACTAACCCATCCAATATACCCCATTGTCTGACATTCTCACACTATCGACATTTTCACACTAACCCGTCCAATAAACCCGTTGTCTGATCTTCTCATCTGCATACATCCTCACACTACGACTCTTTCATACAGGCCTCCGTCCATTATACCCCGGGGTCTGACATTCTCACTTTACCTGACATTCTCACATTATGGGAGCGTTCCCACAAATCGTTAGTGATTCAATCGTGATTTTTGTTGTTGTAAAAATCACGATACATCGATTGATTGGTGTTTTAGTGAGCATGAAACAGGGCTCATTACCCGGAGGAAACCCCCGACCTTCGACGAGTACTTGGCAACTCTTCTACATACGGCGACCGAGTGAAAAATCTACTCAGAAATTTGTCAATGGTTAGGCCTATTTGGTCTGAGTGTGCTTCGAACCCGCGCCGAATCGATGGGAAGGTATGTGTGGGACCGAGGGACGATCACTCTAACCCACTCGACCACTGAGGCCCCGACTGCTTTTGAGAAACGAGCCCCAGGAGGTATTCTCTGGGCCATTTTGTTTGAAATCAGAAAATGGAATTTGTTTGTTAGCTGTCAATATATAGGATATAGAGACATGGAATCGAAAATAAAACATTAACCCCAAACTCATATTCTGAAATGTTTTTCTAAGTCACGTTTATCTAACAAGCTTACCTAATTTGTCATAAATATTCCGTCTGTCTCTCGAGAATAAACTATTTCTGATTTTCTTCATACGAGTTTTAATTATGCTTAATGGTATTAAGCCAAATGAAACCGCAGTTTGATTGCTTTGAGTAAATGTCCTAGGCTATTCAACCTGAGATAAAGGAAAAGGTCATCCCATGTACCATGGAACATGGTGTTTCTTTAATTACTTTCTGTGGCTTCTCTTCATGTTAAGCTGAGAAAAAATAATAATACCTTATACAGAATGTTTCCTCAATAGTGACGATAGTTGCTTTTTTCGTATCACCGACCAGAGATAAGATGTAATCAGAAATGTAATTTTCAAGGCTGCTTCCGTCTTAATGCCAGCGCTAAAACCTTTATTGTTACAAACCCCACTTTGCATTGACTTCTACCTTCCATCATCTTTAATTTTTATTACCGCCCGTTGATCCTCATATGTCAATTCCGTCTATTAAAACCTCCCACCAATTCCTTCGTGTACAGATTGACGACAAGCAAGGTTCTTCAAGAAACGCTAGACTAAGTTTCAATGCCATTATTTTCCACCTCGTCTGATACTTCACAGAAACCATGTCTACTGTAAAAGGGTATAGCATAAGGTAAGTAAAACCTTTCGCATTTAAGTAGCTGTTGAAATTTCGTTGTGATGAAATTAGATAGGTGAAGAATTTCTGCCGGTCTCTGGTTAATTCTAAACGCTATAATGATATTACAGACAGTTTCCAGGTTTTAGACATTTTACAGCTTTCACACATTTCGCAGCTTACAGACAATTTACAGCTTACAGTTTGCAGCTTTAAGACATTTCAAAGTTTACAGACATTTCCCAGCTTATAGATATTTTTCGAAATTTACAAATATTTCAAAGCTAACATACATTTAAGAGCTTTTACACATTTTACATCCCACATATATTTAAAAGTTTAAAGACATTTTGCAGCTTACAGACATTTCAAAGCTTCCATACATTTCAAAGCTTCCATACATTTCAAAGCTTATAGACATTTCACAGTTTTAAGACATTTCAAAGCATACAGACATTTCAACGCTTACAGACGTTTCACAGCTTTCAATATTCGCTTCTTCAGAAACATAACCAAAACTTGTTTGAAGTTGGGTTGAAAGATCTAAATATAGGCGACCTGGCCATCAACCATTATAATACTAATGGGGACATCAACGATGTTCCAGTTTTGATAACACGTTGTCCTCACGAATTTGTAATAGTGTTACTGCATGGTTCATTTGAACCATAGCATTAAACAAGTAATTTGTTGCTGATGCTATATGTAATGTTTCCAAGTTATAAGCCTTCATAGTTATTGTGCCCTATAAACCTCAGAACGTCCTTCCAAATAGTTATCGTATAAAAACCAGATCTTCCTGAGATCATTTCTGATTTTGATCATCATTTTTTGTAAGAAAAACAAAAGCTATCATAGTATATACCAGACACCATGCACCCGTCCCGAATGAACCAAAATGTATTTATGAACAATACATACACCACTAACTTTTTTAAACAGCCCTGAAAGTGCTTTTACTTCTAATAAACTCGACTAATGTCTTCACGCATGTGAGAAGGGCTAGGGCAGTGTATGGGTATTCAATCAACGAGCATAATTTTTGTCTGACATTGGAGACGGTCGCATCTCAACGTATTTCTCGATCTGGGATATCTTTGAGACATTGAATATTAGCATTACTTCTAGAAGGCAGATTTTCCGTTGTGAACGGCACAGACATATTACCGTCTTTATCGGTTATCCAATACTCTAAATGACATCAAATCCCAGCAGAAATGTAATACTACGGAAGATCAGATGAAGAGATAAGTACGGTGGCTTGAATAGGACATTGGAGTCTTTTTCGTTTTAAATTTTTTTTTTAAGTTATGAATTTTTTTCTGCGTTATGAATTTTTTGGAGTTTGGAATCTTTTTTTAGTTTTAAATTATTTTTTTTAGTTTTGAATTTTTTTCCTCGTTTCAAATTTTATTTTTTTAGGAGGTTTTCATCAAGGTGGAAAGTCACATGACTATTCACCTAGGTGATAAATCGTGTGACGAACAACAAGATGCCTGCCAGCTCTGTGCAAGCCGCTTTTTGGTAGCACACATCAACGGCGTGAAACAGCTTTGGAAATTCCATGCGTGATCCGATTTCTATATTTAAATACAAAAAAGAAAACCAAAACGCTCCCTACGTCCCCGATCTTCATAGCTACACACACCCCACAGCTGGCAGCCATCGTGTTACTATTGTCGGTCACATGACTTATCACCGGGGTGGAAAGTCACGTGATTATCAAAACTGAAAAAAAAATCCAAACTGAAAAAAAAATTCATAACTAAAATAAAGATTCATAACTAAAAAAAAAAAGATTAAAACTAAAAACAAAAATTTTAAACTAAAAAAAAGTTTAAAACTAAAAGGATTCCAATGTCCTATTCAAGCCACTGTAGATAAGAATAATTAAATCCGCTTTATACTGTGCATAAATGTCTGCTCTATTCATTATGTTTAATAGTGCTTTCAAAGAAAGGGAGTGAAGAAAATATCGAGGATTTGAATTTTTTCCAAAAACTTGTTTTAAATATCTTTACTCTTTGTAATGGCGTAATTGTTAATAAGAATGTATATGGATTGGATTTTTCAGGAACAAAAGAAGAAAAACACACGGGGCCATTTGTCTCTTGTTTACGATGATATCATTCTCAGCTATTTGTAGTTTGGATGGCACGTTGGTCGGTCAACTCACAGTCCCTACTGACTTATCTGAAAAACGTCTTCGTGACGATACGAATGAAGATGGTGGAGGAAATACAGGCTCTTGGATTGGGTCGGAAGCTGAACTACAATACATGGAAACAAACGTCACGTGGGGCCAGTATGATGACTTACATAGTGGAAGATATGAACATCGACATCAAAATGAGACAGGCAACGTTAATGATACAGAGCAAGGAAACACCCTGTCTGACTCTCAGCTTCAAGAAAACATACCATTGGACCAAGTTGAAACCTCCAGTACAACGAATAATGTAGGAATTAAAGAACCAGATTTAGCAATAACAAATGTAGACGATGATCCTGAAACAGAAGAGTCAGATAGCAACATCACTATCAACTTAATTTCCAATACAACAGAAAGTAAATTACAAAACCAGAACAGTGTTCATCTAAACAATGTCAGTTCTTTAGAGAACTCGGAAAGTGAAAATACATCCATTCCACAACCAACACATAATCGTTCACGCTTTGTCTCCGAGGAAAATAATGTACAGGGCTTTTCCGAAGGCATTTTATCCAAATATCAGTATGACGAAGCCGGTCGGTACATGTTTCTTTATGTCTTGCCATTCGTGGTTTTGTTCGGGCTCGTAGGGAATGTTTTGAGTCTTCACTGTCTGTTGCAAGTGCCTGATGGCGACTCGGTCTCCGTATATCTTTGTGCTCTTGCCTGTACCGACATGGTAACATTGTTCTGTTTTGTCCTAGAATGGTTTCCGTTGATGCTGTCCCAAACCCGAGAATTCGAAGCCAGCCTTATCCGGGCTCATCTATTCATTCCGGTAGAGGTGTTCTTGAAACTGTCAGCGTCGTGTTCCTCAACATACTTGATCGTCTTAATGTCCATTGGAAAGTTGTTAGCAGTCGCCAGACCCTTACAAATGAGACATAACTGTATTACTAGATATCCAAAACTCATTTCGGGCAGCGTTGTTTTTATAGTCACAACATTTTTCCTGTTGAACATATGGCGGTACGAAATAAAGACTGTCGAAGACAGTGTAACCAATCGAACCCGGTACGAGGTAAGTCGATCTCGCGTCGCTCAAGAAAATGAGTTTTTCAACGTATATGGTCTCATCGGTCAGATCGTTTTTAATTTTGCCTCAACATGTATCATCCTTGTTTGTACTGTGTTGACCATCGTCTATCTTTTTCGCCAAACCAAACAGAAGTGGCACATTACCGACCAACAAGTAGTAGACCGACAGACTAACATGCGGCGGGTAACCTGGATTCTCGTGACCATAGCTTTTATCCACACGATCAGTGCCCTACCCACTTGCGTGATCGGAATTTTATCAAAATTTTCGGAAGAAGTCAAACTTTTTGGAAAGGAACATTACCTGGTATATCTGATATATGATATTGGCGATCTTCTGTCCGCCATTAATTCGTCTGTTAATTTCCTCGTGTATATTGTCTTAAGTTCCAGATTTCGTGGCAGTTTCATAACGCTTATTACATGCTCACGTGATAAATATAAAAACAGTCCATAAATACCAAAATGACAATCAAAACGTGTCGATGACGGATTTGGGACGCAAAATACTTTAAGGCTTGTTGAAAAGAGTACAAATATAGTAGATGTTTCACGAGAGTTGTTGTTTTCCAATGCCTTAGCCATCATTGGTTCTCGCATAAATCAAGTCGTTAGTTATATAAACGCGTTATTCTGGAATTTGATATCGTTTACTGCCGAAAACTTAAAATCAAAGGATGCCCAGAAAACACTTATGTAAGAAACACAAATCTACATTCTCCTCCGAAATCCATATGCACCTGAAACTAAGTTACAAAGGTAACTGTGTCTCATCCTGTTTTACTTACTTAAGCTTTTTCAACGTGTCAATCTTATTCTATCGACCACAACAATCAATCGAAGCCGTCAAATACCCAAGACGTAAAAACTGTCCATGAAATAAGCTTGGCTCTCTAAGTATCTAAACAACTTCAGTCTTGACATTTTATCGACTTATTTGATTAAACTGTATTGCCAATTTTAGGCTATAGGTTATATAACAACAGAAGAAAAGGTACATTTGTAATTTTGTGAAAAAAAAAACCTCAGGTTCAGCAAACTACTCAAAATGATATGATTTACGGCGAACTTGGTCAAATCGATATACCCACAAGGCAAATGTATATATTGTTAAATATTGGCTTAAAATAACAACCACGGCAGATTGCAATTAAGTCAAGATAACATTTAAACAGCTTCTCGTAGATTCCCCGAAGTTCCCAAATAGAGTAAAATTGAGCTACCCTTTCTAGAAATTCAATTTAGAATTTAGGCTTTAATGTCGGGGTAATAAATCATTTTTTGTTACTTGTAAATCATAGATTGACTGACAATTTTATTTCACTTGGTGTGATCGTATTTTTGATTCCCTTAAGGCTAGATTTTGTGTAAACATTTGTAGTTTTAATCTAAAGAATTATTTAGAATCTGTAACAATTGTCAAATTTCGAATTACTTAAATTCGATTTAGAACTTCTTCTCATATTATTTTCCTTGAAAGTGGACGACTGAACGAAACCAATAACGGCCCCAGAGAATACAATATATGTAAATAATGCACGAAAGTCGAATATCGTTTTTTTTTTACTAATTCGTCCCCGTTATAACGATCTAAGAAAAGTTTATATTCCAAGTTTTTTTTATTATTGTCCGGAAGGCATTAACAAATATGTGCAATTGTTAAGCTTTAGTAACATTGATAAGGAACTTATCCCTTTTTATTAAAAAGTCTTTCCGTATACATAAAATCACTCAATGTTCGTGGTATTAACATTTGGTCTATTTTTGTGAAATGTATGCTTATGGGCTAATGGCTTTTTGCAATAAACTTCATATCATATCATATGTCAAATAATCGTCGAGTTTGTCTCTAAAAATATATTCATCTTGTTCTGGGTTTTGTTGTGTATTTTTTTTTCTAAATTGTTTCAAGTTAACGCTTTGAACAACAGTCATAGCTGCCTTCTTTGCAAAGACAAACATCTATTGAATGTTTAGAAACTTTTTATGACATCTCAGGAAAAACTTCTGGACGGTTGCTAACATGGAATAAAGTAAATGCTCCGTACGAAGTGGGTCCTCATTACACGTTATCGTATTTGGATTTGTGGAAAACTTGGTTGACGTTTGTTAGACGAAGTGTTTAATGTCTTCTTGTTGATGAACTTAGACAAGAAAGATGAGAAACTTCAGTTTCTCTGTTTGATGCACGTTTTTGAAGTAAATTGGAATTCCTGGCAGTTTCTAATCAAATGTTGAAGAGAGATAATGAACATGTTTGAGACACACAGCATGTGGGCTTCAGACCTAATTCATCTGATCCTGCAATACAACATGACAGAGCTCGACACAAACGCAGTTAACTTAAAATACGTCGTAAGTTGTCTTCAAGGATGTTATTGAAATCTATGGATAATGTACGAAAAAAAAGTATAGCTCTATCCGTTGTCATGGCAACAGAAACGCATTTAGCGACATAATTAACAATGACATTGGGTTTAAACTAGGACAGTGCATGTAAATGCGCAAAAAGATAACTGTAAACTTATTTACCGGGTTTAATCTTTATCCCTTTGTGACTCAAGTCTAATCTCCAGTATTTTATTGTCTGCTAAGCCGACTGGTAATTACAAATAGTAGACAGAAAAGTTTAATTACAAATAAGAGTACTTAGATTAGGAATTTCCAATCATTTGGAAAACATATTGCTTAGTTCCCTAACACATTACCCTTTCATTTGTTCCTTTCTTTTTATGCTTTGCCCGTAAATAACACTATTTGTTAAATGTATAGTTGCATAATATATCCAATTCCCAGTTGCATTAACTACTTTAATCGAGTTTATTTATGTAAATGTACGTGTTTTTTTTACAGACATATATCATCTGGATGGGTTATATTAAACTTTACTAGTGTGTTTATGTAGCGCGCATTAACATACAAAAGGCAGAAAATGGCCTAAGGCAATAAAGAAAATGTGTCAAGCGAAATTTAACATGCATATAGGCCTATAGGCTATATATCTGTGTGTTTACGGGGCATCATTTTTTCTGTGGGGGTTTTGTCTATATTCAATGTTTCGAAAAAAGATCTAAAATAAATAAGGAAGAAATTTACTTCACTTTTAAGGGTTTCATCGATTATGATTTCCATGGAATTTTCAAAGCGGACATGCATGTGATCATTTTGATAGACCGCAGCACTTAAAAATAAAGCAATAAAATCAGATATCGAGCAAATGAAAAATGATTCCATTCAACTCCCCTCTCTTAGTCATTCTTCTGTGTGGGAGCTTTGTCAGGTACAACGAAAATCCGTTAACGTCATCAAGTAAAAATATGATGAGCAAAATACAGGACCTATACCTGTAAACAAATTAAAGTACAAGTAAAAGATGTTCGGAATGCGGTTACACTGTTTTTGTAACAATGGATTCTGGTTTGTAGGATTTGAAGTCAGTTTGCGTGTGTCTCCTTTAATGCGTATTGTTAAGATTAGAGAATAAAAGAAGAAAAAATGACCAAAAAAAAAACAACAAAACAGAATGAACAAAGTGGAAAACAAAGAAGACCCGGCCACGTATATCAAAATTAGAAGTTAACATTTCATGAAATGGCAAAGTTCAGAACAAATCTTATCTGTAGCAATCCACATGCAATGAACCTATACCCTAATTTATCTGTCAACAGAGAAATTAAATAATCTTGAAGCAGCAATGTCATGCCTCTATATCAATCATTTTAATTGTGCCGTTGTTTTTTTTAAAGTTTTCCCAACATTAATTGGTTCATTGTTTCGTAAATTTTGTATTATTTCACCATAGCTGCACGACTGTTAGGATTGTTATCGTCCGTTTCTTTAAACTATAGTGCAAGTTTGAAAGCTGATGAAAACAAGTCGTGTATAAATAAAATCTCATTTTCTTTCATTTAGTTCGACATTGGGCTCAAATTTGAACTGATACCATTTACAGGCATAATTTGACAGAGCTTTTTCCTAACCCCACTGCATGGTATTCCATAAAGCGCCGGTCTAATAGGTGATGCCATTAAGGTAACGGCCTGTTTGTAATACGAACCGTTTTCCATCAACAGAGCCAATATATTGAGTGACGTCAAAACGTATTCAAACCCGAGTACAACTGTCAACGGGCGTGGGAAATTATTTATCAGCAATGATAGACGACATTTGGCCAATTACCGTAGGATCTCATCGTGGTAATAACGAGCGATACAAAGAGATGTTGGGTCACCTCCCAATAAACTCAGGGGGCTGTTACTCAAAACATTTTCGCTGGACTTAACTTTTCGCCTGGTCACAACGTAATGTTGAAGATATATGTTGCATGGCACCGTAAATGTTTTGTGAAACACCCGTCTAGTCACTCGGATTGAAATAAATTGTATCGTCACTAGATATATTGTTTCAGTTGATGGAAAAACAGTCCTAATCGCATTTAGCATGGTAAAAAAAAAATAAACAAAAACTCTGTCAAATTATTCATGTTAATCATATCAACTGGAAAATTGAACCACTGCATGAATTAAAGAAAATGGGATTTCGCTTACAAACAAATTTTTTTATCAGCTTCCAAACTTGCGACAAAAATAACCAAGAGCAAATCGGTGCAGATAATTAAAACAATTTTAGAAAATAGTTTCCATGATGGCATCACGAATTGTAGCATATACACGTAGATTCATAGAAACATTTACCACAATCGAGAGGAAGTGATTTCCCGTATAGTACACCCGAGGGAGCAGCGGTGCTGTCTATAAAAATGACACGAGTATGCGGCAATTTTGTCTCTTGCTTAAAGGGACATGTCCGGAACCAGCGACACGTAGAACATTAAAACGTGTGCTATTCGACTGTCATTTATATAAAGATGAGGTTTTCAGCTAGCCATTGGTAACTTTCCTAACCCCAACTGACCCCACATCTTCAATTTGAAATTGAAAAACAAATTTTTCAGGTACCCGCATTGTAAACAAACTCCGAACCTGATCATGCGCACCAACTCTCAAATAATTTGATTCTTGTGAGCGATCTAACGACATAGTATAATTTTACGAACTTTATCTGAGAAATACAGGCTGACGATCGGGTAAGATGAACTCGAAAAGCCTGCTGATAAACTTGAGTAAAAAAACACAGACAAAAACACTTGAGTTAGCCGACACTTATCGTTTGGATGGAGCCCTTAGGGTAATGGGTGGAATTTTGATATTTCCAGTGTTTCCAGTTCGTCTTTAACAGAATTTTTCATAAATGGAAACTTGGTTTTGAGACGAGAGATTCTGTAACTCGAAGAAATCAAGCGTGTATCATAAGAATAATGTAAAATCATGTCAAACGATTTGCAGAGAAAGTCAAAAAACGGATGTAAACTATCAAATCACCAGGAAAACATTTCCATCGAGGTGAATAGGTTTCCACCGCAGTGGAAGTGTTTACATCGCAGAGAAAAGATTCTCACCGCGGAGAAAAGGTTCTCACCGCCGAGAAAAGGTTCTCGCAGCGGAGAAAAGGTTCTCATCGCAGAGAAAAGGTTCTCACCGCGGAGAAAAGGTTCTCACCGCGGAGAAAAGGTTTCCACCGCGGAGAAAACTGATTTGACAGTTTACATGTTGGTTTCGAATTTCTCTGCAAATCGTTTTATAGTTAGACGTGTATTTCTTACACGAAGTTAAATGTACTACAGGGGTAAAATTCCGATAACGGTCCAAAAACACGAGAAATATAAGTCCACCCATGACACTAATAGGCCTACGTACGTTTGTACCCGAATCCCGCGTACTTCGGAAATTGATATGGCAATTAGTAATGGTTTTGTTTGATATATACGCGTGCGCCCTGCTGGTTAAGTTCCAAACTTAATCATTCCCATTTCATTGATATAGATTTTTAAAAAATCATTCAAAGCATTCATGCCATAAAGATAGAGACAGTCAGACTAATATGGAAATCTCTTAGAAGATGTTTAAATATAGTGCCATTGTCAACCGGAGAATTCATAACTTCCAACATAGAAAAAAGATCAGACGAAGATTTAAGCGAAGATTTCCAATGAGAAAACGAGTTCATGCTATGTCGCGTGATAAACCGCCCATGCGAATAAACAGCTCAATGCGTTAAAGGCACACTTGTCGCGAAAATCCAGAATACTGTTTATATAAAAAAAAAACAGTTGGCGGTTTTCTTATTTTTCCCAGACAGAAGAACTTAGGAACTTTCTATTTTTACAAAAAATTGAAAGTATTGGCATCATTTAGAATTTATAATTTAAAATTAGATTTATCAAGTACCCGCAATGTAAACAAAACATGAACATGCGCACAAGCGCCTTAGTGTTTTGAGTAGTGAGAGTGATCTAATTCTAAGGGTACAGTATAATTTTATGTACTTTGTCATGGACTCGAAAAGCCTGCCGATAATTTTGTGAGTGTAAACCACAGATAAAAACAGCCTAAAATGAGGATAATCCAACACTTAAGTTAACGGACACTGACCGTTGTTGTTGTAATCAGGCCTCAATTCTTCGTTTGTCTTTCACCTCGATTTCTACATTATAAACCTAACTGGACATGTTTTATGTGTCCTATGTTTAATTTTAGTGGTTTTAGTTGCAGTACGCTCTTGTAAATTGGTTTTCTTAACGAATATTCATCAGACTACGGCGGTAAGTGTTAAACTAAATGTCATAGACATTTCAAGTTGGTTTTCGCATACAACGACACAAAAGACACCGAAATCCTTCAAGGTTGGCAAAAGCTTTCTTTTAAACCCATACGGTCAGTCTGGTGGGATAAATTGTCCATTCTTTGTGTAATTGGTTAGAAATTCGCACCTGCTTTTTTTTTTCGGCGACAATGCTATTTCTTGTACCATTACTCAATATGGCGAGTGATCTGGGCTGTACCAGAAAGACAAATAAAGAGAATCAGATAGCCTATACCCATTTCCAATATTCTAAGCAACACTGATGGCAAGTGACATCTACTCACAAATAAGCTGTTTTAAATACAGACGGTGTTTTTTTTTTTGCCTCAAAATAACACGGGTGCCTACTATAGACCGCTCATTCAAAGGGAACATCATGCAGGTTACGTGTAGGCGTTATAGACTCTGATAGCAAGATTTGTTTAATAGCACTTGAAATTGGACAATAGCCCTTGAAAAAGGATTCAATTCGAAATATAGATACAATTTCAGTGACACGTCTTTGCTTACTCGGAATATCGAATACTAAAGTCACATATAGGCTTGCACGAAAAATTAAGTTGTTTTGTTTAATAACAGTTTGACGTCAAGGTGTTAGCGTGTTCTATTTGACGCTACATTAGTAAGATGGTCAGGGCGGAAATCATTGTGGTTGTAAATAGCATTAGCCCCGCACATTCTTCTTCTTAAATAATAATATATAAAAGTCGCATTAGTTCTATTTTGATGGATAAACGGAAATAGTCCATTTTAAACTGTTCTGACCTGTAAATGACCTCAGCAGATTTGATATTCTCTGGAGTTGTAACTTGTCTGTGATTACATGTGTTTTGATAATGAGACGGATAGATCACGAATGCAGGGGCTTGTTTCACAAAGCAGTCGCATTGCAAACGAAGCCTAGTTGCCAATGGATACCATATTGAAGAGATACGATGTCATGGCAACTGCGATTGATCGGCCCCCAGGTTAATTTATAGTAGGCACTCTCCTATTTGTTACCTATTTATTTCAACGTCAAAATCAAGGAAATGATACGCCAAAGATTTAAGTGAGTTTCCTATCCTTTCTTTCTCTATAAAGTTTGAAGGGCACAGGTTTTGAGAGATAAGTTGTTCCCACATGCGTTCTGTGGAGACTATTATATCGGATTCCCTTGGAGAGGTGGCAAGGCTGTGTTTTAGTCCAAATTTCAATACTACTTCTTCAGGGGAGAGAGGTGTGTCTGATAGCTTGGTGATAGTTACATTTGGATTTGTTTGGGAGCCAAGGCGCCTATTTTTCTCAGCTACTAGCCTGTTGTACTTCTCTTCTTGGCGTTTTTAATAAGGTCATCGGAACATTTTAAGGCTTGTAGTTTAATGGCATTAGCTTTGAGCCATGTCGTACAGGACACCAGGCTGGTTTCATGTTGTGCACCGTTTTTTCCAGTTTCTTAAGATTTCCATGTTTTAGTTTGATTTCTCCCCTGAGTAATCTGCGGTGATGTTGGTTCCGTAGTTTGTAGTTCTTGCTTTTCAGATGTTTCCATCTTATGATGTTGTTGTCTCTGCATTCGGTTAGGAAGGAGATATCTAGCTCAGTTTTTCTGAGTTTTCGGCTTGAGTTCCTAAGGTTTACTGCCTCCTCCCAAAGGCCAGGCTCAGTGGTTCGAAGACTTCTCCATATACTATGATTCCCATTGAATAATTTTACATAATAGACCACAGTCACAACTCAAAAGAAAGAAAGCATAATTAATGTTCAATATTTCGGTTTATTAGACCATCATCAGGAATGAAGAGGCAATATTATAGTAGCTGAGAAAAATAGGCGCATTGGCCTCCAACCAAATCAAAATGTAACTATCACCAACCTATCAGGCACACCTCTCTCCCCAGAAGAAGAAGAAGTATTGAAATTTGGACTAAAACACAGCCTTGCCACCAGTCGGAACACACTTCGGCTATCATCGCTCGCTACCGGTCGGCTTTGACACG
Source organism: Lepidochitona cinerea (assembly GCA_963971465.1). Lineage (NCBI taxonomy): Eukaryota > Metazoa > Mollusca > Polyplacophora > Chitonida > Tonicellidae > Lepidochitona > Lepidochitona cinerea. The sequence goes on from OZ020557.1 coordinate 24,236,784, forward strand.
CATTTCACGCACGTAAATCCCCGAAGTTACCAGAGTGCCTTGCCACCTCACCAAGGGAATCCGACATAATAGTCTCCACAGAACGCATATGGGAACCACTTATCTCTCAAAACCTGTGCCCTTCAAACTTTATAAAGAAAGGACAAGAAACTCACTTAAATCTGTGGCGTATCATTTCCTTGATTTTGACCACAGAAAACTGACATCTGACTCCAAGAGAATTGTTAGCACAGGTAAAATAACATTAGTATTATCAGAAGTCTATGAGATTCTGGTATAAGTTATTAAAAGAATAAAACAAACATTCAGAAAATATCATCTTATATATTATATACAAAGAGTTTTAGTGTTCATAAATATATACAAACAGTATAATTCCAACAAGTCTGAATATACCAGAATAAATACGTAAGCATTAAAATCGGTTGATCTATTTTGTTATGTAGTCTTGATAAAATAACTGTTACTTTCGTTTTTTCAGGAAGTTTTATGGCCAAATATAAAGTAAAATAAAATGTCTTTTAACATCATTAAATAAATTGTACAAAATAGTATATGATTGATTGTTTGAAGTTTTGAAAACCCAAGGGCGTTTTATGGTTTCTGGTTTGAGTGTCCGACTGGTGGAACGGTCACTGCATACCATGCGAAACCGTCGATAGGCCTACAATATAGTGTGCAGCTGGTGGAACGGTCATTGTATACCATCTCAAACAGTGGATAGGCCTACAATATACAGTCTCATAGATATCAACTTATAACTCTTTTTAAAGACGTCGATGTTGCTTAACAGTGCGAACCAGTCTAGATGAGATACAGTTATTAATATGTTTCAATATCACCTTTTTAACTAGCGAAGTTCAAAACACGATTTTAATACATGTATTAAGTTAGGGAAGACAAACAAATCGAAGAACACATCCTAAATTAAAATATTATGTGATTTGGATCTAGGTTAACCTATAATCCGAAATAATGCACTTTTAGTCCTGTGTCCCATTTTGCAATGTGTGTCCATTGGCGTTACTGTTAAAGTGTCCGTGTTTCGGTCAACGATTCTCCCAGTAAACCAACAATGGTGATATAAATGACAAGTCTACATAATAGGGACTAGACAAAATCGAACCACTTGTTGAACATTGGTCTTGAAGAAATATTTGCCACTGATTGTCAGGCTCTGGAATATTGGAAATAGTCGTACTGTCATAGTAATGGCGGTTATCCAAGTATCGGCCTACCAGTACCATTCTCATTTTTTTTAAATAATGCTCACAGATATAATGTACAAAGTGTAAGAATTAGTGATGATAATCCAAGAATGTGTTCATCTATTTAGTGGTACAGTGATCATAAACAAATACATGGAAATCCAATTCCGTCGAATGTAACAGATCGATTCGGAATACATTTTGCTCGTACATTGTCCTATACTTGTGTTTAAGAGTTATTTTGGCTGGTGACTTCGACAATATACTTCCTTATCCGTGACAGAGCGGACGTTGTGGTAAAACGATTTAACAGTCAACATACTGCCGCACACTATACACTGGAAACATTCCCTGTGGTACACTCGGCCAGAGAAAGGACCCAGTTTTTCCAATGGGTAAACGGTCACTAAACATCGGGCACATTCGTTTGTTTTTCCAAGCTGCGTTGGATACTTTTTAGGCGGGGTCTTTGAAACAATTTCAGCCGACATCGTTCCAGAATCGACAAACTTACTGAAACTATTTAAGAAAAAACACAAGAATTCTCTCTTCTGAAAAAAACGATTGTCCGTTTTTTATATGTTCACAGATTAAGCTATGGCTTCAACTGTTACCTTTATTCTTCCTGGGACACTATAAATTGGAGGGTTAATCCTTCAGCCAATCAAATCACAGTGTAAGATAACAGGGTTTCTATCTCACAAGCACACACAAACAAAGCATTAGGTTTCAAATGACAATAATTTCGTCCGACAACGCTGCTTTAAATCAGGAAGCTTCTCTGTGTCTGACAGCTCCGTTGAACCGAGATCCGGTTATTTATTCACACACCATGTCGAAATACTCAAATTTCTGTTGAAGTAAAAAAAGAAAAACTTACACAAACGTATTGCAAAACAAACCTTATCATTAGAAATGTAATATTTTGTGCTGGTCCTAATTCCACAACAAATGTAGGCTTACGTTCTGTGTTGTTTTTAAAACGTAGTCGATTGAGATGTAGGCAAATCTTTTCGTTCTACGGTAACATTATTCACCTGCAGGACACACTTCACTTCACGGAGATCGTCGGAATGTAATATATCTCGGACGTAGGCCTATATCGTAGCTAAAATATATAAGACAGTCAACAAACACACACTTCATAACGACGTTCACATGTAGAGAATATTTAGTTACGACTTCACGTGACTCGAAATCTAAGCACTTCGTTAAGATGCCAGGATAGATAAGAATATAAATCTACGCAGCTGATATATTATGTAGGCCTACCTTGAATAAACATATACCGATTAGCCTTAATATATCTATAGAAACAAAGTCATTTCCAAGACCTTCAAACACTTGTGACCTGCTTTTAGATTACATTTATCCAGTGTGGACTTATTAAGTAGACAGCTTTAATACAAGTCAACGATAAATTCTACTATGGAGTGGTTTTACTAAAGCCAAAACACATATATTGTACATGGTGTATATTTATGAGCTTTCGAGAGTAGCTACTCTCATCATCAGATATTACAACACAGGACAAGTCAACGAGTTACTTATGGATAACAACTTCTTAATTTATTTCTGGTGACGTTTCGATGTCGATCCTTACACCCTTATCGAACCTATGACAAGCAACAGTTTAGCTAACCTTATATACACGAATAAACTGTTGCTTGTCATAGGTTTGATAAGGATATTAGGATCGACATCGAAACGTCACCAGAAATAAATTCAGAAGTTGTTATATCTATAAGTATAAACTCGTTGACTTGTTATACCACCAACTTATAAGTGCCAATCAAAGAAGCTTTAATACACGAGCAAGCTGGAATAATTCTCAAGTTACAATTCATAATACTTGCATTATGTGTTGCAAAAGAAGATTATCAAAGAGTGGTTATTGTAACAGGGCTGATTTATAACATTTAATTTTGAGAAAATAATTTCAGGAAAAAAAAAAACGTAATTAAAAAAAAATCGGCACCTTCTTCTTATAGTCACATGCTATAGAGATATACGCACTAATATTTCGAGAATTTCGAGAAAAAAAAATAGAGCAAACAGGTAACAATACAAGCTTCCTTGATGCATCAGATGGTATTAAAAATTAGAAACATCACCCCAAAAAAGTATATATTAAAATTGTTTTTATATCTGAGAATAGTTTTGTTAACTTAGAACACTCTCCTCATAGAACAATTTAACACATAGTGGTGAATGATAAAAACAATAAATGAAAAAGAAACCTGTTACCTGTAGTAAGTAGACTGGTATAAGGTTAAGATACGTTACGCTTTAGTGCCTGAGGGTAAATCAAATAGGTAGACACAAATAAAGACGCAGTGATATTTAAATACAATGATCAAATTTCGTGATTTTTCTTACAAAAGAATTTGTAACTTGACGCATACTGCAATATTCTTTCAGTAAATGTCAATTTCGTGTCTTTTTGTCAGTGAGATCGGCTTTTGTTGTATAGTGAAGAATGCTGGTTGCTAACTTTTGTGTGTTTCTTCACGCCCGAGAATAAATATCGAAGGGGATTTTATATCCGTCTATTTATAGAACATTGATATAGGACTACATGTATATGAACAGGCACTACACCTGTTGACCAAATGTACATTTATATAGTTATACATTTTACGTACATCAGCGATAAGGAATTCAAGACAAGGAATTCGAGACAAAATATTTAAAGAAGAAGTAACAAAGGACCAGCAGGTTTTATGAACAAAATTTGATTTATATATGAAAGATATAGAGTAACGTATTTTACAGGCAAATATAATACAAACAGTGGAAAGAAAATATACTTCAAAATATTTTTTTACAAAATATAATCACTGACAGTTCCGAAATATACTGATATGAATAGAAGTATAGATCCGATGGCCACTGAAATGTATACAATATCAGAAGTTAATGAATGACATTCATTTACTTCTGATAATATCGATAAAAAATCACAAGCCGATTAACTTCAAACCTTCTTAACGTTGCGACGAGTGGGATTTCTCGCACCTCATACCGATACTATAACGACATAAACCCAAGAAAAGTATAATTTTGTTTTAGAATATTTTGCAACGAATTCTTCGATTCCTTGAAAATAACATGTCTCAGTGTTCCACATTAAGGTAACGCAAGGTACAGCCAGTCAGGTATATGGTAATTTATGTTTTTCCCCTGAGCAAAAATTGCCTTGCTTGACAAGAGTGTGGTGAAATATCAACAATCTTGACATGTCACTTCATTATGACGGATATATGAAATTCTTTATTGAGTCCGTCTCTTTATGACCAAGAGATGACTGGTACAAAGTCTACTAACACAACAGTATAGGTGTACTAAACATATAACCTGTTTTTATGAACACTAAAACACACAGGCACAGTTCAAATATTCTTGTCTATATAAAACAACCATGGAGACAAGTTTCTAATTGTGGTAAAATATACTTAATCGTAAGTTGTTGTAATAAACTAAAACCCATGATATTTCATTAGGTTGGCATTAGACAGGAGTTTGGCGTTAGTTAGAATTTTCTGATGGAACAGTTTGTAATATACCGACAATGTTTACGCGCAAGTCAAAACACTTTCGGACTGATAAAATAAAAAGTGTTTTTGTTTGTTAGATAGCGGCTCACAACAGTGCCTTCCGATGGATCGGTTCTCTAGCGCCCTACCATCAAGTCGCCTTTTACATCATGATTTGCGTCATATTGAAGATCCTTCGACCCTCATGGAAGACATTGATGAATTGAGTCTGAAAGCTGCTCCCGGTGGATTACGTTTTGCTTCACCCCGCGCCCCCTTTCCCTACACCCCCAAATACATTTTTTGAGAGATCCTGTAGTACAACGGGCGTCGTCGGCGACTTTAGATGGAAATGGAGCAATTTATTCCCTCAACAGGAAAACGGGGAACGGCACCAGCTTACAACCGGAACAAAGATGCGATTTTGCAGGATTCCAAAATTTCTTAAAATGCGCAATTTAATACTTTAAATACGCAATAGAAGGACCATTACGTGTCAGTTGGTGTGAACCATTTTAATTGCGTATACGTATGACACAGAAAGTCAGCCAACAAAAGACGTACAGACTGGTCAATGTCAATACTTCACTGGTAATTTTATTACTGACAAGTAAATTCTGGCTTGTCTGAACCGGGTTTCCACTGGGTTTCTGATGTGACTGGGGGGTTAGGTGGAGAACTGACGTGTGTTGTGTTTGGTTATGATCAGAAGCGCTATTTTCCAATGATAAAAACAAGTAGTCAGGGTTTCTGGTTCCAAAATGACTATTTTATTTGTACCGACGGTCGTAAAATACCTCGGTCAGTATAAAAAATAGTCATTTTGGAGTCAGCAACCCCGACTAAAAAACAAGGATAGACAAACAGCAGCGCCAGCCTTTGGTCATTGCGAGTTTTAAAATGAGCTAAGATAAGAATGTATCGAGGTGGATAGTGGTGAGTGTATATACCAAAACTGTAAAGGCCCACTTGCCGCCGTAGCCTGTTTAAATTTGCTAAGAAAACCAATTTACATGAGCTTACTACGACTAATACCACTAAACTTAAACATAGGACAAATAAAACATGTCTAGTTAGCTTTAGAATGTAGAAATGGGGTGAAAAGCAAACGAAGAATCGAAGCCTGATTACAACAACAACGATCAGTGTCGGTCAAGTTTCGTGTCGGGTTACCCTCCTTTCAGGCCTTTGTATCTGTGGTTTACACTCAAACAATTATCAGCAGGCTTTTCCAGTCGCTGTTAACCGATCGTCAGTCTGTATTTCTCAGATAAATAGGCCTACGTAAAATTACACTGTGCCGTTAGTTCACTCACTCGACTGAAACATAAAATTCGCTTGTGCGAGCAGTTCGGTTTGTTTACGTTCCGGGTACCTAACAATTCAAATTCAAATTAAAAATACAAAGTGACGTCCAAACTTTAAAATTTTGGTAAAAATAGAAAGTTCCTAACTTATATTGTCTGGGAAAAATACAGAAAACGGTCTTTCTTTTTTAATGTAAACAATATTCCTGATTTTCGCGGCAAGTGTGCCTTTAATGTCAGAACCAAACACCTAAATTTACAGGCGCATACAATGAGCCAAACGGTTTCATTAGATTTGGAGTGGGTTGTGTTTGTTATATTTGAGAGAAAATGTCAAATGACTGAAGGGTTTCAGTGGCATAAGCAGCCAAAATTGGAACGTTTTCAAATAAATTCTGATTTTCCCGATAGTAAGAGACGTTTGAAGTCATCGAAGAACTTAACGATTGATGTTGAAATGAGGAAAATCAATACAGCCTGTGTACTGTATGAGCCGAAATAGTGTCCCAAATAACCAGGATGGCTGTTCTTTTATTCCTAGTCTAAGTTAGTTCAACACTACTTTAACGTACATTCTCGAGATTGGTACCCCTAAAAAACTTCTGAATTGCATGTCTTGAGAAAAATAGTCAATCATTTCCATATTGAGGAAAAATATCAACAAATTGGCAGCTCATGCGACTTTAAACTAATGTACTGCTGACAAAGACATTTTGTGGACTACTAACCCAGCAATGAGAATCTGTTTGAACTTGTTTTCTTACCCCCTCCCCCCTATAAAGAAGACAACCCACACAAATAAAGCATTGTATTTGGTACAAAAAAATGATCACATATTTAATTTTCTTTAAATGTTGTAAGACTTGAATCAACAGTCAGTAAGGTCAAATATATTAAATAAATAAATGTAAGAAACCTATATATTTAAAAAAGCCAAGTATAAAAACGTTTCTCTTCTTAAATAGTTCAACATATCACAGGCAATGTAATATTAACCAGGTATAAATAACACATGTACATATATAGGTTATATATAAATAACTAAAGAAAACAATTTAAGACATACGAAACAATCCCATCAAAACAAATGATATAAACACGTTCAACTTTGAATGTCTCTTAGTCTTTCATAACAGATCTATTTCAAAAATAAATTCTAAAAAAAATAATTTATGGAACCGTGACAAAAGTGATTAAACATTAAATAAACAGCAAAAGAAATTGCATAAGACATTCCATCGATATGTGTGTTGGTTTTATTTAGTTGCTGTACAGATATTAAATTATACTATGTAAAAATGTGTAATCTTGACTCAAATACATGTACATGTAGGTAAAAAATTAACCAACAACAACGGCGCCTTTAAATTTTACATGAGTCGGGGCCGAATGGCAGGCCACATGAAGAGGGTTTTCTGAGGACTGAGTTTCCAAATCATCGAGTTTTACCTGATCATCACCTGATGCTTGATCTTTATGATGATGAGGTTTCCATACGGCAGACCCTGGTCTTCTCTGGGAGCGTTTGGGAGGAACAATGTCTGTTGGTGTAACATATCGTCCTGGAATATGATACCAGGCAGATTTATGGGGAGTTTTCTTTTGAAAATCCTCTCTCGTGTAAGCACCTTGTAGCAAACTATCCAGAGAGCTTTTCGGTCCACCCAGAGAATACACATCACTCAAATTTATGGGAGGGGTATGATCTGACTGAGACCTTCGAGAATGAGCACTGTAGTTGGATTTCAATGAAATATTACTGTTTGAAAATAAAGTGCGAGGATTGGTTGCAGAAACTGAACGATTTGGACGTGATCTCTTATTTAACCCTGCACTGCCATAACGATGATACAACTGGGCAGGTCCACTCATAGGACGGGTACCATTGTTCATGTTAACAGGGTACTGCTGTATGGCTGACTGGACTTGTAATGGTGATGAGATTTCTAATGATGGACTGACCATTTCTGAAGAGGAGATAATAACCTCTTGAGTGAAATTCTGAGAAAACGGAGTTGTGACGGACGATACATTTGATGGAGATGCTAATGGTGTGATTTCGTCTGATCTACCGTCCAACATTGTAGAACCTTTTCCTGTCGGCACAGTTCTCGATGGTGAAATCATCTCTGTTGATGAAACACTGCTTGCGGGAGAGACATTTCTTTGACCTGGTGTCACTTCCAGTTGCATGGATGTAAAGGACTTTTCATCTATGGGTTCTGTAAGCCTTTGTGGAGAGATGTGGACGTCTGTGAAGTTTTCCAGTAGCTCTGGAAACGGTTGGAGTAAAGGACGAGACACCTTTTGACGGTTTACAAGACCGGACTTTGGTCTGTCATTGGCTGTAGATTGTACAATTGTAGCCACATTTTTTCTGTGAATCATGGTTTTGGTGAAGGATGATGTCTGTGTTGAATGTGCTAAGCTTTGGGGACGATGGAAGCTGCTCTTTGGGCGGGAAACAGATTGGCCTGATATTGAACTTGCAGGCCGTAGTACTGGAGATTTGATGCTTGGATTTGTTCGAGAAGGTCGAGATGAAACAGATGCAGTTGTTCTAGAAACTGCCCTCTGTTTGGGTTGAGCTGAAGAGGTTAATCTTGAAAATCGCTGAACAGGCGAAGAATTATTTCGGGAAGGAGAAGACCGTTTGGATTTGTTCTTCAGGTCAAAATCTCTCCATGACAGACTGCTATATGGTCTCTCTGTAGTCCGTTTATCAGATGGTTTTGCTGGTCCGAATTCATACTTCCCTAGTTTTACAGATACTTGTACATCGTGGAGACTCTGTCTGGCTTCCTTTGTGGCATTATCATTACTACCTGTAACATTTAAACAAAAGTTGTTTAAGGGTAAAGAATGAAAAAAATAAAACGCAATATTTACCATGTCTCTTGTGACAGGTCACTGCTATTTACTAGATGTGTCCAAGCCAAGCAGGATTGAGTGTCTGAAGCTTTAGAGATTTAACCACAGAGAACACACCTGATTTATAAATGTTTGGCATGTATGAGAAGAGCTTTTTCTCAAAGATTATACACAGGAAAAACAGAGCTTTATTGCCACATCTAAACATTACAGGTTTATTGTCACATCTAAAGCTTTTTATTGTAGGTGTGGTATATGGTGTTTTGCACTTATGATAACCATTGTAACCCAGAGTGAAAACCCACTTTAGACTCCCCTGTTTGGACAAGAGACCTGCATGAATGATAGGACAGTGACAAACTTTCTTCCGATAATATATGTTGTAATTTTAGGACATTGCATAAGAGCTCCATACAGGGGAGTAACCCATAAGTGCAACAATCATTAAATAGTAAAATGCATTGGCATTGAATTACATCAGAAGGGATTCTTTATACGATTCCAAAAGTCTCCTAGCTGTTTCATTCCAAAATAACAATTGCGCTTATGTTTATAAGCTAAAAAATGACTTAAGGTGACGTTAAGTGTGCCTTTGAGGCACCCTTAAAAATTATCTTATTAAGGTGACCTTAAGCTAAGGGGGTTTCGTAAAATAGCAAGAACGTCTTAAGTTCTTCCTAAGGGCAAAATTAAGATGTCCTTATCTTAAGGGGGCTTCGTAAAAGTGGACCCTGCAACTTATGATAACCATTATACTGTCCAATAGTCTATTTGTGAGCAACATCGTGACATCATAGTAAACCTGATGTTTTAATTGTTACATGTTACATATATACATCTAAGTACCTGTCCCATTGTGAGCCCTTATTTCTGTACAATAAAGTTAAAGTTCAGTTAGCAGAAACAGACTGAACGAGTGTGATTTGGACGTCCCTCTTATTCAGATGTATATAGACATTGGTTTTTTTCCCCATAACCAGATTCACTCACACATATTCTGAACACCATATTTTCATTTTGTACTCCTCAGTAAAAGACACACTAACATTGCTTGGTCTTTCACCTTAGCGCTATTGTGACTACTATATTGTGACATTGCTAAATTCCGTCATTTAAAAATAACTGACAAATTGACTATTGTGATTGCAGTTTTAGTTGATAAAAATACTGTAAAAGCTCCATAGTTAACATGTAGGCTTGAATATAAAAGAAAACAAGAACTTTAATATCCCTACCAAAATGAGTTGTTCGAATATCTAAGGCTCGTTTCAAAATTCTCACTGATTCTGTTTTGGCTGAAAGTCCACCATTAGCTTGTACCAGGTTTCCTATAAAATACAAAAGGATTGATTGATTGATTATTTGGTGTTTAAGCCGCGCTCAAGATTATTTCACTTATATGGCGGCGTCGCTAGTTTTATTGTGGGAGGAAACTGGGCTCTATGCCCGGAGGAAACCCACGACCTTCCGGTGGTAACTGGCAACCATCCCCCATAGGTCGTTCGAGTGAAAACCCAGTCAGAAAATTTTCAAATTTTTTTGACTGAGTAATACAAAAGGAAAAGCATGGTTTTATACAAGAGACTACAGTTCAATTGGCATTATTTCAAACTTATTTCAGCAAATACATGTACGTATGAGACAATTAAATATGTATTAGACCAGTAAATATGTATTACACAACTAAGTATGTGACAAATGGGGACTCTCACAGAGTCTATTAAAACTGGTTTCAAAACCATTTGTTTTCTTAAAGTGGCATGAGCTCCCACTTTTTATCAATTCTGATCGTCAAGACGAGATAAGAGGGTTTAAAATTCATCATAACACTAAATGATTGACAGCGCTTGTATGAACAAATCACTCATTTATTCTGGTTCTAAGTTTAATTCTTCAAAAAAACTTTCAAGACCAGTAGCACTAAGAAGTTTTTAACTTGTACTTCTGAACAAAATTGCCAATATTTGAAAATTTACTTTTGACAAATATTTTGGCAGCTCGCGCCACTTTAATTGATTGAAACCACATGTAGTTTGGTCCAAGTATGTTCAGACCGTAGCTCAAGATGATTTCAGAAGATGAGAGTAAGAACAATATACTGTAGTGGATTGATTGATGTTTTTACACTGGACTCAAGATGTTTTCACTTATATGGCCGCATTGCCAGGTTTAGTGGGGGAGGAAACCGGGCACTTTGCCCAGAGGAAACACTCACACTCACTAAATCACATATGGTGATCGAGTGAATAATCGAAAGTTAATCCGTGAACCATCAATAGAAGGCCTGGGTGGGACTGAGAGAGTATATTGCTCTGCCGACTGAGCCATGGAGGCCCTGTAGTGGACTGACCTAGGTGTAAGAGAGTTGTGGACACCTCAGGGTGGTTTACACCTAGACTTTTCTCCTGTATTGTCAAAGTGCGTCGAAATAATGTCTCGGCCAAAAGTTTGTTGTACCTATTAAACAAAGGAAATAAAAATGTTTTACAGCTTGACAGGACTCTGTAGAAAACCTAAACCTGGATAACAACTTCTTGGTTCATGTTAAATACCCACTATCGCTTCCAAATGTTTGAAAAACATACAGAACCAAAACACTGCTGAGAATAGAAATTTTAGAATGAATTTTAAACAAGTTCTTGGTTTAATGATTGACAGCATTTCTGTCTAACAGCATTTCTAAATACTTGAAAACAATTTCAGCATCCCCAATAGAACCTTGCTATGAATGGATGTTGCTGTATTGGCAGACACTAGACCCAATCATAAGCTGTTGTAATAAACTGAAACCCATGATATTTCATTGACGACAGATACGATTGATTGATGTTTTACGCAGCATTTTTTTGCTATATGGTGGTGTTGCCAGGTTAGTGGCGGAGGTAACCAGGCTCATTGCCTGCAGGAAAATCCCGACCTTCGACGAAGACCTGGCAACTGTTCCACATACGGCGACCAAGTGAAAAATCCACTCAGAAATGTTTCCATTTTAATTTGGTTTCAGCGTGATTTGAATATGCATGTGCACATTTTTACTTTGCATTAAATAAATAAACAACAAGAGCTGACCTTGAGTTGTTGCTGTTGTTGTGCAAAATGATTTGTGCCAACATAAAGAGTGTCTCTGCCACAAGTTTATGGCATTCTCCGAACCACTTTTCCTGTAATGTTAGACATTCTCTAAAATAGACCTCTGATTCAATATAGTTTCCTTGGAACAATCTGTGCAAAAAATATAAGAAAAACAAATTTAGAACTAACATCTATGAATTATTAATCATATGGCATCAGAGACCAAAACATAGTTGAGGAAAAGCGTTTTGGTGGGTCGGTGGGTCGTGTGTAGCAGAGCCAAAAAGTTGCCTGAATAATGAATTGTTTGGTTAATGTTGTTACACCTAAGATCATTGAAATTATATGGCTAGATTCTTATTGGTATTTTGTCGTAGAGACCCAATCTCTATTGGGAGATGAAACCAGGGTCTAATGGGGAAGGAACCAGGTTCTATTGGAAGAGAAAAACAGGCCTTAATGCGTGAGGGAACCAAGCTCTTTTGAGAGAGGTTGCCAGGCTCTATTGGGGGAGGTAACCAGGCTCTATAGTGGAGGGGGGGGGGGCATGGCAGGCTCTATTGTGGTAGGGAACCAGACTATTGGGGGTGGAAACCAGACTGTATTGGGGGTGGGAACCAGACTATTGGAGTGGGAACCAGATTAATGGGGGTAGGAACCAGACTATTGGAGTGGGAACCAGACTATTGGGGGTGGGAACCAGATTATTGGGGGTGGGAACCAGATTATTGGGGGTGGGGATCAGGAGCTATTTGGGGATGGGAACCAGACTATTGAGGGTGGGAACCAGATTATTGGGGGTAGGAACCAGACTATTGGAGTGGGAACCAGACTATTGGGAGTGGGAACCAGATTATTGGGGGTAGGAACCAGACTATTGGAGGCAGAACCAGGCTATTGGGGGTAGGAACCAGGCTATTGGGGATGGAAGCAAGGTCTATTCTGAGAGAAAATCTAATTTAGAACCAACAGTTTTATTCTGATAACTTAAATATGGAATAAATAATGTGTTTTTAAAGAATAGGTGGGGGAGGAGAAAAGCATGTATTTCATTGTAAATGTAGACCATGTACAAACATTACACATAACAAAACCGGTGTTGGTCAAATTAAAATGCTTTGACAAATCAAGGTTCAACCGTAAGCAAATTAAGTTAAAATGGATCCTTATTGGGCAATCAAATAAAAATTCATATAAATTTTCTTCACATGATATGAAATAAACATGGGTTTAAAATCCGTCTCTTCATGTACCTGAGTTCTCCAAGTTTAAACAGAGTGGTAGCTTGTAAAGGGACATCATTACATAGCTCCAGGCACTGCTGGGCCTCCATGTAGAATTCCATAGCATCTTGATCAAACCCATCATGTAGCATCATCTCACCGTGATGGAGTAACAGTTTACCTACAACACAACACATAACATCATCTCACCGTGATGGAGTAACAGTTTACCTACAACACAACACATAAAATCATCTCATCATGATGGAGTAACAGTTTACCTACAACATAACACATACTTATAGCCAGTGCCTGATAATGAGTTAAAACTCTTCCTGGACAGTTACAAATCTGCTGTCAGTCAGATGAGTGGCAAAATGGAGATGCAAGGGGGCAGAATTGTTAAATAGAGAGTAAAAAATTAAAATTATCTGGCAATTATGAGGAAATTTTTTTCTGACACCTGGTTATATATGATACGACACTGTTTAACAGGAAACTTCTGTTCACTAACAAATGGGCTCGCTTGTACAAAGAGCTCCCTATAACACTGGATAGTTATATGAGGGCTCTGTGTTGTAGAGATACATCAAAGTAGTTGTAAGTTAAAGGAAATAAAAAAACTTAGTAAATACAGTACAGGCACGTTACAATTTCCTTTCTAATGGTACCAAAACCATATCTCTATGATTTTTCCTTGCCAAACTTGCCAAAATCAGCATACGCCTAGCTTGAAAATTCACCTAATGATCACCCTTTTTCTTTACCATGTTTGTAAAAAATTAATACTCACTTTTTAAACATAATATCGATTGTCCAAGTCTAGAAGTGTCCTCAAAATCTGTAATATGTGTTAGTGTTTGTGTAGCTTTTCTGTACCAAGTCTCGCCCTGTTCTCTGTCCCCCTCGTTGATGTAAATCCCACCCAGTCTCTCTTGTACCTCACTGTACAATAACTCATCCTCCAATGAAAGCCAGGACATCTGAACAATTGAAAAAGCAAGGTTATAAGTGAGTAGGGCAAAATCTGAACTAAAACAAACTGAACTAAATAAAACAAAAAGTCCTTTTGCTAATTTTGTATGTTTTTTCTTAGTGAAAAAAAAACTTGAAAATAGACTGTACCTACACCATTTTTCTGTGATGCTGTGAAAAAAAGTGTTAAAAACATGAGCAAAAAGGTTAATCTCTTTCCTTGACCAGTTCCCTAGTGGAAGTTAAATGTATTTGCTAATAAATAAAATAAAGGCTAAATATTGTCAAATTTAAGTTTGATAAAGTCTACAACTTACATTGAACATATTGTCATACACAGCTTGGAGAATTGACTTCACTGCAGTTGTCTCCCCTTGGCATGATAGGAATTTATAGACCAGCCATCCAAGTTTGTTCACTGATTGGTCAGCAGGTAGTGAGCTATCTAATAATCAAGTGAAGATTTGTACATTGATATAATCAACCATATATATAAGATCACACCCTTAATGATTGATTGACTGATGTGGTTATTTAACATAGGGAGGTAGCCGTGGACCTGTAGCTGGTACCTGGCAACCATTTAACATAGCTTGATCTTATGAACAATTTTCGAAACTTATCGAGGGGAATATGTGGCATTTGAACCTGAAACCAATTCGCTGTATTTTCTGACTGGGTTTTCACTCGAACGACTTATGTGGGATGGTTGCCAGTTACCACCCGAAGGTCATGGGTTTCCTCCGGGCACCGAGCCCAGTTTCCTCCCACAATAAAACTTGCAACGTAGCCATATAAGTGAAATAATCTTGAGCGCCAAATTAAGTCAAGGAGATCCACGTCATCAGTCAGGTTAGTTAGTTATGTTAGATATTAAATTAATAAGGGATTGCCCCTTAGAAATAACAGATACAAAAAGATGTTCACTGTTGAATCAAGACAAAACCAAACACTTGATGAAATATAATGTTTAACATAAAGATGACTAATTCTGATCCTGGTCGTGTTGACAGTCTGCATTAGAGTCCGTGCCTGTTATATCCCGTCCAATACAGACAATCAACTCAACCAGGAGTTGAACATTAAAAACCAATAATGGATTTTACTTAGAATAATAAGCTCATGTAACAGGTCACTTACCTAATCTCTTCTCTATTTCACTCAGGTTACAGGTTGTAAGGTCCGGCTGAATGGCTTTACTTTTAGAAATCAACTTGCTTTGGTTTGCAGGGGATCTTGAGTGAAAATGCTGCATTAAAGAAGCACCGCCCTGTGTTGCACACGAAAAAGAACGATCTAAATTTGTCACAAAAATACATTAAAGTGGCATGAGCTGGCAAAATTCACATTTTTTTAAATAATTTCTGATCGTAATGACAGTAAGAAGGCCACCGAAAAACTAAAAGATTGGCGTTGGAATGAGGACAATCTATAAAATACAGTTTATTATATAACTGGAGTGAGTGTTGCAATTTCATTGGTCAATAGACGGTCACATGACAGTTAATATTATCTTATATTACATGACTTGCTGGTTAATATAAGATTTGACGTCACATTCTCTTTGTTGCGCAACGTAATTTGTTCTTAGTGTAGCTTTATTACTATGACGTCATTCCGATGACATCAGATTTGAGCGTTGAAACGAAATCCACATGACGTAATTTTACCCATTGCATTTGTAATGCCTATGTACTATGTTATGTGAATTATGTAAATATAACATCTGCCTGAAATTCTGTGAAGGTTTAGAATAAATACATACGCTAACTTGATATATAATAAAACAATTATTGACTCTCCTGCCAGTTAATATGATGGTTATAATGACCTGGAAAACTTATATTGACCTCTGCCTTCGGCATCGGTCAATATACGTTATCCAGGTCATTATAACATCATATTAACTGGCATAAGAGTCAATAATTGTATAATGTTGCCTGCACGAACTGAAAACGTGTTCGAAAAGTAAACAATATTTAAATAACCGGGACGACCATTCATTCATTGTAAGCCAAAGTTAGTTCAAAACAACACTTTATCGTACATTTCAGAGACTAAAGGCACTAAAAAGCTTCTGAATTATACGTCTTGAGAAAAATAGGCAATAATTTCAACATTCTGTTTTAACGTCAAAATATCAACATTTTGGCAGCTCATGCCACTTTAAATAAGAAGAAAAGAAAAATGAGAAGCATGGTTGGAAGCTTGGAAAATTTTATTATAACCGCAATGAAGTTTTTGAAAGATAAGAATGAGCAAAAGAAATTGGCCCACTTTGAAAGTCTCTCGTTAAAGCCTGGGTCAATGTCATCCAGTTGAGGACATTTGTAACTCCATCAATATGTCACATAAACCACTTCTTCACAACGCAACATGTGTCCTTTGTAATTGAATGTAAGTTTTAATAATCAATTTTCTTGAGATTGGATGACATTGAAGTAAAATTGACCTTTGTATAAGGGGTGGGTTTCAAAGTTGAACAATTTGCTTTGTGTGTAGTAGGACCATGGCAAAAATCTATATTTGGTAACATAGTAAATTGAACTTCCTTTCTCCTTTAACTAGAATACAAAAAGTGCTTGATTGATTGATTGTTAGGTGTTTTAGGGCACGCTCAAGATTATTTCACTTATATGGCGGTGTTGCCAGTTTTATTGTGGGAGGAAACCGTGCTCTATGCTTTCCGCTGGTAACTGGCAACCATCCCACATGTCATTCGAGTGAAAACCCAGTCAGAAAATTTTCCAATTTTTTTAGACTGAGTGGGATTCGAACCCGTGACCCATTGGTGGAAGGCTGTCCAGATTGAGCGTCCAACGCTCTACCAACTGAGCCACGGCGGCCCGCCCAGCAAACAGTACAATGTGTGCTTTGGTTAAAAACCTGAAGTGATTTTTGGGGTGTAAGACGATGTAACAAATTTATCAAATTACCAAGGCTTGTTAACATGTCTCAATAGAGAGCAGATGAAGTATGATGTATATGTATTACAATGTGTACCTCTTGGTTAAAATCTGATGCCGAGGTTGGGTCTGTGACCACCTGTATCATAGGGGGTGCCTTAACTGGCAAGACGTTATCAGGGCTGAAACTGAACTGGGATGCACTGTCCTCAAGTATCTGATGCAGAATAAATAAATAGATAGAATCAGTAGAAGTACAAACAAATAAACTATTTACATGAAATACTTATATAATGTTTATGGTACTCATTACGCCTCTGTGACGGCGTAAGTTAACAGAGTAGCATCATGTTGGTGAGGGGGAGGTTCAACAAAGGGACAATTTGCATTGCCAAGTATCTTCCTGAAATGCTAATACGGTCAATCCAATGGTTGTCACCTTGAGCATGTTTTAGTACATGGTGCACCACAAGAACAACATAGTACATGCAGTTCATATCTTGTTGCAAGAATCAATAATTGATTAATTTTTAATGCTGAAGATTATTTCACTTATATGGCAGCATTACCAGGTTAGTGGGTGGGGTGCCAGGGTTATGCCGTTTGCAGGTTTTGGTGAGCAACCATTCCCTATACATGTATGGTAATTGAGTTAAACATGAGCTTTTACGTGTCTGAATGAGATTTGAATGATGAATGGTTCCCTAGACAGACCTGTTGATCATTCTCTTCTATATGTAACCCTGCATCTGATAACATCTTTATATAACATTGACTGGGATTAACTCCATGAGGGATTATCTGGCTCCAGTACAGCTGCAGATCTCGTCTGTTTCCTGGCCATGTGCCATCACAGTCCATAAGACACAAAAACATCCTACATAAAATCACAGAGAAAGACATCTCATTTCCACAATTAATAAAAAGCGGTAATCATTCCACAAAGCGAAGAATGAAAACACAGGCATTTTTTGGGGCGGAGTAAGATTTCAACACATGGATTAATGAAGGAAGGCTTGGTTTTGAGTGAGAGTCTATTGCTTAAATCAACTGAGCTATGGAAGTCCCCTGGTAGAAATAACAAGCTGTCATGAAAGTCCCCTGGTAGAAATAACAAACTCTCGTGGAAGTCCCCTGGTAGAAATAACAAACTCTCGTGGAAGTCCCCTGGTAGAAATAACAAGCTGTCATGGAAGTCCCCTGCTAGAATTAACAAGCTGTCATGGAGTGAGTGATTTGGGTTTTACGTCCTGCTCAACAGTATTTCAGTTATATGAAGACGTTGTCTCTTTGTTGCAGGGCGGATTTCCACCGCTCTTTTAGGTGCTGCCTCACCGAGACTTGCCGAAGACAACCAGCAAGCCCCCTCACCCAGTCACAGTATACTGACACCGGGCCAACCAGTCGCTGCTCTAACTCCTATTGCTGAGCGCCAAGCGAAGCAGCAACAGCTACCACTGTTAAAGTCTTTGGCTTGACAGGCTTGAACCCGGATCTCCCAGGTCTGAAGCTGTCATGGAAGTCCCGTGGTAGAAATAACAAGCTGTCATGGAAGACCCCTGCTAGTAATAACAAGCTGGGCCATGCTGAGCTATGCATTGCCCCTGCTAGAATTAACAAGCTGAGCCATGCTGAGCTATGGAAGGCCCCTGCTAGAATTAACAAGCTGAGCCATGGAAGCCCCATGGTAGAAATAATATTGTAGGCTGTGCCATGGATTGATTGATGTTTTACATTGCACTCAAGATTATTTTGGAGGAAACCAGGCTCATTGCCATAAGGAAACCGACCTTTGGCGAGTACCTGGCTACCTGGTTGGACTGAGGGTCCAGTGAGGGACGACCACTCTAACCCACTGGACCACCGAGGCCCCAGCTTAGCCATGGAAGAAATAACTGGTTGAGCCATGGAGGACCACTGTTTGATATAACAAACTGAACCATAACCTTCCATATAACCCTCTAACCGCTTGACAACATCTATCTGATGGTGTGAATAAATAGTACAGCTGATTGAAAAATAAAGAATCACCTATGTCTTTATCAGGTGCAAAGGTGTCAAAAGCTCTTGATCACAAAAACTTACTTTGCGCTGATGACCTAATTATTTCTCATTAGAATATAACCCATGTTTAAAGTGGCATGAGCTGCCAAAATGTTGATATTTTGACGTTAAAACAGATTGTTGAAATTATTGGCTAATTTTCTTAAGACGTATAATTCAGAAGCTTTTTAGTGCTTCTAGTCTCGAGAATAAACGATAAAGTATTGTTTTGAACCAACTTTTGTTTCCTTTTCGAACACTATTCCGGTTCGTATAGGCCACATACTGTATGGATTTTCCTCACTCCAACGCCAATCATATAGTTTTTCCATGGCCTTTGAAGCCTCTTATTATCGTGACGATCAGAAATTATGAAAAAAGTGAATAGAATGTTGGCAACTCATGCTACTTTAGAGAGAGTTTCTTCAATATTTAAACTTACAGTGTATTTTAGACAGAACTACTCCTATTATTATGAATATCTCACCTTGGCTTAGAGATGACTTTTATAAGTGTGGGTATTTCCAAAGCCATCATTAAATGCCAGGGCGATTCCTGTACACGCCTCTCTAGGTTTTCTTGAGCTGAGAAATAACTTGCCAAGTGTAGATGATAGACAGCCCTTTCCTTTTGCCAGCCAGTTAGACTTGACTGACTTACCTCCCCTATTCCTGTTCTAACACACCCTACAAGAACAATACTGTAATTTGAAAAATACAATATATGGTCAAATAAAATAACGAAAGCTTACTTACTACCTTAACAAAACTGAATGAAAAAAAGAGCCATTGCAAAAAAAAAAGAAAACAACAACAAGTAACATTCAATCTCCACACAAATTAAAAAATATCCTAAAAAAAAAAGTTTTTAAAATTCTATTTCAGTCAAAAAAAAAATTAATTGGTTACATATTTCCACCTCAAATGTTAGTTAATTGCAGTAACGGTGACACATTATGTTCAACTAAATAGTGTGCTTCCTTCTGTAAATAAAATGCTGATATTACCGAGTAGTGTGTACTCAATACACTCCTTGAGATGGTGGTGAGAGAAGTTCAGTAGTCCCCCTGGGCCTTCATACAGGGACATCCCCAAGCAATCACGGAATAACAACCAATCAAATTCTGTCACTTCTGCACGCCCCTTATAGCCAAGACTCTTCAAAAGAGACAGCAATTCTGATTGGCTAAGGCCATAGTGAGAGACAGCTAATAGGCGAAGAGCATCAGGTACCCAACCTGTCATGGCTGTAACAAAAAATACAAACAGCCTAAGGATAGTGTTTGAAACAGAGTTTTACTACTAATGAAATCATTGCTAGCATCAACGGTGACACAAAATTTTCCAATATGATAGTGCAGGTAACCCAAGAGCATGTCTGTAGAAGATGAGCCAACTAAAAATCCCATGGTAAGTCAAGTCAAAAGTGGGAGCTGAAGGATATGATGTCCTACCCAAACACACACATATTATCCCCACACAACGTTGTACTAGCGGCTCCACTAAACGGGAGATAAATCAGCCCCTTAGCGTCCATGTACAGCCCCAGGGTTACATTGAAGGAAGATACCCTAATGAAAGCCCTCAGAATAAGATTGATTTTAAATTGCAAATTAATAAATGAGAGTGATATTCATTGTAACACACTGGCTTGAGTTGGATAATCTTTTTTCTCACACTACATAAAAAATACAGCGTTTTATTAAAAAACACTGCACTACTGTGTTAAGTCGCTCTGTTTTCAAGTATGGCTGTCTGAAGAAAGACTCGGTAAATCATTGTGACGTCAGAAATGACGTCATCAGTCCCTTCAATATAGGGTTGTTGCTGGACGCTTGATTTTAACGTCATGACGTGATTGATGACGTAATTCATTTGTGACGTCAGTTTTGACAGTTCTTTCGCGAGTTCATGACATTACTTGGGCCATAATTTCACACATTGATTATGCAAAAAATAACACACTGCCTGGGAGTAGAAATATCAGGGAGGTAGTGTGAGAAAGGGAGATAGCCCACCAACAGTTCATGACGTTACTTGGGCCATAATTTCACACATTGATTATGCAAAAAATAACACACTGCCTGGGAGTGGAAATATCGGGGGTGTAGTGTGAGAAAGGGGGATAGCCCACCAACAGTTCATGACGTTACTTGGGCTATAATTTCACACGTTGATTATGCAAAAAATAACACACTGCCTGGGAGTGGAAATATCGGGGGTGTAGTGTGAGAAAGGGAGATATCCCACCAACAGTTCATGACGTTACTTGGGCTATAATTTCACACATTGATTATGCAAAAAATAACACACTGCCTGGGAGTGGAAATATCGGGGGGTGTAGTGTGAGAAAGGGAGATAACCCACCAACAGTTCATGACGTTACTTGGGCTATAATTTCACACGTTGATTATGCAAAAAATAACACACTGCCTGGGAGTGGAAATATCGGGGGTGTAGTGTGAGAAAGGGAGATATCCCACCAACAGTTCATGACGTTACTTGGGCTATAATTTCACACGTTGATTATGCAAAAAATAACACACTGCCTGGGAGTGGAAATATTGGGGGGTGTAGTGTGAGAAAGGGAGATAACCCACCAACAGTTCATGACGTTACTTGGGCCATAATTTCACACATTGATTATGCAAAAAATAACACACTGCCTGGGAGTGGAAATATCGGGGGTGTAGTGTGAGAAAGGGAGATAACCCACCAACAGTTCATGACGTTACTTGGGCTATAATTTCACACGTTGATTATGCAAAAAATAACACACTGCCTGGGAGTGGAAATATCGGGGGTGTAGTGTGAGAAAGGGAGATAACCCACCAACAGTTCATGACATTACTTGGGCCATAATTTCACACATTGATTATGCAAAAAATAACACACTGCCTGGGAGTAGAAATATCAGGGAGGTAGTGTGAGAAAGGGAGATAACCCACCAACAGTTCATGACGTTACTTGGGCTATAATTTCACACGTTGATTATGCAAAAAATAACACAATGCCTGGGAGTGGAAATATCGGGGGTGTAGTGTGAGAAAGGGGGATAGCCCACCAACAGTTCATGACGTTACTTGGGCTATAATTTCACACGTTGATTATGCAAAAAATAACACACTGCCTGGGAGTGGAAATATCGGGGGTGTAGTGTGAGAAAGGGAGATATCCCACCAACAGTTCATGACGTTACTTGGGCTATAATTTCACACGTTGATTATGCAAAAAATAACACACTGCCTGGGAGTGGAAATATCGGGGGGTGTAGTGTGAGAAAGGGAGATAGCCCACCAACAGTTCATGACGTTACTTGGGCCATAATTTCACACATTGATTATGCAAAAAATAACACACTGCCTGGGAGTGGAAATATCGGGGGTGTAGTGTGAGAAAGGGGGATAGCCCACCAACAGTTCATGACGTTACTTGGGCTATAATTTCACACGTTGATTATGCAAAAAATAACACACTGCCTGGGAGTGGAAATATCGGGGGTGTAGTGTGAGAAAGGGAGATATCCCACCAACAGTTCATGACGTTACTTGGGCTATAATTTCACACGTTGATTATGCAAAAAATAACACACTGCCTGGGAGTGGAAATATCGGGGGGTGTAGTGTGAGAAAGGGAGATAACCCACCAACAGTTCATGACGTTACTTGGGCTATAATTTCACACGTTGATTATGCAAAAAATAACACACTGCCTGGGAGTGGAAATATCGGGGGTGTAGTGTGAGAAAGGGAGATATCCCACCAACAGTTCATGACGTTACTTGGGCTATAATTTCACACGTTGATTATGCAAAAAATAACACACTGCCTGGGAGTGGAAAAATTGGGAGGTGTAGTGTGAGAAAGGGAGATAACCCACCAACAGTTCATGACGTTACTTGGGCCATAATTTCACACATTGATTATGCAAAAAATAACACACTGCCTGGGAGTGGAAATATCGGGGGTGTAGTGTGAGAAAGGGAGATAACCCACCAACAGTTCATGACGTTACTTGGGCTATAATTTCACACGTTGATTATGCAAAAAATAACACACTGCCTGGGAGTGGAAATATCGGGGGGTGTAGTGTGAGAAAGGGAGATAACCCACCAACAGTTCATGACATTACTTGGGCCATAATTTCACACATTGATTATGCAAAAAATAACACACTGCCTGGGAGTAGAAATATCAGGGAGGTAGTGTGAGAAAGGGAGATAGCCCACCAACAGTTCATGACATTACTTGGGCCATAATTTCACACATTGATTATGCAAAAAATAACACACTGCCTGG
The DNA here is from genome assembly GCA_963971465.1 of Lepidochitona cinerea. Taxonomy (NCBI): domain Eukaryota; kingdom Metazoa; phylum Mollusca; class Polyplacophora; order Chitonida; family Tonicellidae; genus Lepidochitona; species Lepidochitona cinerea. The sequence continues at coordinate 24,260,222 of OZ020557.1, forward strand.
GAGTGGAAATATCGGGGGTGTAGTGTGAGAAAGGGGGATAGCCCACCAACAGTTCATGACGTTACTTGGGCTATAATTTCACACGTTGATTATGCAAAAAATAACACACTGCCTGGGAGTGGAAATATCGGGGGTGTAGTGTGAGAAAGGGAGATATCCCACCAACAGTCATGACGTTACTTGGGCTATAATTTCACACGTTGATTATGCAAAAAATAACACACTGCCTGGGAGTGGAAATATCGGGGGGTGTAGTGTGAGAAAGGGAGATAACCCACCAACAGTTCATGACGTTACTTGGGCTATAATTTCACACGTTGATTATGCAAAAAATAACACACTGCCTGGGAGTGGAAATATCGGGGGTGTAGTGTGAGAAAGGGAGATATCCCACCAACAGTTCATGACGTTACTTGGGCTATAATTTCACACGTTGATTATGCAAAAAATAACACACTGCCTGGGAGTGGAAATATTGGGGGGTGTAGTGTGAGAAAGGGAGATAACCCACCAACAGTTCATGACGTTACTTGGGCCATAATTTCACACATTGATTATGCAAAAAATAACACACTGCCTGGGAGTGGAAATATCGGGGGTGTAGTGTGAGAAAGGGAGATAACCCACCAACAGTTCATGACGTTACTTGGGCTATAATTTCACACGTTGATTATGCAAAAAATAACACACTGCCTGGGAGTGGAAATATCGGGGGTGTAGTGTGAGAAAGGGAGATAACCCACCAACAGTTCATGACATTACTTGGGCCATAATTTCACACATTGATTATGCAAAAAATAACACACTGCCTGGGAGTAGAAATATCAGGGAGGTAGTGTGAGAAAGGGAGATAGCCCACCAACAGTTCATGACGTTACTTGGGCCATAATTTCACACATTGATTATGCAAAAAATAACACACTGCCTGGGAGTGGAAATATCGGGGGTGTAGTGTGAGAAAGGGGGATAGCCCACCAACAGTTCATGACGTTACTTGGGCTATAATTTCACACGTTGATTATGCAAAAAATAACACACTGCCTGGGAGTGGAAATATCGGGGGTGTAGTGTGAGAAAGGGAGATATCCCACCAACAGTTCATGACGTTACTTGGGCTATAATTTCACACGTTGATTATGCAAAAAATAATACACTGCCTGGGAGTGGAAATATCGGGGGGTGTAGTGTGAGAAAGGGAGATAACCCACCAACAGTTCATGACGTTACTTGGGCTATAATTTCACACGTTGATTATGCAAAAAATAACACACTGCCTGGGAGTGGAAATATCGGGGGTGTAGTGTGAGAAAGGGAGATATCCCACCAACAGTTCATGACGTTACTTGGGCTATAATTTCACACGTTGATTATGCAAAAAATAACACACTGCCTGGGAGTGGAAATATTGGGGGGTGTAGTGTGAGAAAGGGAGATAACCCACCAACAGTTCATGACGTTACTTGGGCCATAATTTCACACATTGATTATGCAAAAAATAACACACTGCCTGGGAGTGGAAATATTGGGGGTGTAGTGTGAGAAAGGGAGATAACCCACCAACAGTTCATGACGTTACTTGGGCCATAATTTCACACATTGATTATGCAAAAAATAACACACTGCCTGGGAGTGGAAATATCGGGGGTGTAGTGTGAGAAAGGGAGATATCCCACCAACAGTTCATGACGTTACTTGGGCCATAATTTCACACGTTGATTATGCAAAAAATAACACACTGCCTGGGAGTGGAAATATCGGGGGTGTAGTGTGAGAAAGGGGGATAGCCCACCAACAGTTCATGACGTTACTTGGGCTATAATTTCACACGTTGATTATGCAAAAAATAACACACTGCCTGGGAGTGGAAATATCGGGGGGTGTAGTCTGAGAAAGGGAGATAACCCACCAACAGTTTCCATAGCCGAACAGGATGAAGATACAGTATCTATGACTGATGTTGCCTGTTCTGTGGTCCAGCTGTACGTTGCCACCCATCGTTGTATACATCGACCCCAGTAGTCTCGCACACCAACCATTTCTGTTAACTTTTCTATGTACACATCCATGTTGTCATAAACATCAAAACAGCCAAGCTCATTGGACAGTAAACTGAGAAACAACGGCTTGGTCTTCAGTTTCCAGTTACACTCCCATAGCTAAAAAGATAGTAATTGAAAATTAACAAAATTCTAAAATTCAGAGTTTCTTAAACAGCAAAAATGTGGTATGGCTAAAATATGATGCATGAATTTTTGATTATACATAACAAATTCTGTTTTATGGTGACATTAGAATTTTTTCGACTGAAAAGACATGAATAGATTTCCCCACTCTTTCAAAGACATACTAACACATATCACAGCATATTTTAGTTTTTATATGCTACATACTTTGAGTAGATGTTTTCTGTGAAGATGGTGATATGTATGACTTGTATACTCCTGTAGGTATCCACTACATCCTGGTAGAGTGTCCACAGCAGGGGGGTGTAGAAACTGGACATCAGTTCTCCTCTGTAAGGCTTTCCAAGTCAAGTCCGACTGGACAGTGGTCAGGATTACCCTGCACTGACCAGGCAATGTACTAGTCAACCAATCAAGACTTTTTATCTGAAAGTAAAAGGAGCGTCAATCGGGATCTTATACATTCAGGTTTTTCAGCAATTTTACACGAGGAACACAACACACTTCCCCCCGAGTGGATTTTTCACTCGATCACCGTACGTAGAAGAGTTGCCAGCTGTACTGACTGAAGGTCAGGGGTTTTTTTGCCCCACTAAACCTGGCAACACTGCCATATAAGTGAAATAATCTTGAAAGCGGCGTAAAACACCAATAAATCAATCATAACTAAGGGGGGATAATAATCATTTCATAAACAAAGGGAGATAATCATGTACCTGTTGCAGGGTGTTCCCTGAAGTACTGGAGAGCTTATCAATGCCATCAATAACTATAACTGTAGGTCCCAGAGACACAGCGGCCATGAAAGACTCACATATCTCTGTAAAACTCAACCCTTCTAAATCTGAGTGACTCGGGAAGGGGAAAATACTGTCATCAGCTAAAATTAGAAAATGGGAAAAGATTCATTAAGTGAAATTGTGAATCAAATTTTGTTTAATCTTAATAGATTTAAATCACTACCAAAACCCATCTCAATTTAGGCTGTTTTTTTTTATAAGAACAGTGTATCACTGTCTTTCAAACCTAGAATCTTTTGGTGAAGTTTTACATCGCAATCAAGACTATTTCATTTATTAATAACGACAGTTCCAAATCAGATTCAACTTCCTGAAACGGGGTGCTCTGTGGCCTCATATGCCCACCACTTGAAGTGGCATGAGCTGCCAAAACTTTGGCTTAGAATGAATGAATGGCCGTTCTGGTTATTTAAATTTTGTTTACTTTTCGAACACGTTTTCGGTTCGTACAGGCCACATACTGTATTGATTTTCCTTTTTCCAACACCAACCATTTAGTTTTTCGATGGCCTTCAATGCCTCTTACTGTCGTGACGAGCAGAAATTATGAAAAGAATTATGAGTTTTGGCAGCCCATGCCACTTTAAAAGAAAATAATTGACCCCAACAATGGAGTTTACTAGCATTCTTTGTCATTCTTTTCAGTTTTTAGTCTAAATCCACTTACCCTTGTCCAAATAACTTTCTCGTAATTCTTTAGTAAACCTGAGCATGAAATGAGCGATATCTGCACTACGAGGTGAGGCGGAGACAAAGTGATAAATAAGCCTGACGTCCGGATTGTTGTCCTGAAACAGCGGGATCCAATTAGCAATGATCGTGGATTTCCCAGAACCTCGGTCTCCAGCTAAAACTATTAACGGCTTGATACTTGTTGTATCTCTTCTGCAAGTGAATCAGAGAAAAAACAAAAATGTTTAATAATAATAATTGGATCCTAATCTGACTGATTTGTTAATGCTGTACTCTAGATTATTCCACCTTCAGGTGCACGGTAGCAGTATTAGACCGGACAAGCCCAGTTTCCAATTAGACTTTAGCTATATTCTGTTAAGTTCCCGTTTCATTCGAGATTCTTTCGCATAACTTGATTATTTCAGACATATACGGTCACAATATCGGGTTTCTTTCCTAAAATATGCTGAAAATTTTGAGTTACATTGGGTTGTAATTGTGACGTCGCGAGAATGCAAGAACGAATAGACCCTTTCCGCTTAGAATTTTTATGACGCTATTCGAATTGTATGGCATTGATGTCATTTATCTGTTGCAGTCGTTGTGACACGCCTCTTTTCAGATTGATCCAAAAACTCAATTTAGCGTCATTTTGCCATACAACGAGGCTTGTGCGCAAGCATCCATCCTTAAACCGAAAGGGTCTTTTTAGAAAATTGCATGGCCTTAGTGAACACTTTATATATGTAAGAAAATTTGTTCAGTACAGTAGATGTGATGTTAACACAAGTCGTTTATATCGTTAGCTGCATAATTTTCACCAGACTTTCATCAGTGCAGTTTTTTTCCTTAAAGGGGCATGAGCTGCCGAAATTCAAACTTTTTTCATAATTTCTGATCGTCACGACAGTAAGAGGCTTTGAAGGCCATCGAAAAACTAAATGATTGGCGTTGGAATGAGGAAAATCCTTACAGTATGTGCCCTGTACGAACCGAAAACGTGTTCGAAAAGTAGCAAAATTTAAATAACCGGGACGACCATTCATTCATTCTAAGCCAAAGTTAGTTCAAAACAATACTTTATCGTACATTTTCGGGACTAGAAGCACTGAAAAGCTTCTGAATTATACGTCTTGAGAAAAATAGCCGATAATTTCAACATTCTGTGTTTACGTCAAAATATCAACATTTTGGCAGCTCATGCCCCTTTAACATGTATATCAACCGATCTTAAAAACAGTTACCTATTTACATCTTGGTTAGCATACAAAGGAGTTGTCTGCATGAGGTCACCATGGGTTATCCCCCTTGTCTCGGAGCAGGATTCAGCAAGCTTACTGAGTTTCTTCATTAGATTTCTTGTCTCCTCAGTGATAAAAAAATGTTCCCTTCGTGTGTTAGCAAATAACTCCTGAGCTGTCCATTCAAAGAACTCTTCTGTTCCTAAAAAAAAAAAATTAAAATCAAATACACAAACTATCAGAAAATACAAAGCGTAGATTTGTTAATGACAGATTTGATTTGAAAGAAAGACTGAGTAAGAAAGAAACAAACTCAGGGTTAAAATCCTGTTACTCTTAGTGTACTAAAGGATCAAGCTAACAGCCCTGAGTCAGTACGACTCCCTTGTTAGATTCTCTAATAAACACTGACGAGAGTGGTGTAAATGAATCAATCATTGACACAGAGCCATCAGGCCTGACTGTTAGATTCTCGAATAAAAATTTACATAGAGCTTGGTTTTTTTACAGTTGAAGTCAGTGCTTTGAAAGCAAATACGATCATCATCAGCCAAATTACAGAATGAGCAAAAACCAGGGCACGTATAGATCTGAAACTGAGTTGATAGAGCAGTGGCATAGTTGAAAGTCAACCCGTCCTGTATTATTTTTCTCAGTGTTACTTATTTAATAATTTTGATATCCCTGATGATGGTAGCAATATGTATCTATGTATAAAATGCAGCAAATTTACCAATGGGTTTGGGGAAAAAGGCCAACGGTGGGTAGAGCATGTCAAGAATAGATCTCCAATCATTTAGCACACATTTGCCAAGATCAGCCAAAGAGCGAAAATATTTTACAGCTAAGCCCTTCTTGATGATCCGTTGTTTTAAATCATACAGTCGCAGTTTCGACTCCGGATCTTCAGATTTATATTCCTGAATTTTCTTCTCTCGTTGATGGTCAGGGAGGTCTAGGAATTTGTCATTAACATGTTCTGGCTGACGGAAATAAAATAAACAATGCTCATTATCATTTAAAAATGCAGCCTGCATGATTTCCAGTTCAACAAAGCTGCAATGTTGATGAGCCTCTCCGAGAATCCAGCTATGACCAGAATCTGCTGCAACAACATAATTCCTGTCTAGCCAATCAGCATCCAGAGGTAAGTGGTGAATACTTGTGGGTAACGGTGGCGATTCATCAGGTCTATATTCACCATATCGCTCTCCAAGTAGACCTATGCAAAAAGGTGTACAGTGAGAGATAAGCTTCAAAGCTAAGGTCAATCCATGTCCAGTAGCTACTTGAGGATGGGAGGACTTCCACACTGTATTTATTGGGGTAAATAGAGTCCCACGGCGCCTGCAAACATTATCTATTTCCGGGAAAATCACATTGCGTAAAAAGTCTCTTTCCTCTTTAAAATCTTCGGACGTTGATATAACATATGGATTGATTGGCTTTCGCAGTAATGTCCCTTCATTTGAAGCTCTTCTGTGTGATAGAATCTGATAGCCATCTTCATACACACCAGTGCTCTCTGATTCTGGTGTGACCTTCATGACAACTGACCTCAATGTCCATCTATTCCATACTGTAAACAAGATTTAAAAATGCTTTTATTTTTGGAGATTTTTAACAATTTATAAATCAAGATATAAAGTGACAAAGTTGATATGCTTGTTTGTCTTTTTGAGTATGACGTAAAGGTATATTTAAAATCTTATTTCGTACGATATGGAAAAGAACAGCATCGTTTTCTAAGTTGGTAACCCCTAGAGATAGGAGGTCGGTGGAGAATTCTTAAATTTTTGTCATCCAAATATGATTGACCAAATCAAAAGACACCCCCACCCTCTCAAAGTAACACATCTTCATGCCAATCAGCTCAAAGTCATACCTTGAACACCTCTAGGTACAAGATAATAGACATAGGTGGGAGATAAACAGAAGTAAAATACTTCACCATTTGTAGGGATATACGACACAATTAGAAACCCTAAATGATATACGGTAATACCTGAGTTAAATACAGATTATCATAACACTGTGTGATATGTGAGGCTGTATCAACACCTAGTTGGCTGAGATCGGGCAAAAGTATCAGTCGAGCCCGAAGGGCAAGGCTGATGTGAATGTCCGATCTCAGCCAACGAGATGTTGACACAGCCTCACATACCACACAGGCCTAGATTTAGCTGCAAAATCCACAAATTTACAAATGTCCCTTTTCGACTGGCAGTTTTGCCGAATTGCGCATTTACTTTCAAAAGGCCCCAGTACGAGAAGTAGACCCAAGATAAAAATACTAAGCATGCAGAAATTATTGACTTTATATCGTCACAAAAAATTATTGAGTCAGAATTAATGTATTATTCAACCGATTAAGTAGAAAGAAGGCACAAATAAAGTATAAAAAGGCAACAATTTATCTACAATTCCTCTGACACAGTAGCGCCTGTCAATGACACACATATATCGATCACTGCGCGGGAATTTCCATTTCAGTTATCACATGACTTTTTAAACTATACTGATACGTAAAATTATCAGATGGCTATGTATCAGTAGGGTTTGACGGATAGGAATATGATAATTAGAGGACTATGCATGTTGCTAAATCCTCAATAACAAACAGGTTCTGAATGAGATTTAAACTTTCAATACATCTCAGTCCAGGGAGATGATTGACCAGCAGTTAATCCTTGGATGTTTTACAAGCTCTCTCTTGAATTAAGATGAGAATTTGCACTCCTCTACTTTTTTCCAGCACTTGAATTAACTCAGACATTACCGTACATCTTTTCAACACAATTAGAAACTTGTCTCCATGGTTATTTTAGACAAGATGATTTTCATAATACATAATTAGTGTCTAGTGTCTAATAAGAGATAAGTTTACATGTATGATGTTCAGATTAACACTGTTTATTGTTCGAGCCTCGAGGAGACTTTGAAATCTGTCGGACCAATTTATTACACTGTTTTTTACAAAGAAGGATTTAGCAGATTAACAACGAAATTCTAAGAAATGAATGGGTACAATGAAAAGAGGAATGTTTCAAAGGTATGACAGATGGTAAAAGCTAAAAGGCCAGTGCGACTAATGGTTGTAGGCAGGTCGGGTCAATTTTAATCATCGAAAGTTTGTTTCTAAAACCTATACCAAACTATTCTTAACATAGTTATAAGATGTAATTAGAATTCCGTTTGACATGTATAATCGTATTTACTTAGAAAAATGATATTTAATAAATCAGGGGAGACCACTTTTGTCGCTAAATATGGGCCTTTTCCAAGCATTTTTATGAATGGTAGTTATTTTTCTGTTCAAGCGAAAATGAGCAAACAGGGTCCAATGAAAGGGCCCTGAAAAAATATCTAGACTACACTTTTTGTTTTATTTTTAACTGTTGAAACTCACACTTGCTTTTTAACTTTTATGATCGAATACCTTGTACCAACATTTGATGACGTCACCGACTTGCCTAATGGTTGTTTCGAAAATCTGAATAGTGAACTTCACCCACCTACATGTATTTCAATTTAAAGCTGTAACTAAGACATAACAATGGCGATGGCGACCCAGTTGACCTCAAGTGAAAACAGCAGACAGGACAGTGACATGATCAAAGCTGAGTCGATAACGTCCAGATGATGTGAAGTGCGGTTATGACAAAAGAATTAGGCATATCTCATGATTTCAAGATATCTTACAGTTACAGTAATTTCACGAAATAAAGTGATTTTTTTTAAATTTGAAGTTATTTGCTTTACGCAGCACTCAAGATTATTTCACTTATATGGCGGTGTTGCCAGCTTAAAGGGGCGTGGGGGTAATCCCCTGACCGTTGGCGAGTATCTGTCATCTTTTCCACATTCATCGTGTTCGCATCTAGATTTTGGCTACACGGCTACATCATAATTATTAAAAATTAAAATAAATTGTACGGGTATCCTATTAGTTATCGTACACTTTTGCCGGGTTTTGAATGCTAAAATTTACATCAGTGTTTGCATTGACAAGAAATTCCACAGAGGTGAAACTGGGCTCAGCCGACTTTAGTTGAAATAGTTTAATTTCTCCCAAGACTTTGAAATGAAGTTTTAGGGACCGGACATTCAACCGCTCGTCTGCATGTTTTTGTAGAGTGACGGGAACCACACATCCAACGTTAAAGCTGTTTTGACGTCATGCCTCGTGTTCGAAAAGTCCCCGAAGGCGACTATTCTTCGTGCGCCCGACAAATGTAACTCCATAATAAGTTCTATTTCTATTTGGAGGTTGAAATTTTGCAAGAAGATGCCTCAATAACCGATAAGTAAGCCGGCTGTGATCGGCGGGAAAGCCTGACCGCTTAGGTTAAACACACATAAATTTAATTGGTTCTGTACGATAACTGATCGCATACCCTATACCTATAACTTTTCTGTTTGTTTGTTAATGTTTACAGTTTGTTTATTCTGTTTTGTGTACTCTGCCCCTGTCGGGTGTTCGTACAATAAATCTTGAATCTACCCGTAACTTTACAATTTCGGTGCAAATAGGTCTATAGAATTGGTCCGTCGTTTTTAACTTCTGTTCAAATTCGTCTTTAAGATGGTATTTCTTTTAACTTTTAGTAGGGATAGTTTAGTTTTAAGCTTGTAATACTATAAAATTAGTTTCAGGGATTATAGGCCCTACTTAGTCCGGGCTTCTGACTCCAAAATTACTATTTTTTTTATACTGACATTACCGTATTTTGGAGTCAGGGTTCACTGCAATCAAAAAGCCGGAGTTGGCTGCCCGCTCAGAAGCGGGCAGTATGTGGTCCGATTTGGACAAAGAAATGGCAATATAACCAACTCAGATCATGTCTCAACGCTCATAATCCCGTTCATTGATAATTTCGCTACCTACCAGTGTGTGATATGGACGAGCAGGATCGGCCAGTAAACATTATTCTTCCCCTGAATTCACTTTTGCCTTCTCCAGTCTCAAACTCTCCGCCATTGATGACGTAATACTATTTAGCGGTTTTTCAGTTTTTAAACATTAAATTCACTTTAAAAAAGGCTAAATTATTAATGAATGTCGTGCTGACACTATTTGAGTTAGTTATGTTGTTATTTAATTTCTAAATCTGACCGCAAACTGCCTGATCAGAAGCGTGCAGCCAACTCCGACTTTTTGATTGCAATGATCCCTGACTCCAAAATACGACCGTCAGTATAAAAAAAATAGTAATTTTCGAGTCAGAAACCTGGACTAAGGCACTACTATAAACTGGTTTGAGACTGACGGACCACAATTTCTTGCAGTTGTATTTGTAACTTGTATTACAAATTACGATTAGATTTGGGTTTATGTTCGGGATTTTGACTATTGTGTTGACAGAAATCATCGGGTAAGAATGTATAAATTTTGTGTCAAGAAACCGTTCTCGTAAATTCAGCAAAACTTACTCTTTGCATGAGAAACCCCTGTCGCTATGCAAACTGTTTACACCGGAAGTATATTCACAGGCCCAGAACATGCACAGGAAGTTAGAAAAGTCGATTTCATCAATCTCTTGCTAGCCAATCAAATCCTTCCACGCTTGAAATAGAATACAGTACTTGTTGATGTCTGATTGGTTGAATTTAGTCATATGGACTGTCGTGGTCTACATTCATTGGTCAATTATCTTCAGGGAATTCCGACCTTGAGACGGGGAACCCCTCGTTGATATCTTTGGGCTGAAAGCTCAGGGCTTCGTCTTCATTTTCTTCCTCAGTTGCCGTCGAAATCCTGCATCTTGGTGGGACTTTTTTTTTCTTCGAGGATGGCGCGGAAACTACTCATTCCCACCTTAATAGGCCTTATACTTTTCGCAGGTAAGTAAACCCGATTCTATGAAATGTATATGAAGTAATAAACGCAGAAGTTGCATGACCCATGTGCGCATCATTATTTTGACCTCTCCTCTTATGGTTAACTTGTCTTGAAAGTTTCCTGAGGCGCACTGACGTCTGCACCCAAGCTGGCCGACTATCAACTGTTGACGTGTACATCATTCACCCACATGTACAAGAGAGTAACTCAGTTATTCAGTGATAGATGTTACTCTGGCAATCTAGCAATTCATTAAGTTCCTTTTTCAAACTTTTAAAGTTAAATATTAAAATTGTAAATGGAATGAATAATTTCGTCTGTTTTTGTTTGATTGATCCTTCTACTTAGTAGAATAATAGATAATCTTTATCAACTACATACTGTTTGTCTTATTGATCTATGTTTATGCAAACTTCACAAATCAAGTAAACCCATTCAGTGATTTCTCATTGATGTGCAAATTGCACAAATATATACATGTATATATAAACTTACAAGGCCTAAAAATAAAATATATAATAAATTATGTAGATGTACATTACACTACATTGGCTACAGGATAAAATGTAATTCATATCAAACTGATTTTTGTTGTCCGTTTCTAAAAGATTAAGCTAAAAACATAAGTTTTTCAGTTTCTTTATTTTCGTGGTCGACATATTCACGGTTTTGTCCCAATACAATAGTAAAATTCATCTATGCCTGCTGGTACCAGTACCAGGGGGTAGATTCTGTGAGATTTACTGTCTTGAAAGGCAGCTGCAGGGGATTGTGAAGTTATTCGTAGCTACAAATACTTAGAATGTAAAGTATTTTAGGTGATATTGCTAAGTAATGTAAGGTTAAGCCAAAACATGATAAACTAAATGATTGTCGTTGAAATAAAATACAAGGCTTCAGTGCAAACGGAACTGGTGTTTGAAAAGGGGGAAAATTATAGCAGTTTAGCCCAAAGTTAGTTGAAAACACAATAAACACGCATTCTCGATATTACTTTATTAGTACCAAGACTGGAGTCCAGGGTTCGAAATGACGGGTGCACAAATGCACCCAATTTTTTGTTGGTGCACCCAAAAATATAAAAGAGAGTAAAAATGGGTGCACGCAGTGCACCCAGCGGGCATCCTGTAAAAAACAATGTACTACGGCCGGAAAGGTCTGTAATGTAGGCCCTTTTCGTAAGCACAAGTCGTCGAAGTCACAAACCTTGAGCGGTCCGAAAGGCTAGGGTGGATACGTATTTATCAATAATCCGCTAGACAATAATTGGTAAATGTAGCTTTTATTGAAAAGTTGGTTTGTGGAACTTAACTTAATTTACTTTCAACTTGCGAGAAGCAGCGAGGAAATTCATTTTTCAAGCTATAAGGGTATAGCGTAGCGATAGATTCACAAGTACGGTAGCTTACGTCTGTACGCCGTAATGCTGCGAGCAGCGATTCATTGATGCTTCTCGCTGATGAATGTATAATTGCCGTAACAGAGCATATAACCAGAGTGTGGACATATAACTCTATTCATTACTGGTTTGTTGAAAAACAAAATGGACGTAAACTTCAAATATTCAACATTGAGCGTGGCCGATCTTTCACTATAACTTTCTACCGCTTTAGCACTTATATATAGGGGCCTACAGGTTGTACAATTGATATCCACGGGGTCCCAATAGGCAATAAACCGGACCATTAGTTCCTAGTAATATCGGCCCGAATTGAGGATAGACAAAACTTGAGGCGAGCATGCAAGCACGTGGTTGTTTTTTCTCTTCTCTCGAGTAGATTCGTTTATCATTAGGGGTCGGTGTGGGAAGACGACCAAGTTTGAATGCATGTCACTTGTTACAATCAATTTAACTCAGACAACGGACAGAAAAAAACGCCTTCAAAGATTCTTCATTTTACCGATTTCCTCCGTTAGCGTTACTGCAACAGACACGAGCGGGACGCTTGCACCAAACGACCCGTCAAGGAGGACTCAATTTTGTAAAAAAACAAATAAAACACCCTTTATCCATACGGTTTGGTAAGATTTATTTTTGTATAAAATATTTTGATGACAATTTCGGTATAACTTAGTCATTAGAACCAGTCAATTATCAACAAATCTCAAGGACGGCCATGCAAGATTCTTAGAGCTATAGGTATAGATGGTAATTCACACTGTTTTTGTTTTTGTTTTTAATTTACAAATGGAAATAAACTATTTTGCATTGTTACATTTAATGTAGATCAGTTTTAAGCCTTCAGTCTTCAGTTACTGAGCGTTTGTAACTTTTTACCTTGTGCACCCTAATATAAATTGGTGCACCCGTTTTCAAAAAAGGTCATATTTTGGGTGCACGGCGTGCACCCAGTCAAAAAATTTGAATTCGACCCCTGGAGTCTGACCTTGGTATCAAGTTATCTTGGGCTTGGTTTCAGATGTGATGATCGCCATTGTATAGATAATAGATTATAATCAAGAAAGGGTTACATAGATCTCTGTTCCCAGCGCATGGGTCAAATTCTGGTACCAATCCCTAAGTATGTTTATATTAATTGGCAGTCTCAACTGGAAAGATAGTCCTTCAACTGGACACAAGCCTTGCATCAATCGATGGTTGCCAGTTACCACCGCAAGGCCATGGGTTTCATCCGGGCATAGAGCCCGGTTTCCTCCCACATCAAAACTGGCAAAGCCGCCATATAACTTGTGAATAATCTTGAGTGCGGCGTAAAACACCAATCAATCCATCAATCGATGGCTTCGAACTTGAATTCCACTCAGTCAAAACAGTCCTTATATTTTACTGCGAACAGTGTTTCAGGTTACTTGGGGCCCTTGGTAACTCAGTTGGTGAGATTGATAGTCCCCCAGCCGGACACAGGCCTCCAATCAATGCGGTGTGGGTTCATATCCCACTCAAACCAAATAAAAGTTGAAAAATTACTGAGTGGATTTTTCAATTGATGACCTTATGTGGCAGAGTTGCGCGGTACTAGCTGAAGGTCTGGGGAAAAGATGCACCAACCGTACACATTCATTAGTCCATCGAATAAAGCGTAAACCAACTCTAAGTGGTGTAATGAGTACGCGTAACTTTGAAAGCCTGGCGTTTTCAGGTCATTTTGAAGACGTAAAATATGCCGTCTGATACACCCTTCATTTCAAGGAGTGCTGCTTAAATAACCACACAGTGCGTTATAGATTCTGTAGAAGGCATATAAATAATATACTTCAAACCTCAAACAGCATACAAATTCAATACTAAATATTTGATGAAAAAAGGTTATTTGAATAGAATTTAGTAGAGACGTATGTAAATATAAACATTTATTTGTAGGTGTGTGTTTTGCTGATGATGCAGGCTCTGATGACCCTGCTACCGTTGAGGAAGATGTGGGTAAATCACGAGACGGATCTCGCACAGACGATGAAGTCGTTCAAAGGTAACTTTCCTGATTGAATAGAAAACTTCAAAAATAAGATTCCTCTCAGGGTAGTCGACAAAGACTGAAAAGATTTTGTCAACACATACAATAGATCCTTATACTGCCTGGTTTAATTGTTTAAAATTATTCTATAGCAATCGATGTCAAAAACGCTTGACCCACCCAAACTTTACAATGAAGTGTCATAATTAACAGTTGCAAACACGGGTTATGTTTAGTAGAGAAAAGTGCAGCTTCCAATATTCTGATAATTATTACCAAGCCAGATGACTTTCTTTTGTTGCCTTTTTGGCCAGGCAGTCCTGTTGACCCTGGTTTCGGCCAGGCAGTCCTGTTGACCCTGGTTTTGGCCAGGCAGTCCTGTTGACCCTGGTTACGGCCAGGCAGTCCTGTTGACCCTGGTTTCGTCCAGGCAGTCCTGTTGACCCTGGTTTTGTCTAGGCAGTCCTGTTGACCCTGGTGTCGGCCAGGCAGTCCTGTTGACCCTGGTTTTGGCCAGGCAGTCCTGTTGACCCTGGTTACGGCCAGGCAGTCCTGTTGACCCTGGTTTCGTCCAGGCAGTCCTGTTGACCCTGGTTTTGTCTAGGCAGTCCTGTTGACCCTAGTTTTGTCTAGGCAGTCCTGTTGACCCTGGTTTTGTCTAGGCAGTCCTGTTGACCCTGGTTTTGTCTAGGCAGTCCTGTTGACCCTGGTTTTGTCTAGGCAATCCTATTGACCCTGGTTTCGTCCAGGCAGTCCTGTTGACCCTGGTTGTGTCGCCTGAAAGGGGGCACTTAGGGATCACTTTGACGGCGTAGTCTGGCGTCGGCGTCGGCGTCGGCGTCCGGATTGGTTTCCGTGCAATATCTTGAAAACCACTGGCTTAATTTTTTTCAAATTTAAATGGGAAGTTTAATACCTTAATACCCCGCTCAAGTTCGACTTTCGCTAAAATCCGCGCATATTTAATTATTGTACAGGCTTTTGATTGGCTCATACAAATAACTTGGTTTCCGTGCAATATCTTGAAAACCACTGGCTTAATTTTTTTCAAATTTAAATGGGAAGTTTATTACCTTAATACCCCGCTCAAGTTCGACTTTCGCTTAAATCCGCGCATATTTAATTATTGTACAGGCTTTTGATTGGCTGATACAAATAACTTGGTTTCCGTGCAATATCTTGAAAACCACTGGCTTAATTTTTTTCAAATTTAAATGGGAAGTTTAATACCTTAATACCCCGCTCAAGTTCGACTTTCGCTAAAATCCGCGCATATTTAATTATTGTACAGGCTTTTGATTGGCTGATACAAATAACTTGGTTTCCGTGCAATATCTTGAAAACCACTGGCTTAATTTTTTTCTAATTTAAATGAGAAGTTTAATACCTTAATACCCCGCTCAAGTTCGACTTTCGCTAAAATCCGCGCATATTTAATTATTGTACAGGCTTTTGATTGGCTCATACAAATAACTTGGTTTCCGTGCAATATCTTGAAAACCACTGGCTTAATTTTTTTCAAATTTAAATGGGAAGTTTATTACCTTAATACCCCGCTCAAGTTCGACTTTCGCTTAAATCCGCGCATATTTAATTATTGTACAGGCTTTTGATTGGCTGATACAAATAACTTGGTTTCCGTGCAATATCTTGAAAACCACTGTCTTAATTTTTTTCAAATTTAAATGGGAAGTTTAATACCTTAATACCCCCCTCAAGTTCGACTTTCGCTAAAATCCGCGCATATTTAATTATTGTTTTTGATTGGCTGATACAAATAACTTGGTTTCCCTGCAATATCTTGAAAACCACTGGCTTAACTTTTTTCAAATTTAAATGGGAAGTTTAATACCTTAATACCCTCCTCAAGTTCGATTTTCGCTAAAATCCGCGCATATTTAATTATTGTACAGGCTTTTGATTGGCTGATACAAATAACTTGGTTTCCGTGCAATATCTTGAAAACCATTGGCTTAACTTTTTCCAATTTAAATGGGAAGTTTATTACCTTAATACCCCCCTCAAGTTCGACTTTCGCTAACATCCGCGCATATTTAATTACTGTACAGGCTTTTGATTGGCTGATACAAATAACTTGGTTTCCGTGCAATAGCTTTTTGTGGAATTCTGTACAGAAGAATATCACTAATAAATTTTTATTCAATAAATACATATTTTGCATGTTTTAAGTTAATTGATTTTACTCTTTAGACAACCAATAATGAAACCATTCATTCAGTCAAGCTTCCATTTGCAGGGGAGCCTCCGTAGCTCAGCTAGTAAAGCTTTTTACTCGCATCAACATAAGCCTTCCACCAATACCGCATGGGTACGATCCTTGTCAGGCCAAAATTTCATACTGGATTTTTTCGCAAAAGATGAAGGTATATGTGGGATGGTCGCTCGGAGTCAATGAAATGTTGGGGATTTCTTATAAATGTGTAATCTGACGCAGATTATTATTTAATATCTCATATTCAGGTAACATCTTACACAGCATGATATACATATATTCATAAATAAAGTACAACAGTGAATTTTTTTGTAAAAGGTGATGTACCTTCTCCTTGTATATTTATCCTGCCAGGCGACACTTCTACTTCAGTTGAATTCTAGTTTTGTCTAGGCAGTCCTATTGACCCTGGTTTCGTCCAGGCAGTCCTGTTGACCCTGGTTTTGGCCAGGTAGTCCTGTTGACCCTGGTTTTGTCTAGGCAATCCTATTGACCCTGGTTTCGGTCAGGCAGGCCTATTGACCCTGGTTTCGTCCAGGCAGTCCTGTTGACCCTGGTTTCGTCCAGGCAGTCCCGTTGACCCTGGTTTTGTCTAGGCAGTCCTGTTGACCCTGGTTTTGTCTAGGCAGTCCTGTTGACCCTGGTGTCGGCCAAGCAGTCCTGTTGACCCTGGTGTCGGCCAGGCAGGCCTGTTGACCCTGGTGTCGGCCAGGCAGTCCTAATGACCCTGGTGTCGGCCAGGCAGGCCTGTTGACCCTGGTGTCGGCCAGGCAGGCCTGTTGACCCTGGTGTCGGCCAGGCAGTCCTAATGACCCAGGTGTCGGCCAGGCAGTCCTAATGACCCTGGTGTCGGCCAGGCAGTCCTAATGACCCTGGTGTCGGCCAGGCAGGCCTGTTGACCCTGGTGTCGGCCAGGCAGGCCTGTTGACCCAGGTGTCGGCCAGGCAGTCCTAATGACCCAGGTGTCGGCCAGGCAGTCCTAATGACCCTGGTGTCGGCCAGGCAGTGTTGTTGACCCTGGTGTCGGCCAGGCAGTCCTGTTGACCCTGGTGTCGGCCAGGCAGTCCTGTTGACCCTGGTGTCGGCCAGGCAGTCCTGTTGACCCTGGTGTCGGCCAGGCAGGCCTGTTGACCCTGGTGTCGGCCAGGCAGTCCTGTTGACCCTGGTGTCGGCCAGGCAGGCCTGTTGACCCTGGTGTCGGCCAGGCAGGCCTGTTGACCCTGGTGTCGGCCAGGCAGGCCTGTTGACCCTGGTGTCGGCCAGGCAGGCCTGTTGACCCTGGTGTCGGCCAGGCAGGCCTGTTGACCCTGGTGTCGGCCAGGCAGGCCTGTTGACCCTGGTGTCGGCCAGGCAGGCCTGTTGACCCTGGTGTCGGCCAGGCAGGCCTGTTGACCCTGGTTTTCGGCCAGGCAGTCCGAATGACCCTGGTTTTCGGCCAGGCAGTCCGAATGACCCTGGTTTTCGGCCAGGCAGTCCGAATGACCCTGGTTTTCGGCCAGGCAGTCCGAATGACCCTGGTTTTCGGCCAGGCAGTCCGAATGACCCTGGTTTTCGGCCAGGCAGTCCGAATGACCCTGGTTTTCGGCCAGGCAGTCCGAATGACCCTGGTTTTCGGCCAGGCAGTCCGAATGACCCTGGTTTTCGGCCAGGCAGTCCGAATGACCCTGGTTTTCGGCCAGGCAGTCCGAATGACCCTGGTTTTCGGCCAGGCAGTCCGAATGACCCTGGTTTTCGGCCAGGCAGTCCGAATGACCCTGGTTTTCGGCCAGGCAGTCCGAATGACCCTGGTTTTCGGCCAGGCAGTCCGAATGACCCTGGTTTTCGGCCAGGCAGTCCGAATGACCCTGGTTTTCGGCCAGGCAGTCCGAATGACTCTGGCATAGACTGATCCAGAGACATTTTGATACCTGTATACAGGTATGGGCGCCCAAACTCACAAGCAAAAAATCCGCCCAAATTCTTAAAACTAACAGATTTTATTGTCAAAATAGCATTTAATGTTGAATTTTGGGCCAGAGATGTTGTTTTTGTCTTATTGTTGGAACATTTTGAACCGAAATGGTATGCCCAAATTTTCCCTGGATCAGTCCCTGTCTGGTTTAGGTCGGGCAGGCCTGTTGACGCTGGTTTTGTCCAGGCGCTCCTGTTGCCGCTGCTTTTGTCCAGACGACCGTCATATTCACACAACGTAAAAATCAAGGGGTGTTTTATTAAACTCCATGCAAATAATTTCTGAACATTTTGGCGAATTGTCACTAACCTGGTCAATTAGGTCAAAGTGAAGCCCTGAATCAATCAGACTTGTATTTTGTTGGTACTGATTGCCTGTTTTCCTTTTCTCAGAGAGGAAGAAGCTATAAAACTAGATGGCCTGAGTGTGGCCCAAATGAAAGAACTAAGAGATAAGTCTGAAAAATTTACATTCCAAGCGGAGGTGAATAGGATGATGAAGTTGATCATCAACTCTTTATACAAGAATAAGGAGGTAAGCTCTAACTCTTCTAATATGTAAGCCTTTTTCCTATCAGTTGATGTTGCAGTCTTGATGTTAAAAGGCACCACATAACGCTCTTCATGTGATACATTAGTGATTTCTCTACATGTAGAGGGGCTTCCGTGGCTCAGTAGGTAGAGCATTGGATGTTCAATCCGAACAGCCTTCCGCCAATGGGTCGAGGGTTTGAATCCCACTCGGTCAAAAAAATTGGAAAATTTTCCGACTGGGTTTTCACTCGAATGACCTATGTGGGATGGTTGTCAGTTACCACCGGAAGGTCGATGGGTTTCCTCCGGGCATAGAGCCCGGTTTCCTCCCACAATAAAACTGGCAACGCCGCCATATAAGTGAAATCTTGAGCGCAGCATAAAACACCAGACAATCAATCTACATGTTGAGAAATAGGACAATGCTAGCGTATAAACTAGTTTACACCCAAAGAATGTTTTCAAACGCCCTGCTACTGAACAACCTCATTTACAAACATATGATGTGATAGACCATGTCTCTGACTGACCTCGCCCAAATGTAAGTGGAGATAAAGAGATGGAAAATAAAGTAAGCCTCTTAAATCCAGCTTGAACTTCACAAAGAATTTTATAAAATACAATGGACACTTCATTTGACAATTTTGCAGACAACAATGATGCTGTGGTAGAAGTATTTAGGCCGTCTGTTTAACTCAAAGTGGAATAAATTTATTGAAATTTCTTTTAAGTAAAACAAGAGCTTCATTTAAGCTAAAAGAAAAACTGTGCTTTAGGTATTTACTGTAAATGAATGGTGCTAGGATACTTTCAAAGTAAATGTACTGTTTTGTGACTGAGCCAATCCAACTTCATGCACTTTCTCAGTATAGATACAGTATGTCGTGACCTGGTTAACAGCTGAATTTCAAGACTGTTACCACTTCACAGTTTAACATGCTCAAACATCATTTTCAGTTTTGTTATCAGGGTTTTCCCTGGCTCCCAAAATGTTTGGGTCCAAGGGACCTCCATCAGATAAAAAGTAGGGTCCCATATACATTAGGTCCAATTAGTGTTTAATTATGCATTCTAAATTGTAAAATATTTTGATATTTATTTGCATCCCATGGGACCCTTCTAATTGCAATTTTGGGGTCCAAGTGATCTGGTGAGTAAATGAGGGTCAGAGGTGCAGGTTTTAAGGGTCCGGTAAATCCCTGTGTTATAATAATTACACCATAAGACAAGTGTAAGCCATGTATTTACAAACACGTATAAATGACTGCTGGACAGGGCTTATAGTAGTAAAACATATATTTGAAAAACACAAGTTGTAACAAAAAAAAAATTAACATTAGTTCCCTGGTAAGGAATCAAAAAAAGGAGTGAGGAGGAAATATGCATTTTTTGTTGTTGTTGTAACTACCTTGAAAAACTTCAAAAGTGACGTCCAACACGACATTCGGTGTGCACAAACTGCTACAGATCGTCTAATACGTCATTACTGTAAGGCAACGTACACAACAGAGGTAGTGTTGACATGTTGGTCTTTCGTTCGCATTGTAGAGCTGCAAATGTATTAACTCGAGTATGTTCTGCGTCTGCGTTTTTTTTTTTGGTCAGACTAGTGAAGTACATGTTCTACAACACACTCAATGCAGATTTGCAAATACAGTCAAACCTGGTTTTAGCGACCAACTAAGGGAAACGTGAAAAGTGGTCTCTTAAGACAGGTGGTCTCTTAATCCAGGTTTTATGCAACCGACATCTCGATAACCTGTCATCTTTTCTCATGAAAAATGAGTGCTTTGCCAGTCTTACGGGATTGCATTCTGACTTATTTCGCTGATTTTTGTACATCTCTAAGATTTGTATAGAATTAAAAAGAAACCCAACCGCGATATATCTATTGATAATTTTATTCGAGATTGTTTTTTGTCAATTCTATTTGGTATAATTGAATATTACAGGTACAATACAAACAGCCATAGTGTCCGGCTTTAATTGTAGGCTTTAGTTATTATGGCAATGGTGGATTGCCTGCTACAGCGGGATTAGGCATGCTCGGTTTTTTTTTTTAAGACCACGTGGAGCGTTTTAGCGATTATAGAACCAAGTTTTGGTCGTTTAATACAGGGTTTGTGTATACTTTATCAGCTTCACAGTTGGTCGCGGTCGCGTTAGACAGGTGGTCGCTCCATACAGTGTCTTAAGTACGGGATTTTGTTCGGGGGTGTCGTGGGGTGGCCGCTTAAGACAGTGGGTCGCTGTTTACAGGTGGTCGCTTGTCCAGGTTTGACTGTACTGTCAAAAGCTGTTCATAAAACCTTTAAATCATCGTCTCTGTCATGTATTTGTTATCATAAATAACTTTATTTCAAAAGGGTTTCCACTAAGAATATACTTGTACACAACTGGGAAACTGATCTGCCCTCTGGCTATCATAATGTTTTAATATGCAAGGAAAAGAAATCCGATACAAAAACCAGTGTTAAAATGATATATCTGTTAACTATTTACAGACAACACTAAAAGTAAAGCATGTAGTTTGTAGTTTAAGAGACTGAGAAAAAAACAAACAAAAAAACGCTAGCGTATTTACTTGACACTTGTTCAAAACACACCTGTACCTTCGCTTCCATCACTGGTTTTCTAAACCGAAGTAAGAGTGTGCTATTCTAAGTGAAGCCCACTGATTGTCTCACCTATACCCCACAGCTTATGTTATATTGTTTTAGATGAGAGCCCTGGTAAATGTCGATAACCACCTTACTTCCACATGTTAATATTAGCTTTCTAAAGGCCAAAAGAAAATGTACTTACAAAGATCTGTTCTACGTCAGCAATTTGATCCAGGGTTCGCACAACAGCACGGTTACATTATATTGATACATCCAGAAAACTGACTGCTTTGGAAATAATAACATGCTTAGAATTAATGTTTATTTTTATAAATGTTGTATAATGACCACTTAGGTGTATATTCTTGTTTTGGAACTTTTCCCCCTGGTTACCTGTGCCATCGAGTGTTTTAGGTTGGAAAATATTTTCCTGTAGTATATGATTAAAGTTAGAAAAGTTTTCAAAACTTTGTCCAAGTTTCCTGGGGTCCATGCAGGGAATTGGCCTGAAATGTGATAGTGTGATTTACACTGTAGGCTGTCCATTCTCATTCCTCCTCCATCTCCTGTCAAAGCATCGTGAGCTACCAGCATTCAGAGAGGTTAATCGCTTGAAGTTAGTTGATAAACTGAAGATTGGAATATATTGGTAGAACCAGTAACCCATACAAACCAAAGATATGCTCTAATAGCAAACAAAATTTAAATAGCCAGGCTGTAAGAGTTCATTTTATGGTTTTTGTTTCTTATGAAATCTACCTATTATATTATAGATCTTTAAGATTGATAACTGCCCAGAGATCTTGTGTTGTACTAACTAATCTGGGGCCTGTTGCACAAAGCTGTACACGCTTAAGCCAGGCCTAAATATGTCACGTCACAAAGGAATTTGATTTTGACATCGTCCAGATAAGTCAGACTTAAGCTTAATACACCTTTGTGCAACCGGCTCCTGTTTTATTAAACATGTGTTTTTCTTAATGCTGTACCATTTAGACATTTTGTTTGCAATACAAGGTATTTCTTCAATTGAGTTTTAAGCATAAGTTTTTCCATGAGTGATACCATATATATTTTAACACCATAACACACGGGCACAGGGAAAATCTTGAGTGATACCATAGATGATAATGATACATGTCCAAGAAACACATAGGCTGTTTCTGAGCTGCACAAATACTGTATTATGGTCTGTTGAGTTAATTGGTTCATTCCAGAGTGTAATGCTGGACCAGCTGGCAATGTGTACAACTTAACCATCTCAAGCTTACAGATTCTCTTACTTATCTCTACTTCTGATCCCAACACTGACGAGAACACACACAGTATTAAACTCTACTTCTTCACCTGATTTTGTTGGAGTGCTGTATGGTGACCATAGCATTTTGCTTAAACTGTTTACTCCCAATAAACCCAAGATTACCTTTTGATTTAATTAATCTCGTGCTTGATTTAATTGTGCTTGATTAAGCAATTGAATTATTTTCTGATATGCAGATTTTTAACTTTTTAACTGTCTGAAATAATGATGTCCTATAAATTCACCCATCGGCCTCCCTCAAATTTACTTGTCAGTCCAAAAAAAAAGGAAAATTTTCTGACTGGGTTCACGAACGACCTACATGTATGTGGGATGGTTGCCAGTTACCACCGGAAGATCGCGGGTTGCCTCCGGGCATAGAGCCCGGTCTCCTCATACAATAAAACTGGCAACACCGCCATATAACAAATAATCTTGGGCGTGTCGTAAAACACCAAACAATCAATCAATCAAATTTACATGTACCTGTCATGTATTGGATTAGGGTTACTACTGTAAAGGGAGTAAAATAAATATTCTATGAAGGCAGCCTAGAAATAAGACCAATTTTGTTGAGCTATTATCTGCAGCTTTAACAATGGAGATATTTTGAATTATTACGACACCTGGCATTTGAAATTGCAAAAGCCACAATCATTCTGGTCAACCAGCCAGAATTAAATTTTGTCGCTAACATACATTCTGTAAAAATGTAAAATGGTGTGATCTTGTTGATCCTCTAAATAAGGTATAAAAATAGGGTCCCATATTATGCACTATCAAGGTCCAATTGACACAAATCTCATTTGAAAATGTTTCTCTGCATCCCAAGGACCCTTCTCGTTCATGCATTTGTGTCCCAGACAAAAAAATGACAGAGACACAGGTTTTAGGGTTTGGGTAAATCCCTGCTTGATTCTACATTTAATTCATCTTATATACTATAGCAAGACTAGGCATGTACTGATGTTTAGTGGAGCGTGGTTGACTGAGTTGACAACCCTGGTTATACGTTCTACATCTCATCTTGACATAGTATTATCATTGTCTTAAATCATTTTAGAAAAACTTATTTCTTGACGTCACTAATGTCAAGGTTATAGCCCTTTGTAATGTGCATTGTTGCTTTTAATGTTTGACAACAGTTTGAATCGTGATCCAATCCAGGGAAATGGTTGCTATGGTTACGGGACGTTATTTTCCGCCCTCATAACTTTTGATACAATGTTGGTTTGTAGGATATTGTTAAAACATCTTCACTTCAGTAGGTTTCCGTTTTAGCAGGTCAATAAAAAGAGAAAGAATGATGAAAAACGACGTTGAAGTAAAGTTTAAGTCTTAAATGCCCTCAAGCTCTGACCTATTTCTGCCAATTTCATGTACACTGTACCTGTCTTTGGTAATTAAGACCACAGTCTTTATACAAAGGTCCAACACAGAAACTATTACCTAAGACTAAGAGTAATCATTTTTTTTTTCAAATGGTTCAGCAGAATTTATAAAAATCCTAAAACTTAAATTTCCTGTCCGGGATTCCAAAATGAGCCATCCATCATTCAAAGGACCACGAGTTCAATTCCCCTAGAGAAAATGGAAGAAAAAAAACTGACTGGGTATTCATTTGATCGCTCCATGTGGATTGCCTGTAAGGTACCACAAGGAGGTTGGGGTTATCTCTAGGCATAGTCGTGTTTTGATAGTATAGTCTTGTTCAACATAAAACACGAATCTACATTCAATATAGAAATAATTGCTTGGTTCAATAGCACACTTAGACTTGTTTTGAAATTTTATGGAAATGTATAACTTTTATATACAGGCCAGCTAATTTCGATCTTGGTCAGAAACATTGTATCGGTAACTTCTATATGTTGAAATGCTTGGAATCAACAGATACCGATACTAATTGTACATGTAGTTTCGTTTTACATCCTACCATATACTAGCTTTCATGACGGGTTACAGATTTTCGTTTCCGTAGATTTATAGCAACGGTAACAACAGGCTAGCGGAACCGATCATTACCGTGAAATGCTATGGCCTGTCTATACCTTCTCACCTCAGGCTTTTTGCTCAGTGCTACCTTTATTAATGTTTATGCCTGGGTTAAAGAAGATACAGTGAATTACCTGGCTAAGGATTGTCAGTTACCGGTACAGAGCATCATCCATGGGTACAGTGGATAGGGTTTCACTGCCTGGCAAGTCTGGGTAGTTTAAAATAACCTCTGGGCTGAATGTAGTCAGAACCACGTCCCTATTTGTTGCATGAGAACATGGACTCAATATGTTCACTGCGTAGAAACTGGAAATATTACCTGCAGTTTGATCTTGTCTTAAATGTTACGTTTCTACTTGGGTTTATATACTTGTATTACAATGTGCATAAAGACAATGACAATATTATATAAAATAAACATTGTAATACATAGCAAAACGTCCAAATACTAATTGTCCGGTACTTGATGTGTGTACATTATAACCAGTTATTATAGCCAGTTTCTTTCCCACAAAAGGTTCTTAAAGGAATAGTTTCTTGAAAGTTTCCTTCAAATTCTGTTAAGCCTAAATATTGAGGGTTTTCTTGGGCTTGGAGGCTGGCTTTCAGTCAGAATGATGTCCAGGTATTATAGTTTGCTCCGAGCACAAACACAGCGGCAGGTTTTGCATTTCACAGGACTTGATTGTAGCTTAATACATTAATCTTGTCTAAAATAACCATGGAGACCAGTTTCTAATTGTGTTCAAAAGAGGTATATCATTTAGACCTTTATACCCCATGAATTGTTGTACTCCCCTATTATAGATTTGTACTTGATGTAATAATAGTGAGTGTGGGGTACAGACATAAGAACACCAAAATTAACATGCTGTAGTCAAGACAAAACATTAGAATGTTAAAATGGAGACATTCGTATTTATAGGTTGTTGTTTACTGTTTATCAGGTCGTACTTGTTACGAGATGACTCCTTTTAACCCAGGAACAACTTCAGCCGTACTTAATCACTTTTGGCAGTTATGAGCACTAACATCTGGAAAATGACAGACCTTCAAACTCCCCCATGTTTTTTTCACTTTCATTAACCCTTGACCTTTGTATCAGCTGTGGACTCGCTTATATCTTTATTGTAATTACCTTTATCTTTGTTGAAGACCTATAGATTTTATCTATTATGTGAGTTAAAGATACATGGACCTTCCTACAGAAAAAAATAGAAATCTGTTTGAAAAGCCTGGGAAATGAGTTAAAAACACTCTTTTCCCATCACATGGGTATCTTTAACCTTTTTGAAATATGCAACAATTAATTAACCATTATTTAAAGCCCCATAATAAATCATTTTGATCCACATAACCTCCATTTGCCACACCATGATACAGGGCTACATTCTACTCTCACACTGTTTAAGCATTTCCAATTTCACAATGTCTTGATTAGTATTACAGATTAAATAAAATTTAGATGGCATGGGGGGAAAATGCCATATTGTATTGGTTTTTAATTTCCGCTGCAATATATGCTTAGAGTGTTTATGATCCTCGTAAATTCATCAGCATTTATCAACTTTCTATTCAAATGATCTAATTTAAAAAAAAGTTTAAATTTGAATTATTTGATTTCAGATTTTCCTCCGGGAATTGATATCCAATGCTTCTGATGCCTTGGACAAGATCCGGTTTCTCGCTCTCACTGATAAAAATGCTCTGGCAGCTACAGAAGAACTCAGTATTAAAATTAAGGTAAGCCCTGTTGGAATAAGTTTTAAAAGCATTAGAATAGTTTTACTGATTACAAAGAGTATACATGTATAGCTTTAGCACCTTTTTGATATTCTATTGGTGAGGGGGACCTCGGTGGTTCAGTCAATAGCTCCTCTTTGCCCGATAAAAATATATATACATATATATTTTTTTGTTTGTTTTTCACCCATCCTATTTGTGATAGGGTTGCGACAAGGCCAGGGGGGTTTCCTCTGACCAAAGAGCACTACTGGCAATACCAGTGAATTGTTTTGAGTGCGCCATATAACATCAATCACATTCTAAATTGGTAGAAATACACAATACTGTATTTGTAGACTAATTATGTGCACACAAGCTGACAATTTGAAACTTTAAGTGAAAATAATATGTAAAGCTCTAGTTATTCGTAGTTCAAGTAAATTTTACATATTATATTAGCTGACTTACTAAACACATGCTCTTGTTGTAGGCGGACAAAGAAAACAATGTATTACATGTCACAGATACTGGTATAGGAATGACCAAACAAGATTTAGTGAATAACCTGGGTACTATTGCTAAATCTGGAACTAGTGACTTCTTGACGAAACTTGGTGAAGCGTCTCCCACCGAAATGAACGATCTGATTGGTCAATTTGGCGTTGGTTTCTACTCCTCATTCTTAGGTAAGAGTTATGTTAATTACTGGCACCTTAATGACTGTAGAGAAGAGTTTTACCAGGATATGCCTGGCACTTTGTACAGTTTTCAAATCTTGCCCGTAGGGACGGGGCTCAGTTTTCAAATCTTGCCCGTAGGGACATGGCTTAGTTTTCAAATCTTGCCCGTAGGGATATTGCTCAGTTTTCATATCTTGCTCACAGGGACACTGTTCAGTTTTCAAATCTCACACACAGGGACACTGTTCAGTTTTCAAATCTCACACACAGGGACACTGTTCAGTTTTCAAATCTCACACACAGGGACACTGTTCAGTTTTCAAATCTCACACACAGGGACACTGTTCAGTTTTCAAATCTCACACACAGGGACACTGTTCAGTTTTCAAATCTCACACACAGGGACACTGTTCAGTTTTCAAATCTCACACACAGGGACACTGTTCAGTTTTCAAATCTCACACACAGGGACACTGTTCAGTTTTCAAATCTCACACACAGGGACACTGTTCAGTTTTCAAATCTCACACACAGGGACACTGTTCAGTTTTCAAATCTCACACACAGGGACACTGTTCAGTTTTCAAATCTCACACACAGGGACACTGTTCAGTTTTCAAACCTCACACACAGGGACACTGTTCAGTTTTCAAACCTCACACACAGGGACACTGTTCAGTTTTCAAACCTCACACACAGGGACACTGTTCAGTTTTCAAACCTCACACACAGGGACACTGTTCAGTTTTCAAACCTCACACACAGGGACACTGTTCAGTTTTCAAACCTCACACACAGGGACACTGTTCAGTTTTCAAACCTCACACACAGGGACACTGTTCACTTCTCAAATCTCACACACAGGGACACTGTTCAGTTTTCAAATCTCACACACAGGGACACTGTTCAGTTTTCAAATCTCACACACAGGGACACTGTTCAGTTTTCAAATCTCACACACAGGGACACTGTTCAGTTTTCAAATCTCACACACAGGGACACTGTTCAGTTTTCAAACCTCACACACAGGGACATAGTTCACTTCTCAAATCTCACACACAGGGACACTGTTCAGTTTTCAAACCTCACACACAGGGACACTGTTCACTTCTCAAATCTCACACACAGGGACACTGTTCACTTCTCAAATCTCACACACAGGGACACTGTTCAGTTTTCAAATCTCACACACAGGGACACTGTTCAGTTTTCAAATCTCACACACAGGGACACTGTTCAGTTTTCAAATCTCACACACAGGGACACTGTTCAGTTTTCAAATCTCACACACAGAGACACTGTTCAGTTTTCAAATCTCACACACAGGGACACTGTTCAGTTTTCAAATCTCACACACAGGGACACTGTTCAGTTTTCAAATCTCACACACAGGGACACTGTTCAGTTTTCAAACCTCACACACAGGGACACTGTTCAGTTTTCAAACCTCACACACAGGGACACTGTTCAGTTTTCAAACCTCACACACAGGGACACTGTTCAGTTTTCAAACCTCACACACAGGGACACTGTTCAGTTTTCAAACCTCACACACAGGGACACTGTTCAGTTTTCAAACCTCACACACAGGGACACTGTTCAGTTTTCAAACCTCACACACAGGGACACAGTTCACTTCTCAAACCTCACACACAGGGACACTGTTCAGTTTTCAAATCTCACACACAGGGACACTGTTCAGTTTTCAAATCTCACACACAGGGACATAGTTCACTTCTCAAATCTCACCCTGCAAAATGCTGGAATATCACAACTGATTTAGGATGGATGTCACATTTTGTGTTTGATGATTTTTGCAAAGGAAGATTGGGGTTTCCTAGAGGCATAAAGTTTGGTACAGTACTTGCTCTGCGCTCTTACCCTCCACCCCTACATGTACCCCCAAAAAATAATAAACCTGGCAATGCCGCAATTTCAAGTGAAAAAATCATTACTTATCTTTACTTGGTTAGTAAAATAACTCTCCTGGTGTCTTTAAGAAAACACAGCTTTAAAGGGTAATTTCATTTGATTTCAGTTGCGGATGATGTAATTGTTACGTCTAAAAACAATGATGATGATCAATACATCTGGGAGTCTGATGCTAGCAGTTTCCAAGTAACCAAAGATCCTCGTGGAAATACCCTCCCAAGGGGGACAACCATCACGTAAGTGTTCAATATAACAACGTTAATATAATGATTAATAACGAGTATGGCAAGTTAATTTAAGAACAAATGTTCGATAAGCCCCTTTCAAATTTGACCGAAGTCCCATGAGATCACACAAGACCAGTGTTTACGTGTATAACTTTCACCGATTGGCTGTCCGATTAGCTTATGAATTTCGTCTTTTAGCTAGTATTATCTGATTCTCAGTCTGTTTCTGAGACTTGTCCAGATATGTTCAAAACCATTAGACACTTCGTTGATCATTGGCAGCTCTCCTGTATTTTGCTCATGTCTGACTGATCATATGGAGATTTTAGTCAAGTTCAATCATTGTCTCTGGCAAAAGGCTGGAGCAGGAACAGATTTAATCAGGGGACGTTTTCGGTCTTTTTATATTAGAGCCCCAAAAAATGTCCATATCTTGATTTGTACACAAACCTTTCATCCTTTATTTTTTAGGATATCCTGTTTTAAAAAGATACCATGTTCTCATAAAAAATGGGCTTTTAAATTGATTGTTAATTTTTGTTTAAAGTCTGCATTTGAAAGAAGAAGCATCTGATTATCTGGAAGAGCACACATTGAGAGATCTCGTGAAGAAATACAGCCAGTTTATTAACTTTGACATCTACCTCTGGACTTCCAAGGTGAGTTTCGAATCCCACTCAGTCAAAAAAAATAGGAAAATTTTCAGACTTGGTTTTCACTCAAACAACCTATGTGGGATGGTTGCCAGTTACCAACCGAAGGTCGTGGGTTTCCTCCGGGCATAGAGCCCGGTTTCCTCCCACAATAAAACTGGCAACGCCGCCATATAAGTGAAATAATCTTGAGCGCGGTGTAAAACGCCTAACGATCTATCTAAGGTGAGTGTTGTATTATCAACCCCGTGTTAGCTTTTCTTGTTAATTTTAACTACATGCATGTCCAGTTACAAATCAAATGTTCCCTTCGGTCTTGGTGCCTCTGAATGGATTTCTCTCTCGATCACTGTATGTATAAGAGTTGCCAGGTCGGGGTTTTACTCCGACAATGAGCTGGGTTTACTCCCCCACCCTGGCAATGCGGACATGGAAGTGAAAAATTCTCGAGTCTCTTGTAAAACAACAATCAATGAAATGTTCGTGATTTTGTATAGTCAAACTAGGCTTGATAATTTTTGTTTTATCAAAGTTCATTCAAGGTTTTCCCAAAGAAATTGCATTTTCTATAGTTGTGCTAAAATGTTTGTAGACGGAGACCGTCGAGGAGCCAATTGATGAAGATGAGGATACCCCGGAGGATAAACCTGAGGATAAAACAGAAGACGAGGATGAAGATGGAAAAGTTGAGGAGGAACAGGAGGAAGATAAACCAAAAACGAAGAAAGTGGAGAAAACTGTCTACGATTGGGATTTACTGAATAATGTTAAACCTATCTGGACCAGAAAGTAAGAAGATAAATTTATATTTATGATCACTAAAACACACGGGCAGAGGGAAAACCTTCTTGTCTAAAATAACCATGGAGACAAGTTTCTAATTGTGTTAAAGAGGTATATCATTTAGACCTTTACACCCCATAAATTGTAAAAAAACAAACCTATATTTCATTAGGTTGACGACCGACAGGAGCTTATCCTTGGTCAGAAGAATTTTCTGGAATCCTTTTGTAACATATTGACAATGGATATGCATCTTAACTATGGCAAGAACATCGATAGACTGAGATTGAACCCCATCAATTTATAGCTACTGTTAACTAGATAATAATGATGCTAAGAGGCTAAATTGTTTAAGGGTTTTATGAATAGGGCTTAAATCTGGTTTGTGTTTGTATATGGACCAAGTTTATATTTGAAAAACATAACTGAAACAGTAGTCAAAACATGAGGAAGAAGTATTCATATTTTCTGTATTTTTCGTAACTTCTCGTCAAAAGTGACGTCATAAACTACCTTTGCTGTGTCACCACTCTGAGGGTATGAAAAGCATCCCTACTATATTCCAACCTCTTACTTTTTCAGACCATCAGATATAGAAGACGATGAATATAACGAGTTTTACAAATCAATGAGTAAAGATTTTGATGATCCAATGGCACACATCCATTTCACAGCTGAGGGAGAGGTCACATTTAAATCCATCCTGTACATCCCTAAAACAGCCCCAAATGAACTCTTCTCAAATTATGGCAAAACCATGGACCAAATTAAGGTAGGAATCCATGTCCTTGTGTGAACAAGTTTAGTAACTATCCTAACCTACATGTATCACAAACCCGCTTTTTATGCCCCAGTATTTTTATCCTCAAAAGAAGATTATAGATATAAAAGTAGTGCATTATAGATATAAAAGTAGTGCATTATAGATATAAAAGTATTGCATTATAGATATAAAAGTAGTGCATTATAGATATAAAAGGAGTGCGGAAGAAAGTCCAGCTGTGATCCTAGGAAACCACCATCCTGCCAACCATTCTACATAGGGCGGGCACTTGATAACAACAGAATATTTACATTTTCTGTTTTAATTTGGAACACTGTTGGATTTGAATCCTTGTTAAATTACTCAAAATTCTCCTTTTTCCACCTATGATGAGAATCCCCCAGATTTCATGATGTCTCTGAGTGTATCTGATTAGTCTTACTGAGGTGGTAATAACAGTAGGTTTTCCCAACAAAATTGTCCACATATGATTTTGGTGGCCTTGGTGGATCAGTGTACAAAGCAGGGGTCTGAAACAGGCCTACCATCAATGGATCAAATAAAAGTGTTCCCTTGATCACTTAACCTGGTGTCATATAATTGAAATATTCAGTGCGGTATAAAACATCAACCAGGCAATTAGATAGAAGAATGGCATTTTTTGGCGCTAGTGGAATAGTTATCTGGTTTGTGCAGGTTAGGTTTCACCCGATCGCTGTATGTGGAACAGTTGCCAGGTACTCGCTGTAGGTCGGGTTTCCTTCAGGCAAATAGCCTGGTTTCCTCCCCCATTTAACCATATATAAGTGAAATAATCGGAGTGTGACCAAAAACAATAAATAAATCTGAAGGTTGGGTTTTATTCTAACATGAGCACTTTTCCCCAACCCCTTCAAAACATTTAGGGGCCTTCGTGGCTCATTAGGTAGAGCGTTGGACGCTCAATCCGAACAGCCTTCCACCAATGGGTCGCGGGTTCGAATCCCACTCAGTCCAAAAATTGGAAAATTTTCTGACTGGGTTTTCACTCAAACGACTTATGTGGGATGGTTGCCAGTTACCAACGAAAGGCCGTGGGTTTCCTCCGGGCATAGAGCGCGGTTTTCTCTTACAATAAAACTGGCAACGCCGCCAATTAGGTGAAATAATCTTGAGCGCGGCGTAAAACACCAAACAATCAATCACGTTTTGACGTGTGTTAAATGTCAATTAATTTGGTGAATTGGTCATTTATTGTTCGTTGTTTAATTTTTTTCTGATTTTTATCAAACACTGCACATCGTTATTTTTCAGATGTATGTAAGACGTGTGTTTATCACTGATGATTTTGCAGATATGATGCCCAAATATCTTTCCTTTGTTCGGGGTGTGGTAAGTTATCAGATGAAATTTAGTTTCAGTTTTGTTTTTATAACTATTTTTAATTGGAACACAAGTGAACATTTGGTAAAAGTCCCGAATATCAATGTTTTTATGATATTTAAAGTTACCTAAAAAAAAACACGCGCCAACATTTTAATTTGTTACACCGTAATTTATCCATATGAATAAGCTTGATTGTGATGTAAAACATTAATCAACCCACCTATGATGAGAATTCCCCAGATTTCATGATTTCACTGAGTGTATCTGATTAGTCTTACTGAGGTGGTGTTATTTTATAGCAATAGTTTTCTCTACATTGTATATGGCACTTAAACCAATTTAAGTTAACGGTTTTGTACAAACTTTCTGAAGACTTTAACAATAGGACTTGCATCAGGAACTCTCGTTTATTAAAGGGACAAGAGCTGTGGCTCGGTCAGTTAGAGTGATAGTCCTGCACAGACCTTCCATCAATGTGGCGTGGGCTCAACACTCAAACAAAATAAAAATTCTGATCACTATGTGCCAGAGTAGCCAGGTACTCCCCGAAGATCGAGGGTTTCCTCTGGGCAAAGATCCTGGTTACCTCCCCTACTGAACCTGCAACGACGGCATATAATTGATATAGCTTGAGTAAAACATCAATCAATCCTTATCCTACAGCATGTTTTAATTCTTTCTAGGTTGACTCTGATGACCTTCCTCTCAACGTCTCCAGAGAAACACTACAACAGCACAAACTTCTCAAGGTCATCAAGAAAAAACTGGTCAGAAAAACTTTAGACATGATCAAAAAGATTCCCAAGGATGAGTATGAAAAATTCTGGAAGGAATACAGTACTGCGTGAGTAATTGTTCCTTGGTCTCTTAAGGAATCCAAATTAGCCAGCTGTAACTTTCTGGCCAAAGCTCAACAGGAGACATGGTTTCATTGCCCGTTTTATCTGGAAGAGTTGCCAGGTACTTGGCCACAGGTCCAGGGTTTCCTCCGAGCAAAGATTCTGCTTTCCTCCTGCACTAAATGCTGATAATGCTGATGTTAAGTGAAATAATCTTGAGTGTGGCGTAAAACATAAATCATTTTCTGTTTATTATTATTCTCGGACTTTGTGTCTGAAAAAATGGCAGAAATTCCTAGGACTGACCTTTGGTTGACCTTGAACTGAAACTAAATTTTATGTTCGAGAAAGTCGCCTGCCATATATTCACAGAATGAAAGACACCTTGGACGAGGCAATTCTGCCACTGAAAGAAAAAATATCTGCCACAAGTGTTTTGGCAAAAATGTGCTGTTTAAATTGTCCTTAAATTAAACTCTGTCTTTATTTCCACAGTATTAAACTGGGTGTAATTGAAGACCACTCTAACAGAACTCGTCTGGCAAAACTTCTCAAATTCTACTCTTCAAACTCGGATACGGAGCAAACTTCACTCGCAGATTATGTGGAGAGAATGAAGGAAAAGCAAGAAGCTATTTACTTTGTAGCTGGAACAAGTAGAAAAGAGGTTTGTACAAACATTTCGCTCCACTATAATTGTCATTAAGAATGAAGTATTTAGTAACCAAAGCAAAATTAATTCACTCATCTATCTGTACATGTTATGTTAAATCACTATTTTTTCATGTACTTCAAAATCGAGCAGAAGTGAATTTTTCACCTGATTGTCGTATGTGGAAAAGTTGCCTTGTACTCACCGAAGGTCTGGTTTACCCCAGGCAAAGACCCCAGTTTCCTTTCCCCCATTAAACCTGGCAATGTCGCCATATAAGTGAAATAATCTTGAGTGCAGCTTAAAACATCAATCAATGGATGTCAATCCTTAACATTTAGGTTATTGAAGTTGAGTGATATTTGTTCTGTGTTTGTATTGTGACTACAGGTGGAAACCTCCCCATTTCTGGAAACCTTGTTGAAAAAAGGCTATGAAGTTCTATATCTAGTTGAACCTGTGGATGAGTACACAATACAATCACTGCCAGAGTTTGAAGGGAAAAAATTACAGAATGTCGCCAAAGAAGGTCTGAAAATTTCTGACGGCGAGAAAGCCAAGCAAAGACAGGAAGCCCGAGAAAAGGAATATGAAACCCTAATCACATGGCTGAAGGAAGATGCTTTGAAGGATCAGATCGAAAAAGCCACAGTATCTGAGCGCCTCGATCAGTCTCCATGTGCCCTAGTGGCTAGTCAGTTTGGTTGGTCTGGTAACATGGAAAGAATCATGAAAGCTCAAGCTTACGCTAAGGCACAGGATCCCAGTCAACAGTGAGTAGACACACATTTCTGACTGTCCTTGAGTTACGGTGTGTTTGGCAGGTGGTTACTGCATGTTATTTTCACTTTGTCGCCTTCACATTGCTGTAAATAGCTCCGATGTTAAGAGTACCAAAGATTAGATTTATTTTGAATTTGCGTTATGCAGAAAATGACCAAATTGTCCAGGATTTTACCAAAAACTTGTCAGTTTCCTGTGCTCTCGAAAAGTCAGCTTACTAATGCAAAAGTTTTGACTGATATATATACAGAACAATAAAATAGGTTTAGGTTGTTTTTTGTTTTTTTACATCATATGGCCTAGGTTTCTTCCTTTGTAAATATACTGAAGGATACCAAACCAAATTCAATCTTCTCATCTCCAAATTATTTTTGAGATTTATTTTTACTGCCCTTTGTTTACTATTTCTATAAAGTTTTGATCCTAGTATCCACCTATGATGAGAATCCCCCAGATTTCATGATGTCTCTGAGTGTATCTGATTAGTCTTACTGAGGTGGAATTGTTCATGTATGTTTGTTAGTGATAATTAGTGATAATCTGCAAGCTTAAAGCTTGAAATAATCTTGAGCGGGGCCGGGGCGTAAAACTAAAATTAAGCAGCCAAATGATTGCATTATTTCATCTTGACTTTATTATTCCCAGGTTTTATGCTAACCAGAAGAAAACTTTAGAAATCAACCCACGCCATCCACTTATCAAGGAATTAAAAGCAAGAGTTGAGGTAAATTTACCTTCTTTACACATTTTCAAGTGGTAAAAAGGGTTCAAATTGGACTCTTATTCATTGTTTGGAAAATTCTGTTTTCTTATCCAGACTGTTTTTGATGGATAATGTTTTCACATTGCATGCCAATTGGGCATCAGGTTCGCTGGCCATCAAAGCAGTTTGCTTCTTCAGTCAACTCTGACATAGGTGAAAAAATCTGAAGATGAAATAGAATATTGAGCTTAAAAATCTTTACCAGAGTTGTTGGTAAATTACAACATTAGCTGATAATCAATGTCATGAAGTCTGAAGTTTGTAACATAGTATACACAAACCTTCCACATGCCTTATGTGTGGTACTGGTGGTTGTCCTGTACCATAGGGAGATTCCCCCGATCAAAGAGCAGAGTTTCTGCTCTCACTAGTCCATATAAGGGAGATAATCTGGACTTAATGTCAATGCGTAATGCATCAACCAATGAGCCTTAAGTTGATGTCTTGTCAGGATTCTAATGTAAGGTGGTGTTTAAATCTGGCTTTATGTTCAGTTCCAAGCAGCTGTCCAAACACAACCAGATAGGTAATAAATCTGAGGCTTTATTGGTGTCGGAGATGAGAACCTGTTAATCAATGTAATCATAAATAACAAAGGGGGATAACTGTGAACCTCTTAATCAATGTAATCATAAATAAAGGGGGATAACTGTGAACCTCTTAATCAATGTAATCATGAATGAAGGGGGATAACTGTGAACCTCAATCAATGTAATAGTAAATAACAAAGGGGGATAACTGTGAACCTCTTAATGTAATCATAAATAACAAAGGGGGATAACTGTGAACCTCTTAATGTAATCATAAATAACAAAGGGGGATAACTGTGAACCTCTTAATGTAATCATAAATAGCAAAGGGGGATAACTGTGAACCTCTTAATGTAATCATAAATAACAAAGGGGGATAACTGTTGTTTCAGGCTAACAAAGAAGATCCGGCAGCTAAAGACCTTGCTGTGGTAATGTTTGAGACGGCTACTATGAGGTCCGGATTCATGGTTCCAGATTCTACTGGATTCGCTGAGCGAGTTGAACGCATGATGCGAATGAGCCTGGATATACCACTTGACGCTCCCGTAAGTCTGAAAATTGATTTGACTCACTTTACCCTAGGGGTATATTTCTCCAAACCCCCCCCCCCCCCTCCCACCCACACACACACAACAATGTTAAGAGCAGAGCTAAGTTAATATATTTCATGGCAATAAAGAATATTTTAATTCAATTTAAGCATGGAAATTTGTTCAGTATCCCAATACACATCTGATGGTCAAAATAAGGCTACAGTTAGTTAAATTTCATTGGGTGCTCCTTTTTTTTTCTTTACATTTACTGGTACAGCACTTCATTTTAATGAAATATTAAAAAAACCTTTACATAGAGTTTTGGTTAGCGCAGCTTCATGTTCTCAACGGCTTCCTCTTTCCTCCTACGTTATAACTTGTCCTTAGACTGTGGTTGATTTTTCGAGCTTAATCTGCAGTAATTAAATGTTTAGGTTGAAGAAGAGCCTGAAATAGAGGAAGATGAAGTTGCTAGTGAGGAAGTCGATGATGATGAGGGTGAGGTTGATGCTGATGATACAAACGATATTGATGACACCGAAGAAAAGGTAGGGCCAATTATCTCAAATTTCAAACACAATTTTCTTATTCTGGCATCCGTTGTCCGGTTTGATAAAGTGTTTGTTAAATTGATTTGTTTGTTCTTTTTTGGACTTGAAATCTTTACAAAATTATTTGAAATGCTATTTATGCATGATTAATTTACTTAAAAAGCTATTAATTATAAAATTATTAAAATTCAAAAATATATCACTGCAAAGTATTATTTGAAACACAGGTGATGGTTGCACTGGTTATAGGAAATTAAGCAAATATATATTTTATTTACAATACTTTATTATAGACTAACATCTCAATTTAATATTTTTTTTAATTTTATTTTCTAAAAAAAAAAATTAGCGACCATGTCTTCTAAGAATACCAAAAGTTTTAAAAGTGCATGAGTAGATACATTTTTTGAGGTCATTTGAATGATGTGATTTGAATTTCTGATTTGTCGCCTGGTTTTTGAATTTTCAAGGATTTGTGTTGTGACTGTGCATATTCCTCAGTTTGTACGTTTTTGTTGCATCCCAGGTTTTCATAACATTTGCTTTTGCACATTCCCATTTTATTCCCAGTTCCATAGCCATTGCTTGTGTTTTTCATTTTCAAGCACAACTTTTATTAAAGTGACCATTGAAATCTACGACTGGATATATTTATATACACAAATGTATATGGAACCTTCTTGCTCACAACACATTTCCATGGAAACTGAAAAGCCACAGTGAATCGTAACAATTTTTTTTGGAAGTAATTTGAGACAATTTTTTTGTTCTGTTTTTTTTTACAGACGGATCCTAAAGACGAATTGTAACACACAGATCCTTAGTGTTGATTTTTAAAAATATATTTTATTTTTTTTTGTATATAATTTTTTAAAATGCTGTGGATTCTCGTTTTTGGTCCTTTTTTTATTCGGCTGCCAAAGAAATCCATCGGCCTCATTTTTCATTTTCTCGGGATGTCTCCAGCCTGTGTGTAGTACATCATTGAAAGAAAATATTTCATTGTCATCTCATTTAAGTTTTTTTTTTTTTTTGTCTCGGTTTTTTAAAAAAAAGACTTAAGCCTTCAAAATTTGTTAATGATAAATTTTATCTTTTATAGACTAAAAAGCTCTAGTGGTTTAAATCTCAAGTTTAGTTTACCTAATGAAATCAAATAACTGTTAACCCTTTCACACGGTATGGCATATATGTATATATATATATTTAAAATGACTACTTTCTAACATTGAATTGTTACACACATATTGGCCAAGCTGTATCTGTTCACATAACACCTGCTAAAGTAATTCATTATACAAAACATAGCGATGCTCAAAAAAAGCTTATGTCCGTGATTATATTTATGAACTTGTTAAAGGTTTTGCTAAGCATCTCACCATTGTGCTAATAAATATAAATGTATAAGTTAATTCTAACCCTGACTTGGTTATCCTTTCTCCTGATTGATTTCTGTAAGCATCATGGTGTGCAGTGTTAAATGGATTTCTGCAAGGTATGTTAAACTGTCTACGACATCTCCTCAGATGAAAGCAAAGAAAATCTTTTTTGTATGAAATTGTCAGAGTACACACAATGTAGATTCTCTGTTGGTCAAGATCTTGTCAATTTACAATTTTGTCCCCCGCCATGAAGTGGAGAGGAGACCTGGAAATTCTCTGCATCCTTTTTATACGCCCGACTTCAAAAGTCGGTCGTATTATGGTATCACCAGCATTGTCCGGCCCGGATTCCCTTCCGCTCCACAACTTGAAGAGTTTTGATCTAATCTTTACAATTCTTTCACAACATATACTGTGTAGGTAGAAGGTGTGTCATGAACCATTAAGAACATTGTCCATTGCATAATATGGCTTCTACATTGGATTATTCTGTCTTAGTCTAAATCTTCGTTCCCTTCCGCTCCATAACTTGAAGAGTTTTGATCCGATCTTGACAATTCTTTCAGAGTATATACCTTATGTGCAGACGGTCTGTCGTGTACCATTTCTGACTTCACCCGTTGCATGATATGGCAGCCATATAGGATTATGTAATAATGGGTTGTTCAAAAGTTTATTAGATTTAATACCGGTCTAAATGACGTCTCGTAACAAAGAAATTCAATTGTTACGTTACTAAGTTATACCGGTATTAAGTCTAATACACTTTTGAACAACCGGCCGATGTTTAATATATATATATTAATATGTATATATCAATGCTTTTTTGAGTACACTTGGTCCAGAGTAATACTGGAAGCCAATTAATTTATACATTCTGAGACTGTTTTCTTGGTTAGTTTAATGTGCGCTATAATAACCAAAAAAGACCTTTTCCCACTTTATTACCCATCTGGTATTTATCAGAGTGGCTGTTTAAATAGAGATAAGGGGACAATGACATCCACTGAAATGGGCACACAAGGTTTGTATGTTTACACACAATCATATCAGTGGTCAGCCTGAAGATTGTTTGCTTTGTAATGAAACTATTACAGCCAAGTCCAATAGAACAGTGTCCTAGTCACAACTGTTAAAATTCAAGAATTGTAAGCTATTGTAAATATTGATTGCTCCTTCCCAATTATGGAACATAACAGCAATGTCAAAACAGCCACAATATTGCAGTTTTTGCAATTAAAATGTGATTCAATTTACCTGAACAGATCACATATGTGTACCACAAAGTACTGGTATTTAGTTGCAGCTTTATCAAATTCAGAAAAGAAAAACTTCTAATGTGAACAAGAATTTCGAATTGATGAAATTACAACAAATGTTATATTAAATGTAAAGTTGTTAATCATAGCGGTTCGACTTTGCCACTGCGGGCGTATGTTGAGTTTACTAAAACTCTTGTTTCCATCTGTCTCAGTGGCTCATAAGGTAGAGCGTTGGACGCTCAATCCGAACAGCCTTTCACCAATGAATCACGGGTTCGAATTCCACTGTGTCCAAAACAAAATGTGTGGGTTTCCTCCGAGCATAGAGCCTGATTTCCTCCCACAATAAAACTGGCCACGCCGCCATATAAGTGAAATAAGCTCCGCGTAAAACACCAAACCAAACAGTCTGTCCCACATCTTGTGTCTGTGAATGCCATATTTTCAAATAAGCGAAGAATAGACAATCTAGTCAACCAGGCTAATTGAGTCTCATTCTTCCATGTTACACCATGAGGTACTTGGTGTCGTCCTGTACGGTCTAAAGCCAACTTAAAATTACAATAACTTTCCTGCCATGAACGGCTGATTCACATTGGCTGCCTAATTCGTGTGAAATTGTTATTTGGTCTTATCTGTTTGGGGACACATTGTTTACATATCTTCTAACAGGTTTCTATAAGTTTGGATTTTTAAGGCATGAACTGTTCGAGCAATTTCTTTAAAATGGCATGAGCTGCCAAAATTCTTTTCATAATTTCTGATCGTCACCACAGTAAGAGGCTTTACAGGCCATCGAAAAACTAAATGATTGGCGTTGGAATGAGGAAAATCCATATAGTATGTGGCCTGTACGAACGAAAACGTGTTCGAAAAGTTAACAAAATTTAAGTAACCGGGATGACCATTCATTCATTGTAAGCCAAAGTTAGTTCAAAACAATGCTTTATCGTACATTTTCGAGAATAGAAGCATTCAAAAGCTTTTGAATTATACGTCATGAGAAAAATAGCCAATAATTATAACATTCTGTTTTAAAGTCATATCTATTTTGGCAGCTCATGCCACTTTAAACTGTTCGGGTACAAATCGACTGGGCTGATCCGCTTATATAAGATAGATGACAGCAATCATTTGACATTTAACTGGCAGAGCTTTCGTCTTTAATCTTTAAATCAAAATAATCTGTCATTTCACTGGAATCAATTTTTAAGAGAACTTGATTTGAGCTGTTGTGTGCAGAAGATCTATCATGGCGACCTCAAGTCTATGGAGGGGTCCAGGATCTAGCCGCAATAAATTCAGGAGTGCGTGGGCCTGCAAATAAGCATGTTTTCCTGGTGCCAATTTATATTAGTTAACAGCGGAAGGTCGTGGGTTTCCTCCGAGCACAGAGCCCGGTTTCCTCCCACAATAAAACTGGCAACGCCGCCATATAAGTGAAATAATCTTGAGCGCGGCGTAAAACACCAAACAATCAATCAATCAACCAATTTCTAATCGTTTGAGACTTTTATTCAAAAGTCTCAAACCCGAGAAAGTCCTCTTGAGTAATGGTATCGTTAACAAGACAACTGCTGAGCCAGCCATTTCGTTAACTCAAAAGTGCAATATGATGACAGCAGTTAGAAAGTCT
Organism: Lepidochitona cinerea; assembly: GCA_963971465.1. NCBI lineage: Eukaryota > Metazoa > Mollusca > Polyplacophora > Chitonida > Tonicellidae > Lepidochitona > Lepidochitona cinerea. Next base: position 24,302,056 of record OZ020557.1, read on the forward strand.
TCTTTCGAACTGCTCTACTTTGTAGAGATCCAGGGTCCTGTTTCATAAAGCGGCTTAGATGTATTTTTTTGCGTAACTTTCATACTAACGTATCTCTACAGTATGGGTTGCTATGGCAGTTACGTGAAAACTTACTCTACGCCGCTTTGTGAAACCGGGTCCTGTCATCTAAATCAAGGATCAGTGAGGTTTCCAACCTGAACCTATATAACGTATCTGCTTGCATGATGAAGAGAAATATCAAGTATGGCGGGACCGAAGATGTGGCAAATTGCTTGTATATCAACTCACTTCACACTGGATTTAAACTAAATTTGGGACAGGGCATGTGTCACTACTTTCGGCTTAGGAAGTAATATTGTTAACCTTAATAGTAGGCCTGACAGGAACACACTGCTGATAATGTATCTCTACTGAATAGAGGACTTTCACTTGTACCTTGTCCTAAATCATTTGATGGGACTTTTCTATTTGTAAATTGGTACATGTTATGGACTTCTCCAGAAGTTTAGGTTTGGCCGATATAGAGATTCAAGTGGGGTACGAAAGCCGTTTACATCTAAAATCGGTTACACGCCCCCTTTTCATAGAAAATAAGCGTAAGTCTTGGACTCTGTATCCAGGAAATTTGATGGTTTAACTATAGAAACAAACATAACCGTACTCATTCAGAATGTCTTGCCTAAAGTAAGCTAAGGGGAAAGCATAACATAGTTGATAAACAGTAGAATTCTTTCTCTTGAAGAAAAAGGCTGTCTTAATGAAAAACACCATGCTTTCTGGAATCTGACCATAAATCTAAAAACAGGGTCTTTCTATATTCTTCCCAAAATTCACAAACTCATTGAAAAATGGGCAAATGCCGCCAGGGTGTCCTATTATTTCAGGTTGTGGTAGTGAAAGTTATTGAATATCAGAGCTATTTGGTTGCTATCTAAACCTATAGCGAATTTGCATCCTAGCTTTATAAAAAATACTGATTTGTTGGCCAAATTGTCAGCGAAATCCATCCCACGGGATCTGATTTAGGTTACTCTGGATGTGGAGTCTATGTACACAAACATTGACATAGATTTGGCTCTTAAATCCATAAAACCAGCATTCCAAAGATAGCCTTACCACCTTCATCTGGAGAAAGACATTTTAGAATCGTAGGGACTTGATTTTGAATTCATTGGACATCTTTCAGCAAATTAAAGGATGCGCTATAGGAAAAACTTAGTCCTTTCTTTGCCGCCATTTTTATGGCTGAGTGAGAGAGGGATATACTTCACCTGTCACAAATGTCAAAGAAACTTTCATTTGCCTTCGGTATCTGGATGACATTTTTATTCCCTAAGGTTTCTACAAACAATAAAATATGACCCATTAAGACAAATTATTTCCTTCCCCATCTTCAGCGCTTGCTTCTCCTTTATTTCGTAGAACAATCTGGCAACAAATCTCAAATGGCAGAGGCCCTTAAAGGAGGAGAAAACAAATAAAACTGGCAAATGCACAAAACGGACGGCGAGTTTCCTTTTTCAATGGTACCATATACATATTTTTACGATTTTTTCCCACCGCACAGTCTTAAAGTGAAGTTATATAAAACCATTCGATTTCGACTGAGACCGACTTGCCTTCTTGGCCGCCATCATCACAACAGTGCTTAGGGGTGTGTCTCCTTCGGCCAATTAGTAGACGCATACCCAGCAACCCAAAGCGCACATGCGAGTGAAATTTGTCAACTTTCTTTGTCTGCCATTTGAGCCTAGGTTAATTTCTAGGCACACCTGTTTCCGGTCAATTTCTCGTTTTACAAATGGCGGCCCCCATCGTTTTTGTGACCCAATTTAAACATGTGCAATTTTCTGCATCACCCTAAAACGCAGGTAAGATTTACAGCTTAAAAATTGACACTCTTGAGGTGATTGTTCGTTACAATTTCATGTTGTTTATTTGTTTTCTCCTCTTTTAATTGCGCGACCTATGTGGGATGGTTGCCAGTTACCAACGGAAGGTCGTGGGTTTCCTCCAGGCATAGAGCCCGGTTTCCTCCCACACTAAAACTGACAAGGCCGCCATATAAGTGAAATAATCTTGAGCGCGGCGTAAAACACCGATCAATCAACCTTAATTACGACTCCTCTAACATCGTTTATGTTATGTGCAAAAAAGCCGCCAATCATTTATCTGGCAAAAGAATCGGACATACAGTGCCCATGGGAAAGCATTTTGATACCGCAGGTCATTCCGTTAAAGTGGCATGAGCTGCCAAAATGTTGATATTTTGCCCTTAAAACAGAATGTTGAAATTATCGGCTGTTGTTTTCAAGACCTGTAATTCAGAAGCTTTTGAATGCTTCTAGTCTCGAGAATATACGATAACGTATTGTTTTGAACTAACTTTGGCTTAGAATGAATGAATGGTCGTCCCGGTTATTTAAATTTTGTTTACTTTTCGAACCCTATTCCGGTTCGTATGGGCCACATACTGTATGGATTTTCCTCATTCCAACGCTAATCATTTAGTTTTTCGATGGCCTTCAAAGCCCCTTACTGTCGTGACGATCATAATTTATGAAAAAAAGGGTGAATTTTGGCAGCTCATGCCACTTTAAGGACTATTTGTAATCCTGCATATTGAAATAATCCCTCTCTTCACTTATCCGGCAGATACCAAACACCAATGTTTGAAAACTTTTTGGATTGAAAAATTACAAACCGTTAACCCTTTGGTTTTGAACTTGGAGAAATGTGGCCCAGATTATAAAAGAAAAATACAAACTGCTTCAGAGTAAAATGGCTCGACCTCTGAGCCAACGGCCATCATTGCTTGTAAAAATAACAAGATCTATAAGTCAGCACTAAATACCCTTGTCTGTCTTCTACATATAGCAACCAATTAACATATTTTCATTTTCTTTTCCATAACCATATTTTGATCAATTTAACTTTACCTGACTTTTTACCATAGCTGAAGATCCGTACAACTTTCTCAACATATAACGAACTATTTTAGAAAAAAAATTCGGACCGTCCGTATGTCTTCAACCTAATCAAATAGCACGGGTTTCGGTTTATTCAACAACCTATGACTGGGTAAAAAGGTCTAAATGACACACACTCCTTTTTAACATAATTAGAAACTTGTCTCCTAGTATTTTAGGGGTCCTCCGTGGCTCAGTAGGTAGAGCGTTGGACGCTCAATCCGAACAGCCTTCCACCAATGGGTCGCGGGTTCGAATCGAATTTTCTGACTGGGTTTTCACTCGAGCGACCTATGTGGGATGGTTGCCAGTTACCACCGGAAGGTCGTGGGTTTCCTCCGGGCATAGAGCCCGGTTTCCTCCCACAATAAAACTGCAACGATGTATCAGAATACCAGTATGGTTTCTTGCCTGGCAAGTTGACTGTATTTCAGTTGCTCGACATTTATTTCGATTTGGTTAAAGCCCTCGACGAAGGCAAGGAAGTACAATTTCTGTTCTTTGATATATCGAAAGCATTCGATCGTGTTTGGTACCCTGGCCTATTGGTAAAACTCTCAAATTTTGGAATGAATGCAAACATGCTGCAATGGTTCTCTTCCTATTTGAAAAATCGTAAACAACGAGTTGTTCTTGACGGTTGTAGCTCTAATCTAAATGAATTATCAGCTGGAGTGCCCCAAGGTTCGGTGTTGGGACCACTCTTATTTATTATTTTTATCAACGGCATACCACGATCTGTTATCAATAATATCCGTCTATTCGCGGATGATACAACCTTATATATTGTTTCTGAAGACCTGACACAGCCCGACGTATCTTTGTCCATTAACCGAGACTTGCAATCTATTCAAACATGGGCTGACCAATGGCATGTTCGGTTTAATGCAGCTAAAACCAAGGCATTGCTATATTCTCGACGCCGTGAGCCGTCGGCAATTAGTATTAGATTCATGGGCAATAATATTGATACATCAGAAACTCATAAATACTTAGGTTTGACTTTTAATCATTGTGGGAATTGGCCTTATCATATTGATAATTTGATTACATCTTCAAACTTGAAAATCTCACTATTTCGTGGAATGAAATATCGCCTTAGCAGAAAATCACTTGAAATTATGTTCAAAAGTTTTATTCGCCCCTGCTTTGAGTATGCAGACATCGTATGGGATAACATTTTGGACTACCAGATAAATACATTGGAGCTTCTTCAAAAAGAATGTCTCCGGGTAATCACGGGTCTGATTAGGAGGGCCGCCAGTTCACTTCTTTATGAAGAGTCTGGGTTTTGCACACTTAGGCAGCGGCGAAAAATACATCGTTTGAGTGCGTTTCACCAAATAATCACTGATAAAACTAATTTGAGTCTTTATAAAAAATTACCAGAGAGAGTGTCAACAAGGAATCCCTACCCTCAAAGATCTAATAACACTTATACTACTTTTTTATGTACACAGCTACTTTCAGCCAATCTTATTTTCCGACATCTGTTCGTGAGTGGAATTGCTTACCGGATAACATAACAAATATTTCAAATACCAAAGAATTCAAATCTAAAATACTCCAGATGTACAGTCAACCCAGACCTCCATCATGGTACTACATCGGCGATCGGCTGTCTGACATTATTCTCTGCCGGATGAGAAATGGTTGCAGTTCCCTGCATGATGATCTCTTCAATAATTTCATTTCTGATTCACCCAACTGTTCCTGTGGACATGCATCAGAGACGGCTGAACACTATTTACTATTTTGCCCTATGTTCAACCTCCAGCGACAAGAAATGATGGAATCTATTCGCCTCACTGGATATATTGAGCCAGTTAGTGCTACTATCTTGTTATACGGTTCTTCGATTGAACTCTGCAAATCCCAAAATACTGACATTACTTTATCTGTATGTACATTCATTTCATCATCTAAGCGCTTCCATTGAAGTCCTATCCAAACAGACCATGCCTGCCCTGCCCGACCAGTAACTCAATTCTGAACGCATTATATTCTTGTCAATATACACGAAATATGTGCTATGCTTATGTTCTAATTTAACTTAGCTCTCATTTGCAGCTTTTGGATCTTCGATATGTTTTTGATATATTTAATTTTTGTCTCATCATTAACAATTCACACACTAAGCTGTACATAGTATAAGCCTCTGGTTTAAAGTGTACAATGTCTATTGAAAATAAACATGTTTAGAAAAAAAAAACTGGCAACGCCGCCCTATAAGTGAAATAATCTTAAGTGCTGCGTATAAAAAACCAAACAATCAATCTTAAATGGTGGGGGGCCTCGGTGGTCCAGTGGGCTAGTGGTCGTCCCTCAGTCCAACACAGACCTTCCATCAATGCGGCGCGGGTCCGAATCACTCAGACCAAATAACAATTTTTGAGTTGTTTTTTAGACCACCATGATCTCATGGTGGTCTTATCAAATCGCTTTTTGTCCGTGGTCCGTCGTCTGTCGTCCGTCGTCCGGTGTCTGTAAACTTTTCTTGTGATCGCGATTCCAAGAGAACTACTGGTCGGATTTTCGTCAAATTTTACAGACATGTTCCCCTTATGGTCTAGTTGTGCAACATCTATTTTTTTTAGCTCATTTGCATATTAAAATGGCCGCTGGCGGCCATTTTATGATTTTTACCTACATAGTTTGTGATCGCGGAATCTAGAAATCCACCAGGCCGATCTTGATGAAAAGTTTTTATATTGGTTCCCCATATGGTCTAGTTGTGCAACATCTATTTTTCTAAGCTCATTTGCATATTAAAATGGCCGCTAGGCGACCATTTTGTTTTTCTATTTTTTATCGCTTTTCTCTCTTGTGACCGCGATTCCAAGAGAAGTCCTAGTCGGATCTTCTTTAAACTTCACACGCACGTTCCTCCTATGGTCTAGTTGTGCAACATCTAGTTTGTTTGCTCATTTGCATATTAAAATGGCCGCTGGCGGTCATTTTGTGGTTTTTCCCTACATAGTTTGTGATCGCGGAATCTAGAAATCCACCAGGCCGATATTGATGAAATGTTTTTGTATTGGTTCCCCATATGGTCTAGTTGTGCTACATCTATTTTTTTGAGCTGATTTGCATATTAAAATGGCCACTAGGCGACCATTTTGTTTTTTCTATTTTTTATCGCTTTTCTCTATTGTGGCCGCGATTCCAAGAGAAGTCCTATTCGGATCTTCTTTAAATTTCACACGCACGTTCCTCCTATGGTCTAGTTGTGCAACATGTATTTCTTTTGCTCATTTGCATATCAAAATGGCCGCTAGGCGAACATTTTGTTTTTCTACTTTTTATCACTTTTCTCCTAAAGTAATGAGAGGATCTTCGTAAAACTTTGTGGCCTCGTTGCGTACTATGTACTTTTTTGTTCATTTGCATATTAAAATGGCTGCTGGGCGACCATTTTGTTTTTCTTTTTTTTGTCACTTTTCTCCTAAAGTAAAGAAAGGCTAGGATTTTCATAAACTAATTTACGCATGTTTGCCCTATGGTCTCGTTGCGCACTACTTTTGTGCTCATTTGCATATTCAAAATGGCGGCCACTGGCCATTATTTTTTTATCACTGTTCTTAAGTAATGAAAGGATGTTCGTAAAATGTTATACGCATGTTAACCCTATGGCCTTGTTATGCACTCGCTGCTCTTTTGCATATTCAAAATGGCGGCCGGTAGCTTTTTCTGTGATTTCTATCTACATAGTTTGTGATCGCGGACTCAACAAAACTACCAGGCGGATCTTGATGAATTTTTTTTTGTGTTGCTTCCTCATATGGTCAAGTTATGCAACATGTATTCTTTTCGTCGTTGACGTTTTCATTTAACACATTCGGTACCGCTGTCGCCATTTGGCGTTAGAGTGCTAGCCTGCTTCATTACCGAAGACATCGTAGACCTATGGCGACAGCAGAAAAGTCGGCTAAACCCCACTGACGCCGTATGGTTATTTTTTCTTACAACTTCAACTGATTTTGAAAATGCACAAATAAAATCACATGTTGCATCTGTTGGCTGCTTTGCGTTTTGTTTTGTCAATCTTCGAATACGGTTAAAGAGGTTTTATTTACTTTAAAGGACGCGCAATTCACTGATAACTTCCAACTTGTCTAGGTGAGAACGGACACTTCAAGCATACGTATATAACAAGAAAATGTTAAATTTGACAATAAAAGCTTGTGGAATTCCTTATATTTACAGCTTCAGATCTTAATATATATTTTCCTTGTCTCCAATATACTGACAGTGAGTGAGATATTTAAATATCTATGATTAAAAAGTGCTAAAATCGGGTGGTGAAATTAGCTAGTGCGAGTTCCCGCTGTCAATCACAGGGCCCCTACCAGGCATTTTAAAAGCATGGCCCAGTTAAAGACAAATAAGCTATGTTTGGCACTGAGGACGTTATTTTGGAATTTCCTAGTCCAGAGTAGTGGAAAAAAGGCATTTATCGGAGCTTTATTAAACCTCAGAGTGAAATTGCAACCCTCGTGTCATTTTAAAACGTATCAAAATCGACTCCTTTCAGATTTCCAAGGGCGACTATAAGAAACAGAACTTTATATTATCTATGCATGTTGCCGGCCGCCACGGCTTGTTCGAAGTCGGTAAAATGGCCTTCTCGAATTTGGATTTTAAACGCCTAAATTCTTTCCAAAAATGTAACAATAATAAATATTTTTAAAAGAGAGTGTTCCCTAAGACACTTAAGAAGATCCATATTATATTTTTGGGAGTTTGAAAGGAAGGAATATTTCAAAATGAAATGAAATACACGGCAACGTACAATCACTATTTTGCCGATCGAATTTGCATTCAGGCAGCTATGTACAGCAACTGACTTCGCAATTGTAAATGCTATTTACCAATAAAGTAACTGAAATGTTTTTATTCAATCATATATTTATATCAAATCGTGCATGAAGATTTTTTTATAAGTTCACTAATTTCTGAACGAATCGGGACATTTTTTGCCATTAATTTTTAAACTGACTTTCGTCATGTTTAAATTTTTACTCATCAGACGAGTGATACGTCGCCCGTTCTTCACTTTTCACGGGCTATTTTTGACAGATATACATTATCTTTTGATTTGTAAACAAACACGCAATGCATCTTGGTAACATGTGTACAATCGTTTTGGATTTTGTAAATTTTAATTGTGTACAGGACTCAAACAAGCGATATCACTGACTGGCCTGTGTGCAAGTACATATAGATATAGCTCCGGTAAGTAGCGTTAATGTGCGGCCTCCTTGAAGAAAGTTGGTTTTGAGTTTTCAGATAACAGCCACTATCTACCGAAGAAACTTTGTTCTTGTCCAGCCACCCACCAACTGAAGAAATAAATTTCACATATCAAATTTGCGATCCGTTTATAAGCAGCCGCACTTTCTGATAGTGTTCTATGGTGGGCTAAGATCAGTTCACTGATCTCTTGTTTTTCACTCGGTCGAAGGGTTGCCAGGTGTGGCGCAACACATCAATCTGACAATCAATCTTTAATGGTGACGCGGAGTCTAAACAAAACAGATGGTGTCGTACGGTATGTTAGTAAGTTTGGACGAAACGAAAGTTTATATCTTCATTACCTTCCGCTCCATAACTTGAGTTTTGATCCAATCTTTACAATTTTTTCACAGCATATACCCGTTGTGTAGATGGTGTGTTGTCGGCCATTTATGAATATCCGGTTACATAATTCGGCATCTATATTAGATTATGTAATATTCTGTTTTAGTCGATATCATCTTTAGTTTTTACCTGATCTTGACAATTGTTTCAGTGTAAATATAAGTTATGGGTAGATTGTTTGTCTGGAACCATTTAAGACATCACTGGTTTTATAATACAGCATCCATTTTAGATTATGTAATATTCCCTTTTAGCCCATATCTACTTTAGTTTTGACCAGATCCTGACAATTTTTAGAGTATATATACCTAAGGAGTAGATGGTGTGTCGGGAACAATTTAGGATATCGTTGGTTACATGATAAGGCATATATGTTTATCGAATAGAGAAATGAAAATCTTATGAACATAGGAATTCAATTACTGGAATTTAAACAAATAGGTTCTATAATGTAGATTACTCAGTCATAGCGGAGGGCGTATGTTGAGTTTACTAAAACTCGTGATAATATTACCGACGTTGAGGTCACCTAAAAAAATTCTGAGTAAAGATTTGTCTCCCTTATTCTCTCACTCTTGCGGCGGGGCAGTCTGCGCTTTTTATACGGTAAATCACCGTATTTTTGGGCTGACTACAAACGGCGTCGCCAGTACAGATCAAAATATTTTTTCTACAAACGAAAAAATAAAATAAAAACAATCATAAATATATTAAATGTTTTATTATTTAGAAAGATATTTGTTTATATATTTTATTTAGCCTGGTAAACCACATGTTGTAGACTGACGCAGTTTCGGTATACCTATCAGGAATCCTCCAATACTTCAACTATATAACTGATCGAGGCTGAAAGTTAACAAACCGAGTGTTTCGGTCCCTTACATTATCACAGGGACTCTTTTGTGGGGCCCTTAAGAGGATATGGAAATTGTACGTTTCACGGCTACCTTGTTGGTCGCCACATTAAAAATTATCTGCAGTTTATCGGAGGGTATTTCACGAACGTAAATCCCCGAAGTTTCAGAGTGGTCGCGGGGTTAAAGATGGCATAAAACCGATGAACTATATACGTGGAATAGAGGTCACGTGGTATTTGATGTGCATCGCACGCCGCCATCTCTAGGAGATGATGCAGTATCGATCCAGATTGGTCATGCACGTGCTCATCACTCAGCAATGGCGGCGGTTTTTACAAAGTCAGATCCAAACCAGCCAATTAGACGTGTCCCGTCCACGTTTTTAGTTCCTTGCGTAAAACCTCCTCTTTTGTGTATCGGTAATATAGTTACCAAGAAACTTTGACATTGATGCCTGTTTTGTGAAATTGTGCTGTGATTTGTGCTTGACAAATTTCCATATTATACCTGCACTTATAAAAACTTACACCCACGCATGCTTCTTACAATTAGGAATGCAAATAAACTATAGGCTACTAAGTAAACTTTTTTCCATTAATAATATGTTTGGGAATATATGTATTTGCTTGATGAATTAGGGCATCGTCGGATACCCACGGAAAAGTATATATTTACTGCTATGTAGCAAGAGGTTCATCAACTTTATGGTTTTCAGACTTCACGAGTTACCTGATAGCTGGTTCCCATCCTAAAATTTGACTATTTGAACTACGTGAATCTACTAATCGAACTAAGTGATAGACTCTCAAGTCAGATTTTCGCGCGTGTCTTCCCACATTTAATTGGGTGTTTTGACTGTCTCTTTATTTTCATGGACCAAGATTATCCTCAGTCACCAATTACATGAACGTATATAATGATCGCTGGTTCCGACATTTTGTTTTTTTTACTTTTTCAGCATATAGGTAAATGAGTGGGTGGGGTCTCTAAAAAAATGTCTAGTAACAACGGAAGTATAGTATTCCTTACATATTTCATTTTTGTTATCTTCACATAGGATTTTAAATTGGCGCTAAATTCGTTGGAAATACACGTACACAACCTTTAAAGTCACATGAGCTGCCAAAATACAGTGTATTTTCTCCGTAAACCAAAATTTGGAAATTATCGGCTATTTTTTCTCAATGTTCAAATTTGAAGCTTTTTTGTCATTTATGCATAAAACAAATGAACGCTCGTTCCGGTTATTTCAATTTTGTTTAACTATTTTGCTTTGTGCAAACCACATACTATGGATTTTCCTCGTCTCAACGTCGATTTTTTTAAAACCCTCATTGTTTTGACAATTAAAATTTAGGAAAATATAGCTCATGCTAATTTAAAAACAGCGGAGCACACAAGTGGTGGGACTCGGTCACGCCCATCTCCAAATCGTTCAATCCTGCCAAATTATTGAATGAATGGATGGATGAATGTTTATTGAAGGCTTAGACATAGGAGCCTCCCACCATAACAAAACAAAATACACAATCACAATATTAACAATGGTGTCATGGAGACAGAAAGTATACACATATAGAAAAAAGTTGCTTGTAAGTATAAAACGAGTCCATCTGGCTTCACAGGGCGAACATATTGAAGAAAAAATGTCTGAGTGTGGAGAACACATCAATGGAACAGAAGGCCAATAGCGCGTATAGCCTCCATTAGCTTCCCATCTGCGTTTCATCCCTCCAGTGAGACGTCGGATCTGTTGAAGGGATAACTGCGCGGGTTTGAATCCTTTAAAGCACATTTGGTATAGGACTTTTTATTTTACAAGTGCGATAGCCTATATACCCACGAAGGTAATTTCTAACCACTTTTTTTTTCTCCAAGGATTTTGTCAAACTGTTATCTCAATACTTTGGTATTGGAACTCTGGAATCTATTTCAGAATTGGGGTTGAAAATAAAACCCTTTCTTAAATCGAATTATTTTAAAACAATATGATGGACACCACCAGAGCAAAATCAAGGTAAACAAGTCACCGTCCAACTCAAAACTATGAATGAAGCCTATTTATTTTTCGGCAATTGTCATCTCGGGTAGGAGCTGGACTTTACCAGGACTCTATATTCATGCTTCAAGATTGTTGATTGATGTAACGTCCGATAACATTTAATGTAGTTTGACTCGTTAAACGGTAAATCACCGTATTTTTGGGCTGAATAAAAATGGCGTCGAAAGTAAATATCAAAATGTTTTACTACAGACGAAAAAATAAAATAAAAATAATTATAAATTTAATAAATGCTAATATCATTTAGAAAGATATTTGTTTATATATTATATTCAGCCCGGTAAAGCACATGTTGAGTAACGCAAAGAAGAGACGCAGTTTCGGTACATTCCAGGAATCCTCCAATACTTCAATTATAAAACTGATCGCGCCTGAAAGTTAACAGAGTATTTCGGTCCCTTACATTATCACGAGGACACTTTCGATGGGCCCTAAAGAGGATATGGAAATTGTACCTATTTGGTCGCCATATTCAAAATGACCTGCAGTCTATCAGAGAGTATTTCACGCACGTAAATCCCCGAAGTTATCAGAGTGGGTAGGCATATGGAGGGGACGAAGATTTTTACTTGGCTCGGGGGGAAGTATGCACTAGGCATAAACCGACCCGATAACTGACTGTACGTAAAAATTGCATCAGCTGGAAAAATGTAGATTTTTATTTGAATGTGCAGTAATAATAAAGAATAAGCTCCATAACCCACTTGCATAGTTATAGAGCTTTGGTTATATTTGATCAAATCCTTAAGTATCTTCTTCTTTAAGAGGCATTTAGAAGTTGAGGTAACAATATTAAATTAACAGATTTTCATCATGGAGACGCGGCAATTAGATGCTTGATAACGGCACTAGAATCTGGACCGAAACGTTGCAATCCATAAACCTCTTGAGTTAATATTCTTAAAGGGGCATGAGCTGCCAAAATGTTGATATTTTGACGTTAAAACAGAATGTTGAAATTATCGGTTATTTATCTCAAGACGTATAATTCAGAAGCTTTTTAGTGCTTCTAGTCTCGAGAATGTATGATAAAGTATAGCTTTGATCTAACTTTGACTTAGAATGAATGAATGGTCGTCCCGGTTATTTAAATTTTGTTTACTTTTCGAACACTATTCCGGTTCGTATAGGCCAGATACTGTATGGATTTTCCTCATTCCAACGCCAATCATTTAGTTTTTCAATGGCCTTCAAAGCCTCTTCCTGTCGTGACGATCAGAAATTATGAAAAAAGTGTGGATTTTGGCAGCTCATGCCCCTTTAAGTATATTCTAAAGCTATACCTTCTTGTATGAGTATTGAGCGAGCGGTAAAATAGGTCTAAAATACCTACGGTAAACTCGGGTCATCTGACCATCAGAGTTATTGAAAAATATCCGAATTTCTGCAGCTTTTGCCACTATCAGCAAGTTTTCCAAGCCTATGTGCCAACATCTGCACTGGGCACGGTGATGCATTAATAACTTTTAAGCCGTCTTGTTTAGATCAAGGTCCCTTAGAGGTAGGGGAGTTACGTGGCCATGACGTAAACGCGTCTTGACATATAGACAACAGTGATATAGCACACATTGGAGCGCAACACGCTTCTTTAAAAGGGATTAGAAACAACTTCATTCTGGTTATATAAATTTATGAGCACTAAAACACACGGGCACAGGGAAAATCTTCTTGTCTAAAATAACCATGGAGGCAAGTGTCTAAATGTTTTAAAAAGAGGTATATCGTTTAGAACTGTGGTTATATAAATTGTTACTTTTAGAGATATCTTCAACTAATACCGGGTCCTCCGCGGCCAGAGCGTTGGACGCTCAATCTGAACAGCCTTCCACCAATGGGTCGCGGGTTCGAATCCCACTCAATCCCAAAGAAATAAATTGGAAACTTTTCTGACTTGGGTTCGCTCGAACGACCTGTGTGGGATGGTTGCCAGTTACCACCGGAAGGTCTTGGGTTTCCTCCGGGCATAGAGCCCGGCTTCCTCCCACAATAAAACTGACAACGCTGCCATATAAGTGAAATAATCTTGAGCGCGGCGTAAAACACCAAACAATCAATCAACTAGTACCAGTTGATGTCAATCGTTATTTTGGTATAATGAACTTCAAACTCTGAATTATTTAGAGGTCTCATTAAAATTAATTAAATTATTTGACGATGTGAGTGGATTTACTTGGAACGAGGCTGTTTCAGTTCGCAGAAAACCCTCTGCCACCCATTGGTCATTTCTTCCACATACGTCTTTGTGCCAAGATCTCAGACACAAACTGTTTCGAGCGCAGAGAATTGGGCATTCAAATTCATGAAGTGGCAGGAGTTCAGATTTTTCTCCTGAATTTCAGTTGGCAATTAGAGAATGCGAGCGTTTTGAGCTCATTGAGAAGCTAAACGATCGTTCTTATCCATTGAATAGTCTGAAACCATTACAAACCCAATTTGTTTGAGAATAATAATCAACTTGGAATAACCAGAATACATGTTAAGGTTTTAGGTTTCCGTCTCTTCTTTAAGTGACATGAGCTGCCAAAATTCAGATTTTTTTTTCTCATAAATTTCGATTGTCAAGAATAGTTTAGTGTTTGAAGTACCTTAAAAACTAACAGATTGATGATGAAATAAAAAAGTATGGACAAATTAGTAAACCGTGCAAACCGATGGTGTGCAGTAATAACGAACAGAGTTCAAATAGCGGGTATGTACTAGTGCATTTTGGGGGCTTTGTTGCTACTTCTGCAAGATTGGTATAAACGGCAATCTCTTATTTTGTGCTTTCTAGCTAATTCTGTTTCACATTTCCCCCCTATATTTGGCAGCTCGTTCCACTTTAACGTATATCCACGGGAGTGGTAAATTGGTAAACAGAGTCCCTTATCTATAGCCTACTTCAGAAAAACTATTTCCCTGCGACTTTAAGTCAAAATATGTAAGTCAAAAGTAGATAATATAACTTAAAGTACTCAAATCAAGGACGCCTCAAAATTCATGACGAGAGGTAGGGCGCGGGCAACGATATGAAATGACTGTATTAAAACACCTTACTCGGGTGGATTAAAATTCCATGAAAATCCAGACAAGCCTTACTAAGGCATTTGGTGTCCACCACTTGGATTGATTTAGTAATTCTTAGCATTATTTTTCTTGCCGGTTGTCACATTGTGCCGATGATATATGAAGAAGGTCAAATAGGTGACCTGGAAAATTGACTCTAATTTGCGGAATAAAATATAACATGCTGGAGAATTACAATCGTGGGGAAATCGTAGGTAGAGATTGTTCATTACTACTCACCATAATAAATCAAACGGAGTTGGGGTGTAGACATTTTCGTTCAAATCTTTCTATTCCGACGAATCTAATCGTATCTTCGTTTCGAATCTTCGCGGGAATATAATTGAAATAATCTTGAGTGCAGCGTACAACTCCAACCAGTCAATTGTTCCTAAAACTTGTCAGAAAAGTGCCTTTCCATTGTCAAATAATACTCATGCAGCGACACAAAAGGCCAAAGACATCATTCAGATAGACTTCCTTCGGTGTACAAAGTCAATGATTACCACTTTGTACCATTTGACTATTTTGTAATTGCGAGGGGAATTTTGATTACGATCGGATTCTTCCTATCGGGCCTTTAACCGATTTGAACTAACCCTCAGTGCTGAGAGCGACATGCATCCGCAATTAATGATTGCTTGTACCGATTGATACCGGGGAGTCAGAGTGGTAGGGTGCCAACGGAGATAAATGAAACCGGGAATTAAAAGTAAGAGTCAAATGATTTCGAGATCTTGTATTTCAGATTACACCACGAAGTCAGTTCGCCTTCTTCCCCCTGGACATAACATAGTTATCTTTTAATCTTCTAATTTCACAAAAGCTATAATCGTAACGAACTTTTTGCTTTAATGATTGTAGGAAGTCTGTACAGCTTGTAGAAGACGGCTGATGTCTTTCGGTGTGGAGGCCGCAGAACAGAAGAAGAAAATTCCTCAAGCAAAAGTACAAAAACACGTTAAAAAGATAGACAAAACCCTTGACACTGACGGAGATGGCGTTCCCGATTATTTGGACGATGATGACGATAACGATGGTATCCCTGACCATCTTGACGATGACGCCGATGGAGATGGTATCCCTGATTACCAGGAGATTGACACCGATGGAGACGGTATACCTGATTATTTAGATGATGACGACGACAATGATGGCATACCAGATCATTTAGATGACGATGATGATGGTGACGGAATCCCAGATGATCAAGAAGTGGATACAGATGGTGATGGAATTCCCGATCATCTTGACAACGATGCTGATGGCGATGGAATCCCTGATTATCAGCAGATCGACACCGATGGCGATGGAGTGCCGGATTACTTAGACGACGATGATGATAATGACGGTATCCCTGATCATCTTGACGATGATGCTGATGGAGACGGTATACCAGACAGTCAAGAAAAAGATTCTGATGGTGACGGAATACCTGACTATCTTGATGACGATGACGACAATGATGGCATTCCAGACCACCTCGATGATGACGATAACGGAGACGGTATTCCTGATTATAAACAAATTGACACGGATGGCGACGGTATTCCTGATTATTTAGACGATGATGATGATAATGACGGTATACCTGATCACCTAGATAAAGATGCTGACGGGGACGGTATACCCGATGACCAGGAAGCAGATGCTGATGGCGACGGTATCCCAGATTATAAACAGAAAGACACCGACGGGGACGGTATTCCTGATTATTTAGATGATGACGATGACAATGACGGAATACCTGATCATTTGGATGAAGATGCTGATGGGGATGGCATTCCTGACTATCAAGAAATTGACACAGACGGTGACGGGATCCCAGACTATTTAGATGACGATGACGACAATGATGGTATACCCGATGATCAAGACGACGACGACAATGGCAATGGTATTCCTGATTACCTTGAAAAGGACACAGACGGTGACGGTATTCCTGACTATCTTGACGATGACGATGATAATGATGGTATTCCTGATGATCTCGATGACGATGATGATGGTGATGGCATTCCGGACAGCCAGGAAGACAGTGACGGCGATGGCATCCCAGACAGTGAGGACAATGACTGGAACAATGACGGCATCCCTGACGACCAACAAATCGACTCTGACGGTGACGGCATCCCAGATCATTTAGATGACGACGATGACAACGATGGGATTCCCGATCATTTGGATGAAGATGCTGATGGGGATGGCATTCCTGACTATCAAGAAATTGACACAGATGGTGACGGGATCCCAGACTATTTAGATGACGATGACGACAATGATGGCATACCAGATGATCAAGACGACGACGACAATGGCAATGGTATTCCTGATTACCTTGAAAAGGACACAGACGGTGACGGTATTCCTGACTATCTTGACGATGACGATGATAATGATGGTATTCCTGATGATGAAGATGACGACGATGATGGTGACGGGATACCAGATAGTGAAGAGGATAGTGATGGGGATGGAATTCCAGATAGCGAAGATAACGATTGGAATAACGATGGCATTCCTGATGATCAACAAGTGGATTCTGATGGTGATGGAATCCCGGATCATTTGGACGACGACGATGACAACGATGGTATTCCCGACCACCTAGATGACGATGATGATGGAAATGGAATACCTGATGCCCAAGAAATAGACACAGATGGAGACGGTATTCCAGATTATTTGGACGACGATGACGATAATGATGGAATCCCAGACGAGTTAGATGATGATGCCGATGGCAACGGAATTCCAGATTATTTGGAGAAGGATACTGATGGTGATGGAATCCCGGATTATTTAGATGATGATGATGATAATGACGGTATTCCTGATTATTTGGATGATGATGACGATGGTGATGGTATACCGGACACCCAAGAAGATAGTGATGGCGATGGTATCCCTGATCATTTAGACACTGACTGGAACAATGATGGCATCCCTGACAGTCAACAAAGAGACACTGACGGTGACGGTATCCCTGATCACCTAGACGATGACGACGATGGTGACGGTATTCCAGACAATATCGACAATGACGCTGACGGGGATGGAATCCCGGACCACTTAGAGAAGGATACTGACGGCGACGGAATACCTGACCATTTAGATGACGATGATGACAATGATGGAATTCCAGACCATCTTGATGATGACGATGATGGCGATGGAATACCCGACAATGAGGAAGACCGAGATGGGGATGGTATTCCCGATTACAAAGACGATGACGATGATAATGACGGTATTCCTGATCATCTCGAGGTTGACTCTGATGGGGACGGGATACCGGACTATTTAGATGACGATGACGATAACGATGGCATCCCCGATCACCTGGACTCTGACGCAAACGGTAATGGAATTCCAGATTTCATGGAGAAAGACACCGACGGTGATGGTATTCCTGATTATCTTGACGACGACGATGACAATGATGGTATTCCCGATTACCTAGACGATGACGATGATGGTGATGGTATTAAAGACGAAGACGAGGACACAGACGGTGACGGAATACCCGATTATATGGACCCTGATGCGGATGGCGATGGTGTCCCGGATAATCTTCCTGACACGGATGGTGATGGTATCCCAGATCATCTCGATACCGACGATGATGGTGATGGTATTCCTGACGAAGAAGAAGACAGAGATGGTGACGGTATCCCAGACTATCGAGACTCTGATTCTAATGGAGATGGCATTACTGACAGGTACCGAGACACGGATGGGGATGGCATCCCGGACTATCTCGACGAGGACGATGACAATGATGGCATCCCGGACACAGAAGACGACGATGATGACGGAAATGGTATTCCTGACGACGAAGAAGGCCATTGCACAACGAAAGGTTGTCCTAAGAAAAAGCCTAGACCTTCAAAGCAGGAAGAAGGGATCATTGGTAAAGCCATGAAAGCGATAAAAAGCATATTCTCAATGGGTGCTGGAGCAAATGCTCAAAACCCACCATCAGGTTCTCGGGGTTTTCCCCACAGGCGGATTATTCCAAAGGACGATGATCATCTGCACGAAGAAAACATAGATCTTGGAGAGCTTATCCTGGGTGCGATTTTTGGACGTAGTGCTGACGAGTCCAAGGTATCACAACAGAAAGCCACACAGCATAAGCCTATAGTGCAAAAGCCGGTACAGTATAAACCAATTGTGCAAAAACCAGTACAACCAGGCAAAGTGCAAGGGAAAGTTCAATTTCGTCCTGGAATGGGAGCCGGAATACCGGTTATAAAACCAGGTTCACCTCAAGCAATCGCAAAGCTTAAACAACAACAACTGTTACAACAACAACAAATTTTAAAACAAAAAGCCAATTTAAAAGTGAATCAAGGTAATTTGAAGCAATTCAACAAACCGAGCGGCTTGCCCAAAGTTCCAGTAATCCAAGGTGTTAGAGGAGGCAAGTTACCTCAAGCCCAACAGGTTGTCAAAAATATGAATCAAAATAAACAACAAAAAATAGTTAGAAACGTAGGAAGGGTATGATTCAGAGACGAAATTTTAGAACTTTATATCAATTTTTCCCCATTTGATCCAGAACACGTTTCATCAAAACCTAGAGCACTTGGTAGAATACACAACAACTGTAACAATGGTGAATTCGGTTATTGGAAAAATAACTCTCCTCTGTTTGATGAAACGTGTTTGAGATTTTCCCATTTTACAAAAAAACAATGTTCTTATAATGTCGATTTTCCCGCAGATTTTCAGAAAATGAACCATTCCGTTATTTTAGGATGGTATAGTATAATCATTGTGACTCGAAGCAATGCTAATACAGTAGTTTCAAACTTCATTCTAAGGACTACTGTGCATCTATAATCATAGCACTGAGTAAATCTATAAATGGTAGCCTATATTAACCATAATGAACTGCCTAAGGCAAAAGGAAAATCTTCACTGAAACGATTGAGACTAACAGGTCACTATTGTAAAATTGTGCTTTCTATGGTTATGACCAGAATCCAGAGAGGTTTTGTACTTTTCCTTTATTCTGGTTTATTTTAGTCTCGAGTTTAGCTTAAACAAATGGTAATTAGTGTGGATTTAATTGAAAAAATCAACTGGAAAAAAAATCCAAGTTTTATCTTTTCCCTTTGATTTTGTTGATTCCT
This sequence comes from Lepidochitona cinerea, assembly GCA_963971465.1. Taxonomy (NCBI): domain Eukaryota; kingdom Metazoa; phylum Mollusca; class Polyplacophora; order Chitonida; family Tonicellidae; genus Lepidochitona; species Lepidochitona cinerea. The sequence goes on from OZ020557.1 coordinate 24,321,773, forward strand.
GTCAACTGTGTACAAATAACTACATCCCATTCCTACTGTTTATGAAATACTTTTTGAAACGTGAAAGTTTTTCTTTTAATTTAAAGGCACACTCGCCGCTGTAGCGTTTCTGACATTTGTGAAAAAAACTAATTGACCAGCCTACAATTAGTAAAATCGCTAAAATTAACCACGAGGCACACTATATATGTCAAATTATATTTGAAATGCCTAAATCCTGATGTAGACTATAACTACAAAATGAGGACAACAAAATTTACGAAAAAAATGCCCGAAACTTCTATCTGTGAAAAACAGAATTATGGATTTTAACGGTGTGTGTGCCTTTTAATCTATGGAATATATTCATCTCCTGTTGTATTTTATCATGTTAACCGGTTAATGTTAGATAACAAATTTAGTGAAACAGAAGCGATGCATAATATGATGAATATGTTGAAAGTTAAATGTAATTTTCGTATGTCTTTCCTTAATTTGAATATTGTTGCCTTTGTTTCTATATTGTGGTTTGAATACAGTGATGTCTTGTACGAATTAATTAATATTTAATTAACAAATACGTTTCTTCTGCATGTGATAGTTTAGAAGGTTAATCATACATGTATGGTGGGATATAGAATTATATATCACCTAATCACGTCATGGTCAAATACTTGTATCGATAATAAGTTAACTAAATGCATTTTTCAGCAGACCCGGCAATAATTATCAGACAATATCAAGTAATTCGGTCAGCATTTAAAGCAGTATTAAAACCCCCAAACTTATTTTGTGACCTCAAAAATATAAAGGTTTCAAAGAGACTATTTTAGCCCGGATTATCGGTCTAATGGCGACTGATATTATATGGCTGGTAATGTGTCTGCATGGTCGATGAATTCAGAAAAATCGACAGTGCCAAGATTTCTCGGCTAAGACCATCTTTATGTGCAATTCTTGGTTGAATTTATAAATTTCTTCTGCACCCAAGGCTGCAGTCCTCGGTGCTAGACACTTTGTTAGAAATAATTATTACATGTTTATCATATAAAATAAAAAGTATCGATAATTCGTTTTCGGGGGTTTTCAGTTGATATCTTGAATTGATTTTATATTTTAACTTTTCCTGTCACTTTTGTTTTATGTTTAAAAGACTTCAAAAAGTTTTTCGGTGTACACCAGTAAAGAAACCATTTTTAGTAAATGGCAGACTTCCTGGCATAACAATTTTTTCATGTGTTTTTGTCTGCCCTAGTTGTTAGTTTTACCTCATTTGTTTATGACTGAATTACCCTGTTAAACCCTTTTTTGTTAAGTTTGTTGTTGTTAGTTTTGTTGATTTTTTATTAGTTTTGTTAAGTTTTTATAGTTGGCTTGGCCTCATACTGCCCATTTGATATATACAAGAGTTTTCTGGTACTTTGTTACTTTTCAATCATAGCCTACATGTATCTAATCAAGAGCCCTGTCACTTCCCCGGTGCCATTTTATTTGTTGAAAGTCTTTGGTTGATGGACAATGGTCCAGAATCTACTTTACCCCGACCACCAGGATCGCTGCTCTACAGAAATAGAAAATGGCGGCATACACGTAATATCAAATAAATGACGGGATTTGTTACTCGATTGGTTATTGTTAAATACTCTTGATTATCTATCGCTTCTGACGGCAGTAAGTGAAAGTATCTAAATCTGATGGCAGTGAACAGTGAACATCTAAATTTGATATTTTAATCCTTTTAAAATTATAATTTTCTGCCTAGTGTTTTCATAAATATTGAATCAAGACTATCTAGATCCTAATGAAATCCGGATTTTAGAGCATATGGCATAGGACTATGGCTAAACGCAAATAATCAAATTGCTGATCCACACAAATGGTCACAGAACTGGAATCGCCGTCTTTTTTATCTCAGTTTTGGATTTGATCACCTCAGTTCTAGAATTCTACGAATAGCGTTGCTCTTTTGGATTGTCTGTGGCGAAGATACGTCACATGATAGGTCAAACCCTTGATTAACAAAAACCTGAAGTCAGAAGCGATTGATATGACAAGATTTCATTGTACTCGCACTATAGTTAATCGGAGATCTTTATATTCAGCCCTATTATATCCTTGTTTTTTCCCTTCTATTTGTGAAATCAATATGATCGATGAACTGTGCATAATCGATAATTTTCTTCTTATTTTTACGATGTTTGTAATTTCAAAAACTTCAAAACAGTTGGAGATGGAGATAAGAGATTATCCCTTGATTAATTTCCCGTTTTTAGTTGACAAATTAGTCATTTCAGTATTCCATTTGAAATAGTGTTATATATATCTTAAAATTTTCCAAGTGTTTTAAGACTTCACCAGCTGTAATCTCAAAACTTTAAGGTTCCCTTTTACGTGTCTTTATGATATTATCTCTTTTTTGTGAGCGTGGAACGTTTTTATGAGTACTGATACCCATATCGATGACATATATGTATATTTGTTATTCTAGGATATCATATTGGGTTTTTATATTTGGTAAAATTTTGTAAACAAAAAAAACTGTAAATTAACGTCCCCTCAAAAGAGTAGACAATCATCCAATATCATTTGGTGTACTCTGTGTATGAAGGAAGTGCCTTTTCAAAAACCTCATCAAATTCATCTCAACGTTTACAATAGTTTCAACTGGAATATCTCCAGTTGTGGCCCGTTTAGGGTATGCTGGTATGGACAATGAACTATATATGCGTGGAATGGAGGTCACGTGGTACTTGATTTGCATCGAATGTCGCCATTACTAGGAGATAGTGCAGTTTCGATCCAAATCTGTTATGCACTTCAACTATCAATGGTGGCACATTTTACAGTCACATCCAAACCAGCCAATGAGACGTGTTCATTCCACGCATATAGTTTATTGGGTATGGACATTGCGTCGGAATATGGGGTCCTCTGAATGGACGACGCCATCTTTTAACAACTCGAGAAAATGTAATTTTTCATTTGTTAAAAAAAACGTGAAATTGTTTTTATCCTGAACTTTTGGTATACAAAATAATTCATTGAAAGTAATAAAAACAATCTTTCATCTTATTCAAACTAATGCAGTGTTTCCATGCTGTTCATGTTTAACTATAAGACTAGCCTTGTTTGTTAACTTATAGATAATTGTTTCGGTTGAATGAAGCCAATCTGTTTACTTTTTTTACTGACTTTGTGTTTAGAAGAATTATTTCCTGCTTGATGTGGAGTTGATGTACATAAAATCTTTAAGTCTACAATTTAAAATTGTTTGTTTCTTTCAAGGATGTGACTGTTTGGTTGACGATAAGCGAACCTAAAATTTATAATAAAAATCGCTTGTTTTAAACCATGATCTATAATCTAAAACAGAAATCCTCATACTTATGTGGCCAAGAATGCGACCTCTAACGGCTTTCGCCCTTTCGAAACTTTTTTTTCTAAAGCCTATCTTCACCAGGATAATTCATGTCTGGGGTCTACCAATGGGTCGCGGGTTCGAATCCCACTCAGTCCAAAAAATTGGAAAATTTTCTGACTGGGTTTTCACTCGAACGACCTATGTGGGATGGTTGCCAGTTACCAACGGAAGGTCGTGGGTTTCCTCCGGGCATAGAGCCCGGTTTCCTCCCACTATAAAACTGGCAACGCCGCCAAATAAGTGAAATAATCTTGAGCGCGGCGTAAAACAATGTTAAACAATCAATCATTCAATCAATCAATCATGTCTGGGGTCAACTGAGTCTGTGACGTGTCGTTACTCATTCATCATAACAATTCAGCTTTTTATTCCCGGTTACGTGTCCTTCAGTGCAGTTTCTAGAAAATACGATGAAGCAGTGTTTAAAGTTGTTTAGGGGTAAAATGAATAAACGTTATTTAAGTTTGTTTATATTTCAAACACAATTTCGGTTCGAAGGCTATAATATGATGGCCGAGAAGGGACATCCATTTATAGATAGGCCCGACTCAACCATGGAAACGCGATGGTAAATATTAACCATCGCTTTACCATCGCCTGATTTACCACCTGATTTTTGGATTGAACAAAAAATGTCGCTCAAAATGTACTAACAAAAATAAAAACAAAAATTATGCTTAAATCCTCCACAACGTTGTAAGTTTAGGCCTATGCAAATTATTTAGCCAGGTAAACCGCATTTTGTGTAACACAAACGGAGACAGACTCAGTTTCAGTACATATCTGGATTTCTCCAATGCTTCAGTTAGAACTGATCGAGACTTGAAGTTAAAAAACAGAGGGTTTCAGCCCCTTATATTATCACGGGGACACTTTTGTTGGGCTCCCAAAAGGATATATATGATATTCTACCCCTCCTGCATGTGCGTGCCGTGTGCAAATATACATGTTAAGTAGAGATGACTTTTCAAACGACATCGAGTCTGTAGTGCATCATCGTGGTTTGACTCGGTACGAACCAACGTTCAGCGGTATCGGGTTACGCAACAAACACCGCTACGGCGGTATTAAACCCTTAAACATACAAAGCCACATTCAAAATGGCTGGCAACGTGTCCGAGGTTACTGCATGCATTGGCTCTTGATGGAAGTTTTAGTAAAATAGGCAAATTCTTATATAATGGCTTTACTTGAGCTTGGTATGAATAGATTGATTGATTACAGTTTTGCGCCGCACTCAATATTATTTCCCTTTTATGGCGGCGATGCCAGGTTTAGTGGGGAGGGAAACCGGGCTCTTTGCCCGGAGGAAACCCCCAAGCTTTGGTGAGTACCGGCGATCGAGTGAAAATCCACCCAGGAATGCTACAGCAGGTTTAGCGTCTGCTAGAACAGGTATAGTGCTTGGTACAGCAGGTATAGTGTATGCTACATCAAGTATAGTGAATGCTACAGCAGGTATAGTGTATGCTACAGCAGGTATAGTGTATTCTACAGCAGGTATAGTGTATGCTACAACAGGTATAGTGTATGCTACATCAAGTATAGTGAATGCTACAGCAGGCATAGTGTATGCTACAGCAGGTATAGTGTATGTGAAAGCAGGTATAGTGTATGTTAAAGTAGGTATAGTGTATGTTAAAGTAGGTATAGTGTATGCTACAGCAGGTATAGTGTATGCTACAGCAGGTATAGTGTATGCTACAGCAGGAATAGTGTATACTACAACAGGTATAGTGTATGCTACAGCAGACATAGTGTATGCTACATCAGGTATAGTGTATACTACAGCAGACATAGTGTATACTACAACAGGCATAGTGTATGCTATAGCAGACATAGTGTATGCTACAACAGGCGTAGTGTATGCTACAGCAGACATAGTGTATGCTACAACAGACATAGTGTATTCTACAGCAGACATAGTGTATGCTACAGCAGGTATAGTGTATGCTACAGCAGGTATAGTGAATGCTACAACAGGTATAGTGAATGCTACATCAGGTATAGTGTATGCTACAGCAGACATAGTGTATGCTACAACAGACATAGTGTATTCTACAGCAGACATAGTGTATGCTACAGCAGGTATAGTGTATGCTACAGCAGGTATAGTGAATGCTACAACAGGTATAGTGAATGCTACAACAGGTATAGTGTATGCTACAACAGGCATAGTGTATGCTACAACAGACATAGTGTATGCTACAACAGGTATAGTGTATGCTACAACAGATATAGTGTATACTACAGCAGACATAGTGTATGCTACATCAGGTATAGTGTATACTACAGCAGACATAGTGTATACTACAACAGGCATAGTGTATGCTATAGCAGACATAGTGTATGCTACAACAGGCGTAGTGTATGCTACAGCAGACATAGTGTATGCTACAACAGACATAGTGTATTCTACAGCAGACATAGTGTATGCTACAGCAGGTATAGTGTATGCTACAGCAGGTATAGTGAATGATACAACAGGTATAGTGAATGCTACATCAGGTATAGTGTATGCTACAGCAGACATAGTGTATGCTACAACAGACATAGTGTATTCTATAGCAGACATAGTGTATGCTACAGCAGGTATAGTGTATGCTACAGCAGGTATAGTGAATGCTACAACAGGTATAGTGAATGCTACAACAGGTATAGTGTATGCTACAACAGGCATAGTGTATGCTACAACAGACATAGTGTATGCTACAACAGGTATAGTGTATGCTACAACAGATATAGTGTATACTACAGCAGACATAGTGTATGCTACAACAGGTATAGTGTATGCTACAACAGATATAGTGTATACTACAGCAGACATAGTGTATGCTACAACAGATATAGTGTATGCTACACCAGGCATAGAGTATACTACATCAGGTATTGTGCAGTCAAATAATAACAAGTATTCTTCCACAAAGACTTCAGCATTCAGATTACGTTTCTTGTGTTTCACGTGCTCTGCTATCTTCCAAATATTTTCTAAAATTTATTTCTAATCTGCGACTAAATAGCTTCGAAGGCACACTCGCTGGCATTTTTGAAGAAGGCGAATTAACACAATTGTAATACGTTTTTAGGTATTATTTTCAAGGTTAGATTAAAAAAAAAAACTGTCCAACCGATCGTATCAAATTTCCTATAGACACTGGCACTGACCACCCCCCGGTCCGTGTAACGTTCGTTAATCCAATTTTCAATTTTTGATATCGCAAAATGAAATTTGGAAATGACCATTTTAAGTTCAATTTTTCATTTTCGTTTTCTACTTTTTGAAAAGAAGAAATGAAAATTGAAATTTGACGTTCAATTTTCAATTTTTGTTTTCTCTCTTTTCAACACACAAATTAAAAATAGAAAAATGACGGTCATTTCATTCTTTATGAAACGAATATTGAAAGTTGTAACCATCGTCAATGAAACACACTGCGCAAGTCACAAAACACCGAAGCAAACCGCAATACGTATTGCCGCAGCCCTTGTGAAGCAGGCCAGGTAGAGCAAAACTTACAGCCCTTGCGGAGCACAAAATAACACGTGACTTTCTCTAAAACAAAGACTCTTAAAACAAGGACTGCTTTACTAAAATCATAGGAGTAAGATTTCCAAGACCTAAAACATCAGAGTTAGGCAGGTACGCCACAGATTAGCATTGAAATTGGCCTTGAAACCACGCTAATGGTGATGTGTCCCACAAGTGATGTTGGTGTTTTTTATCAGAATGTGTTTATTAGACTCTATTAAGGAGACAGAAACAATCAAAGGTTTTGTTAAATTCGCTTGATGTGCCTCGCTATTGGCCTCTTCGCACCCAGAAAGTGCATTTTTCTCAATTAAATAGCTTGTTCATAGTTAGAGCCATGCAACACGTTGCTTAACACTGCAACACGGACTATGGCGCAAAAATAATTTAAAAAACATACATGCACCACCATGGTTGCCGTCAAACTAAAGACGACATGAAACTGCACGGCAGCCCTTGCATTTAATAGATTGCATACATAATGGTACATTTTGATTCTGCGTTAATTCCCTTCTCCGCTCCCCGTTTCTTTTTTTTCTGTTATTTTATTTTATTTTGCTCAAGAAAAAAAGGAGGGAGGGGGGGGGGCTGACCCCCTGGACACCCCCTTGATCAGCCCATACTATTGGCGATATGTTTCACAAGGGATGTTGGTGTTCAAGACTAATTAAAGGTCAAAGTCACGATTTCTTTATCAGAATGTGACTAAGTTTTATCAAAATCGCCCAAAATGCCTCGCTGTTGACGATGTGTTCCACAAGGGGTGTTGGTGTTTTAATTAGCCTTTAAACACCAACATCCGTTGTGGAGCACATCGCCAATATAGCTAGGCACGTTAGGCGATTTTAATGAAACTTTTGATTGTTTCTGTCTCTCTAGAGCCTAATGAACACACTCTGATGAAGAAACCGTTAATTTGACTTTTAATTAGTCTAAAAACCTCAACACCATGTGGAGGGCATATCGCCATTAGCGAGGCACAAAGCACGATTTTAAGAAACTCTTGATTGTTTTTGTCTCCTATTAGTCTAATGAACACATTCTGATGAAGAAATCCTTAATTTGACTTTTAATTAGCCTTAAAATACCAACATCCTTTGAGGGGCACATCGCCAATAGCGTGGTTTCAGGGCCAATTTTAATGCTAATATGTGGCGTACCTGCCTTACTCGAATGTTATATGTCCTGGAAATCTTACTCCTATGATTTTCATAAAGCAGTCCTTGTTTTAGGATTCTTTGCTTTATAGAAAGTGTTTTTTGTGCTCCACAGGGGCCGTAAGTTTTGCTCTAACCGGCTTGCCCCACAAGGGCTGTTCGCTTTGGTGGTTTGTGTCTTGCGCAGTTGTGTTTGGGGACTGACTTCGACCAATTGAAAATTCAAACATTGACGAAGGTTACAATTTTTTAATATTCGTTTCGTGTAGAGCGAAAAGGCAAAATGAAAATTGAAAAATGACCGTCATTTTTCAATTTTTGATTTGTGTGTTGAAAACATAGAAAACAAAAATTGAAAATTGAACGTCAAATTTCAATTTTCATTTCTTCTTTTCAAAAAGTAGAAAATGAAAATGAAAAATTGAACTTAAAAATGGTCATTTCCAATTTTCATTTTGCAATGTCAAAAAATGAAAATTGAATTAACGAACGTTACACGGACCCCCCCCCCCCCCCCCCCACCCACCCACCCACGCATCCACACCTTAAACCTGGTAGTTTTCTTCAAGTTAGGCTGAACAACCACTTCGCATTCTAGGCACTTTAGGCTTAGGACAATTCCAAAAGCCATTTGGCACTTCAAGCATAGACTTAGTCACTGTGCTTCTGTTACGATTGAATTGACCTTACGGTAGAAACACCAGAATTCAATTAAGCAGCATATTATACATATCCAGTCATGTTTGTGTAAAATTTCGAATGGCAATTGATCGACCATAAACCGCGTAAATGTAGTTAAAAAACTCCTTTCTTTAATAACGTTAATAGAATTCTGTTTTTAGCGTAGAGTGTAGAACGAAAACACATCAATATTCTGTTAGCCGATTATAATATATCGAAAGATATAGGATTGTTTGTCATCTGTTGTGGACTAGCTGATAGTAATCGAGAAACATCAGCATATTTTTTGATTTCATAACAAGCTTTTTCCCATGATTAAGGATAAAATGTAAAACTCAATGGAGCATGAACAAGGGCAGATTAACCTGACAAGCAGTGAAGCGTGACGGTCAGCTCGTTCTTCACAAACCAATACCAAAACAACAGTCAGATGTGTTATAAACGGATTGTCAACCTTGTTAATGTCCGAGCTGTTGTCCGTTTAATCAGCGCACTTTCCTCTGGTCAAGGCATAGTCATATACGTGTAAGTGACCAGTACCCACGCAGCTGTTGCAAACTTGCTTTCGTTGACAGTATTCAAGTCGAGGTTAAGGGCACTGTTACGCGCTGTTACACTTGCTTCGGATACATATAAACACTTGCGAGCTTTTTTAAACTGGATCATTTTTTAAACTGGATCATTTGGCGGAAATAATTTGTATTGAAACATCTTCTACTTGTCATTCTTGTATTGAAAGTAGGTACAGGGATGCGTCTCGAGGTGAAGAGTTTGGTAGGTGCCTGTGTTAAACGAACAACCTGAATCTGCTGTGTTTTATCCAGAAAGTATTTACAAAACAAACTTCAACGGATATCGTGTGCTAACAATCTTCAATGAATGAAACTTTGAAGACGAATTGAGAAGAAACCAAGACATATTTAGTTTATGCTCACCATTGCTTTGAAAAGCCAAACACTTGTACTGCGTGATTGTTAAAACTCGGCCGTTAAAATGTCTCGCAAACTAGTTCTTCACGTTGACGTTAACCAGACCATCACAGCGTCAGATGGCTGTTTGGGGATGGGCCCAGAGAAAGCGCTAAATACTTTCATCGCCGGTGTCGTGTGGGGGAGAGAACGTTCATCTGAGAAAAACTTGGACAACGGACTTCAAACATGGCAGTGGTCTTCATTGGAAACCTCACTAAAAGCACCGAACAAACATGACGTAAGCTATTACTCTCATCTAGAAGGCAAATTAACTGACAATTCCAACACATCCGACCGTAGTAAAATGAGAAGCGTGTTAGAGAATTTCACAAACACACCACAAGGCAATCCCTTCAAACATGCTGTAAATAAACTGAAGGAGTCTTTGCTTTGGAAATTCCCAGACAATCAAACCGATGTGGACTTTGTGATTTCCAGTCCAGAATCAGGTGAGATATTTCACTTTATTTTGCCGTCGTTTATCCGATTGCTGTACTCTTTGGAAGAAAAACATAAGGATTTCGCTGTGATACTTCGTACGTTTGGGGAGGATTCTGAGAGGGTTTTAAGATGTCTTCAGAAAATCGGCCAAGGCCTTCATCCTATGTTTCCGAAATCCTTATCAATGGAGGTATTGATGGAACCTGGTTTTATTAACCGATCGGGACCATTCGAGTTGGAAGTGAGTCTGTTGAAGAGAAGACGAGCCTATCCTGTACCTCTAACAGATAATCGGGGTTTGGTGGACTGTGTCAATTGCAGCTCATACCTTACGCAGCTTTATCAGGACAACTGCAACGTTTCCGACCCAATCGAAGACAACTCTGACGGTATAGACGATCTGGAGGACAGTCAGTGCAACACGGAGACATTTCTGGACAATTCCGGGATCATGGCAAGTTTAACGACTTTTCAAAGTTTTCGAGACACTATGTCGAATGTGAAACCAAATCGATACCAATGTTGTTGTGGATCGGTCAATGGTAACGTTCTTGGGTCGTCACGTTCTGAGGACTTTCTTGTTGAACTAAATCTTCCAATCCGTCAAAATACACTTACAAACAACACCAAAATAATTACATCGAAGGAAGAATTCTACGAATCATTGAACAGCGTATCTGGAATTGCAGCTATTAAAGATGATTATACACACTGGAAAAAGTTCGACTTTTCAGCAGAAGCTGGCAAACCTTTTGTGGTAGATGTGAGCGATCAGTTTTATCATCACATATTTTTGGACGACAACGCAAGAATCGAATCAAAGGATAGCATTATTGACGTACATGTTTTAACAGATACTTTGGAAGACCGCGCCATTCTTTTAGAGGACATTTTTATCGTGAAAGCAAACTTATTAGAAAGTATCACAAACTTGAACTATTTTGTAGATAGTGTGGAAACCTGTGAACGAAACTACAGTAACTATTTGTGTGAATCGTCGTGCTGATTGTAGGGCTTTTGTCCATTTATTTTAATTACTTGCATGTTATGAGGCTGATTAAAATTTGTTCTTTTTTTTCAGTGAAATCTGTTTCTTTAATTCATATTGTGTAACAAACCACGTTTGACATAGGGTTAGAATTTCGACTTGATATCATTAACATGAATAATTTGATAGAGTTTAACTGTTTTCCCATGTTAAATGCTATAAGGACTGTTTTCCATCAAGGTGGCCAATATATGGATTGACCTAAAAATGTGTTCAAATACGTGATATTAAAGGTCAGCAGCCGTGGAAAATATAACCTGGAATAATAGGTGACCTTTGACCAATGATCGTAGAATGGGAGCCTGGTGACAAGTAGCGATACAAAGAAATGTCGGCCAGGCACCTCCCAATGTAGTTGAAGATCTCCAAACTCTGTGGACAAAGTATACATAGGCCCTATTGGTGATCTGTTGCTCACCCATCATCAATATACTTTGGCCACAGAGTTTGGAGATCTCCAACTACTCCCAATGACGTTTGACCACGCGGATTTCAATAAATTTTGACGTCACTCGAAATATTTTTGTCTGTTTTTGTATGTACATTTTTGTATGTACTATGGACATCTTTAGTCTGAAATAAAGAATATTATTATATTGTCCAGCTTGTTAACAGTTCTTATGACATTTAACATGGGGAACCACTAAAGGATCTGTCAAATTATTTCATCTGATTTTGAAATTTATATCTAACTCAGCTTGTCACATGTCAGCATGAATTAAAGAAAAAAAGATTTCGCTGGAAGACAAATTTTAAGCTTCCAAACTTAAGACTAATTAAATGAGGCGGATAATAGTACGTGTGCAGATTCTTACCCATAATTATAACATATTATTTAAATGTCATTGTGAAGTCTCAGATTTGGGTAAAAGAAATTGAATTAGGCCTTTTTGTTTTGTTTTTTTTCCTTTAAAGTCCTAACCACGTCGTTTGTTGATTGTTTGCTATTTTGCTCCTCACCGAAGATTACTGGGTGGTTGTGTTACCAACTTTATTGAGAGAAAGAAGAAAGCGAACTCTGCTGCTGAAAAAACAACGATCCTCCGCTTAATTGCAAACATTACACAAAATGCGATGACGAATGTTTTGGACGGAGTGACGCAATTAAATTAAGTTTTTTAAGAAGTGGAAGGCGGGAAAACCTTTGAAGAGTGTCGCCGGAATGTCGATACAGATATAGGCCTACCATATGTTTGTAGTATCCTTTTTTCAAACTTCCGTCGCCCTTTCCAGTTTCCGTTTTATATGGCGGCGATAGTGACCTTCGACTGTTATATAGTTTTTCCAGCAATGGCGGACAAATCGAAACGCCAAAAGGCAGAGGTAAGCTCTAAAGACAGAAAAACAACATTTGACTCAAATGTAAATAGCAAGCGCTGACCTCTGCCATGCTGTCTGACGAGTTTGTTTTCCCGAGCTTACCGGAAGTCTCGCCCTTTCGAGTTTTCCGCCATTGATATTTAATGTATAAAAGTCGAAAGTTACAAATGTGCGAATCAAAAGGTTACTCTTGCTCTTTTACCTTGTAGCAACCATTTTTGAAATAACAGATGGATCATGAAAAAATAAAATTTTTGAAATAAAAATACGATACTTTAGAAGTAAAAACCACTTTTGAAATAAATTATAACCAATTTTGAAATAATTTTCAGAACCACAATTGAAATAAAAATATGCAACTTTTGCAATAAAAATTGCATTTTTTTCAAATTGGCTGCTCTTAACTTCAAAGGTAGCTTTTATTTCAAAAATCATTTTTTTATTTCAAAGTAATTTTTTTATTTCAAAAGTTATTTATTTTCATTTCAAATATCATTTTTTTTATTTCAAATGTGAACACTGTTACATTTACACGTTTTAGCAAAAGAGTGAACAGAACGTTCAAAGTGCATTGGAACTGTAGAGCCCTCGGACGCCAAAAAACTGCCCACAATGTACGGGTAAAACCTCGTACAGTGAGGCCACACATGTATGCAGTTATATATGGTGGTTGATTTGTGCCATTTCTTATTCTCGCGTTTTTGATGGGTGAAATCAAGGCGAGAATAAGAAAACGCAAAGTTTTACGACAAGTTAAAGGCACACTTGCCGTAAAAATCAGGAATATTGTTTACATTAAAAAAGAAAGACCGTTTTCTGTATTTTTCCCAGGCAATATAAGTTAGGAACTTTCTATTTTTACCAAAATTTAAAAGTTTGGACGTCACTTTGTATTTTTAATTTGAATTTGAACATTTGAATTGTTAGGTACCCGGAACGTAAACAAACTGCTTGCTGTGGCGCATTTATGTTTCAGTCGAGTGAGTGAACTAACGGCACAGTGTAATTTTACGTAGGCCTATTTATCTGAGAAATACAGACTGACGATCGGTTAGCAGCGACTGGAAAAGCCTGCTGATAATTGTAAACCACAGATAAAAAGGCCTGAAATGAGGGTAACCCAACACGAAAGTTGACCGACACTGAGCGTTGTTTATGTAACCAGGCTTCGATTCTTCGTTTGTTTTTCACCCCATTTCTACATTCTAAAGCTAACTAGACATGTTTTATGTGTCCTATGTTTAAGTTTAGTGGTATTAGTCGTACTAAGCTCATTTAAATTGGTTTTCTTCGCAAATTTAAACAGGCTACGGCGGCAAGTGGCCCTTAATACGACATTTTTCTATTTGTACCGCAAGCCTTCCAACTAAGAATTATATTACCAACCTTGGCAATATATGTGGGACAGTCGTCAAGGACTTTCCGAAGGTCTCTAAGCATAGAGAATGACATACATTATTAATTGACTTTCAATGTTATTGGCAAAATACGGAGAAACGACCACACTCATACGGGGCTTACCATGGCCAATTCGAACAAACATGGCTAATACGAACAAACAAACTGGGCCAATACGAGATCGAACATGGCGACCAGGATGCCATCATGTCCTTTTCTTCCATTTGCGCACTATCCCTATCCCCACCCCCACCACCTCCCACCACCTCCCGCCACCCACACACGCCACGCAAAACTGCGACGCATTAGCGAGAGGTTTTACAGTTCTTGCTTTGTCCACTCATAAAGAGTTTTTAATTTTTGAAATAAAACAAATAGCTTTGAAATTGATTTTTGAAATAAGAACTACCTTTAAAGTAAAGAACAGCCAGTTTTGAAAAAAGTGCATTTTTATTGCAAAAGTTGCGTATTTTGATTTCAGATGTGGTTCTAAAACTTATTTCAAAATTGGTTATAATTTATTTTAAAAGTGTTTTTTACTTCAAAAGTGTCCATCTGTTACTTCAAAAATGGTTGCTACACCCTGGACTCCCTCGCCTATTGACCTCGTTACAGTCCTCTTTTAAATTTATAATCGAAGGGCCTGATTTAAAGACTGCATACTCCTTACAATATCACTATGATTAAAACGAACTTTATGAACGGTAATGTGTTATTTACTTCCGATTTGGAAAAATCCCAACTTCACTCGCTCAAGGTTTGGTAGGCACACGAACGAAACCTTCTAGGTGACTTGTGGTGGCACAACAAACACGCCAGACACAACGGCAAACTGTGGCCTTACTGACCCTTGGAGTAGTATTGCCTATAACGGTCAAGGAGACTCCGAAGGGCAATCGTCAGCTGAAGGAGAGGAGGCAGTGTCCGTTTTCTCGATGTGGGGTGTTCCAACTCATCCTTTACCATATTTAAAATATAAAAAAATCGTTGCCCGATTGAAACGAAATCTCTCTTTTATGTTATGGTCATTCCAATCTTCAAGGGGATCTATCGACAAAAACTCTCTCTCGTCCCATTGCCCTTCGAAATTCAGCATTTACAAAAGCTTCTTCCATGTTTGTTTTACTATTTAGCCACCTATGTAGGTGACTAAGAATTTCGGTCTAACTTACCCAGAAATGTTAAATCCCGTATCTGACTTTTTGTTGGTGAAACGGTGTAGTCAAAAAAATTAGCCGACTACGTCCCATAGCCGGCTAACCTTAGCCCTTACAGGTTTTATGAAATACCCCCCTGGACTCTGGCCTAATGGCACAGAATAGTCACCCCCACCCACACCACACATACAATATGTGGGCTACAGGAAGCAAAATAGTGTTCGAAAAGTAAACAAAATTTAAATAACAGAGACGATCATTCTAAGCCTGTTCAAAACTATACTTTAATGTACTTTATCGAGACTAGTATAGCTTTAAAAACCTTTAATATTGCATGTCGCACTAGTTTACATATTTTTCCATTTAAAAAATGACATTTGAAATACAAGCAGTCACACGTTCAACAAAGAGAAAAATACCCGATAATTTCTGCATTCTGTTTTAACAGAAAAGTACTAACATTTTGGCAGCTCGTGCCACTTTGAAGTATATGTGTCAATTTCATCCAAATTAGACTTTGATAGTAGGCTAGATGACATACACCAAAATGCAGTTTGCATATCGGGCTCTACATACAACGAAAATGTTTTCGTATATTTAATTGTGATAGTCGATCACATACATCAAAATACACTATACATAGCGGGATGTACATACAACAGAAATGTTTTCGTATAAATAATTGTGATAGTCGATCACATGCATCAAAATAAACTATACATAGCGGGCTGTAAATATAATGGAAATGTTTTCGTTTATTTAATTGTGATGGCCAATCACATAAATCAAAATACACTTTAGTGTCAGTGCTGGCAGGCGCATTGTCTTTATACAGAGGTACAGCTGAGAGAACAGTGAGAACTAGGACTGCATACCTTGCTGTGCTCAAACGGAACACGCGATTTCCTGGGTATATGGATAATCGCCAGCCTACCCCCTTCACCCATATCCATTGTTACCGTCCCACGTGCAAGACTACACAAAATTTCCCCATGGGAGATTATGTAAATAAAACCTGCTGCTCAGGTATATATACAAACTCAAAGGCTCCTTGAACAAAGGAGTGTTTTAACCGTCTTTCGTGAATGGTACTTAAACCTGATAGTTTATGTTGCTATGCCATAGCATTGTGCGCAAATTTCTTACCTACGGCTGGAGTAATTCTGATCGTGTAAGTACATTCCTTAATCTTTGTCCTATTGATCGTTTTATTTAAATCTTAATAAAAAATCTTCTCCTATATTGTTAGTATGTTTAGATCTGATTTGATTGCCTGAAGTTACCGATTTAAATAATGTTGTGAAAAACACTTTAGCAAACAATCTAAAGTGGCATGATGTGCCAAAAATAGGGGAAATTCTGTTGAGACAGAATTTGTTCGAAACTTGTTAAACCTAATAAGACTTAGTTTCTTCTCAAATTACAGTATGGACAGCTTTGCTAACCGTATAAAATGGGCCTATCAGAGTGTCTTGACGTCCTCTGCAATAAGTAATCAAATTAAGTAGACATCCAATACGTGGTCGTTCTAAATTTCTAGACTTCCCCATTCTACTTTCGAGTGAGTTCAGCTTCGTTGACCAGCATTTTGAGGTTGCCTCCAATCCAACAAAGCAATTTATCCCCCGGTTTGACATATTAAAACGTCAATAGTGTCCACGTCGAGTTTAAAGGGAAAGAACATTTTAACGTTAGACTAGTTTAGATGGAAAGAGAAGAGTTCATTTAGTCTGTCCAATGTATGTTTTATCCTCTCGTAAGCGAATAATTGCAATTTGAAGGGGACGTTACAACCGAGAATAAGCTCCATAGGCCATTCATAAGGCCGTTGCCATTTTTTATTAGTTTTATCCAATCATTGGTGAATAAAATTTATATGCGATATAAAGTAGTCATGTGATGCAATTTAGCCAATGGCTTTGTTAAAGTGGCATGAGCTGCGAAAATGTTGATCTTTTGACGTTAAAACAGAATATTGAAATTATTGGTTATTTTTCTCAAGACGTATAATTCAGAAGCTTTTTAGTGCTTCTACTCTCGAAAATGAACGATAAAGTATTGTTTTGAACCAACTTTGGCTTAGAATGAATGAATGGTCGTCCCGGTTATTTAAATTTTGTTGACTTTTCGGACACTATATTGATTTGTATAGGCCGTAGACTTTATGGATTTCCCGCATTCCAACGCTAATCATTTAGTTTTTCGATGGCCCTTAAAGCCTCTTACTGTCGTGACGATCAGAAATTCTGAACAAATCGTGAATTTTGGCAGTTCATGCCACTTTAAGAAATGACGCGCGGTTGCAGGACTAACCTACACATTCCGAAGCAAAGTTCCCATTTCAAGTTTGTCGCCATGTTTTTTGGACCTAAAATCTACCATCATACATTAGCTGTAAAAATACGTCATTATTGATCTAAACATAGCTACTTCAACATCACGTCATCTTCAAAATGGCGACACAGATAAGCCACTTTTTATTAGCGGGTCACTAGCGATAACGTGAAATGTTTTTAAGTACTGTTATCGACGTTAATCCCTATGTATTTCTAGAGATTTCCCATCCTTTAAGCGTGGGATGCGACAACGTAAAATTTAACAGAACTATTTTTATGTTTTCCCATGTTAAAGACCTTTTTTTAAGCTCGTTGACGTCACAATTTATTCAAATCCGAGAGGTCAAACGCGATTGGGCGAAACGTCGCTTATCAGTGACGATTATAATTTTTCACGACCACCAACCTTTTTTTTTGACATCACGGATTTGAATACATTTCGACATCAATCGATATGTTTGCCATCTTATTTCCTCCTTTAACGTGGGAAACGCAAAACTCTATCAAAGAATTCCTGCTAGTATTCAAATTTCGAGTTGATACCATTGTGTCAAGATCAGTTTGTTTCACAGTATCAATTTAATTTTTTTTTTAATTTTTGTAACCAGCTTGTAAACTTTATAAAAAGAAACCGACTAAGTCATAGCAATAAGGAAAGACGTTAAAAAGACAGTCTCCGCGAAAATCCAGAATACTGTTTACATTCAAAACAAACTGTTTTCTGTTTTTCTGTATTTGTGATACGTATGTCAACCTTATCTACTTTTTTTCAGAATTGTTATCAAAACGTGTTTTCCTTCTGAGGAGAGATCTGCAAAAAATCGCTAACCTAATGCCAGTAAGATTTAAATGGCCGGAATTTCTAATATGGACCTCCAAGATGATGAAGCCATTGGATACAACAAAGATGGCAGGATGAGTTTTTTTGTTCTGGCTTAAGTGAAGGATAACAATTTCTACTGTGAAAACTATTCCATTCGGATTGCAATGTTCTAATGACTGTCATGAAAACGTCCCCAATACGCAGGCTTGTTTTACCATATGATGACTTTATTTAATGTATATGTTAACAAAAATCACTGAAGGCGTAATATACAAACTGAAGAAAGACTTTAGGCTATAAAATATGCAAATATACCAAATGTGAATAACTTATAAGGCTTATGTTTTTATAAAGACAATTTGTACCAATTTATTGCGTGTTCGTGTTTTTTAGTTTTAGGCAATCAAATTTGCAAATATACCAAAGCAGAGGGTTTTTGTGTGGCTGCAGAGGGTTTTTGTGTGGCTGCAGAGGGTTTTTTGTGTGGCTGCAGAGGGTTTTTTGTGTGGCTGCAGAGGGTTTTTTGTGTGGCTGCAGAGGGTTTTTTGTGTGGCTGCAGAGGGTTTTTTGTGTGTGGCTGCAGAGGGTTTTTTGTGTGTGGCTGCAGAGGGTTTTTTGTGTGTGGCTGCAGAGGGTTTTTTGTGTGTGGCTGCAGAGGGTTTTTTGTGTGTGGCTGCAGAGGGTTTTTTGTGTGTGGCTGCAGAGGGTTTTTTGTGTGTGGCTGCAGAGGGTTTTTTGTGTGTGGCTGCAGAGGGTTTTTTGTGTGTGGCTGCAGAGGGTTTTTTGTGTGTGGCTGCAGAGGGTTTTTTGTGTGTGGCTGCAGAGGGTTTTTTGTGTGTGGCTGCAGAGGGTTTTTTGTGTGTGGCTGCAGAGGGTTTTTTGTGTGTGGCTGCAGAGGGTTTTTTGTGTGTGGCTGCAGAGGGTTTTTTGTGTGTGGCTGCAGAGGGTTTTTTGTGTGTGGCTGCAGAGGGTTTTTTGTGTGTGGCTGCAGAGGGTTTTTTGTGTGTGGCTGCAGAGGGTTTTTTGTGTGTGGCTGCAGAGGGTTTTTTGTGTGTGGCTGCAGAGGGTTTTTTGTGTGTGGCTGCAGAGGGTTTTTTGTGTGTGGCTGCAGAGGGTTTTTTGTGTGTGGCTGCAGAGGGTTTTTTGTGTGTGGCTGCAGAGGGTTTTTTGTGTGTGGCTGCAGAGGGTTTTTTGTGTGTGGCTGCAGAGGGTTTTTTGTGTGTGGCTGCAGAGGGTTTTTTGTGTGTGGCTGCAGAGGGTTTTTTGTGTGTGGCTGCAGAGGGTTTTTTGTGTGTGGCTGCAGAGGGTTTTTTGTGTGTGGCTGCAGAGGGTTTTTTGTGTGTGGCTGCAGAGGGTTTTTTGTGTGTGGCTGCAGAGGGTTTTTTGTGTGTGGCTGCAGAGGGTTTTTTGTGTGTGGCTGCAGAGGGTTTTTTGTGTGTGGCTGCAGAGGGTTTTTTGTGTGTGGCTGCAGAGGGTTTTTTGTGTGTGGCTGCAGAGGGTTTTTTGTGTGTGGCTGCAGAGGGTTTTTTGTGTGTGGCTGCAGAGGGTTTTTTGTGTGTGGCTGCAGAGGGTTTTTTGTGTGTGGCTGCAGAGGGTTTTTTGTGTGTGGCTGCAGAGGGTTTTTTGTGTGTGGCTGCAGAGGGTTTTTTGTGTGTGGCTGCAGAGGGTTTTTTGTGTGTGGCTGCAGAGGGTTTTTTGTGTGTGGCTGCAGAGGGTTTTTTGTGTGTGGCTGCAGAGGGTTTTTTGTGTGTGGCTGCAGAGGGTTTTTTGTGTGTGGCTGCAGAGGGTTTTTTGTGTGTGGCTGCAGAGGGTTTTTTGTGTGTGGCTGCAGAGGGTTTTTTGTGTGTGGCTGCAGAGGGTTTTTTGTGTGTGGCTGCAGAGGGTTTTTTGTGTGTGGCTGCAGAGGGTTTTTTGTGTGTGGCTGCAGAGGGTTTTTTGTGTGTGGCTGCAGAGGGTTTTTTGTGTGTGGCTGCAGAGGGTTTTTTGTGTGTGGCTGCAGAGGGTTTTTTGTGTGTGGCTGCAGAGGGTTTTTTGTGTGTGGCTGCAGAGGGTTTTTTGTGTGGCTGCAGAGGGTTTTTGTGTGTGTGGCTGCGGCCCACCCCCTTTGGCAGGGGCGGGCGGGCGTCGGGATGCCGCATCCCTCGGCCCACCCCCTTTGGCAGGGGCGGGCGGGCGTCGGGATGCCGCATCCCTCGGCCCACCCCCTTTGGCAGGGGCGGGCGGGCGTCGGGATGCCGCATCCCTCGGCCCACCCCCTTTGGCAGGGGCGGGCGGGCGTCGGGATGCCGCATCCCTCGGCCCACCCCCTTTGGCAGGGGCGGGCGGGCGTCGGGATGCCGCATCCCCTTTTGTTCTAAGCCTCTCTGAGCCTTTATTGTATACATGCAAACAAAGGTATGTTCTGTTGTATATGGGTGGACAACATGAATGTCTTCATTGCAGCAATTTTCTCTCATTATTTTGTGTGTTAATGAGATATCTATCTATGGCATGTTTTATTAATTTCGTTATGCCTCTACCGCGCTCAGAATTCCATACTTTTTTTTAAAACACGTTATTCAAATAACTGCAACGATTGAACAGAGAGTATTTTATAATCTATATCTTGCATAAAACAGACGGAGGCTGTTTCCATTCCTCCGTATATCTATTTTTATGAACACTAAAACACACGGGCACAGGGAAAATCTTCTTGTCTAAAATAACCACGGAGACAAGTTTCTAATTGTGTTAAAAAGAGGTATATCATTTAGACCTTTATACCCCACTTTATACTTATGATCCACCTATATACCGGGTGGTGAAATTTGGCGAGTCTTATGATCCACCTATATACGGGGTGGTGAACTTTGGCGAGCCTTATGATCCACCTATATACCGGGTGGGGAAATTTGGCGAGCCTAATGATCCACCTATATACCGGGTGGGGAAATTTGGCGAGTCTTATGAACCACCTATATACCAGGTGGTGAAATTTGGCTAGTCTTATGATCCAACTATATACGGGGTGGTGAAATTTGGCGAGCCTTATGATCCACCTATATACGGGGTGGTGAAATTTGGCGAGCCTTATGATCCACCTATATACCGGGTGGGGAAATTTGGCGAGTCTTATGATCCACCTCTATACCGGGTGGTGAAATTTGGCGAGTCTTATCTACCTATATACGGGGTGGTGAACTTTGGCGAGCCTTATGATCCACCTATATACCGGGTGGGGAAATTTGGCGAGCCTTATGATCCACCTATATACCGGGTGGGGAAATTTGGCGAGTCTTATGATCCACCTATATACCAGGTGGTGAAATTTGGCTAGTCTTATGATCCAACTATATACGGGGTGGTGAAATTTGGCGAGCCTTATGATCCAACTATATACGGGGTGGTGAAATTTGGCGAGCCTTATGATCCACCTATATACCGGGTGGGGAAATTTGGCGAGTCTTATGATCCACCTCTATACCGGGTGGTGAAATTTGACGAGTCTTATGATCTACCTATATACGGGGTGGTGAACTTTGGCGAGCCTTATGATCCACCTATATACCGGGTGGGGAAATTTGGCGAGTCTTATGATCTACCTATATACGGGGTGGTGAAATTTGGCGAGCCTTATGATCCACCTATATACCGGGTGGGGAAATTTGGCGAGTCTTATGATCTACCTATATACCGGGTGGTGAAAGTTGGCGAGTCTCATGGTCCACCTATATACCGGGTTGGGAAATTTGGCGAGCCTTATGATCTACCTATATACGGGGTGGTGAAATTTGGCGAGTCTCATGATCCACCTATATACGGGGTGGTGAAATTTGGCGAGTCTTATGATCTACCTATATACCGGGTGGGGAAATTTGGCGAGTCTTATGATCTACCTATATACGGGGTGGTGAAATTAGGCGAGGCTTATGATCTACCTCTATACCGGGTGGTGAAATTTGGCGGGTCTGATGATCCACCTAGATGTATATACGGGGTGGTGAAATTTGGCGAGTCTCATGATCCACCTATATACCGGGTTGGGAAAAATTGCCCCCCCCCCCCCCGACAAAAACTAGGTGGAAGACAGACAGGGGAGTTTAGTCATGGTCACTATATCTTCCAAACACTGGTTGTTTTTATAAGCAACGACTAGCCTTTGGGTCAGAGGTCGAGCAATTTTACTTTGAAGTAGTCTGTATTCTTCTACTATAATCTTGGCCATAGCGATGCTGGCCTTGTTATACTGAAACCCAAATGGTATTATAGTTTTTTACATCTTCCCGGGTCCAAGTTCAAACCCAAGGAATAAATAATTTGTAATATTTGAATCCAAAAACTTTCCCTATCCAAACTTGATATCTGCAGCGGAAGTGAGAAAAGGGATTTCAATATGGCCCTTAACCGAATGACCTAGTGTTGAAAAGTTGTGCCACGGGCACATCATGTGTAAGTCTATTACTAGATAAAGGGATGGCGGCTCTTTGTCAAATTCTGATTATCTCCAACGTATTGCTTGCGGCATTTTTTGCACGTGATAACATACACGATATTGGAGGAGTCGCACATTTGATATTTGTTGCGAGATTGTTCTCCGAAAAAAGTTCAGCGACCTGACACCTATACATCGAGTTTGCATTTCATTGATCTACCTGAGAGAAATGTTGGACGGTAATGGTACATTCGTTAAGGAGAAGCGAGCGTGTCGGTGACTGAAGGGGAGAGAAGTAATTTGTTTTAATGTGTTCGATTTGATCATTCGGAGTAACCCTAACCTAATAGAATAGAGAGAAGAGAAGAGCTTTAAAAACATCTAAAGAATTACGCCAGATTTATATTTTTAACACTATAACACACGGGCACAGGGAAAATCATCGTGTCTAAAATAACCACGGAGACAAGTTTTTCATTGTGTAAAAAAGGGGCATATCATTTAGACGTTTATACCCAATCATAAGTTGCTATAATAAACCACAACCCATGATATTTCATTTGGTTGACGACAGGCAGGAGTTTGGCCTAAGTCAGTAGAATTTTTTGGAAAAGATAATTTGGCAACATATCATCAGTATTTTTGGTAAAGCTAACATAGATAGGGGACAAGGTAAATTAGCTGCGGCGGCCGGTATAGATTTTACGGAATCTCTAAAAGCGATTTGATCCAGCAGTTTCAGGTGCTCAACACACTACTCGAGTTTCAAACTGATTCGAAAAAGCGATGGAGCGGACAACACATTTTAGATTGCAAATAGAGTAAATTGGCTGTGGTGACCAGCGTAAAATTTGAAGGATCCTGAAAAGCGACCTTTCCATGAGCTTATCGAACTATTCAAGTTTCAAGTGATATGTCCAACCGGGCGGACGAACGGATGCTATCGCTATTTCCCCGTCAATGAATTTTTCTGGGTCTTGAATGCAAAACGTATACTTTTGGTAAGCCTTCGTCCTCTATGTCGAAGACTACCGTTGATCATCTAAAGTGATCCATCGTTTGCCGTTGCATCTCCTCTCCCCATCCAGTTATGTGGGATGGTTGCCAGGTATCAACGGGACGACAGGGGATTCCTTCGAGCTCCAGAGAAAATTTTCCTCTCCCAATAAGCCTAGCGACATCGCCATATAAGCGAAATACACTTTTTATGCGGTCTAGCATCTCTAAAAGAGGGCGTGTAGGTCGGTCCCTCAGTAACATTTTATTTTCAAACGCTAATAACTCGCTAATAGAACTATAAAGTGAATTTTTACGAAACTTAGCGTGCATGATGTTCTCGCAATGGGCTAACAATGTTGACGTCACAAGTACTTGGTATGCAGAATGTTCTGGTAATGATCAAAATCTGATTGGCTCTCTATATTCTATAACCCCCCCCCCCACCTCACCCCCCCCTCATTCCCCCCCCCCCCTTACACACATTATCTGCTTTATCCTGTTTATCATTTGTTTATATACAGGTTTTTTTTGCTGTTTACACTATGTATATATCCTCAGTTTGTTTATCGCTATTTTCTTGTTGCTTGCTTTCAATCCTTATTGTGCTTAATAAGATGTACACATATTTATGGCCAAGACATCTGATGGGTCCTAAACTTCTACCGCCTTTATGTAAATGCCTAATGTGAAAAAGAGGGTTAGTGTGTGTGTGCGTGCGTGTGTATTGTGGGTCTTGTGTAAAATTCGTGCAATAATGCTGACCTTTCTTAATGGCTGAAACTATAAATATAGTATCAATGAATTGTCGGGGTTTGGCTGATACTAGGAAAAGAAAAGATGTTTTTAATTATTTCAAAAAGAAATTTTTTTCTATAATTTGCTTACAGGATACCAATAGTTGCCAAGAGTATGCTGGTCTGATTAAAAACGAATGGGAAGATGATGGTTGGGTAAGCGCATTTCGATCTAATTCTCGAGGTGTAATAATCCTTCTTAAACGAAACTTTGAGTATACTGTAAATAACGCAATTATTGACCAAAACGGTAACTATATTATTTTAGATATTGATATATGCAAGATTCCAGTTACCTTATGTAATATATATGGTCCAAATAATGACAAACCTTCTTTTTACAACGCTCTGATTAGGAAAATCGAAGAAATTGCAAATCCATCAACAATTATCTGTGGGGATTGGAATCTGATTTTAGACCCAAAACTAGATACGTATAATTATTTGCATGTAAACAATCCAAACTCACGACAAAATGTATTAGAAATGATTAAAACTAAAGAATATGTAGATGTTTGGAGATCGGTACACCCTGATAAAAAAATGTACACATGGCGAAAAAGAAACCCCAAAAAACAAGCCCGTTTGGATTTCTTTCTGGTATCTCAGGATATTTATAATATTTGTATTGACACACAAATTATTCCTGGCTATCGAAGTGATCACTCCGCAATAACACTAAAATGTAAGTTTCAAAACACTGATAGGGGGAAAGGGTATTGGAAATTAAACTGTTCTTTATTAAGAGATATAAAATATCTGGATTTAGTTAAATCAGTAATAGATGTGACAACAAAGGAATACAGCCTTTTGCCATACAATAAAGAGAACCTCAAAGTAATCCCCAAATCTGAGATACAATTCACTATAAATGATCAGCTATTTTTGGAAGTGCTGCTTATGAACATAAGAGGTGAGACTATCAAATATGCCACCACAAAAAAGAAATCTGAAAAAGAAAGAGAAGTAAAATTGGAAAAAGAAATACAAACACTTGAAAATGACATACAAAATAATTTTGATAACATCGGAGAACAAAAATTAAATAAGTTAAGTGACTTGAAAACAGAACTTGAGAAACTTAGAGAGAAATACATGGAAGGGGTATACATTAGAGCGAAAGCGAAATGTGTTGAGGCGGGAGAAAAACCATCAAAATATTTTTTAGGACTAGAAAAAACCAACTTTACAAATAAACTGATATCTACTCTCACTTGCCCGGATGGAAAGATACTCTATGACCCCATTGAGATATTACAAGAACAAAAAAGGTTCTACAGTAAATTGTATACAAAAGAGAACCACGACAGCTTAGATGCAGAGCAGATTCTTTCAGATCTTCACTTAAATACCCTAACGGAAAAGCAAGCCGACATAATGGAAGGTAATATCACTTTCAAGGAAATGACAAATGTACTTAAGTGTTTGAAAAATGATAAAAGCCCTGGAAATGATGGTTTTCCGGCCGAATTTTATAAAATATTTTGGAAAGACATTTGCCATTTTGTTGTGCGGTCAGCAAATGAAGGCTTTAATAAGGGCGAAATGTCTGTCAGTCAAAAACATGGCATAATAACATGTCTTCCAAAGCCAAACAAGCCAAGAAATCTCTTAAAAAATTGGAGACCAATTACTCTTTTAAACGTAAGCTATAAGTTAATCAGTGCATGTATTTCGAACAGGATAAAGCTTTTCTTAGACAAATTAATTAGCAGTGACCAGAGAGGGTTTATATCAGGAAGATACATAGGTGAAAATATTAGACTTTTATACGACTTAATGTTTGAGGTGAAAGATAAAGAAATACCTGGTTTACTCCTTTCTATTGACTTTGAAAAGGCTTTCGATTCTATCTCCTGGAAATTCATCTTTCAAGTTCTGGATGCTTTTAAATTTGGCGAGGACTTAAAACAATGGGTTAGACTATTTCAAAACAACATTAAAACATCAATAATACAAAATGGTAACATTTCTGAAAGTTTCAACGTGCACAGAGGTTGTCGCCAGGGAGATCCGGTCTCACCGTATATCTTCATCCTAGGTGCTGAAATTCTAGGCTGCATGATTAGAAAAAATAAAGATATACGCGGTATAACAGTAAACGAAACAGAATATAGAATAAGTCAATACGCCGACGACACACAGCTAATTACGGACGGAACAGAAAAGTCATTAATGGCAGCCATGCAATGCTTGGATAATTTTTACATGTTATCAGGTTTAAAAATTAATGTTGAAAAAACAAAGGCAATGTGGATAGGTAAACTATCGGGGTCAAATGTCAGATTATGTGAAAACTTTAAACTAGACTGGGTGTGCGATCTCAATATATTAGGCATATTTTTTTCATCCATTAACTTTAACGAAATATGGAAAATTAATTATTTATCGAGAATAGAAGAATTAAAACGCGAATTACATAGGTGGAGAATAAGAAACTTGACGCTTTTAGGAAAAGTAACAGTAATTAAATCACTGGCTTTATCAAAACTAATACACCTTTTCCTAGCCTTACCATCCCCTCCAGATGGTATCATTAGAGAGATTAATACGGTATTGTACAAATTCATCTGGAATAACGGCCCTGATCGCGTTAAGCGTTCAATAATAACCCAAGACTATGAAAAAGGTGGACTACGAATGAATAATCTGATACCATTTATACAGGCCTTAAAAATAACTTGGATGAGAAGGCTTCTTTTTAATCCAACGAAATGGGCAGATTTATTCAGAAAAGAAAAATGCGAAAAATTGTTCTATGTAGGCAGCAAATACATACATGTGATTTTAAGACAAGAGCGTAATCCCTTTTGGGTGGAAGTACTTAAAGCTTGGGAGAGATTTCAAAATAAGATACCAAAAAGAAATTTGCCTCAGATTTTGGATGAGCCATTATGGTACAACGGCAACTTTAAACGTCCCTATTACTTCATCCAAAACTGGTTAGATAACAAAGTCAGATTTATTAAGGACGTTATAGATGAGAACGGAGAAGTTATGACATTTATACATTTTAAAGCTAGATATAACATAAATGGAACTTTCCTTGATTATCATAACTTGTTAAAAAATATCCCTAGAGAATGGATGCGTGACATTGGTAATAGTAGCTCTATATGCAGTCAGTGTAAAATTCATCCGCCATTACCAACAGCCTTCCAGATGTTGGTGAAACAAAAACAAGGCACCAGAACATTTTATGATCTGTTAAACTCTAGTTCTTACATAGATATAGGATCGTGTGTGAAATGGGAAACATACTTAAATGTGCAAGAGATTCACTGGAAAGACATATTTCAATCCATATTTCAGTGCACTATAGATACCAAGCTAAGGGATTTTCAATATAAATTTCTTCATCGAATAACAGCAACAAAATCATTTCTTCACACAATTAAAGTGAAACCTAATAATAAATGTGATTATTGCAGCAATTCACCTGAAAGCCTAGAGCACCTTTTTATAGATTGTCCTAAAGTCAAGCAAATCTGGCAAGATCTAGAAATTTGGTTGAAAACAAACATAAATTTCAATGATACCTTTACAAAAGACAAACTCATTTTGGGATGGGGAAAAGACCAGCACATTCTGAACCACATAACGATACAAACCAAAAAATATATTTTTGACTCAAAAACAAAAACAGGCAACCTCGACATAAACACATTGATAAAAAAAATAAAAAGTCAGTATGTTATAGAAAAATATATAGCCAATAGGTCTGGACAAACAAATTTATTCAATTTAAAATGGGCATTATTTCATGAGACTTTTACGAATTAAAAACCCACAAGTATGAATGTAGATGAATGAGGTGTGATTGAGTAACTAAAGGCGCATACATTGTCCTGGAAAATCAAGTTAGCAAAGGCCTGGTAGCACCAGGTCATGTTACACTATGCATAGCATATACACATATCTGTATGTTTTAGTGATCATAAATATATATATTTGTATGTAACTGTATTATCTATGGGCAAATAAAAATAAAAAATAAAAAAAAAAAAAAAAAAAAAAAAAAAAAAATGAGGCTATATCAGGATGTGTGGGTCCGTAGGTCCGTTAGTAGCTTGTTAGTTTTAAACGCACCTTACTAAAAACTAATTGAACGATTCTGACGAAACTTAGTATGCAGAATGTTCTTGCAATGATCTATCAATTTGTAACGTCACAACACCGCATGCTGAGACAAACGGAAATTTCATGAACTAACCATCCATACGTCAGTAGGTTTGGAAAAAGGAGTGAACGAATTAAGAGACATCTTATTGTACTCACGTGTACTTGTTATTTGGAAAATCACCGCACTTGGG
Organism: Lepidochitona cinerea; assembly: GCA_963971465.1. Lineage (NCBI taxonomy): Eukaryota > Metazoa > Mollusca > Polyplacophora > Chitonida > Tonicellidae > Lepidochitona > Lepidochitona cinerea. The sequence continues at coordinate 24,350,551 of OZ020557.1, forward strand.
ATCATGTGTTTACCAAGCTCGTAATGTAAAAGGCGACACAATTCCGTAAAAAAACATCGGATTGTACCGATTTTCAACAGGCTTCCTGTAACTGTCGTATTAAACAAGTGTATGAAGTTACAAAGTTATGAGTGGAAGATACTTTTTTGCTTTTGTGTGGTGTGGGGCGGGGGAAGGTGGTACAGCAGTTATGTAAGAGGCATTCCGCCAAGTTCCCATAGGCTTCTTGTTATTTTTTGTGTTTGTCTAAGACTATGGTTCCATATACAAAGTTATACAAGCAATATTGAACTCATCTGCTTGCGTATGCGTTTATACGAGATACAAGACACATATGAACTAATTTTACAAATCCTGTACGTAAATTTACATTTTTAGACTGTTTGTGTTAAAGTGGCATGAGCTGCCAAAATGTCGATATTTTGAAACAGAATCTGTTGAAACAGAATGTACGATAAAGTATTGTTTTTAACTAACTTTGGGCTCAAAATGAATGAATGAATGGTCGTGCCGGTTTTTTAAATTCTGTTTTCTTTTCGAACACGTTTCCGGTTCGTTCAGGCCGCATACTGTATGGATGTTCCTCATTCCAACGCCAATCATTTAGTTTTTCGATGGCCTTCAAAGCCTCTTGCTGTCGTGAAGATCAGAAATCATGAAAAAGTGTGAATATCGGCAACTCATACCACTTTAAACAACTGTATGGAGTTTCAAAGCTTTGAATGAAAAACGTTTTGAGACATCGTGTTTCAAGGACATTTTCTGTTGGTGGTAATATAACGGCTATAACAATTTTCGATAGGCTTCATGTTCTTATCGTATTGAACATCTGAATGAAGTTTTAAAGTTGTGAATGAAAAACGTTTGAGATAAATGCATTTAACAACTGTATGATAAATGCTATTATCGTCAATTCGAGCACTTGTATAAAACTCGGTGTTTTGCCTTTAGAGTTAAACGGGTTTATGTTGTTTTTAGAGTTGTCGCCCTTGGGATATAGTTTAGAGGGCGGGCTGTTTTGATCAAATCAGTAAAAAGTCCGCAATGCGACGGGGTGCCTTGGTTACCAGTAATACCTCTTTTTCATTGGCTGGGGGCACAGAGAGGTTTGCTGGAACGTTGGGACCCCCACACTCGCATTTTGGATTAGCTTCAGGCAGCACGTAGGGTAGCATCTTAGCACAAAATCGCAAAATTCGTATAATTAGTCTAGTTTAAAAAATCTTAGTAGTCTAGTTTAAAAGTTTACTTTACATTTTAATATTGTGATAAGAGTGGGCACTAAAAAAAAAAGTAGTTTTGGGCCTAAGCAGTCGAGTAGCTTTAAGCTTAGTAGATTAGGGTATACTTATTAGTACTAAGGAGTAAGGTTGTGTGGATCGTCAGAATGCCTCGGCGATCGGCTCGACAAGGCAAAAAAGCGGCTGCTGTGCAGGTGGTTGGACGGAAGAGGTTAGCCCAATCATCGACTGTAAAAACCAGCGGAAAACAGCCTCGACGGGGTCAAACTGATGTTGTCCCCGTGGATGCAACCCCGGGTACAGAAGGAGGCAGTCCATCGCTCGTGGTTAGAGAAGGTAGGCCTCAAATATTACCGTTGTTGACACAAACTGCTAACATAGCTAATACGGGCCAAATGGGCGACTTTCCTTATGTAGCATATGCCCAGGCTTCAGGGCCACAGAGTCCCTGCCCTGAGCTGACCTCTTCCCTAGTAGCCACAAACATCGCCGCCCCCTCGGTACCTTTAGTCCCTTCCATTGATACCCATCCGCTGCCAAACCCTTTAATAAGTATATGTGATGACGTCGATGTTCACGTTAGCCCTCAACTAAGAAACAAAATATGGTGCTCCGAATACGTCGACCTGGCTCAGCTTTTAAAGCATGACATAGAATTTGATAAAACATGTACGGTCTCATTTACGGGTCAACCTGGTGGGCCCTTGTTATTAAAGCCGCACAATAACACGAGAAAGATCGATTCGATAGAATTATGGACGACGGCCTTTCTAGTATATGCCAGTATTTATTTACTGCGTCACCCGGTGAAAGCCAGGCAGCTTTTGAAATATATGAGTACCATTCGCTCGTTAGCTGCTAAGCTGGGAGGGTTTGCATGGCGCAGCTATGATGAGCAGTTTAGGCTGAAGTTAGCACGGCAACCAAACTTGTCCTGGTCCATGATTGACGCAGAGCTATGGATGTTCGCCATGCTGCATAGGGGGTCGGGTCAATCGAGTGCAGGTTATAATGTAAATACCAAGGGAGCTAAATCTGTCAACCAACGGGGTCGCCCAACTGGGGTTTGTTGGGATTACAATAACGGTAATTGTAGCAGACGGGTTTGTCGCTATAGACACCAGTGTAAAGAGTGTGGGGCACAGCATCCCGCTACAAAGTGTAACGTTCCAAAAAACCAGGAAAAGGGGCCAAAGGCCCCAAGACAGTAACAACTACCACTATTTTAGGTCAGAATCTCCCTAACCCAGCCGTGTTAAACAGTTCACATTTAAATTTAGCTCCAACTCCCATTATATTACATAGACTCGAAACGTTAATTACGCATTATCCTAACTTAGAAGATAAACAACGGTTAATAGATGGCTTTAAGAGCGGATTTTCTCTTCTATACCACGGTCCACATTTGCCAACAGACGCGGATAACTTGAGCTCAGTTAGAAACAACGAGGAAATTGTTGAAGCAAAGATTAAAAAAGAAATTGATCTGGGTAGAATAGCGGGTCCTTTTTTCTCCCGCCCTATCGCGTCGTTACGTGTTTCACCATTAGGACTCGTGCCCAAAAAGACCCCGGGTGAATTTCGATTAATACATCACCTATCCTTTCCACCAGGTGCGGGCGTCAATGATTATATCGATCCCAAATTTTGTTCGGTTTCATATTCTAAGATAGATGATGCTATTGAAATGGTACAGACACTAGGTCGCGGCGCGCTAATGGCCAAAGCCGATATACAATCCGCGTTTAGATTGCTTCCTGTTCGACCAGGAGATTTCGATCAGCTCGGGTTTAAATTTAACGGGTGTTACTATTTTGACAAATGCCTTCCTTTCGGTTGTTCAGTTAGTTGTTCGACATTTGAATGCTTCAGCACATTTTTGGAATGGTGCGTATTTAAATCAGCAGGCCTATCTACACTATGCCATTATCTCGACGACTTTATATTTATCGGTAGTGTCTGTACCACTCAATGTTCCAAACTCCTTCGTGCGTTTTATGATGTATGTGATTACCTTGGAGTCCCAGTGGCTTATGATAAGTGTACTGAACCAAGCTCCAAGATCATTTATCTTGGTTTGGAGCTTGATTCGGTCGATATGGTAGTTCGGTTGCCAGAAGATAAGTTGGAAAAGTTGAAAGAACAGTTAGCTTCAATTTTATGTAAAGATAAGGTTACTTTACGTGAACTCCAGTCACTTATCGGATTGTTAAATTTCACATGTAGGGCGGTAAGGCCTGGTCGGGCCTTTTGTAGGAGATTAATCGATGCAACTATGGGCGTTACAAAACCATATCACTTTATTAGAGTAACCAAGTCAATGAAAGAAGACCTATCAACGTGGTCTTCCTTCCTAAATACCTGCAATGGGACGACTTTGTTTTTGAGTAAGTGCTGGGCCGCTAATGACACACTACAGCTGTTTACTGACGCGGCTGGGGCTTTCGGTATGGGGGCCTATTTTAGAGGGCATTGGGCGTGGGCAGCATGGCCTGAGTCATGGCGTAAAAGTGGGCTCACGGGTGACATAACTTTCCTAGAACTTTTTCCAATCGTAGTTGCTGTATCGTTATGGGGTGAAGATCTCCGAAATAAAAAGGTTATATTCCACACCGACAATCAGTCAGTGGTTGAGGTTATTAATAAGCAGTCAAGTAAATCGCGCACGGTAATGCAGCTTGTTCGTTTATTAGTACTTGCTTGTCTCAAGAATAATATTTTATTTAAGGCCCAGCATATCCCGGGTTTCTGTAATAATATAGCTGACGCCATCTCTCGATTCCATTGGCAGCGTTTTCGTCAGCTGGCACCACAAGCCGACACAGTGCCGACGATGATCCCGAATTATCTCTGGCAGTTCAAGAATTAATGGGTGAGGCCAATTGTTTGTTGGAGTCGTCGATTTCTGATAATACATCTCGAGCATACCGTACTGGCTTAACATCATATGATAATTTTTTGAGAGCCGTTAATATACCACTGGAATGGCCGGTCCCACTTAAACATTTATCATGGTATATTGCGCATTTGTCACTTAACGGCATGTCGGCTTCAACTGCCAGCACTTATATAGCAGGTATAGGTTTTCATCATAAAATTAAAGGCCTTCCAGACCCGACAGATAATTTTGTCGTCCGCAAATTATTGGAAGGCTTTAGGCGGCGCGGCACCCAATCTGATGGCAGGGCCCCAATTACGGTAGATTTACTCAGGCGAATGGTTGGTGTTCTACCTGCTGTTTGTGAATCTGGTTTCGAGGCATGTTTGTTTCGGGCAGCATTTTTATTAGCATTTACCGCCCTCCTTCGTGTCGGGGAGTTTACAGCTTATTCTCGGAATAAACTGAGCGCTAGCAGCTTGAGTATTTCGGATGTGCGTCAGTCTGAAGACAAAAAAGCTTTGCACATTCGTCTCCTTTATTCAAAAACTGATCAGCGCGGTCGCGGTACTACTATTATAATACCCAAAACAGGTGGGCAAATGTGCGCTGTAAGTGCGGTCAGTGAATATGCAAGTTTGAGAGCAAACCTGTATAGCTCTCAGTTTTTCTGTCACTTCAATTCGTCACCTTTAACACGGTATCAGTTTTCGGCACTTGTCGTAAAATCTCTTACATTTATGGGTGTTAATAGTAGTAGATACAAAAGTCACAGTTTTAGAATTGGCCGCTGCACTCACCTTGCAACTCTAGGCGTCTCGCCCGAAGAAATAATGAGGCTAGGGCGATGGTCCTCAAATTGTTTTCAGCGTTACATTAGGGTGCCGTTAATCCAATAACACTGTATAATAATCAATTCCTCCGTAATGCTATGATTCCTTTCTGCTGCCGAGTTCTCTCTTTATGTTTTAGATCCTGGTATTGTTAGGCCTAAATCGGTGTGGATCTTGGGTTCCAGCTATATCTACTGGGCAGGACGCAGGGCAGATTTCAAAATTGGCGGTACTTCACTTGGCCTTGGCTCCCGGCTGGATTTATCTGTGAAATGGTTCGGCAGACGTGGTATGAGATGGTCACGTCTTATGAGTGTCATCAAGCAGAAATTATCAAGGACTGTTCCCCCACAACTACTTATTTTACACCTGGGAGCTAACGATTTGTGTGTGACCCCCTTAAAGACCCTGATGGAGCGTATGCTGTCAGACTTGAACTCTTTGCGATCCTTGTTGCCACATACAACAATCGGTTTTTCGCACATGTTGCCCCGTAGAGCTTGGCGGAGTGGGCGTGACATTCCCCGGATTGAGCTTGCTAGGAAGCGTTTAAATCGTGCCGTGAGTCGTCAGGTGCTGGAGCTTGGTGGTATCGTCATAAAGCATCCTGATATTACTTATTATATGCAGACTTTGTATCGAGAGGATAACGTCCATCTCTCGGATATTGGTAACGACTTTTTCCTCAACATGTTTGAAGGCGCCCTAGAAGGCTTCTTTTTACACAATAAGCGTTCTTTCCCGGCTGACAATTATTAATAAGAATATTTCGTTAATCAAACCTACCTATATTTACGCCCTGTTTCGTAATTTAAGTTTTCTGTTTAATGGGCCTAAGGAGCAAGTTCAAATGAATGGCGACGGTTGGCGATAGCCATCCGTGTGGCGGTTATTTTCCATGGGTTCATAATGGTTATTTGATACACCTTTAAGGTTTCAGGTGTGTACTCACCTGTGGTGCTAACACGCGTGAAGGCTGTATCTGCCCGAGTCGGACCAGGGGGATGCAGGCGTAGTATGCGTTGGGAACTGACTCGGTGTCTGCCTGAGTATACCAAGGGGACACTTGGGCAGCTCTTTAACTCATACTATTTTCGGGTTTTTTAGTGTTAGCTGGGGGCATCCGCTCGTGTCGGACCAGAGGGATGCGTTTTTAATGCTTACGGCTGGCTTTCTATTCTGCCTGTGTTTACCCGGGAGAGAGGAAGGCAGTCTTGAGCGTTTCTGTTAGAAAAAGGTGTAATTTTCCTTGCATGATTCGCCGGAGATAACCCACGGGAATCAGCGGCTGATTTGTCAATCGCGTCACTCAGCCTTGTTTATACCCATGGAAATACGCCATTCATCGACTTGTTGTCTTTATGAGTAATTAAACCTTGGGCCTTTTTATCCACAATTTATGGTGTTTATTCATTTATTATCGATTTATTAGCTAGCTCACTTGCTATTTCAATATAACTTTCATCATGGTCGCTGAAACTTTCTTGGTATCTAGCGAGATATTAGGATAAATGCATTTAACAACTGTATGATAAATGCTATTATCGTCAATTCGAGCACTTGTATAAAACTCGGTGTTTTGCCTTTAGAGTTAAACGGGTTTATGTTGTTTTTAGAGTTGTCGCCCTTGGGATATAGTTTAGAGGGCGGGCTGTTTTGATCAAATCAGTAAAAAGTCCGCAATGCGACGGGGTGCCTTGGTTACCAGTAATACCTCTTTTTCATTGGCTGGGGGCACAGAGAGGTTTGCTGGAACGTTGGGACCCCCACACTCGCATTTTGGATTAGCTTCAGGCAGCACGTAGGGTAGCATCTTAGCACAAAATCCCCACCCACCCTCCCTAAGCTGCTGGTTTATGATTACTGTTTTTGTTTACATGTTTGGATATTTCTTTGTAAATGCGTTATTTTCCATGGGTTCATAATGGTTATTTGATACACCTTTAAGGTTTCAGGTGTGTACTCACCTGTGGTGCTAACACGCGTGAAGGCTGTATCTGCCCGAGTCGGACCAGGGGGATGCAGGCGTAGTATGCGTTGGGAACTGACTCGGTGTCTGCCTGAGTATACCAAGGGGACACTTGGGCAGCTCTTTAACTCATACTATTTTCGGGTTTTTTAGTGTAAGCTGGGGGCATCCGCTCGTGTCGGACCAGAGGGATGCGTTTTTAATGCTTACGGCTGGCTTTCTATTCTGCCTGTGTTTACCCGGGAGAGAGGAAGGCAGTCTTGAGCGTTTCTGTTAGAAAAAGGTGTAATTTTCCTTGCATGATTCGCCGGAGATAACCCACGGGAATCAGCGGCTGATTTGTCAATCGCGTCACTCAGCCTTGTTTATACCCATGGAAATACGCCATTCATCGACTTGTTGTCTTTATGAGTAATTAAACCTTGGGCCTTTTTATCCACAATTTATGGTGTTTATTCATTTATTATCGATTTATTAGCTAGCTCACTTGCTATTTCAATATAACTTTCATCATGGTCGCTGAAACTTTCTTGGTATCTAGCGAGATATTAGGATAATGTGCTTACAAGGTCTAATGGACAGATGGGCGACCGAGGGCAATACCCTGCGCGAAGGTTGAAAGTATATATACTGAATTTGAATTGCTTAAATTAGTAAAACTGCATTGATTCCTGTGTAATGGTAGTTGACGGAAATGAATATAAACCCAAAAACATCCGAATAATGTTTAGTTGATGTTCTGGCCCTTTATAAAAAAGTAATTTGCCTTAAAGAAAAAAGTTAATGGTTTATCCCCATTCCACTTATATGGCGGCGTTGCCAGATTTCTTTGTGGAAAGAGGCGAGCTCTATGCCCGAAGGCAATCCACGACCCTATGGTACCTGGCAACGTTTAGAGAGATATCTTAAAATACAATAATGATGCGTAGAATATTTCCATTTCCGGTTCAGACCATCATATAATCGGGTGTTGTCCGGTACAGAAGAATACATTATTTACAAAAAACAACAAAAAACAAAAAGAAACAAATTTCATACTTTTAATAATAATCAAGGTCAAAATCTGTGTTTTGACTGCTGCCATGTATGAAATATCTGACAATCTAAGAAAACGTTGGTGGTTAAAGTTTAATTAAGGGCCTATGGCTTGTTTTTATTGATTTACAAAGCGCTTAAGATTATTTCGCTTACATAATCGGGTCGTCAGATTTATTCAGGAAACCTGGCTCAATGCCCGGAGAAAACACCGACCTTCCGTCAAAACATTGCAACCATCCCAAATAAATGCATCTGATCAAATTCCAGTGAGAATAATTGGTTGTTTTAGACTGAGTGAGATTCGAACCAGCGACAGTCTGGTAGAAATGACATGCGCCAATGTACAACAGACCAACATAACAAATTGTCAGCTGTAGTTAATAAAGATGCCATCCACGGCCAAAAATGTTGAACTCAAAATTATTACACTACGTGGAGTTCCTTGTCACTGTTGATTTCATCCTAGCTAACATTTTATTGCTTAGTGTAATACTTATAATTGGTAAAACGTGTAAAGCAATCTCAACTGTTTAAATTTGAAAGACAAAAAAGACTTTTGAAATAAAAAAAATATCTTTGAAAAAAAAAAAGAATTTTGAAACCAAAAATAACTTTGAAATAAATAAGATGAATATTGAAATAAAAGCTACTTTTGAAGTAGGGAACAGCCAGTTTTGAAAAAAAGTGCGATTTTTATTGCAAAAGTTGGGTATTTTTATTTCAATTGCGGTTCTAATAATTATTTCAAAATTGGTTATAATTTATTTCAAAAGTGGTTTTTACTTCAAAAGTGTCGTATTTTTATTTCAAAAATACTATTTTTTCATAATCCATCTGTTACTTCAAAACTGGTTGCTACATACCTCGCCCTTTCAAGTTGTTGACTGCGGGGTTTAGTGATTTTACCGCGACGTTTCTATACCTTTCGCCCTTTAACCGATAACTCGCAAGAGCGAGATCCCGAAAATGCGCGGTTTTGAGTTGTCCGCTATTGTGGGAAAAGCTATTAAGAAGTTGACTGTGTAAATAGGACACTATCAGCCACCATAGTTTTATGCTACCTTTCCCATTTTTATCGAACATTTCCTTGCTTTTGAGAGTTTCATGAGATATGATATGAGAGACTGGGGGAGATCCGTAATTTGAGGTTATTCTTCAATGTATATTAACGGTCTGTTTCATTCTATCTATCAGCTATTAGTATGTATGCAGTAGAAACGCGAATCTTCAATTGCTTATGTTTAGATTGTCTCAATTTCTTTTTTGTTTCATAAATGGATGATTAATCCGTGATTTACACCACACTGAAGATTATTTCCCTATAGTCCTAAAGTCAAGATTTAACCTCTAAGGCCAATAGTCGCCATTTTTATCGGACAAATCCATTAGAATAGGGTTGGAGAGTTTACCTAGGAGGTCAATTGATCATGTGACTTTTAAGTATTCGAAAAAAACAACAACATCATGGAATTTTACCCGACGTTTGTTCTCATCTATCCGTTTTTCTGTTACTCCCTTATACACTCGGCTAGAGCTATCGTTTATCACTATGTTCTATCCGACCACAAACCGTCCTTAAAAGTGAAATGGCTGCGAGAAGGACGGAAACAACAAACATAGGTCAAGGCAAACGAGAGGGTCGGTGGTCGAGTAGATTGTCAATAACGTTGGTCGAAATAAGAGTAGTTTCAAGATGTGTGAAACTGATTTCTTCTTTTTTTTACGCCTGTTTTTTTTTACAGTTGACTGGCCATGCAGTGTAAAGGAAATGTGGGGATTTACGGACAAAACTACTCATCACTCAATGTAAATATAAATGAAATGCAAGTTACAAAGGCTTCGGCATTTTGAAAAGTTACGAATGAAATTGTTCGAATTCCCACTGATAAGTCTAGCGTAATAGAGCAACGTAAGCACTCCGAGGAATGACAATGATAAGTACTCTGAGGAATGACAATAACAAGCACTCAGAGGAATGACAATGATAAGCACTCCGAGGAATGACAATGACAAGCACTCCGATGAATGAAAATTATAAGTTCTCCGAGGACTGGCAATAACAAGCACTCTGAGGAATGACAATAACAAGCACTCCGAGGAATGACAATAACAAGCACTCCGAGGAATGACAATGACAAGCACTCCGATGAATGAAAATTATAAGTTCTCCGAGGACTGACAATAACAATCACTCCGAGGAATGACAATAACAAGCACTCCGAGGAATGGCAATGATAAGCACTCCGAGGAATGACAATGACAAGCACTCCGATGAATGACAATGACAAGCACTCCGAGGAATGACAATGACAAGCACTCCGAGGAATGACAATGACAAGCACTCCGAGGAATGACAATGACAAGCACTCCGAGGAATGACAATGGCAAGCACTAAGAGGAATGACAATGACAAGCACTCCGAGGAATGACAATGACAAGCACTAAGAGGAATGACAATGGCAAGCACTCCGAGGAATGACAATGCTAAGCACTCCGAGGAATGACAATGACAAGCACTCCGAGGAATGACAATGACAAGCACTCCGGGGAATGACAATGACAAGCACTAAGAGGAATGACAATGACAAGCACTCCGAGGAATGACAAGCACTCCGAGGAATGACAATGACAAGCACTCCGAGGAATGACAAGCACTCCGAGGAATGACAATGACAAGCACTAAGAGGAATGACAATGACAAGCACTCCGAGGAATGACAAGCACTCCGAGGAATGACAATGACAAGCACTCCGATGAATGACAATGACAAGCACTCCGAGGAATGACAATGACAAGCACTCCGAGGAATGACAAGCACTCCGAGGAATGACAATGACAAGCACTAAGAGGAATGACAAGCACTCCGAGGAATGACAATGACAAGCACTCCGATGAATGACAATGACAAGCACTAAGAGGAATGACAATGACAAGCACTAAGAGGAATGACAATGGCAAGTACTCCGAGGAATGACAATGATAAGCACTCCGAGGAATGACAATGACAAGCACTCCGAGGAATGACAATGGCAAGCACTCCGAGGAATGACAAGCACTCCGAGGAATGACAATGACAAGCACTAAGAGGAATGACAATGACAAGCACTCCGATTAATGACAATGACAAGCACTAAGAGGAATGACAATGACAAGCACTAAGAGGAATGACAATGGCAAGTACTCCGAGGAATGACAATGATAAGCACTCCGAGGAATGACAATGACAATCACTCCGAGGAATGACAATGACAAGCACTCCGGGGAATGACAATGACAAGCACTAAGAGGAATGACAATGACAAGCACTCCGAGGAATGACAAGCACTCCGAGGAATGACAATGACAAGCACTCCGAGGAATGACAATGACAAGCGCTCCGAGAAATGACAATGACAAGCGCTCCTAGGAATCACAATGACAAGCACTCCGAGGAATGACAATGACAAGCCCTCCGAGCAATGACAATGACAAGCACTCCGGGCAATGACAATGACAAGCACTCCGGGTAATGACAATGCCAAGCACTCCGATGAATGACAATAGCAAGCACTCCGAGGAATGACAATGACAAGCACTCCGAGGAATGACAATGACAAGCACTCCGAGGAATGACAATGACAAGCACTCCGAGGAATGACAATGACAAGCACTCCGAGGAATGACAATGACAAGCACTCCGGGCAATGACAATGACAAGCACTCCGGGTAATGACAATGCCAAGCACTCCGATGAATGACAATAGCAAGCACTCCGAGGAATGACAATGACGAGCACTCCGAGGAATGACAAGCACTCCAAGGAATGACAATGACGAGCACTCCGAGGAATGAGGAATTGTTTATAAGATCAAACCAACATCACTCCTGGTGATGGTTTGATCTAATAAACCGAAATATTGAGTTAACATGAAGTCTTTGTCATTCCTCGGAGTGCTTACGTTGCTCTATAATGAAATTGGCCTGTTATAATATGACAGTGGGTCTCGGTGGCTCAGTCAACAGAGAGATAGTCCTTCGGTCCATCGATGCGTCAATTCGAATCCCTCAGACCAAATATCATAGAAAAAATTCTGAGTGGGGAATTCCTAGATCGTCCTATGTGGAAGAGTTGCCAGGTACTCGCCGAAGGCCCGGGGTTTCCTTCGGACAAGGAGCCCTCGCTAAGCCTGCCAACACCGCCATATATAAGTGAAACTATATTGAGTGCGGTATAAAACATCAATGCATTAATTAATCCATTTAGAAATAAGAAAAGGAGAAGAGGAAAAAGTTCAATTAAAGCTTATATTGTTTTCAATAATCGTCAACCTTCACCAAAACAAACACAAAAGGTTCATAGAAGTCAAATACATTTTTATGGCATCCAAATAAATTCGATAAACTGTCGGATAGTATACAACTTACGAAAGTTTTTATTCATCTTGGCAAGTAAAAAAATAACGAGTCAATTTTAACAATATATATTTTTGACTCTTGGGACATAGTGCAGAATGAATTGAAAATCGTATTTGAAAAGTATTGTTTGAATTTCAAAATCCTTGGTTCTAGAAGAAGCTATTGGAAGACAAAATTAGATGATAAAGGATTTTTGGGATTAAAGATCTCCGTTTTATCCTCCATTATTGCGGAACATTACGCCATATACGCTAAATAAGCAAGTGACAATATCTCCATACACCAGGACCTATACATCCCAACCGCATCCCCGTTTCCGATTTTTTCTCCTTACCGTTTCCCTTGTCTGTTTCCATTAGGAACAGCCAGTCAATCAAACATTATATTCAATTTTGTTTTAGGAATCAACATTTGTAAATTCCATCTGTAAAAATATCTAGAAAGCCACAGAGAACGGGAAACAATTCCAACAAATTCTAAAG